>JAUALY010000005.1:41895000-43118767 GCA_030819805.1 Penstemon newberryi var. newberryi | reverse complement strand
AACAAATACAAGTAAGTATATATAGATATATAGAGTATATATAAGATTTTTTTGGTTGTAACACATCTAAAATTAATTATCACGAAACTCAACATGATTTCATTTGTTACACGAGTATTGCTTATGCATGTAAATTATCAATTTGTTGATAGTGGAAGCTTACTATGACTAATTCCAATTTTAAATGGATCCAATCTTTTATCTCATTCTTATGACTTTAATGTTATATTACATTTACATGGTAAAAATATCAAATGTGGCCGTTTATATAAATTACCATACCCCTAAAACATCATGTATCATGATGTAATTGCCAGCTAATTGCTAACGAGAATGGTTCAAAGTTCCAATTACCAAGTAACTTTTTTATTTTTTATTTTAATGTTATCTTCGTATTTAAAGCCCTGGAATCTGGATAAATAAATAATAATTAGGTGTAGACTGTAAATGAACATAGAATACAAATCAAATAATATTTTATTTATTAATTATTTTATGTGGCGTTTTTGCGTATTTGAAGATTTCATTGCTTACCTATATTTATCCAAACTCAGTGGCCCGTTTTGTTCCTCTAGTCTGGCTAATTCAACATTTGAGAATTGACAGCCAGCCCAGGTGATTCTTTGATTAAGGCATGTCTCTTTACCAAATTTTAGTTAGTGGAGCAACCTCATTAAATTAAAGTAATATGTTATTGTGTACACTGTAAAATTAACCATTTCACGATATATTTATTGCAATAGCTGAATTAAATTAATATCGGCATTTTAAAGTTGAATCTGTTGTTATTTTTATTTGAGTTCGAAATGGTATTAAAACTTAATTTGATTATTTGACGAAGTGATTTCAACAACTTATCATCAATTCAACACCTTGAATATATATATATATATATTTAGACGAATGAAGTGAAAACGAGTTTTCGTCGATTAAAACACAAGTAAAATACCTTGATATATTTACACATTTTTTTCTATTTACTTTCTACCTCTTTTAGTCGAGCTCATACAAAATGTAAAGAACTAATAACCAGGACTTAATTGGATTGCTTTCGGAGAGGATTTCCGAAAATGAGAGGAGTTTCAACATATTTTTAAATGCCCTTAAAATAATTTGCTAAGAGTTTGACCAGTAGATTGCAAGGTAATGATATTTTTATTTTTAATAAATAGTACGCGTGTCTTGGTAAATATAGTTTTGTTTCCCAAATCATTAGACCATCTACAATGGTGGATGCTTAACCTTATACTTTAAGTCAAAGACCAAAAAAAAAAACTCCAAATGCATGTATTTTGGGAGGCCAAGTTATAGGATGACTTAAATCTAGTCTCATATTTGAGACCACTTTTGAGTCTAGATGAAGTGCACAAAGTACAACCTCTTTGTTTTTATGTAAATAAACATTTCACATTTTTTCTTATAATAATAAATATTTAAAACACATGTATTCTACTTTTATACTTATGTCAGGATATGTTTCTTTATCTTATCATTATGAAAACTATACTTCTATGTTGAAAAATATGATATGATACAAATATATGGCCTAAAATATATTTAACAAGGAATTAGTTCTTTCACATCGAAATATGAAAAAAATAAAATAAACTAACAAAAAATAAACTTAAGAAAAATTAAGCAAAATAAACATTTAGCAAATTATTAAAACTTGGGATCCTAGAGTCTTAGAATTTGAGTTTTTTAAGTGTTGGAGGAAAAACCTTGTAGATAAATAGTGAAATTAACCACTGGAATGGTAGTAGGGTTTAACATTTAGAAATAGAATAATTATGATGATTTTTTAATAAAAAAAACATGTTTTTAGAAATTTATATGTAAAATTTTCGGAAATAGAAAAACGAGGCCTCAAATTTTAATTCAAGTTTAACTTTAACAGATCAAACTCAAATCTAGTCCAATCCAGTTTTCTTGATTTTCCTCCAAACCTTGAACTGAAGTCGCCCAAAAGAAAGTTGTGCAGGTTGTGGGCCTCTGGTCCAAATTGGACTCGCTAATCCCAATTACTTATAGGATTTCTATTTCGAAAAAGAGAAGCCCAAATCCATATTGCTAAAATCCGTTTCGCCCCAGACCGGACTTCTGTGTAATTATCACCATCATTCTTCTCTTATCCGGCGAAATTTGGTAATGTAATCTGCACTTTCACAGTTTAATTTAACCAGTTTCTATTGCACCACACAGAAAGTATGGCTTTTACGAGTGTGAAATCAATCGAAAGGGCACTCGAACTCATCGATTCGAAGAAAGAAAACCTCAAGAAGGCATTCGAACAATTGCAATCGCGTTCCTCTACGCTCTCCTCGTTTCCCATCACATGGCCTGATTTGGATTCTTATTTCACCTCTCTCCAATCCGAACTCCTACATAACTTCTCCACCCTTCAAACCCACAAACCCAAACCCGAAAAACAAAAAGATTCATTATTTTCGGAACCCGTACCCGCCCGACCCGAATTAAAGTCCCTATGCGAAAAAATGGACGGATTAGGGTTGCGGAAGTACGTAATTGACCGGCCCAGGGAGAGGACTGAAATTAGGGTTGAATTGGCTGACGCGTTGAAGCACGCGCCGGACCCTGGATCAATTGTCCTTGACGCGCTTGAGGGTTTCTGGGACGAGAAGCTAGGTTCTGGCTCTAGGTTGAGGACGGTATGCGTGGTTTTGTTAGAGGAGTTGATGAGGGCTGGGGTGGAGATTGGGGTCGAGGTACGGGAGCGGGCGAGGGTCGTGGCATTGGAATGGAAGGGGAAAATGGCGGAGTCGAATGTTGGTGGTGATGGGGATGAAGACGGGAAAGAGGAAAAGAGGGGTTTGGAGAGGTTGGGGTACCTGCAGTTATTGGCTAGTTACAAGTTGTTTAGTGATGGTGGTGGGTTTGATGTAAATGAGCTTATTGATCATGTTGTTTCAAGTGCTAGGTACAGGCAAAATGTTGACTTGTGCCGAATTCTCGGCCTCGAGAGTAGGATTCCTGGTAAATTTGTTGCTATCGATTTTACTTTGTATCGCATTCTTTTTACCGTATTTATCTCGTAGTATCCCATGTTGTATGTGGAAATAGTTAATTTGGAGGATTTGAAGAGTTGGGTAAATATAACTGGGGTGGGTTGGCACCTAAAATATCGTTAAGTTTTTATTTTTCATGCTACTAGATGTAGCTGGTCATCTTTAATTTGATGTCTGTTTAGGAATTGTTGTATATGTTATGCTCATGTATTTGTTTACAAACTATTTAATTGTAAAGTCTCTATCTTTCACTTGTATATGATCTTGTTGTAACTAGCATTAATGCTAAAAAGTACAGACTACAGAGGCTTTTCTAAAAGGGAATTGCATCTATTTAGGAATTAGGAGTATTGTTCAAGGTGACTGACAAGTTTATGGACATTGTTTACAATTTTAAAGATATAGTGCGGCCTCACTTCTTCAATCTCTGGTGATCTGGTTTATCTCAAATTTAAGTTGATAAAGGCTGGTGTAGCATTTATAGTTTCTTATTTTCTTTGGTTCAGTCTAAGCAACTTAATAGTATTATGATAGCATGGAATGATTTGAGAAACAAAACAAAAAGATGTAGCTTTCACTGCAGAAATATAATTTATTTAACATTTATTGTGAGTTTGAATTTTGGATAGCACCACATCTATCACATGTAGAAGGAATTGTGGTGTAATGACAGACTCTCTCTGTCTAGAACTTTTTACACTTATTTCATCTTTCAGATGTCACAATTCACAAAAACAAACTCTCTTTCTAAAAATGTAATTCCCCCCCCCCCCCCCCCCCCCCTTAAAATTACCCTCACGCATAAAGTTATGATTTGACAACATGAATTTCCAACCACTAGTTTTTAGGATAAAAGCGTAAAAATATAAAAAAGTTTCACTTTTCTAACTCTTACCTAAAACTCAGTGCCAAATCTAGATGGGGCAAAAATACTGGGATGGAGGGAGCATAATTTTGTGAAAGGAAATAAAAAAGCTGTTCTTGACATGTATGTGAAACCTTTGATTAAAATGAAGAAGTATGTAGAATTGTCTTATTTTGTTGAGTTAGTGAGAAAATTGCTTGCATGACTTGGAGCGTTGGTTTTCTCAAGTTGTTATTGCCATTATGTATTTGGTGTTTAATCATGTCTGAATCTCGAGGTACCTTGGAAATGGAGGCCAGGATATTTTGTCTTTATAGTTTTTTAAAATATAAGTATAGAGAACTTGTTCTTGTCTACTATCTGCGTATGAGATTCATATTTTTATTACACGTGACCTTGTGAAGGAGTAAGTTTAAGTAGAACTAGATTTTTTCCTTTACACACACTGGAATATTAAGTATTAGAGACCTTCGTTCTTCCACAAGTCTTGATCCAAGTCATTGGTGGGTGAAGGTCTAGGCTGGTGCTGTGATTATTATAATAGCAATTGGGCAGAGTTCATTTTATTTCGTAATCTTATCTAATCACAAAAGTTAATTGCATGTGCAATGGTGTCATGTATATCTCTTTTAAACCTTTGTATGTATAACAATAGTAATGGTTTCCAACAGATGTTATACAGAGACTAATCATTAAGGGCAGACAACTTCTCGCACTCAAATTTATTTTTGAATTTGAATTAACTGATGAGTTTCCTCCGGTGCCCTTGTTGAAAGATTATGTGATGGATACAAAGAAAATTGCTCAAAAAGTTCGCAAGGGTGGGAAGAGTTCTCGTCAGTCATTGGTAAACTTCCAAATTCTTCTTCATGTTTTCTGACATTGGCGTTTCTTTAATAATTTTCCGAGTCCTTTTTTTTTTTTAATTTTTGTTTCTTCCAGTTGATCTGGCAGTCGTCTATGTGCTCTTTAAAGTTAATGTGCATAATATAAGAAGAATTTGTTATAATTGACCAAACTATGATAGTAAACAGTAAACATAGATAGTAAATCAATTCAGGACTCTTATAACTTTAGTATCAGAGACAGTTGTTTTTATCTATTATTGAAATTTCTTAAATGAATATGTTGTCACCATTTTTTAGGCATCTTCATCTCAAATGGAAATATTTATCGCTATCACTACTAACAAGTGGTTGTAACCTTACTTGATAAGCCATCATCATGATAAGTGTCTTTAACCTCTCAGTCTCAGTTCCAACCCAAGTATTCTATCAAATACTAGTTAGTCTAGTTTAATTTCATTGGTAACTAGCATAAATTAACCTCTTCAATTATGGTATCTATGGTTTACAAAACAAAAATTATATGCAAACTTAAGTATTAGTCCATTTAAGCATATTGATAGAGGTGAAGTGCTTAAAAAGCATATCACATAAGCAGCATAGTTGCCTCTGTATTTCTGTTTAACCTTGCAACATCAGAGATTTTTCACAGAATTTTGCTAGTTTCTGTGGAAGGAATATTGTCATGAGCTTAGGATGAAGTTGGTTTTGGAAATTTTGCTATTTGTAAAATATTCTGATGTCTTAGACTAACTTCACTACATTCCTTTACAGAATGACGCTGCAATGAAAGAAATCAGTGCTTTAAAGTCCGTGATTAAGTGCATTAAGGATCACGGTCTGGAATCTCAGTACTCGAAAGATGAACTAGTGAAACGTATTGAGAAGCTGGAAAAAGAGAAGGCTGACAGGAAAAGGCCTTCTTCAGCAGCCCCTTTGCCAAAACCTCAGCAGCAGCAGCAGATGAAGCAACCAAAACAAAATGGAATCAAGAGAATGAAGACAGGTGCAGCAGGTCCATCAGCAGTCAGAAGGAGACCTCCTCATCCAGTACCATCATCTTCTGTAAACAATAGGGCAGGTTTGTTACCAAATCATGCCCCCCCTCAATACGTGGGTTCACCTGCTGGGCCCTTCGGCATGGCTGCTGCCCCTTCATATGGGATGCAGAGAGCCGCCCCTGTGGGCTTTCCCGGGAACCTAAATCCAGCTACATCAAATCCTTATCCTTCAGAAACACATGCCCAACACCAACCCCAACCTCCTGCTGCTTATTATGATAGGCCAGTGCCAGTGGGGGGTTATGCTGGATACGAGATGCCACTTCAATACCATCCAGTTTACTACCCACACTAAATTATGGATGGCCTTGTAATTTAGGCTGCTGTTATCAGAAAGCATTTCTTGCTTTTTGATTACTGTGATTTTGGCACAAACCACAAGAGTTTGTTTCTCCTGTAGTTAGTTGTTGAAAAAGGGATTCATGCAATATTGTCTGAACCAAGATTTATGGTCCAGATATTTTAGATTGATATGATTTGTTTCATGTTGATCATTCACATTAGAGCTTTATCTATATAAACCTCAAGTGACATGTTTCATTATGCAGTTTCCCTTTTTCTTGCATTTGCAATTCTTGCGAGTAGAAACAAGAATCTCTTTCACTTTCAAAGTGAATCTTGTTTCCACTAAATATTATTAACTGCCTGCAGGTTTCTCTTTTTTACTTTGCCCATCAAAGAGAACCATTTTTTTTCTTTTTACTTGAAGAAAGACTATATTTGGATGGATTACATGAAGAGGGTTGACCCTTTAAGTTGATATATTGTGAAATAGCTTACGGCATTGGTTATTAGTCTATTGGTTTTGAAAATTTGAATTGGCCTAGGTTGGAATAACGTGACCCCCCCCAGGTAGGTAGGTGCAAGGTTTAGCTGTGGATTCTTCATGGAGTGCTGGAGGATGTCACATGTTATGTCTGCATGCACTTCCAGAGGACAACTAGTCATTCTTTTCCCATTTATTTTGTCCGGTTGTTCTATGGAGATGTTTAGATCTGGGTATTAAAGATGTCAGTATGTTGGTTCCGTCAACGATATCATGTCATCACTTTAATACAATGCTTGTTCTTTTGAGGAATAGTCAAGTTAGCATTGAGAAAGAATGTGTTTTGTTGTGAAATCTAATTTTAACTCTCTTATGGAGTGTTTTGGGGTAGTCCACTCGCGCTCTATATGGTGTAAAAGTCGTTTACATGTTGTGGTAAAAAAATGATTGGAGCAACACTTAATAGTCTCTGTTCTCAAAACTATTAAAGGTTCTTGGGAGATACAGATACTCCATTTGGTTAGCTGAGCTCTCATGTGTAAAGTGTGCTTGGATACTGTAATTTGCATATTATGAGGCCTAACTTTCTTTTTATAAATTTGAAGTTGTACTGCAGGCTAGATATTTACTTGGATGCGAACCTCAGTCACATGTTTTTATATTTGCCGAAAGAGGTTGTGGTCCTAAGAATTGCAGATTTTATCCAATTCAACCAGTTATTGCTATTTGGACTAATCTCTATTTTTAGGATATAGAATATATAAATACATTTTTATGATTACGTGAATCCGACCAAATTGGGTCTGAAACTCTTGGAAGTAATATGTTGCTTTAAAATAGTCTTGAATTAACAATCATTTCTTCTCCAGAGCAAGAAAAAATGCCATTAAAATCAGTTATTAGCATAAAAGCAAGGTTTTGTATCACTTGTAACTATTATTTCCATTATTATTAATGTTTATGTTGGTATAAGATAATTATGCTAGTAGGAAATAATGATGGCAATTTCCAAACCTGGTTCTCAATAATAAAATATTATCCCACCTTGGTAATAACACTATAAATTCCATAATTACGGAGCAACTGTCCAAAATCCATCTTAGGAGGGTCCCATCATCAATCTACATTAATAAATTAAAACTGGATAAGAATTGGCCATTGACAACCCAGATCCGAATCCGATAGAAATTAAAGCTCACACTGAAGAACTGTCTCTTCTCTCCGACAAAAAACCACCACGAAATTACCATTCTACCCCTCTTCCTCGTGTGAACTGGAAACCCACAGGCTAGGCTACAACACTTAAAAACATTTTTTAGCTTTGATCTAAACCATTTCTCTCTTGCCAATGGAAGAAGAATCGCGCTCACTCCCTCACTTTCATAATGACACCACTCACGTGACCGATTGCGGTGGTGGATCGATCAACGGAGCTAAGTACAGGCTAATGTCGCCCGCGAAGCTTCCGATCTCTAGGTCAACTTGTATTACTATTCCTCCTGGGCTCAGTCCGACGTCGTTTCTCGAATCCCCTGTTCTTCTCTCTAACATAAAGGTCACAATTTCTTTCCCTTTTTGTCTATATTTGAAATTCATTTCTTTGTTTACTTCTTTTTTTTTTTTTTTTGTTTACTAAATAGGGGAATAATAGCACTTTCTTCAGTAGCTGGTGTGAGTCGGATTCGAATCCGATTCATAGTTTGTTTGTTAACGCACTGTTTGGTTCCTGAATAAAGATATCAAAGTTTCAAAAAATCAATTTCAAGCCTTTATGCTAATTAAGCTCGAGATATCTAGGAGTAAGATATCTAGTTGTGCGGTGCTCAATTTTAGGAAATACTCTAGTGTTTTTTTTTATATTTGAGACTTCGATTGAGCAAATAGGTTGTTTTGCTGACGTCAGATTGCTTTGTAATGGATATATCAGTGGGTTTTGCTATTGATTTGATGTTTTGTTCTTTCCAAAATGTGTTTGTTCAAATACTTATTTATTATCTTTTCCCTCGAGTGTATTTTGGAAGAATATATAGGATGAAATTGATTTGTGTAGGTTTTGGGACCATTGGATTCTGATGCTCGTATTAAGGTGTATTAAATTGCTCTCTATGGAATTTATTATTGACACCTGTAAATATTTTGCATTTTTCTAATTTGGAAAGGAGATGTTTATGTTCAATGTGGTTTCTTAACATAATGAATCTTCTTTTTACTTGGTGGTTCTTGGAATTTGTATTTGTGTTGTGCTTAAATTTATGAGCTTCTTTAGTGTGGCATCAACTGAATATATGCCATTATGATTGTCAGATTCATGTCTGACATTTGTCACTATGAAATCCATATAAATGTTTTACTTTACTATTGATACTAAAAAAAATTGATCTTTGAAGTTTTCATAACATCTAATCGTCTCTCCTCTCTCTATATAACAGGGGAGAAGTGCATTTCTATTTTATTTCTGATATACATTTAAGGGATAGTAATCTCTAAAAATGACTTGTTGATCTTCCTTGTTAAATTTGCAGGCAGAGCCTTCTCCAACAACAGGTTCTTTTTTCAAGCAACAATTGATGCAAGGTGGCTCTAATGGAAATGCAGCACTTTCGCTGGAGAAAAGTTGTTCCAATGGAAACAATGTTGACGAAATGACATCCAGCAGTTTTGAGTTTAGGTTTCACACTGGAGCTAGTTCTACATCAGGATTTTTTCCCACAGGACTATCGGTAATACCTTAGACTTTTCCTTAATTTTCTTTCATCTTGGAGTTAATGTAAACTATGCTGATATTTGATTTTTCTTGTGCAAGATTCCTGCTGGACTGAACCGAAATGGATCAGTCTTTCCTCAAGAGCAACGGTATTCACAGTCTCCAGCACCCCCTTCTTTGTCTACACAGAGTTCAACTGTGGGTATCCAAGATTCAGCACTCTGTAGTACCAATGATGAATTAAATCAGGGAGGACACTCCAATACAGGCATTCTTCATGCTTCATCTTCAGATCATAAAGATAGCACATCCTCTGCTGTCTCAGCTGAGAGAACATCAGATGATGGGTATAATTGGAGAAAATATGGGCAGAAACTAGTCAAAGGAAGTGAATTTCCTCGAAGTTATTACAAATGTACATTTCCTAGTTGTGAAGTGAAGAAGATCTTTGAACGTTCTCCAAGTGGACTCATTACAGAGATTGTTTACAAGGGTTCACATGATCATCCAAAACCTCAAGCTGCACGTCGGAACAATCCTGGGGCTCTTATCTCCATTCAAGAAGATAAATTGGAGGATATATCATACGGTACTGGTCAGGAAGGTAATTTGCATAACTTTCAAATGAATTTTCTCTTTGAATATTTAATATGCAACACTAATGTAGAACTTTGGTAGTAGTCATACTGCCTCTAGTGAGTTGACAATCATAGCCTTGGCTGCTTTCTTGAGTTGAACATTTATAATTGAGAGTAATCATTTTTATTATTTTTTTTAAGACAAGTTGAACACCAATAACATGGAGCCAAATGTCTCTCCGGCTTTGTCTCCTCTTCAAGCAAATGAGGATAGTTTAGATGGTTTGGGTTCACAACTTCAAGCCGTTAATGATGATGTTGATGATGATGATCCTCTTCTGAAGCGGAGGTATGTGGTTCTAAAAATGTTGTTATTTAATTATGTCTGTGTCAATAGATATCCAGGCCCATTATATTGGAGTAGATTAGTAGGTCTCCATTAAACTATAAAAAAAAAAATTTAGGTCTCTATATATGTTTTTTTAAACTTCTTATTATAGGAGTATATGGTTATTATCTTTGTCATAATCCGTGTTGGATAACAATCTAAGCAGGAAGATGGAGGAAAGTTTTGATGTCACAACAGTTGTTAAGCCCATTCGCGAACCAAGAGTTGTTGTTCAGACTTTGAGCGAGGTTGATATACTGGATGATGGGTATAGATGGCGCAAGTATGGCCAGAAAGTTGTACGAGGAAATCCAAATCCGAGGTATGTAATGGCTTAATAATATGATCAAAGTTAACTCACTAGCCATCAGAACAGAAGTTTTTTTTGTTGGATAAATAGAATAGAGGGATTTAGAAACACAGAAAAACTGCAATTTGTTTGCCACTTCTTTATTCATTTTCTATTTCTACTGACTACTGAGCATCCAAAACTACTCCTGAAAATTCTTATGGCTTCACAATGAATGCTAAGTGAAAATGAGTGAAATTTATATTTTCATTTCTTATGAAAAACTAGGAAAAATCTTGAGCTGAATAGGAAATCAGTGCACCATTTTTGTTGCTCAAATTTGCTAGAAGTCAGATTGGCCCTTTTCATTTGTGTAAAGTTGGTTCGATTTATTCATGTTTCAACTATGATGTTTCTTAAGCATGTTTCGTCGGCAATACAGGAGTTATTACAAATGCACATATGCTGGATGCCCTGTGAGGAAACATGTGGAGAGGGCTTCCCACGACCCCAAAGCTGTAATAACTACTTATGAAGGCAAACACAACCATGATGTCCCGACTGCCAAGAACAACAGCCATGACTTTGCAAGCACTTCACCGTATAATCCAACTCGAAATATCAAACCAGAAGAGAATAGTAGTTCAATAAGCCTTGATCTTGGTGTTGGGATTAACCGTGCTTCTCAGAATAGAACAAACGAGCAACTGCACATTTTGGATGCTGGAAATGGGAGAAGCCAAATTGGCCCAAATAGTTCCAGCATGATGTTAATTCAAGGATCACAAATGCCCGAGTGTTATGGTATTGTAAACGGTGGGTTGAATATGTATGAAAATAGAGAAAATCGGGGTGAAGGTAATAGCTTACAGACTCCACCTATACTTCCTTCTAATCAATGTCCTCAAAGCCTTGGAAGAATACTTATGGGGCCATAAAATTGTTATTTGAGTTGAGAAAATATGAAAATAAATTTTGAGATTATTTCTCAGCTGTTTGTTTGTTTAGTACGAGTTAAATTCTCGCGTAAATTAGGAATTTTCTGCACCAATGCATACACATTGTTTATTCATTTGTTGTATGATTAATGCGTTTTTATTTACTTTTCACGTAATCATCATTTAAAAGTGCCACTTTAGGCAGATGGAATTATTAATTGATATAGTTCAATGACAAATGGGAGTTTTGTGCTAGTTCTTGGAAAAAGGGTCTTGTAAAAATTTGGAATTATTAATGATATATTATCACTTTCTGTTGTAATATTGTTGCCTGGCCTCCATGTAACAAAACATAGAATCGAGCTGGTTATTTTTCTTAGCCAACTTATGTATTGGTTTTGATATACTATTATATTAAAACATTCACAAATTTTTTTTTGGTACAGAAAACAACATTTTAATAATTCGTTACTTAATGTTATCAAATATTAACTGTATTTCAAAAATAAATTCACTATACTATTTGTTATAAATTTTGACAACAGTGAAGGAGAAAAAAAGAGAGATAATTACAATTTTAAAAACATTCTGCGTATAATCTTTGACAAATATCCTGGCTAAGAACAATGCATCTCTTTCAAGGAGCTGATGTATATGAAGATTATCTAACCAGTAAAGAATCTCCTCCATGATTGCCATGGCAAAAACCCACCTGCAAATATTATGATAAAAATAAATACTAATAATTAAACAAGTTAATACTGTTAAACCAATTTCACACTATTTTTAGCTCTAAATGTACTTGAGAATGGCTTGCACAACAACAATAAGTGCAAGTGTTAGTTTATCCAATCTAAGTGACACATTGCTCAAACTTGAACAACTTTATTCGAGTTAAACTTGAGGTCAGAATGAGTATTTCCGCTCCTTTACTTTTGATTCCTTTTAGTTTTTTTAGGCTGAGTTGTAATTAATGAATCGAAAAGTGAAATTTTTAGATATCTTTCACATTTATTATGCGTATTCAACGTAACAGGCAACTTTTGAGAAAACTAATTCATTAGGGAGAAGAAAAAATCACATAATGTGATATTCCAGAAATAAAATATAAAAATATAGTTGATATCTTACCGCAACCAGGGCATCGAAAGTAATACTTTTTGTCCCTCAAAACAAGCCCCGAGCCTTTACAAACCTTACATTGCTGTTGTGCCACCTGCCATTACATTCAAATTCAATCGAACCAAATAAAAAAACAATAATAATCCAGTAATAATTAATTCTCAAATAGTAGATGTAAACTTGAGCTTCTTACAATTCTCTTTCTGAACTCAATCCCAGCAACCACAAAAGGCGTGACACCAGCTACACAAATTCAATCACCCAGTTTCTTTTTTTCAAAAACGTCAAATTAAATTAAATTAAATTTCAGACGACAAGATAGACTTTTCTTTACCTACCTAAAGCGCCGAACACGATTTCCCAAGTGATTTCCGGGTCTGAAGTGATGGAAGCAGAGATCTCATCAATAGCACAGATTCTTGTTCTTGAAATTGGTCGGATTTTTTGGGGCAATAAACTCTTACTACTGCCATCGCCGGAGCTTAAAATTGTTGTACTAGTAATTAAGCCTTTTCTTGAAGGATATTTTCGGCCGGGGATGGCCTGAAAATTTGCGAAGATTGGAGCTTCCATTTTTCAAAGATAGAATAATTAACAGAAATCGGACTTTTGCTGGTCGGGTGGCAATTTACAGCCATAGATAGATGGCGTTCAGATTACTCCACGTTTACTTACCTTACCTGTTCGCGGCAAACCCAAAATTATGATTTGTGGGCTTTCTTTCTGGATCTTTTAATTATGGGCCCCGGTATCATTAGTTAGGGCGGTTAATGGGTGGGATTTAGATTGACTCAAAAAATAAAAAAAACTATTAAATTGTTCTAAATACTACTAAATCTAATTGTGTTTTCAAAAGTCTTTAGTCGAGGGTTTTATGTTGGATTTTGAATAAATATTCAAATACAACGAATTCTCACCCCTCAAAATTTCCAAAAGTTAAATGCGTCTCCAACGAGCTTTTCAGTGCTACAACATCATTCTATTTAAACCACGAATTCAAATTTTCTTTATTGTCCGCTTCTATTTACATAACTCAAATTCTTTTTATTGCCAGCTCCAACAAGATAAATGATCGGTTTCTGACACATTTATCCATATATACTTCAAAGCATATAGCATATTTCGTCCAAAAACATCAGTGATATTTACAAATAAAATCATGTATATTGATTTTGATTAATTATATGTATAGTTTGAATGCAATAAGCGGATAAAATCCAAGTTGAACACATTAAAGTCCGGTTGGATTGGCTTCATTGATAGCACCATGCAGCATAACATGTGGTAGCCATTTTCATTTGGTAACCACAACTGCAACAATTGCTATTCTACTCGTGTTTTCGCAAGTAATCCAGATTCCAGAACAGAAGAAAGAAAGAAAGTTATGCATTCAGACCTTGAAATGAAAAGTGAGGGACAAAGAGCATTATAGCCTCTAGGTACATACAATGTTCTCAAGTTCTGACAAACAAAGGTGAATTGCCTAAAACTACCAGCAACACTTATTGGCTTATAATCAAATTAAATCTCAACTAAAACTCACCAGAATTAAGCTACCAGTGATCACTTGATCATAACCAGGAATACAAACTCCATTGGAATTCAGAAACTCATCTCATAAACATTAGGACAGACAAATCACAATATGTGTTCCTCATCAACTTGCACATCATAGAGACAAATGATAAAACAGAATTACAAGAAAGCATGTTGACACTCAACTAGAAACCTGATGAATGCTGTCTCAAAGGCGGGTTAAAACATGTTGTCAAGATAGGAATCAAATCAATTGGGCAGTCATATTCTACCTAGACTTCAAATGATTTTGTTCACATATCATCGTCAAGCTCAAGTTAAAAAGGATTGTAACATGATGAACGTACTAATTTATCTGCATAAAACTTCCACATCATCTTTTCATCAACTCTGAATGCAAAATATTCATTAGTAGCGACAGACTTAGAAAAACATTAGCTTACAGAATGCAAAATAGCAGCTCCTTTTCAAGAATGCTTACAATCATAATAGTGTGTTACTGAACTAGAAAAACTTGTAAATACCATAATCCATAAGCACATAACCGTGATGATATAAACAAGGAGATGTTTATAAAAATATGAAATAAGATTCCGAGAAAACAAAACTCAATCTTCATTGAGAAAAATTCTTCCAAAAGGAGCAGCTGCAAATAGGATTGTATTCAACAAGCAATTCTGAGCAAGAGCAAGAGCAACAGCATTTTAATTATTGAGAACATCATAAGAAATTGATTCAACTTCTTCTTACACAAACAGAAACACATGGAAGAGTTCTTTCTTAGCAGCCAGAAAGAAAGACAAAAAATCAGAAACCCTAGGAGGAAGGAAGAATTACTTCTTGTACTTGGCAACCTCGCCGTCATTGGGGAAAAACCCCATGAGTCTTCCAGCGGAATTCTGGTACGCGTACATGAAACCTCCAAGCACTCCTATCAGACCCCCAGTGACCATCGATGGACCCTTGATTCCCGGCTTAATTCCTAAACCATATAATAATTAATTTGAGCAAATCGCACGGATAACCAGATAATAAAAATTTGAGAGGGGGTGGTTACCGGAGAGGTATCCGACGACGACGGAGACGCCGGTGATGGTGGAGAGGCGGAAGTAATCGAGGGTGTTGAAGTTTGAAACGGTCTTCGTAAATGGTGGATTCCGATCTATGACAGGGTACTCTGGCTTCACCGACGCCGTAATGTCAGTATTCATCTTTTCTCTTTCTTCTTCTTCTTCTTCTGCTGCTGATTGTATTTTTTCCTCAGCTCAGCTTCGCTTCACCACACCACACTGTTTCTTTCTTCAACTTTCTAGTCTAGATTAGAATTGATCAATTAATTATATTGGGCCTAAAGGGCTTTTAAAACTGGCCTTTGTGGTTTGAGTGAAAGTGGGCTCAACCGTCTGATACGTTCTTACTTTTTCTTTTAAAATAATAATTCATTCAATTCATTCATGTCAATTGTCATGTGACGAGAAAGAATAATTTTACTACATGTTGTTAATACTCCTAAGAAAAAGAAATTCAGATGTTTTTAGTGAAGGATCTTTGATAATAAAAGAGAAGAATATTATTATCAATAGGAGGAAAACAATTGATGTGTTATTTAGTTCTAGTGAATCGTGATTACTCTAAAAATAATTTTTTTAAAATAAAAATGAAGTATGTTTTAGTTGAATGTTCATTAGGAATCTGACTCTTGCAAAGATATTTAAAGAAGACACAAGCTTAATTCTTTTTAATTTTCATTCCCATATACTAATAAGCACATGTTTATAAGGTTTGTCATTTGATTTAATTGAAATAGAAAAATAAAGAAAAATTCCTAATCACTTGAAAAAGAAAGTTAATCAAATACGGCTGAGTGATTAATTGATTATTAGTACTATTAAAGTACCAGAGAACAAAACAGAGTTGAGTTGAGGGACCAGAGAACAAAACAAAAAGAAAGAAGAAGATAAGGTTTGCCTTTGCCATTGCCATTGCCATTGCAGTAGTAGTAATGTACGGACCAAGATTATCTTCTGTTTGTTCTGTTTCTTCTCCCCTCTTTTTAGGGTTTTAGAGAATAATCCTAATTATTCTAGCAGCATATTCCATACTTACTTTTAATCACAAAAATGGCAGTTTTCTCACTCTCCACTCCCACATGGAACCAATCTTCTACATTCCCTTCCCACTCACACGCTTCCCCCCATCTTCCGTCAAATTCAACAAGAAATAAAAATCGCTGCTTTAGCAAAACACGAGTTGCGTCGTCGCATTCCAATCCAAAGGTTTTGAAGTCCAACCGCCGCTCCAAGTACGGCCAACCACTCTCTCCCTACGACTCCGAAGATGTTTCTGCAGACGATTGGTTTTCTGATGTAAGATTTTTTCACCTATTCTAATTTTACCGCGAAATTCTATTAACAGGAACATAGAATTCTTTGTGTAGCTATTTCGTGAATGCGTTTCTTATGGGAGAAGTTGCAAGCATAATTTAATTAGAGAGTTCCATGAAAATGAGAACTTGTGATAAAGTCTATTGGTTTGTTTGTGATCCTTTACTCTAGAATGAACCTGAAATGATTAATATACATTGTGAAATTGATACCAGGATATGTTGTGGAACACAATCTTACTTCAATTAAAGTTGGAGAATGTTTAAGAATCATCAGTTCAGTTCAGTTCAGTTCAGCTAGGTTTATTTTAATCTTTTTTCAATGGTATAATGGTTTCCATTCAAAACTCATTACTATGGCAAGTTAAATATTGATCCTTTAAGAAGGTAATTTATTTGCACGATCCCATTGTTCGATTTTGTTCTTCTTAGATGATAGACTATCTAGCCTATTATTTACTGTTTTCACATCCTAATCATGATCCAATGGCTCATTTTGGTTTGATTTATCCTTTTCATGGTTAAATATTTGTCATGTTGACATTTGGGTACTTTCCCAGCACGAATTTCCAGATGTTAAACTTTCCGATGCAGATAGGCAGCGGTTAAAGTTGAAGAGTGGAACCAACAAGGGACAAGGTCTTTTTCAAAAACAAACATATGAGTAGAGTTATGTATCATAATAGATCAACTTATCGACTTTTTTTTTTATACACAGGCAACAGGCACATAGAAAAAAGTTTGGATGTGAAATCATCAAACCCTGGACCCAACCTCGACACGAGGCAGTGCAGATCAGCTGTAAAGAATGGCGGATACACGGTAGAGAAGATAGACAGAGATACTAGTACCTCAAGTGTGAATTCCAAGGACAAGGTATCTGTAATTATTGCTAGACTTTTAGATATCCATTCGACTATGTGCCTGATAGTTTTCTGATTGTGCTAGGCAACAGGAAACTCTGGTAAAAGCAGATTTTGTCAGTTGTCAGAAGAAATAGACTTAGACCAACGATACTTTCCACTTCTTGATTATTTGACCACTTTTGGACTCAAAGAATCTCACTTCATCCAGATGTATGAGAGGCACATGCCATCCCTTCAGATTAATGTTGAATCAGCAGAGGAAAGATTGGAATATCTGTTGAGTGTTGGTGTTAAACATAAAGACATAAGGAAAATTATTCTAAGACAACCTCAAATTCTAGAATACACAGTGGAAAATAATCTCAAGTCCCATGTTGCCTTTTTGAGTGGCTTGGGCATTCCGGAGTCTAGAATCGGGCAAATAATTACTGCCACCCCTTCATTATTCTCTTACAGTGTTGAAAACTCTTTAAAACCCACGGTGAAATATCTTCTAGACGAGATAGGGATCCAGGAGAATGATCTAAGTAAAGTTGTGCAGTTAAGTCCTCAAATCCTGGTTCAAAGAATAGATAATTCTTGGAATACTCGTCTTAGTTTCCTAATGAAAGAGTTGGGTGCTCCAAGACAGAGTATAGTGAAGATGGTCAGAAAACATCCTCAACTCCTTCATTACAGCATTGAAGATGGTTTACTTCCTAGAATCAATTTCTTACGAAGTATTGGGATGCGCAATCCCGACATCTTGAAAGTATTGACTAGCCTTACACAGGTTTGTACTTATTGTAATATTTTTTTCTTTGAAATTTGATAGAGGTGATGATTTACATTTTATGCAGGTGTTCTCTCTATCATTGGAGGGAAATTTGAAGCCTAAATATATGTATTTGATCAATGAACTTCGAAATGAGGTCCACTCTTTGACTAAATATCCGACGTACCTAAGCTTGTCCTTAGACCAAAGAATCAGACCCCGCCATCGTTTTTTAGTTTCATTGAAAAAAGCTCCAAAAGGCCCGTTTCCTTTGAGTTCTTTTGTTCCAACAGATGAATACTTTTGCCAGCAGTGGGGAACTAGTGTAGATAAATATCTAGATTTTCGCCAGAGGTTGCTACTCAAAGATTTTGCTAAGAAATATGAGAAAAGATGATGGGATTCAACTCCCTTTACTAACCCACTACTTTGATATGAGAAAAGCAGAAGTTGGTCTTACATCTAACTAAGATCCACATAGCATGCATGAAGCAGAATTTAGCAGATGCTCACTTGATATATAAACCTGCTTCTTGACTGCTTTTCTGGTAAAAAAAAGTGCTTTATTTTCCTCTGGAATATTAATGATGAAACGCGTATTACAGGACTGATTTTTAACCTCTGGAATCTTTTTGATGCATAGGTTTGGTTCCTCTAACTTCTGGTCAATCATAGGGCATAATTCACGTTATTTCAAGGTAACATCTATTCATTGATGCAATTAAGTTGATATGATTTCAGTATTGTTCAATGTAAAGATAAAATCAATGTTTTCTTGTGAAATTATCATGGGGGTTACTTATTAAATCCTCATGACTGGATCATAAATGTTTCTTTGGGAAGTAGAAGTTGGTGGAAATATCTTTGTTTTGGAAAGTGGAGTTATAAGAGTTGTCTTGTTGCAGTCAACAATTCCAATACTACATCTATTTGCTTTCACAGTTTAACAGCAGAGGATATAGACTCGGAGTTATCGACCTTGCTGCTGCTATTACTTGAGGGAGGAATACATACTCTATCCGTTTGCGTTCGATTATTTTACAATTTACAGAGCACATATACTGGATTTATTTGGTGGCTGTAAGAGGCAAATATACTGGATTTATTTTCTCCTCTTGTGTAAAAAAGTAGCAGGATTCAATTTTTCATTGTTGTAACTTGAACATATTCATCCTTCTTTTGACCTCAGCCTTAGTGGTATGCTTTTACTTTACTGGGTGGCTATTTATTTATTAAATAAAAATTGCTCTCTTGGTTTTTTGTCATTATTTGAAAGTCCTCTGGGTTATAAAATAAATCTTTACTTTTTGCATCAAATTAAAAATCACAGAGGGGCCTATGTATGAAGCAGCAATCATTTTATTATATACAGGTCACTTTCTGCTGTTGTTATCCACGGTAACTTTGAAGATTAGACAAGTCTTAAATTATTTAAAAATGAACTATCTTTAATCATGATTAGATTTACTTGCATCATCCAAACATGATGCAATTATTCAGTATATATGATCTATGATGGACTTTATTCAAATTGGAAAAGAAAAAGAAAAAAAAGTTTATCCAATGATGAATCAAATTGGCTGCAGTCTCGCAAATATAAGTTTTAAGTGTCCATTAGAAATAAATAGAAGATAACTTTGATATTATTTGCATGAAGTGCTAAATGCAAAATCAAGAAGAATAAAACAAAAAGGTTTCTCCTGCAATTTTCTCGGTTTGGAATAGTGCAAAATCAAGAACAACTTGATTGATGAAATAATGAAAAACAATGTAATTTCATTTCTCTGTCAAAAGATAATTCAAGAATGATCCCAAGATATCAAAACCAGTAATAAAAGAGTACTTCCAATTGTCTCTTCAAATAAGAAATTAAATCTACTTCCAGCTTTCTCATAGGTTCTAAACACCTTCATATATACAAGTGAGTAATTTCATTTTTCACCTCTATTATTTTCTCCAAAGCCACTCTATCTTCTGTTGCTGAGATTTCAAAAAGAAAAACAAAAAAGTTCCTTACATGTCATGTATGTCACTTGTCTGTATCATTCCTAAATCCTCTGAGCAGGACAGGACATACTTCTGATCTGATGTTCCTTGTACTGATATATTTGTATTTGATGTGGTCAGTAATCTGAGTAGAATCTTAAAAGAAAAAGAAAAACTGTATTCTTTCAACTAAGGATGTCACATCACATTGCCTTCAAAAACCAGCCATCATCTCTATAAACTCTCTAATCTTTTTCTGAAACTATTTGACTGCCGAAACTCCACCACCCGGTTTAGATGCAAAGGGGCTGTCGGGTAGATTAAGTCCTTTACCACTGTACAAACAAAAACATCACCCATCAGAAAATTTATATATATAAGTGTATAGATAGACAGATTAAGAATGTTACTAACCTCTCCCGATCACTACAATTGGGGTTATGATTATCACTAGTAGAACCACTGTTCAGAATGTCGATCAGATAACTAAATCGTCCGCCAGATGGGAATTTAGCGTGATCTGCACAAAAGTCAGTTTTGACAATTTTATTAATACAAAAATATTGAAAATATGTTTCATAATTCTGAGAAAGGGCAAAAAAGACCTTGAGGAACTCTTGGCTCATCCATTGGATGACAAAAGCAAGACTGGTCGGTTAGTGGTTTGCGAGCTAACTGGAGTTGTGATAGTCGCATTGTCTCGAGTTCCATGGCATGTTTGTGTTCTTCCATTCGCTGTCTCCTAGACAATCCTATCATCAATAGAAATTAAGAAACCTTGTCAAAACTGAAATATGAGAAACTTATCATGTAAATTGCGAATGTCTTACTTGCTTGAAGCTCCGGGGGAATATCTAAAGGGTGTGAGTGTAAATACATAGGATGATCAAAATTTTCATGGTATTTCCTGCAATAATGGAAATGAAAACAACATGAATAATGCTAAAAACCCAAGTTCCCCTTTAGAATAAACTCTAGGCACATCTATACCTTTCAACAAGTTTTGATTTTTCACGATAGGGTTTCACGAGAACCCGAGCACCACAAACATAATGTGGATTTCCCTTTGACAAAATCAACATCACCGTGTCCGAACTCACAAAAGTTACAAAACCGAACATCCGTTTCTGCTGGCAAGGGACCCTCACATCCTGCACGTGACCAAAGGTGCTACAAAGAACCATGGAAAAATTCCAAAATTTAGTATAATAATTGCAAGTCATGAAATATTCTTTCTAAGATGGCATTACCTAAAGTAATTGGAAACATCTTCCTCAGTAAAAGAACTCTCAGCTGGAAAAGTCAAATAAATTTGTCTCGAACCACTAACAATTGGACCAGGGTCATTTCTTTCGCCTCTAACATCCATCATATATTTGGGAGCATCTTCGACCAGTATCACAGCATGTTGCCCATGAGGTCTATAAAATAATAAAAATTCAAAAACTAACAGTTATTACAGACATTAAACAAATTTACCTTGAAACGTAAATTTAAGAAGGAAGGAAAAAAATAATTTATACTACCTATCAATGAGGCAAATGCTGTTTTTCATCCGAGCAAGAAGTTTCGTTAAGCTGTAGCCAGCTTTACCGTGTCTTTGACTTTCGGTCAAATACCCTTCGCCTTGTAGATTCCTACCGTATTTCTCAAGGTACATAATCGGAAGAGACGCAATAGAAACGGGATTTCCTCCTCGGGATCTCAATAGCTCTGTGATTTCCGATTCTAATTTCTGGAGTGATTCAGGTGAGACCACTTGATCTTCTTCATTTGAATTATTATTAGGACCACCAAACATATGGGGAGGATAATTGTCCGGAAACGAGTCCCCGTGAATATGTATATATCTACAGCTACTTCCATGCTTACAGAACCCCTTGCTAAAATAATGACAAGTTTTAAGTAAACTCTGAGAATTTCTACTACCTCTTATACCTAGACTGTTGAACTCAGCTTCGGTGCAATAGTAATCATTCGGAAAAGGTCTCGATTTGAGTGGCTCCTCCAAATTCAAAAACTGATTTTGAAAACTAGGATCCAAGTAACGATATGCAGTAGGCGGTGGAAATCGGGTAGTAAATTCATGAACTGAAGGATCTGAAATATCGGGTGAAGGTAAACAAAGTGCAGTTTTTGCTATCTGTATTAAGTTTTGAATTAAGGTATCTGGGCCTAGAGCTAATCTGATAATTTCTTGTTTGGGAACTTCTTGTAAGTATATATATCCAATGATTTTTCTAGCCACAATTTCTGGTTCGAATTTCAGGATTCGACCATGAACAATCTTTAAAGCCTCGAAAGAATCCATTTCACATGTAATATCTGCCACACAAACAACAAATGGAACATCAAATATGTAATATAGCAGAAACTAAATAATTTCAAGAATGAATCCAGTGTATTGAGGAAACATTTAAAGACCAAAATCCCAGGTATTATATGTCATAGGAACATTTCTACTAATCTAAGGTTCTTGATTTATTGTCAGTTAATTAATTAGAAGAAAAGGGATGACTACAATCTCATGTAACATCAAACTACAAAAGGGAAATACTGTCATTTTTCTTCCAAGTAACCATAAAAGGAAATAAAAATAAATAAAGCAAAATATATTCTGTATAAACTGTGAAAAAGCTGTGAAGCATATAGTACATTACAGCAAAGAATTCAGTATTTATTTCTCAACAACAAATCAATTATACCTAAAAAAGAGGCAATCTAAAACAGATTACCCGAGATGGAAGCCATGAAGACTCAATATTTTCCCATTATAATGGGAGATATATATAAAATTGTCTAAAGTTTGAGTCTTGTTGAACTCTATCAAGAGATTGTTACATAATTAAACAAACAACCCTTTAAGATGATGAATAATAAGAAAATCAAAGATAAATACAAAATAAAACACATGCAAATCCCCCCAAGAAAAGGAATTAAAAAAAAAAAAAAAATAGTACAAAAGAACAAAGTAATTAACTTACCCACAAAAATTGATAAATGAAAAGTGAAAACTACTAGTCTATCTCCATCTCCAAGTTAAGAAAACTCTTTCTTTTTCCTCTCACATTATACATCCATTTCTCAGCATAAAGAAACAAAGAAACAAAGCAAAATGACAAAAAGGTGGTGCTTTAATTACTCTGTGTATAGTTGTATACTCCCTCCCTCCCTCACAATATTTGGCAGTTTATTTTTCACTAAATTCCATTTTCTTGGAAAAGTGGGTAATACTTATCACTTAATAATTCTATTTTTATTTGTTACCATAACATAACACGGTGAAAAGGAAATCATTAATTTCTTTATTATTATATCCAGCTAGCAGGGTATTTATATTTATATCATATGGATGAAATCAAAAAATCTCCTAGATTTACGATATAGTTGATGACAGATTCAAATTTTGTATTCCAAAATTACCCTTCTACAATTAACAAACTCCCAATAAAATAAATATTTCAAATTTCGGAAACTCCAATGTTGAGGAATTCCAGAATTTATACCTGGCCAGACCATACCATACCATACATGTCAGCACAAGTACATCTGTACTGCTAAAATGTCAGCTTAGCTTTGTCTATCAAAAAATAGAATTGTACCAACTTGTATTCTGGAGTGGACACAAGAAAATGATAAGATTGTAATATTAAATTTTAAATCAAAGGGTCATTGACTAAAACTAAATAAATTCTTCTTCGGAACCATTGGTTTGTAACTACTACTAATCATCTACATATACAGTAAGTATTAATATTATAATTATTATTAGGATAGGACCCACCTCAAATTACAAGTTTGTATCATTAATTGGACATGTCAATTGCAAGTATAAAACTCTATATAATCTAGTCTGATTTGTGCTGACATGTTTATTATTAGGCCTAACCTCTTGTTAATATATAATACATTCATTAATGAGTTTGTGCTGACAAATAATATAAATCTTACTACTAAAATATATTTATTAAAATAATAAAATAAATAAGTGGCAAAAATAGAGCAAGGGCATTATAGGTTAAGCAATGGTAATATTTTTTTATTAGGGGACCGTTGCACCCGGCAGGAAGGTAGGAACTAGGGGTAACGTCAACGAAATGAGAGGGGAAACAGTTTCTTTTATTCACGTTTTTTTAATATTAATAATAATATAATCATTTATTTATTTCCTTTTTATTTACTGCTTTCGAATATGTGGAGGTTTAAATTTTAAAAGAAAAAGGAAAATATACAACAAATATGAATGGATATATCCGATAAAATCTAGTGATGAGTTTTGGGGAATTTGATGCGGGCTGTTTGGATCCGCGCTGGAGAAGCGGGCCCATTAGTTATCATAAATCTCCATTCTCAGCACAAGACTTTATATTTGCATTTTGACCCCTCCTACTCTTTTGGTACTTCTGTACTCACTCAATCAAAGAAGAAATACATAAATACAAACAAATATTTTAAATTTTGGTTCATGTCCTATTATATCAAATTAAATTCAAATTCCACTCTATAAATCGAAAAATTATAAAGATAGATAAATTTGTTAAATAATGAATCATTTACCTCTACTACATTTTTTGTTCCCATATATTGGAGAAACCCTCTGCTCTCTAATTATATAATCATCAAATCTTATCCAAATCGTAAATAGTGGACTTTTGGTGATCTCTAATGTGATGATTAATTATTTTGGTTGTGCCAACTTTTGTATATAATTGTGACGCCGGTAATGTCGATCTGCACAGTGAAGCTATTAAAACAAATGGCATTTCCGTTAATTTTATAGGAATGGTCATTTTAATTAAGAAAAGAAAGTTACGATTAATAGTTTATAAAACTCAGAATATGTTAAACAGTTGGATATCTGGTTCATGTTAAAATAGTTGAATATATGCATAAAATAATTTATGTGGTTACCGGAGAGGAATCACATACACGGTGTGTTTCCACATGTCCATGCATTGTATATGACATTATTTTGTTTTTTCAAATGAAAGCATCTTATAAATATGAATTAATAATTGGAGACATATCAACTTCCGGGTCACTGTTAGATTACATGATTACGCACAAGCCTGGCCCAACATCGACTGGGCTTAAACTTTATATGAGTTTGAGTCGATTAAACCTTTTTTTTATTGATTTGTTTTATCATTTCATCCAAAAAAAAAGAACTGATTTGTTTTATTATAATTAAATATATACAATCTCGAATCTATTAAGTGAATAAAATTAAGGTGGAATGATGAATTATATCATTTTAATTAATTATTTTATATTCTACATTCACTTACAAATTTTAAATAACAAATATTTTTTATTAGATTTTAAAAAATAAAATATTTATACATTTTCAAAAGTTTGGGTTTACCCCCACGCGAGGGATTCTAAGCAGCGCCAAAGTTAGGAAAGTTGATTCTTTAGTTTCATACAATTGGATGGTTTGCAAAAATATAGTGTTGGTGTATATTAAATTGCTCATATCATAATATGATTTAATACGTAGTTTGCACATTTAGATCATTGGACATGTGATTTGCATGTAGCCCTTAATTCGACATGTTGGAGGAAAAAGTTATGTTAACTCGGTATTAATAGGTCCAAGATGTTGCTTATTTTTCAGATTAGTTTATATTTTCTTCCAAACAAAGCTCCATTAAAAAAATATGCAAATTCAATATATCTTATTAACAACCATGTGTGATGCACATATCTTACGTTCAAATAATTTACAGAGATGTGAAATGGAAAATCATATACTTATTTATGACATGATATGTATAATTCGAATGCCTCGACCCTACTTTTATGGTACCAAAAATAGTAATTTCACCACCCAATTTATCTTGCTATAGGACCGGCTCCTTATGTTATCCGATATGTAAAATTATTTTTATTTTTAGACCAATTTGCAAGCAAGTCGACACTTTTTTTCAAAAAAATATTTGAAGTAAGTAGCATTATTAGTTTTCTGTTAAAATGTTAAGACTTTTGGAAAGAAAGAAAAAAATATACCATGAAAAGGAGACGTTAATCCATAATTTTTAAAGCGCAGAAATTGAAACTTTTATCCATGGTATTATGCCGCAGATAGTATTAAGTATTAACCTCTTCCAGATTTACAAGTCTTAGATATCGGTCCCCCGGCAGAGACGAAGAAACAAACTGGAGGGCCTAATTCCGTAGGTCCAATTAGAGGCCCTATAAATGTAAGTGGCTTGACTGGACACAGATCCAGTTTCAGAAAATCACATTGCAATGGTGCGGTTCTTATTTTTCTGTCTTCGGCTCATCCATGATTCCTAATTATGTTCAAACCGGCGAAAGAAACACAATTTAACTTTTGTTCTCAAAAAAAAAAAAAAATACTCCAGTTCTTCATTTTAAAATACGTAACTTATAAAAAACCCAAAATTCGCTGAATGGGTAATTGGGTATAGATCTACCTTACTCTTTTAATTGCGAATTTCTGTAAACTCCTAGGGCCTATAATTTTTGGCACGATTTCGCTGAACTTTTAAAATTCCGTTTAGAGGAAAAAAATTGTTTATGTATTAAATCATTGTTTTTTCATAGATTTGAAACTAAACTCAAGTTTCATGAAATCTATACTTGGATTTCATTTAATTAGATTTTGACTCAATTTCACGAATCACAACATTGAACCAAAAACCTAGCCAAACTTACAGTCCTACATAGTCAAATTGAATATTGTTGAGGTTTTGTTATCATAAATTGGCCAATTTTAGCGTAAATCCACGTTCTTGAATTAAACAATGATTCCATGTTACCAAATCAAAACGTAAGAGAAAAAACTAAGATATGTTGGAAAAAAAAATTACATTTGAAAATGGATTGACCGAAAACTATCATCATCAATCTTTGCACTAATTGAAAATGAAAAGAAAAATGATAAATTTTGAGAACGAAAAAAGAAGTTCCTAAAGAAATGATATGAAATAAGAGGAGGAGTTTGAGATCAGACTGACGTGCAAATAGATTTTGTTCAGCAGAGCAACAGAATTACTGAGCCTCTGAAATAAAACGATATATTCTCATCATTTCTCAAACTCTATGAAATTTTTTTGTAATAAAAAAGCAAACTATCCATCCTCCCAAAGAAATCAGAAATATACCTCCGTCCGTCAAAGACTTCTACTGTCAGCTATGCATAAGCACGCCCACTGTTATATACACACACGTTGCGGCGGGCCGTATATATAAGAAAACATCATTCCAGAAACCCTAATTCTCCTGGGCCTGACGCTGTTTATGTGAACTTCTTCCTACAGATTAATATATGTGTACGGGCTATTATGGGCCCAACTAAATTATCAAAAATGGAAAAATTGGCCTTTGATTAAAAAGTAGTTTGGAAAAAGAAATCAACAAAAGGAAAAATAACAAATTTATGAAAATGTGAATTGTTTGGATTTAAGAAACAAGTAGGTCTTTAGATTTTGGATATTAAAAATATGTTTGGATAGTTCTATGAAGCATGGTTTTTGCTGGATTAATTTTAGTGTATGTCCCATTATAAAGTATAATGAAGTTTGAATACAGGACATGGATACTACTAATTATGTCTTTGAAAAAATTGGGTGGTGGTTGGATAAAGTACTAGCGGTATGCGATCCTTAGAGGCGAAACTCAAGTTCAAATCATATTTGAGAAATGAAAGTGACAAAAGTCAAGCTCCTAATTCCTAGTAATGCAATTGTTGGTCTCTATGACTATTGACTGTACGTATATTAACAATTGTTTCATGTGGGTATAGACCTGATGTATGGACTTGAAAATTCATGTAATTTATTTGGTTCTAGATTTGATTATGAGCTTAAAATGCATGAGCAAAAACAAAAAAAGGGTACATATATACAAGTAATGCAAAGGAATTAGGAAACTGGGAATCCAGTTTTGGGGTGGATTGTTTTCTCTGTTTTTATGGAACAATTGTGTTTAAACTACTCAGAATGAGTTCTTTCATGCAAAGTTTGGGCCGTGTGCTTAATCAAGAAAGATATATGTTATTACTCCTACTAGCCAGTGGCCATCATATTATCATCAGAGCAGAGCAGAGCAGAGCAGAGAGCCCATGTTTAATTTGACTAACAGTTTAACACATATTTCTAGTCCTTGTATGTCAAATAATTAGGATATACTAATATTTAAAGATAGAGCAAATCATAGGGAGATTTTCTTTATTCTTTTTTTTTTTTTTTTTTTGTTAACCCAGGTTGAATCCTGGACCACCCATCACTGGCCTCTCAGCAATGTGCGGAAGTAAATCGCGGGATGTGCCTGAGTTGGTCAGGGTTTGTTCACTCTTTATACTCCTAGCCCCCAAGGGAGCCTACTACCATGGAACTTACAACACCAAGCTGCTCCATCCTCCCTTAAAGATTTTACAACACTTGGCTGCTCCTCCCAGGATTCGAACTCCCCACCCTGGGGGAGTGAGCCCCGGAGTTCACCTCCTTTACCAACTGAGCTGTGCCCCGGGAGGCAGATTTTCTTTATTCTTAATAGAAGTTGAATACATCATTGCTATAAAATTATTAAACTCAAATTGGCAAAGGTATATTAACAACAGGAGTTACAAACAAATCATCTTTTCTTCTAACTGTGACGCCAAACACCTCTCTCATATCCAGTTTGATTCCAAAGGGTAAATTCCAATCAAAATGAAACAGAAACATAGCAAGTGGAAGTTCAACATTAGCAAGACCGAACCACATACCAGGGCATATTCTCCTTCCACTACCAAAAGGTATATACTCAAAACTATTCCCTTTGTAATCAATCAAACTATCCAGAAATCGCTCTGGTTTAAATACCTCTGCATCTTCCCAATATTTCGGGTCTCTTCCTAAAGCCCATGCATTAACGATCACTCGGGTTTTGACAGGTATCACGTATCCATTTATCTCACAACTCTCACTCGTTTCTCGTGGTAGTAACAATGGTGCTGGTGGATGCAGCCTAAGAGTCTCCTTAATTACCGATTTTAAGTACTTTAACTCGTCCATGTTTGATTCAGAAACGTAAGATTTACCTTGGAAAACTTGTCTCACCTCATCTTGTGCTTTCTTGAGAACAGTCGTCGGGTTTCTAAGCATTTCGGACATAGCCCAGTCTACTGTTGTGGCAGACGTTTCACTTCCAGCACTGAAAATGTCCTAATAGAAGAAGGAAAAGAACCATCAAATTAAGAGTGAAATGCAAAAATACCCCCGTATGCTTAATTAGCAAAACCCCCCGTGTTAGTGTTATTAGAGAACCCCCCTTGTGGTATTTTTATATGAGCAAAAAAAAAAAAAAACTCCCAAGCCGGAGTACATATGTTGTAGGAAAATTGACAATCATACCGCCCCCCCCCCCCCCCCCACACACACTAAAATTGCAAAAACACCCCTGTTCACCTAAGAAATTGACAATAATTCCTCTGTTAACTTTGAAAATTAGCAATAACCCCATGTTCATTTAAAAAATTGGCAATAACCTCTCTATTGATTTATGAAGGAATTTCAAATATGATTTTAACAGCCCTAATGAGATTTCAAATTAATATAGCTATTCAGATTCAAAATAATACTATACTCTTAGCTAAGTAGACCCAATTGAATCCGATTCATTTACAGCCCTACTCCTATATAATTCATGAAATATAAACAAGTTTAGTTGCTAATAATTAAAACTAACCAGAAGCACTGATTTGATATTGGCAGTAGTCAATGGAAATTCGACTTCATCTTCCTGAAATTTCAAAAGGACGTCTACTAGATCCTGTTTTTCATTATCACCAACACGCGTATCTTTCTCTACAGCTCTGTGTTCATTTATGATGGTCTCGAGAATTCTATCAGCTTGCTCGTGCAGCCTCTCGAGTTTGGTCTTCAATCCACTGATCAAAGGTAGAAACTTAAAGGAAGGATACACATCAGAAATCTCAAACCCTGCTGCCAATTTAGTTGCGACTCTTATTAAAGATATGAAACTTTCTTGTTCCTTTGTTTTCTTACCAAACGCAGCCTTGGCAGTAACACCATATGCACAAGTGTAAACCTTCTCTGTCAAATTAATCACCGATCCTGATTTAGAAGCTACCCATCTAGAAAGATCTGAAATTCATCTTGCCTCAAAGATCGAAAGGATTGGACACTTTTCGAGCTCAAAAGTTGTGTTGTGCAAATTTTCCGAAGTTGTCTCCAGTAATCACCGCAGGGAGAAAAGACAATGCCCGAACAGTCATAAGACAGGACCTTTGCGGCAAGAATTTCAGGTCTAGAAGCAAAGATCTTGTCTTGAGTTTTCAATACCTCTTTTGCAAGTTCGGTTGAGGAAACGACAATGGTGGAGATTTCACCAAGTTGAAGGTGCATCAAGGGTCCGTGTTTCAATGCCAAGTCCCTTAGAGCATGGTCCACTAGTAAGTGTAAGTTTCCTACGAATGGAATCTTTCGAGGTCCTGGAGGAAGATTCAAAGATGGGATTCGGGTTTTAGATCTGTTCCTTAGTTTCAGAAGCATAAAACTCAACCAACACAAGGAAATAAAGATTCCTGTACAGGGTAACTGGAGAAGAGATTCAAAGAGAAGCATCTCTCCAGAAGCAAAGTGGAAGAATTCAAATGCAAAAAATTGGTCTTATAATGTACTGAGATCCTCTTAACTCATTTTGTCTCTGCTTGTTGGCTGATGTTTGACTTGGAGGTAAAGTTGTAGTTTTTCCCTTCAAAACAAATTAACCAAACATTAGCTTTATTAGAAGAATATGTATATGACTGACTGCAAGAGGTAAACACTGCAAATGCTATCAATATTTTACTGCATGTGGCCATGTGCCTTTTTTAAGATTAGATTCAAAGTTACATTATAGTAAGATCAAACTTTCTTCACAAACAGGAAACTTAGAGGTGACTTTTATTTTTGGCATGGTACTTAGTTTCAGAAGCATAAAAAATCAACACCCGTCTGATACTTTAATTTAGTTGCTGATTCTATCAATCAATACATATGTTATTTATCTTGCTGTTACCACAAGCATCTTAATCTCGAGAAAAGAACAAAAACTAAGAGACAAAGACATTACCTCAGCTAATATTTGATTAAATGTCCAAAATACTCAAGACGTTTCTCTTCACTTCAAACCACATACTTTATTATTCTCCAAAATCCGAATATAAGTATATTGTCACAAAATGAAGGTAATCAAGAGTAGACCAGACCTATATTTAATTGGAAACCACCACAACAACACATATAATAAGCATCCAAGATAATAGAATTCTAAAATCACAGTTTTGTCTTACAGGCTTTAGCAAATCATGCTTCCATTGTGCTGCAAATACAAGCTATATTATATAAAAGGACAGATATTAAAGTCCAAACTTTAACATCCTTCTAACATTATAAGCTTTCATTGAAGACGATATTGTAATATATTTGGGCGATGGAGTAAATAGTCTGGAGTTAAATTCCTCTATTTTATCATAAATTTAGTATATAAATATTCGGAAAAATGCAAGGTACTCCTATATGTTACATGAATCACCCACAAAACTACCATGTGAACTCTTATTTGCATAAATTCCCCCCTATATTGTTGCATATATTGCATGAAACCCCCCATCAGTGCAAAATAGGCCTTGAAATCTTGTACATATGAGGGTTTCGTGCTGCATTTTTAATGGAGTAGCAGATTCCACATAAAAACATCTTGCAATTATCCCTAAATCTTCCCCTTTATTACAAGCATGATACAAATCTAACAACCCCAAATGAGGCTTATTTGATACAACATATCATAAATATGAGGATTCATCTTTTCTAATAGGAGAACTTAAATTCTCTCTTAAATACACTAACAATCCTCAATATCCTACACTCTACATAACACTAAATAAGAAAACAAAAACAAAAAATCTAAATAACATAATCGGACCACGATGTATGATCCATCGTAAAGCTAGGCATCTTATCGAGCTTAAATGGATTCTCTTTCCCTCCAATCAATTTAGCAGGATTCCCAACGGCAGTAGTTCTAGCAGGCACCCGTTTTAAGACCACGGACCCTGCACCAATCTTAGCTCCATCTTCAACTCTAACATTTCCCAAAACACAAGTCCCGGCACCAATCAAAACACCTTTTCCAATCTTCGGGTGTCGATCACCAGACACCTTACCAGTGCCACCTAAAGTCACATTATGCAAAATCGACACATTGTCTTCAATCACTGCAGTTTCACCTACCACAAGTCCAGTTGCATGATCAAGCAAAATCCCTCTCCCGATTTTGGCGCCCGGGTGAATATCCACAGCAAAAACTTCGGATACCCTGTTTTGAATCATAAGGGCTAAGATTTTTCGATCCTTAGACCATAAATTATGGGCTATCCTATGGGCCTGACAAGCCAAGAATCCTTTGAAATTTAAGAAACAGTGTACATAACTAATACAAGCAGGGTCCCTTTCCTTAACTGCCCTTAGATCATCATTAACTGCACTAATAATTTCTTGGTTTTCAGTTAGCACCCCTAAGAAAAGATCGTAAAGGGTACAAGTGGGCAAACTGGAATTGCTCAATTTCATGGAAAGATAATTTGCTAGAGCATTCTCCAATGAATCATGAGATAAAATAGAAGTGAAATAATAATTAGATAAAATGGGTTCCTGCTGAACATCTGACCTGGCCTCATCCCTCATTTGAAGCCATAAATCAACAAACTTTTTTTCAGGGTCATCGTTGTTTTCATCCAAACGAGTTTCTGTTTGTGTGTGAATGTAAGTCTTTGACTTATTTTCTGAAATGGGTCCGCAAGAAACGAGATCAGGAAAATTGGTTCTGCAGTATTTGACAAAATTATTGAGCAAATCGTTATCGATGTTGCGGTTGTTTTGTGAGCGGGTTTCTGTTTTAGAGGAGTGTATACAAGTCGCCATGGTTGAAATCGAGTACTTGAATGGATTGGAAATGGGCGATCTGGGAAAACAATTAGAGGAAATGGAAATGAGAGGTGCGATAAAATTGGAGGTGGAGTGAATGGAGTTATATATAGAGGAGATGTATGTGGATAAGAACAGAGCCAGAGATTTCATGGGAAATGATTTAATAATATTTTTGAGAAAAATTGAAAAATAGATTTTGAGAAGAAAAAAGAAAGAATTGTTGCTTAGCGAATGTGGCGGAGAGGAGGATGGTCTGGTGGATGAAGGCTATTTGAGGAGGCGTGTCGTGAGTTGACTGTCTGTGCTCTGCTGTGCTGTGGACCGGTGGAATAATTAATAAAATTAAATACACTTTTCTTTTGTAGCAAAAAGTATTTGATGCTGCAATAATATACTTTCAAGTACAATAATTCGATTTCTATAATATACCATGAGATATTCGTGGAATATAATAAATGTATTGCTCTTTTAATTTAGAAATTATACTGTACTAATATGATTTATTTGGATAATTTGTATCATGACAATAATATGATTTATTTATAATGTTTTTGTGACAATTTTTTGATTTTCCACTTTTAAAGGGTGTGCTACTTTATAGTGACTACTTACTCTCATTAGACCAATTGTATACCAACTAAAAAAAATTAAAATTTTATAGGCAAATCATAATTTGCAGCACGTGACATTATAACCCCCGCTTATACCTAATACCTCAATTTTTTTCTCTTCTGTACTCTCGAATATTATTAAGCCTATGTGTCATATATATTTAACATATTTTAACCATTGTATTTTTCTCAATGACATATATTCTATTTGTTAATTATCATCACTAATACATATTTTTTTCTATCAAAAAAAAAATTACATACACGTGTTGTTTGGAGAACGTATCCATAAAATGTAGGGTATTTAGCATCTAAACTATCTAAATTAATTACAACTTTGATGTGATTCCAATCATGTCTGCAAAATACCAATTTAAAAAGAAAAATTAATGCAATAATCAAAAGATAAAAGAACATTGTGTCAAGAAATTAAGATTATTTACATGGTTCAAATTAAATACGAATTTTTAATTTTTGGTTATACAAAAAAAGAAAAGCTTTAGACCACTTGATGCTTGAATCTTATCGTTTTCCACTTTGACAGATTTATTGGACCACTATATGCCTTTTGCTCCCTTCTTCTCTTTTTAAGGAAAAAATGATATTTATGGTAATCGAGTATACACCTAAAAAATTATTGTTTTAAAATTATTGTTTTCACAATGTAGACTTTGTTTCTTTGGGTAATCAATTCGTGAGATGTGAGATTTTTTATACATTTAATAATAAATTAATTGACTTATTTACCGAAAATATATAGTAATAACATAGTTAGTGTATATTTACTAAATCTGGGTTAAATCAAAGTAGTTGACGTTAAGCCTATTACCTAATAGAAAACATATTATTCATCGAAAAACATTAGAAAACCTAAGAGATTTAAATTGGGTTTTAAAGATAGTCATTCTAGATTTTTTCTTCTAAAACATTAAAATACGAAAATATATTTTAATAATAAATAGTTGATCAAGAAAATTATTATAGTATAACTTTATTTTAATCAAGAAAATATAGAAACTAAAAATCTTAAAAAAAATCGAAATTATATTTAACACCAAAATACATCTACAGGGGCCACAAGATTATTACTACATAAATAAAAATTATGGAATTTGAGAGCCAGCCCAATAGGTGTTGTTGGGTGCTTGATTTTTTATATTATTAGCTTAAAGGTGAGGAGTTAATTAATAATTGTATGAACAGAGGATTGACGAAAATTGGCATTTAAATTGATAATTGTAGCCGACTGCGTGACGAATGCGATGACGTGCGTCCATTTGCTGTCGACATCAACAAAATGATTGAGTTAATTTGTTTGACGGGCAGCCTTTTACTTCCGATTTAGTACAGTTAACACATTACACAGCAAACTGTCTGCGCTTTACTAGCACTAGGGGGTTTTCTGGGGTGCAACCAAATGATCTACAATTGAATATTTATTTTGTTCTTGATTTCGGTGGACATTTTTACTTGAAAAAAAAATAAGAGTGAGTGTAAAATGTTGACTTTTTTATATTTTGAGAATGCAAAGTGTTAAATTTGAGACTGTCTGTTTTTCATATCCCAGGGGTATAAAGTGCAAAAAAACCCCTTTATAAATGTCATCCATTACCTAATTCTGCCCATGCTTCCAGAAAACTGCAAAACAGAAAAAGCATTGAAACAAACAAAAACATTTCTACTACTGTAATAATAAAATCAAGACAAAGACATAGGAATAGAACCAAATGAGCTAGTTAAGGTCATCTCTAATGTCTAAAGAGGAAGGACAAGGGTCGTGGGAGTATTCTGGGTTGGGGTGGGTTACTTGTTGGACACGCGCTCGCCCAACAAATGGATAGAATGGGAAGATTGATACATTGAAGATGGTCTACTATTATTTAAATTGATCGATCACAACTTAAAACCAATACTCTAATATATAGGTGGCAAAGTACGATGTTTAATACTCTTCAAACATGGCAAATATATAACATCTCCTCAAACACGGCAAATATTTCATCGATACATGTTCCACATGTCACATAGTATGTTCTTTAATGAAAAGGTCAGACATGGGTGATTGAATGTATTATCATCAGCAAAAAAAGGTCGACAATTAGAACTTTTTCTACGCGTTTTTAGAGGTAAAAAAAAGACCTCATTCTATATAATATGCAAGTGAGCAATCAGATTACTATTCACATTAAGGTTGGTTAGTGAATTATGCCAGGGGCGGACCTAGACACTTTTGGTTGGGGGGGCGAGATTTTTTTTAAATAGCAAACTCGATATTTTTATGTTATTGTGATAAAATGACAACTAAATAAAAATAAGTAATGTTGTATATTTATCTAATAAAAGGTGAAGAAATATATCAGTAATTTTTTTAAAGAGTCTCATTCAACAAATTGTTCAAAATATTGAGTAATCTTTAAACACATAAACATTTTTACAACATAAATTCAATTATGTAAAAAAGAAATGTTATAAAAAGTACCAAAAATAATATTCAAACTTTTTTTTTATTGTAGTGCAATTTATAAAATAAAATATTTACATATGTTAGTACATATGACCATATATATATTGATCCATATATTAATAATCTAGAAGAAAGAAAGAAAAATAGCTTATAAACTAAAAAGAAAGAAAACTGAAGCTCACAACATTCGAACCTGAGCCTGCAGGTTACATTTGCAGTACTACAACCACTGCTCCACTGTCTTTTGAAAATATTAGACGAATTACTTTATAAATATTTGGTTCATATTTTTCTTGGGGGGCGGTCAGCCCCTGAATTATGCTACAGTTACAAACTTGAATTGCTATGGAACCTGTGGAGAGACTGCTTGTAAGACTGTTCTCTCTGGCCCAATAAATACCATTTTCGTATTCAACATACGACGTAAAAATAGTATTATTTTTATTTTATTTCTATATTTTAAAGAGCTCCAGGCTTTGAGTCAACACGCCAGTAAATGCATTGTGTCCAATATATTTATTCCGAAGATTTGAAAGTGTGTGTTGTTTATGCCTTTTCAAGTGACTCTTCAGTTTAAGTTCAACTTCCCATCAGCTTCAGTTCAGCTTTTCCTTCATATTTCAAGTCTAGCTTCCCCTTTCGTTTTCATAGTCATCTCCAATAACTCAATCTATCCAATCTATTTAATTTCAAATTTCAATCTTCATCCTTCCCCACTCCCATTTATTAATAATAATTCCCTACTCTCACTCAATAATAATAATAATAATAATAATAATAATAATAATAATAATAATAATAATAATAATATTAAAATAATAATAATAATAATATTAAAATAATAATAATAATAATAATGTGCAATAATAATACGCAAAAAAATTATTACAATACTTCTAAATTAATTTGACATTGGCATTAATAATAAGATTTTTTTAGTACACAATACTACAACAATTATTAACTCATAAAAGGAAAGTCACCATCCTCGTCATCGTCGTTGCCACCAATATTGTTGCCTACGCCGCCGTCTAGATTGGTCAAACCGCCAACTTCAAGCCGACTTAGTCGAACAGGCATGGGCAACACACGGTCCAACCGGTGGTCGTATCTAAACTACGTTTGGCCATATGTAATTGTATTTATTTAGATGTCTCAAGTGTTTCAATATATAAATATTAGGGTTATATCATATTTAATTTAAGAATTCGTATCTAAGATTCCATAAATCCTATTTAATTTCATATTTGTACGTTTTGGGTGCTAAATTAAAATAAAAATAAAAATAAGTTTTAAATTATAAATCAAAACAAATCAAGGTTATAATAATAATGTTAACTAAATTTAAGTTTCTAACAATGTTATTAAATTTCACACAATTAATGTTAAACTTCTTGAATAAAAGTTACACTTTTAAAACTAAAAGTAACTTTTTTAAATAAAAAAAAAATTAAATAAAAAAGAAATTTCTATTAACTAATAAAAAAAAAAAATTAAATGAGATGTTGCGCGTCCCAGCATGCCAGCTTGCCTCACACCTTGGGACGGTTGAGTCAAAAAAATTAGCTAATAAGGCCATCTCCAAGCCAAGTCCAGCCTTGGACCTGGTCATTGGAGATGGCCTTACATCTTGCAGAAGCCAATTTAATACTTTTGTTTTTGTTGATAGGATTTCTAATTTCCCTCTCATTTTTTATTTTTCTATTTCCTAAGTTCCTCTGTTACTTTTTTATAGTTAATGGGCCTCAGAAAATCATGTGAAGCCCAATGAAATGTCTTTTTATCTCCAGCCTCAGTCTTCCTTTGTCTTCATCTTGGGCTACCAGAAATGTTCTGGTGGCCCAAGAATAGTTGGCCATCTATACGAACACATCTAGAATCTATTCACTATTATGCTTTACTTATGGAGAAGAATAATATCTCCAGTCCACATATATTTACTAGAAAATAGGATCTATGATTAATTACGTTGGATTATTCATCCAAAAGGAAAGTATGATTTAAATGGCTAAAACCAAGGAAATTACTAAATTGAACCTTACGTGATTATCCTTATGTTAGGGTTGTCATTGAGTCGGATTCAGCTCGGATCAGACTCAACCTTGATCCGATTTTATTTATATCGGATCTTGCTCGAATTTGCATTTCTCGACTATATGCATAAAAAAGAATTTATGAAAATATGTTTTATGAACTTTCTAATATTAATGTTTTAGATGAAAATATGCATAAAAAAGAATTTATGAACGAATCATTAACTATTATCTTCTTAAATTGATTGTAAAATATTATTAATTTTACTTATTTTAATAAAATATTATCTATATGTATAATTTATTTATTTATTGTTGAATACGGATCTTTAACGGATCTACCGACCTAGATCTATATGTATAATCGGGTTTGATCAATCGAATCTCTAATCGAATTAAAATCCGAACAAATCGGATTGAAATCCGGCCACAACCCTAATTATTATCTATCTTGAGATTAATTACTCAATTATGGAAAATATCTTGCCAGTACGATTTATCCTTCTCTTTTCTAATTTTCTTACAAGTTAACACTATAAAAAAATATTCAGTCCTCACTTGATTGATTTGGAAAAAGATATAATAACATTTTAAACTGCATACTGAAAAGGATAATATTAGTAAAGATAGAAGAGGTTCAGAAATGTCCAATATTGGCTCCATCTATTGCCTTGGTACTGAAAATTCCCCTTTTCTGTCGAAATTAATGTGACCCTTCGATTCGTTGATTAAAATAATAATAGACACCTAAAAAATCTAATTTCCATTCGATATTTGTACATTACTTATTAATTTCTAATATACAAATTAGAAAGAATCTAATTTAAATTAAACCCCAACTAATGATAAATAAGATCCAAAATTAGCAGATTATGATTAAAAAAAAAAGTTATCTTAATAACATCTTAAAGATTAAAAAGATAATAAGACTCAAAAATAGGAAAATTCAGAATATAATCTTAGTTTAGTAGATTACAATCAAATAATGTTTTTTCATAATATAATGTACAAATATAGACTACATAAGAAAGAAAAACTATAATAATCCCGTGAATTGAAAAGCACCTTTTTACTTGGAGACGCAAAAGTGCATAAAATGCAAAAAACCACCACAATTACGTGCATTTTTAATAAAATGAGATAAATCTGTAAATAAACAGAATAAAATCCAGCTTCAACCGTTACGTCTTTGCTCAACAATACATCTTTTTAGCTTTTCCCATTAATAATAAACTTCAGTTAAGCATACATTCTGTGACTCACTTAATACATTCTTCAATCTCTGCAATTCTTTAACAGTTCGGTTCATAATCCCATTAAATTAAGCACGTTGCATCTTTATACCTTTAATTCTTTACCATTAGACTCATAAAACATGCAACCATAAATATTTATATATCGCGCTCCTATATTTATTGCCTTCACTTCTTCCTCGTTACTCGATCGATCGCTCAACGTTTTCTTCATTAAAATTTCTTATTGGAAATGAATTTAAGTGCTTGTTCTTTTGTTGTTTTGATGTTGTGGGTTGAAGCTAAACTTGGGATTGCACAAGATGGGAGTAATTTCATTACGTGGGATGATTTGATGGTTGATAATCGTATGTTACATTTCAGAGATTTATTTGGTGCCAAAAATCAAAATAGAGTAATTGTAGTTGATAAGAATGGACGTGGAGATTCTTTAACAGTTCAGGGTGCAATTCAAATGGTGCCGGTTCAAAATACACAGAGAGTTAAAATTCACATTCTTCCTGGCGTTTACAGGTTTTTTTTCCAAAATCGTGTTTTTTAATATACATACACACACACACATATATATATATATATATATATATATATTCAGTGTGCGCGTGTGCATGTATATGTGTTTGTTGAGAGAGCGGAGGAAGTTATTTATTGGTAGTGGGATATGGTTTATTTTGTTTCCCTATACAGTTATACGTACAATCAATTTTAGTTTTTCTAATTTTTAATTTTATATCATATACTCTGTTTTATTTTTTTGGATGCTTTTTGTGCATTTTCATTTTGTTCAATTTTTTTTTGCAGTGAAAAGATATATATACCAGCATCAAAGCCATTCATTTCACTAATTGGAGATCCAAACAATCCATCTCAAACAGTCATAACTTGGCACGATAAAGCTTCCGATAGAGACATCAATGGTGGTTTTATCGGAACTTGGAAATCAGCCTCTGTCACAGTAGAATCAGATTATTTTTGTGCATCCGGGATCACTTTTGAGGTAATAGATTATTATTTCTTAATTATAGAACATCATTTCATTTCATGGACTGGAGTATTTCATTTCCACTTAAAAAATTACATGTTTTAATACAGAATACAATAGTTGCCCCAGTAGGTGGAGTAGAAGGGTACCAAGCTGTAGCGTTCAGGTCATCGGGCGACAGAGCCGTGTTTTACAAAGTTCGGTTTCTGGGTTCGCAAGATACCCTTTTGGATGAAGCTGGAACACATTATTTTTTCCAGTGTTTCATACTAGGGGCGACTGATTTTATATTTGGCAACGCAAGATCACTCTATCAAGTAACAAATCCCATATTTTGTTTTCTTTTAAGAAAAATGCTTTTAAGTTTGTTTAATTATTGAAGCAATGATTTGAACTGAACAGGAATGTACCATTTCGGTTTCGGATCCTGGATATGCAATAGCAGCACAGCATAGAGACTCAGCTACCGAAAATACAGGGTTATCTTTTGTTAATTGTACAGTTACTGGGACTGGGACTGGTAGTGTATACTTGGGAAGAGCTTGGGGTGATTATTCGAGAGTAGTATACGCAAACAGTGTACTCGACATTAATGTAACTCCCGGAGGTTGGGAGGATTGGAAAGTTCCAACAAGACACAAGTATAAACTCTATAATTTTTTATGTTTTTCAATATATATATGTATATAAATATACAAATATGTAGACAATTTTTAATGCATTTATGTACACTTGTTTATGGATGCAGTACTGTGATGTTTGGAGAATACGGTTGCACGGGAAGAGGGGCGGATAGAAATGGAAGAGTAGCTTGGTCGAAAGCCCTGGATTACATGGAAGCAAGTCCGTTTCTGGGCACATCGTTTATTAGTGGGGAGCAATGGCTGAGACTCTAATCAAGGAGTTGATTCAACTACATTCAAAGGCATATACATATTAATTGCTTGTGTTTTGCTACTCACTCAATAAAGCCATCTTCATTTTTAAAGAGGAGGCTAAAATTCTGTAAAAAAATTGTATTGCTTATAGAATTATATAACATACATTCATTTATATACTTACTGATACTATTGTAGTTTGAAAGGGGATTCAAGAAATATAACAATCATAAGAATGAGAAGCAATAATTGATGTGATAAGAAGATATAATCAAGAACTTCAGATGCATATAGCAACATAGTACACATACAGACATATAATCTACATTGAAAGACTAAAAGTGACTGAGGGATCTCCAATTACAAGTTGATTGGATCTAATCAAGAACACAAACACTATTCAAATGACTCAATTCGAGGATCTTCTTCGACTTCATTGCTGTACATAATTATAGAATTTTTTAAGTAGCAATCATACCATAGATCGACCTCTCTACCTTTATATACAACTATTTTTACTGCTACATTAAACTCTACCACCATATCTCACGTGCAAGGAATATGTCAGCATTTGGTCAGCAATCCCTCACATTTCGGTTCAGTACCCTCACATTCGCCATATTTGTTCTCACTGTTTCCATTATCGATTTTATTTCCCTTATCATCATCATCACCATTGCCACAACCAATATGGTCAAAATTTTCGTTCTCCTCATCATCAGAATAGTAATCCTTATCTTCAGCTTCAAGTATTTGCTGCTGCTCATTAAAACTTGTATCGTCTTTCAAAGGGACATTAGTTAGTGTCATGCCTTCCAAGTCATGAATCTCCTCTTCAAGGGTACTGAGTTTGTTACTAGTCACAACTTTATGATATGTATTTGGAATATTATCTGATTTTGTTTCCTTAGAGGTGTCCAAACCAGATATGATGAATAGGATGCTAGAATTTGGCTCGATATCCACCCACCGATCGCCAACCCAATCTCTTGAAGCTCTAAGGTTCTTTAACTCAATGTCCATATACAAATTTTCACCTGAGATAAACCACGGAAAAAATATGATAAGAAATCAAGTCAAAATCAAGAAACTTGGAATGCGGGTAGAAATTTACAAAGAGGGCAAGCAAACCTGGAAAATAAATTTGATAAGTTCCGTTTTTATTATCACAAGTTATGACACCTTCCCACCAACCATCACACCACCAGGCATCAGCTGGATCTCCAATCTCAAAGGCTAGGCTCGTTTTTTCATTGCAAGGATAAGCTGGCCTTATAGTCGGGCGCCCAAAATGTCTCATTCCCAATTTATCAGCCTTGGCCACTCTATATGTTGGAACCCATTCCTATAGTAAGAATAATAAAATTAGCAAACTAGCATCAGGAAATGTTAAATATTGAGGGGAAATGCATATTTAACAATCAAAGAATGCTAAGTAACCTCAAGGTCGGTGGAACTATCTTCATCCTTGATATCATCATAGAGAATTTTCATCTGTCTCTTGGTGACCTCTAAAACAGTGCACCTAAACCAGCAGCCACGAATACCACTGTCTTGGCAAAGAAATTCCACTTTTTCATTAACCGTAAAAGTTGGATTATGCTTTGACTCTCTACTCAGTAAACCATACTTTACTTTTTTATGGTATGATAAATCATATGTCATTTTCTGATGATCTTTGCTACTGCGATTCCTTTTAGCTCCCAGTTTTACATCATCCTCAGTGCTAAACTCATCCTCCTCAAAAAAATCAGGGCTAAAACATGAAAATATTGGTTGATCAAAGTATCCACGCAGTTTGCTTAATTTGAAAGGCTTTACTCTGTTACTCTTGAATTGTCTGAAACAAAAATGAACCCTGCCTAACAAATCATGAGGAAAAACTACTAGGCATTTGTCATAGTGTTCGCGAGTTAATACTATGGCAGGACCGTCAACGCACTCTGCACTTATTACTTGTACATATGGAGTGATGAAGACTTCTTTAGGATGAGGATTACGTAAAGATACAACTCCTTTGACTTCTCTGTTATGGTGAAACCATCTAACTTTGACCTTTTTCTGGGATTTTCTATCTTCGTACATGTCTTCTAAATATGCAACATAGTGGTTCTCTTTTTCAGCCATTACAAAGACAAATGATTGCACCTAAATAGAAGACCAAGGTCAAATCAGAGAGAGACGGAGAGAGGGCATATCAGAAAAGATTTCTTTCAATTATAGGGTTAAAGAAGATTGTTACCGCTATTGAAATCCCATTCCTGCTAAATGCTGGATAATGCTTCAGCTGTTTACCACAAGTCCATGCTAAACCTGACCATGAAATGTCTAAATGATGACCATTCAAATTCCTTGCTAAATGGCCCTGATATACAAAAGTCAGATGATATATAAAATAAACAAGTGTTAGATGAATTGAGGATTCATGGAAAGATGACACCAAACTGGCTAGATATATGTACCTTATGAGATGCCAGTTGGACCTGCCGAGCATTAACTTCAGACGTAGGATCATCTTTAGGGGACTCTGTCATAAAAAAAATAAAAAGTCACAGAAAATCAAGCTTTGAACTATTTTTAAATTCACTGTGACCACATGCCAGAATTTTAAAACATACCAGTCTAGCTAGTATTCAGTGGAAAAGTAGAAGAAAACAAAATACATGCTTGTTATCTTACTTGACGTACCAAAATATTACCAAATATTTGGATGCTCATAAGTCATACATTAATTTCACCACCGTTGAAGTCATTAGATTTTTTAATGATTAAAGATGGACATTCTTTCAAAATAGTGACTAGCTGAAACAGCATATATGACATGAGAATGGCAAGAAAATATTCTACTCCACTGTGTGAAGTCATTCGACGTTCAAAACTTTATAACGGTAGTATTAGAACTTCAAATAACTTACTCATGAAAGATTCACTAAAACCTTAGGAAGGTGAGTAAGAATATAGACCAGACATAATTAACTACAATTCTAGCATTTTTTGGAAATGGAAACGTACTACAAAACAAAAAGATATTGAACAACTAAAAGACTTCAAATCTTCTACTACCATAATATGGGAAATGCAAATGGGTTGTGTGGACAAAAATAAGAATCTAGGCTAGGTAAATTCAAATGCTTTAACACAACAAAGAACTTTCTCATCACTAATGAACACCGAAAGCAAAACATTAGAATAATTACCAACTCAAACATTATATACGAGCTAAAACAACCAAAAGAGCAAGAATCATACTCGAGTAATTTCCGTGCCTATGTTGTTTTGATAGCATAGAAGTAAGCCAGTTCACAACCTCCCTCCTCGATCTCCATCTGAATCCAGCATGAACTGAGTTCTCGCCCCCATGGACACTCAAAAACTCATCAGATACAACATAGAACATATGCCTAACACTCCTCTCAGTGCCCACAACAGCAAGAATTGACTCCCCTGAATTATCCTTCAAGAAATAGTGAACCACACGGTTGCCCCTCTCTTTAGATACATATTGCTCTTTCCACTCAACAAAATAGTACTCGTTTGCAGCCATGGCTGATAATAATTAAAAGAAATCCTTGCTGGAACTAAGCTTCAGAACCCATCAGAATCCTAAGGAAACCCTAATTTGGAATCAAACAGTAAACCCACATGAAATAAATTAACAAAAGGGAATATTTTTACACCTTCACCGAAATTATAAGGTTAGCTGAAATTCCACAACCTTTGGAGAAATTCAACCACAGAGAAGACCAAAACCTGACAATTTCTATACTAACTTTGACTAGGGCTGAACGCCTCCAAAACCCAATCCTTTTTTTCAGAAAATACAGACGCCTATAAAACTAAAGAAAACTCACCTAAAAAGTGGCGGCTTTGAGATCTGCTCAAAAGAACAAACAAAAAATCAACTACAGGGATTTGTTCTGGGTCAGAAGTCTGAAAGACCTACCAAGAAAATTGATGGGGGCTGTGCAAGAAAACCGGGTTTTCACCTAAAGAGGAAGGTCCGGAGAGAAGTTCTCTTCTTTAACAAGAATATAGGGCAATAACTAAGGTCTTATTTTTGTTCTTTTTTATTTCAGTAACAAAAGGTTAGGAGAGGAAACGAGCTATAGGGAAAACTTGTTGAGAGCTCCGAGAATTACATCTGTGCAGCTGATTGATTATGGAGGAGGAGGAGGAGGATGAGAAGGAGAAATTAATAGAAGAGGAAGAAGACTGGTTGCAGGGTGGAGAAAGAAAAGGGTTGAATGAAAGTTGAAACAAAATAATAAACCATCAATGGTGATCTTTTCTCTCTCACAACAAATGCTGGGACCCAGTATCACGCAAAACCCACAATCACAAAATTATCAAATCTTTTACCCTATTTTTCTATTTTCTTTGATATTGGGCCCTTTTTTTTATTTTGGGTAGGCTTCTTTATTTTGGTAACCATTTTTTCTAAATGGGCTTCGCTAGGTTCAAAATCCTCAATTTTGGGCTGTCAATGTGGCGTCAGAAAATGCTATTCCAGTTGAATGGCAAAATTTCATTTTTGGTCCTCTAAAGTGGTTGTATTTTAAAATTGGTCATTTATTGTGGTACCTCGATAATATACGTTATTTATTGTGTCAACATCATCAATTTCAGTTCTTATCACCGATTTTTTTTTAATTATTGCCAAAAAAACATCAATTTATGTCATATTTGACCTATCACATGGCTTGGTCTTGCAAAATTGTGGAGTTAGAATATGAAATTCTTAATTTTTAAGTGTCACTCGACAAATGATATTTTGGCTAAAATTAAATTTTTCGATCAAATTAGACATAAATTGGTGATTTTTTACCCCAAAAAAATTAATTTTTCCATCAATTAAGACATAAATTGATGATTTTCGGGGATAATTAAAATTTCCCGACAATAAGGACTGAAATTGATGATGATGACACAATAAAGGATAATTATTGTCGAGGTACCACAATAAAGGGCCAATTTTGAAACGCATCTACTTTAGAGTTGTGTTCTCCACTTCCGGTAAAATTTTATTTTTGGGCCTCTAAAGTGGTTGTGTTTCAAAATTGGTTATTTATTGTGGTACCTCGACAATATACGTCATTTATATTGCCGGAAATCAACAATTTATGTCTTAATTGACTGGAAAATTAATTTTTTTTGGCCGAAAATCACCAAATTTATGTCTAATACAACCGAAAAATTTAACTTTAATAAAAAATATCATTTATCGAGTGACACTTAAAAATTAAGAATTTCATATTCTGACTCCACAATTTGCAAGTTCAAGTCATGTGATAGGTCAAATATGACATAAATGGATAATTTTGGCTATAATTAAAAAAAATCGGTGATAAGAACTTAAATTGATGATAATGACACAATAAATGACGTATATTGTCGAGGTACCACAATAAATGGTCAATTTTAAAACACAACCACTTTGATGGGCCAAAATTAAAATTTTGCCCCACTTCTCCTCCATACTCTTTTTTTTTCTTTTTTTGATATATTATAAATATTTTGAGGGAATAACCTCATTTTAATTATTGACATGTATTTATGTTTCTTTAAAAACTTATTTACATTTTCAGCTAAATTTGTGGAATATTATGTGAAATTTCTTCCTTGTATGCATACATACTATACTTTAGACGTCAAACCAACCACCCAAGGTGGTTGGGCCAAGTGGTAATGACTTGCGATCCCCAAAGGCGAGACTCAGGTTCGAATCCTACTGGATACATCACACTGGGGAGGATCTATACCATTTGCACTCTTCGGTCCGAGCTGTAAATACACAATTAAGTAAATCAAAAAAAAAAAAAGTCAAACCAACCAAAAAAGGCACAATACGTTATACTAATCCACTTTCCTAACTTTGGAATTTCACCACCATCTTTCTTTCAAACCTTTGTTAGCTCGGAAAAAGGCATCGCAAGAGCAAATATCGCTCAGGAAAATCGAAGGGCATGATGCGGATAATTCTCAACCAAACTAGATTAGAGCCGAGATGGGTCAAGAAGGTACTACCCCATCTCCAAAAGAGGAACCCAAGAGTTGTTGCTTTTGATTGTTTATTTTGTTTCTTCAATTAGTGTTCATATCATACATATTTGCTGTTCATATTTGATAACTTGCTCAAAAAAAAAAACCATATAAGCTTCTATATCTATATATATTAAGGTTCATATTACACTCTTAAGTCCAACCATAAGATCAAAATACAACAAAAAGAATTGAACTAGGTATCCCAAATCATAACTACTGCAATTACTCCAACGCCCAATAAAACAGCCAAAAACTTGTAATGTGGAGTGTCAAAGGTCACCTTGTTCAGCGGCTTATACCCCTTCATGAGTAAATGATTAATCGATACGTATATAAACACACCACAAGCCAAACCCATAGAAATCGCGTAAATCCAATCAGCCACAGTACCCTGACTCGTGGCATCGATTACAATGCCAATAGCTACACCAATTGGGCTAGATATGGCAAATGCAAAAGCATAAGCTGCACAAGATAGGAGAGGTCGGTCGGGAATAATTCTAAGAAGAGCTATTCCCATTGCAATGGCAGCGAATATTTTATGTAAACAAACTGTCCATAGAGCTCGCCAAGCATCTGCTTTTGTTTCTGCCACTCCGATTGCTATTCCTTCGAATACAGAATGAAAACATAGTGCAGCTATTAGTAAGATGCTGTCCCCGAGTGAAGTGGCAGAGGATAGTGAAGCTTTTGCTAAATGGTCTTCTGTAGTATTCTCCTGATAAAGAAAGAAAGAAGAATAAAGCAATTAGTCCATGAACATAATTAGCCATAAGTAACTTGCTTATATTAAAATAAGAACTAAAGAACTTGTTCGTATAACCTGTGGCTGTGAATGTGAAAGCATCCCCTTGCTGCCCCCTTGTTCGTTATGAGCACCTGTTATTATCAAAGAAACATATATGGGATTCTTTGATTTGATAAATTATTCGAGGCTAATAAGAATGATGTTGATGGCGGAGATCGCCAACTTTATGAATGTAAAAATGTAAATAAAAATCGAAATTATTAGTATCTAATAATATGCAGCTACCAATGTCACACTTTTAATCTAATCTATAGAAAAAATTAAATAGAGCCCACTAATAAGCTAGACCTAACATGTTCTGCAATATTAAGTGCAGAATTGTTCTTAAAGAAAGGAAAAGCTGCCTTAATTTCAATATTAAACATGATGTGTGATAACTAAGGCAACTAAAAACCAACAACCAAAGCAGCGGACAATCTTAACATGAAACTTAAACTTCATCTGTCCCAAGCTTTCTCTGGCTCAAACATTTCAATAGGTTTCTACCAAATACACGGAAACGAGAAAGCTTGAATATATGGGGTCAATCCAATCCAAGTGAAAATACTGTAAAACAATTTATACTCCAACATATTTTTTTGATTTACAATTTCTCGAGATGTTTCCTGAAAATATCCAAAAAGTAAAATCCATGGTCAAAACTAATCAAATTTCAACCAAAAAAACAAAATACTAATTGACATTTATATGCACAAAGATCAGCTTTACATTCAAAATTTAATGAAATGATAATGAATTTTAAGCAGAAGCACAAACCTTGAATTTCAACATGACCATTTCCGGACTTTGCATAAACATAAGAAACAACGCAATCGGCAAACATAGTTAACAAATACCCAAAACTCGCCAACATAAAGGCAAACGGATATTCTTTACTCGTCAAATCCCCAAAAGTCTCATTTGAATCACTCAAGAAATGCATCAAAGCAGTACCCAAAAATACCCCTCCAGCGAACTGCGTTCCAATTACCAAAAACACCTCGTTCCACTTCATGAAATACGGAGACATGCCCCCAACGAATGTACCTACAAAAACAAGTATTAAACACCATATTTTTACAAGTATCAAGGAACGGGTCCTGAGATTCGGTTTCTCCAACGGGGAATCGGAATCGGAGTCGGAGTCAGAATCTCCGCCGTGGCCGGTGGCGGAGAGAGCGATGAGGAGGAAGAGAGTAAAGAATAGAAGAAAACGAGCCATGGAGATGGGGATTTTGGGAACATTTTCTTCTTGGTGTTGAAGATTTTATAGTGAAGTTTTGTAGCAGGGGAAAACAACAATTGGGTGTGAGTAATTAATGTCGTTCTGCAGAGAGTAATTAAGGATGTGTTTGTTTGGTGTTTGGGAAAGTAGTTTGGGAGAGTAGTGAATGTTTGTGAAATAATCTCGATTTACGTAATGTTGTTTGTTTGTATTCTGAGATAATGGTTTGAGGAATAAGATAGGGAAAATTCTTACATAGATTATGTCTAGGAAATTAGTGGTAGACCTTGTGATTGTAAATGCACCACATAATATATTTTGATGATGTCATACTCTCACAATGTATGATGTGATGCATTTACAATCACAAGATCTATGAAAAGCTCATAGACCAGGTCTATGCAATAATTTTCCATAAGATATGTGCAGGTATTTTTGGAAGAATTTATGTTGTAGGTGTAAGATGTGTAATACTTTATGTCAAATCATGTTTGTTATGTGAGATAAATTATCTAGGAGATATGTTATTTTATGTCAAATCAGAGTAGAGATTGTATAGGATTTATTTTGAGATAAAAAAAATATTGTTTGTTTGACTTTTGAAAGAGTAGTTTGAAAAAATTGAGAGATGAAAAAATTATTTCAGAAGTAGAAAATATGTTTGTTTGGGATTTCCCAAACACAAATTTTTTTTAGAAAACGCCAACAAACATGCCCTAGGTGTTGTACTGCGAAACATGGGAAATTTCCTACTATGAAAAGTGTAGTACATTTACATTTTCAAAGAACGAAAAGAAAAGTACGTTTGGTACGAGTGAATTCCTTCTTTAGGATATTTCATTTTAGGAGAATGCGAACATTACGATACAAATGACAGAGAAAGGAAAAGACTTTGAAAGGAAGACTTTGACAATATTGATTTTATTATAGGAAGACTTGAAAGACTGACATTATTGATATTTTTTTTTTAATTATAAAATTTAATGATTAAGAGAAATGGAAAAGTTTGTTACAATGGAATTATTGATATTAAGTCTTTGAATCGAAAATTATGGCTTAAAGATAGATTGATTATTCTATTTAATCACAAGATACTTAGTATATTATATTTATCATTGAATTGGTCATTTAAAGATTCAGCTATTTGGATGTATTTTGGCTCAGTTTCACCTATTTTCATTGAAAAATATTTTGGTTGGGAGTTTTGAAGATTCTTTTTGAAATTTGTGCGAAAGAATTGAAAATAGATTTGGATGTATTTTGGTTGGAATATTTTGTATGTAAAATAATATTAATTAAATGAGAAGTTGGTTGAAAATTGTGATTTATATTTTAAATGTTGAAGTTTGTGATGAAGTTAATTAATAGATGTCATGTCATATCATTTTAAAATAATTTAATTAATATTATATTGTATTATAATTAAAATATGATTAAAAAGTTAATTTTTTAAGATATATCTAGTCCTAGTCTTCTGTGTATATATACATCCAATAAATATAATATACATATTATATTGCAAGTAGTACGCCGCTCTGCTGCCTTTTTAATGCAAGTTGTCAAATCAGAAACATGTCACAGATCTTGGGCCGAAAGGTGAAATTCTTGGGCTTGTTTTAATATTTTCATTTTTCTGAAAGAATGAAAATTGTTCCAAACTTGGTTTGGCCCAGCGAAAAATCGAAAAGTCTGGGCCAAACAGGTTCCAAACAGGGCCATTTTGGTTGGGAGTTTTGAAGATTCTTTTTGAAAGTTGTGCGAAACAAGTGAAATTAGACTTGGATGTATTTTGGTTGGAATCTTTTGTATGTAAGATAATATTAATTAAAGGAGTAGTTGGGTTGAAAATTGTGAGTTATTGTTTGGATGTATTTTGGATGTTGGAGTTTGAAGGTAATAATTAATTGATAGATGTCATGTCATGTCATGTTAAATTAAAATAATTAATATTATATTGTGTAATAATTAAAGTAATGATTAAAAATATATTATTTTATGGTGAAATGATTAGAAGATAATTGAATAAATATAAAATAATAATTATGTAGTATATATATATATATATATATATATATATATATATATATATATATATATATATATATATATATATTTATGTGTGTGTATGTGTGTGTGTGTGTATGTATATATATACACACAATATTTTGAGAATTGGGTCCAATGTTTGGGCTGCTGAAAATTTGCAAGTGGGGGGGGGGGGGGGGGTCATTAATTGCACGTGTGTGTCAGATATTGTTTTTGAGAGTTGGGCCGAGAAATCAAAGTTACGGCTGAAAAAATGGTTTTGAAGCAATGAAAATGGTTCCAAACAAAGTTTGGGCCAATGAAAAATCGAAAGTGATGGCCCAAAAAGGTTCCAAACAAGGCCTTTATCTCAAGAATCACATTTTTCATTAAAAATATCTCAAGGATCAGCTTCTCCAAACTGGCCTATCAGTCATCTACTGTCATAATTGTTGTAGGGTTCACATCTTTTGGTTACCAAACTTCTACGTTCTAAATTCTAACCACTCCAAATATGCAATTTTGGAACTAATTTAGGGCTTGTGTGAAAAATAAGAAATTAAAATTAAATTTTTTATTCTAAAATCAATAATTCTCTCTTGTTGAATTTTATATCTTTTTTGTGATAATTTAATATTATTATGACTTTAAGTGAAGTAATTTTGAGGATTTTAGGGATAATAACAAATCATTAGGAATAGTTTTTTACCAAAAAAAAAATCATTAGGAATGGTTTTGAGGGGAAAATCCTACAATTTTCCAATCTTGTTTTTAGATGATGTAAAAACAATTAAGTTTCCCCGCTACAATACATTGGCCGGCTCTAAGCTCAAGTTGTCAAACTTGATGGAAGAAATTTAGGTCCATGCCACGTGGAGGGTGAAGAATTATATTTATAGGAAATTAATTAAATCGAGAAAAAAATGGTAGGGAATTTTTATTGCCTTAGCCATTTAGGATAATCGACTCAACTTTATGACGCCCATCATCCTCCAGAAACCTTGCATACAATACAATGAATTTCACTGCATTCGGCTTCAGAAAATCATTCCATTCACACATTTAAGCTGCTCTGTTAGGAAAACTAGCATCAGACATGTCTGCTCCTAATTAGTACAATCCTATCACAACGCGTTTATTTCACATCAAGCACTGTACAACACTACGGATACAAACGTAAAAAGATTGATTTCAATAGATTCGATACACTAACACAGTGTGTTTTATTCTTGAATTTTAGTGAAAAAAAATGGTACAATATATTTTCTACATCAAATAATAAAACTTTAGGCTTATTGTTTGTTTTGTTTCCCTCTGCTAAAATTCAAGAACCTCACATAGCTTAACTTTATGAGCTCCAAAATTTATATCAAGACAGCCTTGATACAATGCAATGAGTCATGTAGGAAATTTGGTTAGAGAAATGGCTTTGTTAAATAATATTTTCAGTGTCAGTATTAACTATTCTCCATTATATAAGCATTGATGCTTAATTAATCTAGCGCCTCCATAAACGACCCTTCTGATTTTGTTCTTGCATCCGCCTGCACCATAAAAGGCCAGCATGTTATTTCAGCAAGCATTACGTAAAACAACAATGCGGAGATCTATAGAGCTGAAAAAATATTTCCATGAACATTACTAAGACAAAACAGCTAACCTCCTACTCATATCCATATATTACTAAACACCAAAAGAAAACTGAGAACAACAAAACAGCTAACCTCCTACTCATATCCATATATTACTAAGAACCAAAAGAAAACTGAGAAGAACTTACTTTTGATGTTCTTTGGATCTTTCAATAAACTCTTTTGCAATATCACGTCCTTGATAAGAAGCTAGAACTGTTCGAATATCAGCTGGTCTGTGTTTAGCAACATCTGCAAAAAAAAAGACGTCAGTTTCCAAATTTATTCAAGAAAATAGGCAGATCCAAGATTGAAGTACACCATGAATACTTACATTCAAGAAATGGAATAAGATCTAGAAGTGCAGTATCCTCTGCTTCGCCTTTCCAGGATTTTATTGGAACACTGTTCTCAGTCTGGAGACTACTTTCTAGAGCATGGCCACTAATGTAAAGAACCTTTGCAGGATCCCTATTGAGCTTTGAGAGGTCCTGCAGCAAGAGACAGACGTAAATTTCAAAACTGCTTATCTATGAACTTATACCAGCCAAAAATGCAACTTGAAGCAGTTGATAACCAAAAGAAGGTCGCCTGACAATAGTGTTCTATTTTCGGTCATTCAATTCTCAGTATGAGTATTAAAGAAAAAGGGATTTGGCAGGAACAAGAAGATGTGAGTGATTTATTTTCCATTGAGAACTGTAGCTCTTAACAACTTGAACAGAAACATAGTACTCAATCAAGAAAGAATTACCATAAACACTTCTTTGTTGGGGCAAGCGATCCCCAGTAAGATTCACAAATTCATGCTAGGGCACGATCAGAAATGTAAAACAAATAAAAAGTTATCAAATATGATCTCAAAATCACACAAAGTATATTTTTCAGCAGAACTAGCATCAAATTGGCTAACCCAATTAAAAAGGCAGACCAGCTAACGTCCCTAACAACACAAGTCACATCACAATAGAGAGGCCAATAGATTTTGGATAACATTATTAATAGTCAATTTTCTTTTAATGTGGGAGCTTTTCAAGTGATGATACTCTACAGCCATTTTTCAACATAAGAGGCAAACAATTAAAATCTCGTAATTCCGAGTTAAGGTAATTCGAAAAAACATGCATTAATCTAAAATCGATTTAATTTTGTTTTGGTGCAACACTTCACAGCGGAGCATTATTATCCAATCTGGGACAAGATAGTTGAAATTTGAAATCCCCCAATGCTTATTTTCACATATCTTTCAATTTCACCTCTTTTTTGCTACACATGATTAAAAATGAGTTACAAAGTATCTGGTGCACTTTCAGAAACAAGTGAATGCATATACCCTGTAGTGCTTCCCATCAACATATCTTGTATCACCCCTTGAAAGTCTATAGCGAATGCAGTGCTTTGGGTCCAATCTTTCCATAACAAGATCAACATACTGTAATTTCCAAGGCATATTTGTTAAGATATACTGTAAATAAAAAGAATATAGTAGAATAAAGAAAGTTACCATAACCATTATTTATTTTGGAAAGTGAAAGCATACCACATTTTGTTGATCAGAATACAATACAATTTCATAATATTGAGCTAAATGCTCCAGAAAAGCATCTACACCAGGTCGCTTGAAAGTTATCCACCCTCTTTCACGCTTTAAAAGGAATAAGAAAAAAATTAGTAAGTTACAACATACAAACTACATCTACCTTAATCAAAACTTCAAGTAAGAAAACACAGAACATTTACAGAAGTACTGAAAAGGGGAAAATGTGGACTATTACTCTTGAGCTTGTATGTAACATATCAACATAATCTGAAATCCATTATAACAAATTGAAAATGACAGTTCTGGCCATTAAAACTAAATAAAAACAAAAGGAAAAAAAGCTTGCGTAGGAGACATACTTTCCAATCAGAATTTATCAATGTCTCATTCAGATCCAAAACCAGGGTGAAAACATGCTGCTCCAAAGGGTGCAAATCAGGAAGAAGCCTATCGGATGTTGGTTCAGTATAACCCTGTAATTAGCAAGATGTCAAAATTGTTACAGATAATTTTTGAAGTCGCAGATCCAATAGGTGAAAATGCAAATATCCTCTTACCCGAACTTGTTCTTCAGTTAACCTCCTTAGATCAATGTATATGTCGACTAACTTAGCAGGAACTGCAACACATAAACAGATGAAACTTCCAAAAAAAAGACATTATTTTAAGGGCATAATACTGCTAAAAGACAGAGTGACAAAGAAATCTTTAATGTTCGTCCAACTAAAAAAGAGTAGGCAAAGACAAAAAGTAGAAAGGAACTTCACCTGTCATTGCAGCAGCACGTAGATGAGCTTGAAATCTCTGCAAAAACAATTTTGTAATTCTGAATTATTATCTGATTCTTGATTTTGAATACTACTGCTTCCGGTGTAAATGTAACAAAGAAGATGTCTATGGCACATGTCCAACAAAGAACTGTCTCTGATAAAGTAAAATCTTAGTATCTATCGAAGTGATCCCCATGTCACAGAAACTGAAGAATGGGCGCATTTAACCACATGCATATTCGAGCGTAAGACAAGCGAGTATTCAAAAGCTAGGACAGGCATGCAGATATATCATAAGGGGACTGTTGGATTGGTTTTTCGGAATGTATCATACATTGAAGAGTCTTTACTAATTTCATGTTTTGAATACGTCAAAACTGCAGAACAAAGTAGCTTGAGGAAATACACAATGGATGACAATTCAAGTTTATAATTATCCGAGTTTCAAAGTATTAAGTGCTTCAAAAATCACCCCCCCCCCCCCCCCACCCCCGTATTATTGTCATCAGTGGACTATGAATGTGCTCTCACCAAATTATCATCCCAAATATTTTCAATAAAGTTAAAAATAGCATCTATTTCAGACTAGTTCTGGGGGTATTATAACAAATCTATTTCAGATGTTAATAAACATAAACTACTATTAAACAACATCAAATTTGTAAAAGTATGTGAAGTAGCATATGCATTAAAACTAAGTTTGTCAGACTAACATCAAAGGATGATGCATCATCCTCAATGGTGTAATTTGCAGAAGCACGGAAAGCCTTTGTCTTCTGTTCAACCTCGTTCAATGAGTATGCTGCAAACAATATATACACTAACATTTTATCATTGAAGAAATTTAAGTCAAAAATAGCTAGTAGACCCTTCACTAAAAAAATTCAAACCAGTTCCCGTTCCAAGTGGAAAAGAAAAGCCAAAGGTTAGCGACTCTAATGAAATAACAGAAAGGCGACTCAAGACACCAGATTCCATTTTTTCTAGAACTAATACATCAACCAAGAAGGTGTAAAATGCTCATCTAAGAATATGGAAGGAGGAGAGAAAAAGCAATGTATATTTTCAGATGTACACTAGCAGCCCATACGAAAGAAGTTATGTCATTCCACATACAATAACAATAATTGAGTACTTATCAAGTGTTGTAACTGTAATTTGTTAAACAATTAAAATTTTGCGACCATGTGTTTTCCTTGATTTTATGAGTAATTCGTTCTTGGGCTTTCTGTGTTTGTTCAAATAATGTTCATACCAAGAGTGCATTCTTGAAGAGTAGTAATATGTATCTAATGAAAATTTGCACACTCTTCATAGCATAATTGTAATTTCAATTTATTGTCCAGCTCGCCACTATTAACAATATCAAGTGATAGTAATTAGCTTAACACATCAATGCCGTGCATTCAAACGACAACTCAATTAAACTCAACTAATATCAGCATGGGTTGAATTATTTCAAAAAGGAAATCAGAATTGAGAAGTTAAAGAAAGCACTAACCATAAGTGGTGTAGCCAGCAGTGGCTACACCACCGGTAAGGGCGGCGATGAGGCCGTACTTGAGAAAGCTCCACGAATTCTTCTCCCCCTCGACTGCCGGAGTCGGACCACTTTGCGGCGGAGGTGGAGGATGATCGCCGAGGATTGAGGAGGAGGAGATGATTGATTCTTTAGGAGATTCTGCGGAGACGGTCGAGGAAAATCGATATTTTTTCTTCGAAATGATCGAACACAAGCGCGAGCGACATCGGATTATTGCGGACATGTTTGCCCAATTAAAATTTTCTTATGATCAAATTAGGGTTTTGGATTTCGCAGCGAGACACAGTAGTAGGGTTTAGCAAATGAAGGGGACAAATATTGGACTGTTTGGGGTCGGTGGCTTCTTTTATTTTGATTGCTACTCATCCCTCAGCACGCGGCATAAATAATTTAAACACAATAAATAAATTTTTTTTATTAATTCAAAGAAAAAATGGAAAGAAAATTTTATTAATGAACGAGACGTGAGTAGTGAAGGAGTTAAAAAAAAACTACATAATTAGATAACTTTAAATATTAAGGATATAATAGGAAAATAAAAATTTGGTGTAGCATGATTGTGCATTAAATTTTTTAAATACAAAAAATAAGGATTTTTTTTTGGAGTAAGTGAAAATGTTTAAAAAGTTACATAATTAAGTTAATTTAAGTATTAAGGACAAATTATGAATATAAAAAAAAATGGTATAGCAAGCTGGAGTTGAAAAATTACATAATTAGATAACTTTAAATATTAAGGGTATAATAGGAAAATAAAAAAAAATGGTGTAGCATGAGTTGCAGCATGCATTAAATTTTCTAAACAAAAAAAATAAGGATTTCCTTTTGGAGAAAATAGTAAAAGTTGTTTTTTATTTAAAGGATGTCATAGGTAAGTAAAAAGGTTAAAAAGTTACATAATTAAGTTAATTTACGTATTAAGGGCAAATAGGAATATCAAAAAAATTGTGTAGCATGCTACACCATGAAGGAGTAAAAAAACTACATAATTAGATAACTTTAAATAATAGGAAAATAAAAAAATGGTGTAGCACGAGTTGCAGCGTGCATTAAATTTTCTGAACATAAAAAATAAGAATTTCTTTTTTTAGAAAATAGTAAAAGTTGTTTTTTATTTAAAGGATGTCATAGGGTAAGTGAAAAAGTTAAAAATTTACATAATTAAGTTAATTTAAGGGCAAAATAGGAATATCAAAAACATAGTATAGCATGCTACACCATGATATGTCTTCTATTTTAGGTAGTACTAGCTTTCATCAGTAGGCGTCCCTACGTACATAATTTTTTTAAGCATAAAAATAAGGAGAAAAAGTTAGAATAAATTCTATTAAATGTAAAGTGAGAAGTGTAGGAGTTAAAGTCCGCTAATTAATTTTGGTTTGTGATAATTTGAGGAAAATACTATATGGTATAGGACCAATGCGTTTATTTTTCTTTTGAGGGGGCAGGACGATATCAGAAAAATTGTTTTTTTGGTACCATAGGATAGGTTAACTTGCACTTTTGGTATTATTGGATACGAAACCATATAATAGGTTTTCATTGCAATTTTGGTACCAAACCCAATTTTTCTACAAAGTGAATGGCAATTTTTCCCCTATGAAATGCATAATGTTCAATTTACCCCTCTATAATTTGGAAAAAATCAATTTACCCCCTGTAAAAATTCTAATGAAGCAGTTTACCCCCTTCAGCCAGAGAATGTAACTCACTTGCCGAAATTGGGAGTAGACATGCAAACTATTTTATAACATAGGGGGATAAATTGCCACATTTATCATAACACAGGGGGTAATATACCACATTATCATAATAAAAATATCAGGGAGGCGATGCGAAACTTTTACAAAATTTCAGGGGGTAAAATGCTCTTTTTTAAACCACGAGGGGGTAAATTGAACATTATGCATTTCATAGGGGTTAAATTATCATTAACTTTGGGGAAAATTTGGATTTGGTACCAAAGTTACAATGAAAACCTATCGTATGGTACCAAATTTGCATTTTCGTATCCAATGGTACCAAAATTACAAGTAGGTCTATCATATGGTACCAAAAAAACAATTTTCCCGGACGAATCATATCAAAGAAGTTTAAAAGATGAAAAGTGTCTTCTATTCAAAATAAAAACCCAAAATAACTAACCTTTTTTAAAGAAACAAATACTATGGGCCTATTTGGAAGGGTTTTGGCTAGGCTAGGCTTTGCAGGTCTCGATTTCAAAAAAATGGTTTGGGTGGTTTCGGTGAAACCTTTAAAATCTCATTTTATTAGATTTTGGATGTTGGATTTGTGGTATTGAAAAAACTGAAACCCCACTTGGATTGGGTTTGAATGTTGGAGTTTGGGGAAAAAAGTAGCTGGTAGATGTCAAATCAATGTCTTTTTTTATAAAGTTTGAGGGGAAAAATAGGTGACATGTGTCAAATCAATGTTTTATAGATTTGAAGAGTTTGGATATGAGTTTCTGAATAAGTTTGTGATAAGTTTCATGGGTTTCGTCAACTCCATTTGGAAGAGTTCTGGCTTAGTTTCGCGAGACGGGGCCAAAACCCAACCACTCTTTAAGTTATTTTGCCTATTTTACCAAAATAAAAACGGGATGTTTTAGTCCTTAAGTTTTGTTTTTTGATCAGTTGTGGCCGAGGCCTATATATTTTCTTTATCTAATAGACTGAATATTTATAGTTCGAACCCTGAAAAGTGCAAAGGGTATAGATCCTCCCCAGTGTGGTGTCTCCAGCATGATTCAAACTTATTTTTTTTATATATATGTACATGTCTGTAAAATAACCAAAGAAAATTGCAAAATTTTAATTCAACGCCTATATAAACAAGACTCCATTAGTCTCTTTGGTCACAACTTATCCCCCCACCCCGACCTCCATTGTTCAAGAGAGAGAGAGAGAGAGAGAGAGAGAGAGAAATGGAACTAAAGAAATTCTTCCCTTCACAACCACAGAAGAAGAAGAAGATGATAACTAAATTATTACTCTCCATCTCAATCTTTTCCTTTATATTTTCCTACACATTATTAAGTTCTAAAAGGCAGAAAAACTTTTCTTTTTCTCCAAACTATTTCCACCTCATCAACTGTGCACTTAGCAAAAACTGCATATTTCTCATATGCAATGGCCTCTTAGTTCTTCTAGCCAAAACCTCGAGTAATTTCGATCTCAACCATTCAAAAGAAGAACTTGATCCGAAGAAAGATATTGTAATCGAGGAAAACGAAGAGGATCAATTTGATAAAGGGTCAAAACAAGTTTCGATTTTTATTGGAGATCAGATTGATGATGAGTCAAAAACTTACTGGCTTTTTGATGCAAATGAAGAATTAGAAGCTGAAGAAGAATTAATAACAGATGATGAAAAAGAGACAGAGTTGATGAGTACTCAAGAGTTGAATCAGAAATTTGAAGATTTCATAAGGAAGATGAAGGAGGAGATTATAATTAATGAAACTCGGCAAAAGTTGCTTATTAATTCTCAAGTGATGAATTAATTATTTTTATCTTAATTAAAACAAAATAATGAATGTGTAGCTGAGTTGTTGTATAGAAATGGTTTTTGTGGGATATTTACGCGCGTGGATATAACACAATATGATTAATTATAAACAAGGCCTATTCTAAGATACAAATTTAAAAAAGTATTTTGGTTAAAAAGTTTCTCCCAAAACTGCACATGTTGATGAATTCCGAACCATTGACATAAATTTATAATGTTAGTAATTGTTATATATATATATATATATTTTTTTTTTTTTTTTTTGGTTGAAATTAGTAATTGTTATATATATATGTATGTTGCAAGTTGAATTGCATGTGTATATAACTTTAGTTTAGACTAGCTTATAATATGGTCTAATCCAAAACTCGTTAAAGTTTGGAGGAAGTACTATCTTTTGAGCTTTGACCTCTCTATGTCTTATTCGGATAATTAAATAGACAAAAAGCAAAAGGATAAAATAAAAAAGAGTTGGAATTTTTATATCATTTAAAGATTCTTTCTTTATTTCTTATTGGGGCGGCCTCAGTTTTCAATTGGGGAATCTGGCTTCTCATCCAAAAGATATATATGGTATTGTAGAATCTTTTTACTCCAAGGACCATGGCTTAACATTTCATATATCTACTTGGCTTGCTAATTAGCTGTGTCATCAATTTCATTCATTCAAGAATAAAACTACAGGTTTAATTAAATATTCATTAAGCAATTATCAAATAAAGAAAGCCAATCGATATGTGTTATTTCATTTGGAGATTCATTTACATAATTCACAAAGTAGAATTTGTTTGACACTTTGTATGCCAATGTATGACTATTGTGTTTTGGGCTTAATCGGACTTCGTATGCCAATATATAACTATTGGGTTTTGGGCTCATATTAGTAGTGTACCTGTAATAATTATTTGAAAACTAAAAAGAGATTGACAAAATCATCAGCGACAGTCATAATTAATCGATTTCGGGCTCAATTACAACCAAAGCGAACAATTAGGCCTGCATGACTCAATTACAGAGGAATGAGTCTATAGAACAGATCATGTTCAAGTAATTAAGGTCGTGCCTGCATGACTCAATAAACAGTCGTAAAGCTAACCATCTTAGTGGATTCTCTACATGGTAACTTTAACAAATCCCAAGTATTAAAATTTAGCAGCTTTTCACAACAATTAATTTACTAAAAATTGAAAACAAATTGAGGAATCTTTTAAATTAAAGGAGGTAGAGATTTTGTTCGCACGTAAGATCGTAAATACGATGGAAAGTGGTCAAGCAATTTATTTTATTAGCTTTTCCATATCTTTACGAATGTGGCTATAATCCCTTGGCTTTCATTTTCAAGCCCCTACCGAATTTTTATCATGCAAGAAGCATCTAACCAAGTCCAGACACAATTAGGTACTGTACACATAATAATAATAATAATAACATTAAATTTCAACAATATTAATAAACCAAAAGAGCAACTCTGTTTCTCATGGAGAAAAAAAGTAACAACTCTGAATAATCTTTTGGGACTAAAGTATATATAGGTTTCAAGCAGAATTGTTGTCCTCAATTCAAATAAGTAAAATCAACTCTGAACCAAATCCTGTTGTGCTTTCTTCTATAAATCAGTACGCAAAAGGTCGCAACCTACATACATGATCACAAGACACACTCAAAATCCAGAAATTACGATATTGACTATAAAAAAGATGACATTAGACTAAATAACAAAAGAGAGGTTTTACTAATTAAAATAGCAGAAGCGAGTTTTTACAATTACAAATATATCCCAATAAAAAATGTAGGAATTGCAAAAAAAAAAAAAAAAAAACTCACTAAAAGTAAACTAAAGAAGAAGGAAATTTAGTAATGGATCACATTATACTGCAAAAACTAATGGATTCATCAGCATAAGGGTCATATTCTTTGGGTGGATAAGACGGTACGTACCTTGCCGGAGGCAGGGCCATTCCGTGATAATACGAACTTGACCCATGATAGTACGGGTTCGGCCCGTAATAGGGAAGAGAAGCAGACCTTTTCGGGGAATAATAATGTCCTCCATCATAAAAGGGATGGTCCGACAAAGCCCGTCCGTACCTATATGGGTCATCAAGTGCTCCGTAGCTGTGCCCATATCCGTAACTGTTTGAACCATAGTCATAGTCACTGTTATAATAACTTCTATTCAGTTCTGGGTGTCGGAGCTTGACCGATTTCACCTCGGCATGGTACCCGGTTCTTGCCAAGGCCTTCATAAGTATGTTTGGATCCACCACACCAGAGACAACTACCATGCCTTTTTCAGCATATATGTCAACATTGTACACCCCTATAAAAATATTCAAAGTCATAAGTATATTTACGGGGAATTAATTTAATTACTATAAAATACTAGCTAGTATATAGTGAATATTAATTACCGCATATTGAACCCAAAACTTCCATCATCCTCATCTTACACGCCGGGCAATGAACATGGACTTTCAAGACACAAATCTAAACAACACATGATCCATACAAAAGTGTTAGAATTAATTTTGTCTTATAATTAATATAATTAAAATCCATACTAATACATAAAGTAATATATAAACATAGATTTAATTACCGCTTCGGCATAATCCATGACTTTTCTTAAAGTGCTTCACGATTCTTGGAATGAATGGCAATGTGTTTTTAGGTTTTATGGATAAGATCTCAAATAATAGTACCAGTTGAAATCCCTAAAATGAGAAATAAATCCGTCAATTAATTAAGATGATACTTTTTCCATATTCAAATATGGAAAAGAATAACTTCAATTAAGGAAAGATTCGAATATATATATAACAAATTTCTTGTAGTTACCTTCTGTATATTGGGATCAAATTTTGAAAAATATTGTCCATCATTGATCCCTAAATTTGTCATTCGTCCCAAAAAAATATTGAAGATATGGTTGAAGCTAGGTTTCGTCCTCATTTTTTTCAGGATATAATAGAACTCAGTTGCATATGGAAGGACCTAAATTTCCAAAATATAGCAACAATTACTTGATCTTGGTTCTTGAATTGAATCTATCGTCCTATGTAAATATATAATAGTTGAGTAACCTAAATTTATATATGTTCTCATACATTATACAATGATTAGGAGAATATAAAAAACAATGACCACAAAAGTAAAGAAATGACAAACTTAATTTGTTAGGGAAAAAGGAAGTAAACCTTTTGAATTGATAAGAAAAAATTAATACATCCCTTAATAAATTGAAAATTAAATAAAAATAACTTGTGAAACTTAAAGATGTCCAGTGAACAAAAATTTCAAAGCGGCAAATCCAAGTTTGCCGCAGTGAGAAGTTCTCATATAAAATGTTGGACACGTCTCGAAAAGATCAAATCTAAAACGTGAATTTTTGTTAGGGGAAAATAATGTCTTTTCTTTAGGCCATCTCCAATGGAGAGGGCTAGCCCCGGGGCTCCGGAGCCCCGAGCCAACCCTGCCCCTCCCCCCCCGAGCCCTGCCTGGTCGTCTCCAATGGTAGGGCTCCGGAATGGAATTAATTCCATTTTTTTCCTTTGCCCACTCTCACCTATTAATATTATAGTTTTAATTTTATTTTTAATATTAATATTAATAATACTAATAATTATTTACATCTTGTAATTAAATTATTAATTATATTAAAATATTAAAATTAAAGAGAGTTCGGGTGAATGAGAAATTAATTTCATTTTCTTTCCTTGCCCACAATCATCTATAATTAAAATAAAATTTGATAAATATAAAATTCATTCGGGTTTTTCTGGAATTAGATTCTACTCCGTGAGTAGATTAAAACGGTATATCGTGTGTCCAAATCGGAGTTCGGGTGAATGAGAAATTGACACTAAAAAATCACCTCTTGAAATGGAAGAAAAGAAATGCAATTGGCATTTATCCCACATTGGAAGTGGAGTGAAAAAACTTGAGGTTTATATATGATTTGTCAATATAGTTGTGTAACTACTTAGCTACAAGAAGTCTCTTCCCTCGCGCGCAGGGGGGGGGGGTGCAAATCATGGATCCAAATTCACTTCGTCTCTTCAAGACTTGTGCGCGACCTGCGGACACGAATGTAGTTCAATTCTCTAGCTTTCGGAAAAGCCCAATTTTTATTATTTAGAACTTAAGATGCAAAAAAAATTATCTATACTAACAAATTTAAATTAATTGCAATTCTATTTTTTATTATTTAGAACTTATTACATGCAAAAAAAATTATCTATACTAACAAATTTAAATTAATTGCAATTCTAATAAATTTAAAAAAAAATAATTTTATTATATTAAATAATCAAATTAAAAATTGGTGACTACGTATATTTATTAAATATATACAAAAAAATATCATAACACATTTTATTAAATAATTCAATTCTATATATATAAAATCAAAATTAATTAAACAATTAAAAGAAAAAAAAAAAAAAACGAACCAGTCAGGTGCCGCCACTTGGCGGCACCTGACTTAAAGAGGGGCGCGTGTCCCTCTTCTTCTCCAGGTCGCCCACGCGACTCCGGGGCTGGGCGCAGAGCCCTGCGCCCAGCCCGTTCCGCCCCGCCTGTCGCCCCGCCTGCCGCCCAGCCCCCACTGGAGACGCCTCCCTTCCCGCAGCCCCACCCCGCCCCCAGCCCGGCCATCTTCATTGGAGATGGGCCTTAGTTTAGGCTGGACCTTGTTCACCTTTCATTCTTTCAGTCGTTATCGGATTCTGTTAGAAGTGGGCTAGGCCCATAATATTGAAATGATATGTTCCTCAATCACAAAAACTGACAATTTTTTGTGTCCCCCACTAACCCATGACTAAATGCTGCCAATAATTGATCCACAATAGGACACAAACATTGTGTGGGTTTGTTTGTTTGACATTTTGGAGAATAGTCTTGGTTTTTGCATAATATTGTTTGTTTGGATTTTGGGAGAGTGGTTTGAGAAATAATATGGGTATAGTATTTTTGGAATAGTTTAGCTTGTAAATACAAAATGTGTAAGACTTTATCAAATCATATTTATTATGTGTGATAATTAAAGAAGAATTTGTGTAGAGTTTTTTTTTAAATAAGAAAATTATTGTTTTTTGAGCTTTTGAGAAAATTAAGAAATAATAAATTCAGAAAATAAAAATGATGTTTGTCATACTTTTCCCATACATGGGAATTTTTTGAGAGTAAGACTTTGACCAAATTTTTTGCACTATTACTAATTTACTACGTATATTTAATTTTTCCTTGGGAAGAATAATAAAACGGTCGGTTGTTCAGTAGCGTTAAGGATTTTAGTGCGTTACATGAATCTAAAGCTTTAATACTCCAAGATGGTCATGGTATTACTTAGTACAAAAACATATTTTATGTGGACAACTTTTTCACTTTTCTTTTGGAAGAATTCATTATTTTATCATGAAACACATATTTAAGTGAGTAAATTATCTTGATATACTTTACTCAATAGAATATAACTCTAACCGTGAAGAGAAATTCAGAGAATAAACCAACCCGAGGATCTCTTAACAGTTAACACTAGGGTTGTGCACGATAAGGTAAACCGGCCAAACCGTACCGAAACCGAAGTTTCGGTACGTACCGTATACCGAACCGAAATTTTGGTTCGGTATACGATACGAGCTCCATTACCGAACCATGTTATGCTTCGGTTTTCGATTTTATCGGCCGGTATACCAATTTTTTTTTTAATTAAGAAATTAAACATTACGAATTACCCGTTCTAGTCCTCAGTGCACTATTCTTCACTTCTTCATTTACGGACTGCCCTAGCAAAATCCACAATCTTCCTCTTCCTCAATTCAAAATCAAACCGCACCACCCACCCCCACCGCACTACCGTACACCTCCGCCATCTCTCTCTCTGCCCAGATTGTTTACAGAGTACATTACACATTTTAAAACCCCAATTTTGTTCCTTTTTTTGAAATTTTGATTGAGAAATACAGAGAAGGGAGATGAGAAAAGAGTTGGTAAATTTTCTATTGATGTTCCAAAACATTACATGATGATGAGGCTACTTAACTAATCAAACTACAGAAATTCAAAATGAAAACATAATTAATTGAAATGGCAGCACTATGCCTCAGTTCTTCTATACGGTTTAATGTCCTTCACCTTACAACACCTTAGAACAAATGAGAGGCCCAATAATTTTTCGGTTTTTTTTGTACCGAACCAAACTGAACCGTACCGAATCGGTAATTTACCTTACCGAACCGAACCGAACCGAACCGAAATTTTCGGTTTGACAAACGGTACGAGATTTCAAAATACCGATCTGGCCGGTATACCGATAATCCGTACGGTTCGGTTCGATTTTACCGTGTGCACAAACCTAGTTAACACCATTCTATTTGGTTGAATAATTTACAATTCTTTCACTTGTTTTAGTACTAACTCTTTTTTGTGATTAAGTATATAGTGCAAATACCATAGTACATAAAATCTGACTACCAAAAAGAAAAAGAAAAACATGCATCTGAAGTAAAACTAATGGTATATTTGGTATATAGTCTAAATACAAGTTTAGAGTAGGTTAAAAAATAAATAGCTGTTGGGAGAATTTTAATTAGTACTAATGAATCAAACAAACTGAAAAAGCATTTGTCTTCCTATATTGAAATCGAACAAATTAAATATATTACCCCTATTAGGTATCCCATTAGATATTTCTTGTAAACTCTAGTATAATGTTTGTTGATTAATGTCTTTGTCATCCTATTTTGTTTTATAGGCATTCGAAAATAGATGGAGTGATAATTTCTCGGAACTACACAATCTCGTAAAAGTTCAAATCTCAATCCAATTGAACAACGAAAATGGCTTGAATAATAAACTATTTAACAATATAAAACATCATCATCCAGGAAAAAGAAAAAGGAAAAAAAAGGAATTTACAAACTCATAACCCTGCCAAAATAAAGATAAAATAAAATGGAAATAGGAAAAAATAATGAAAACGTGTTTACGAAAACTAGAAGCGTTACTCTGCTCTGAAATTTTCCTCTACTAAGAGAGATTGTACTTGCTCTGGCTGTCCGGCAACGTAATCCAACAACCCTTCGCCGGTTTTCTCGCCTAAAGCTTCCGCCACCGGAGAGATCCGATCAAATACTACGACGGCCACGAGGAACATCGCCGTTGATACGAACAGCGGCCAAAAGAACTTTAAGATGTCGAGAAATCTAGGCGCTATGTAGCAAATAAAGGAGAGGAAGAGACTGAAAGTTAAGACGAACAAGATTTGGAATTTGAACTTTAGAAGTTTTTTTGAGATTTCCATGGCTCAGATTGAAAAACTCAAAGTCTGTGCAGAGATTCCCTGATGAACAAAAGTTGTACAGTACAGTACAAGCTTTCAAGTTTGAGAAAGGCAGTGAATATTTGCAATTAGTCAGTGTTGCTGATTTATGAACTTGAAAAACGAAAATCCCCGAAATGCCCATAAGAAATTTAATAAGTTACCATATTGGAATAGAGGTAGGAATTAAGACCATCTCCAACGGACCTCTTAAATTCATGCCTCTTATCTTAAAATTTAAGGAGTGAATAGTGTTATACATTCCCACTTTTTACTTTGCACTCCAATAGCTTGTTTATATTTTAAGATTCTACTTTTAAATAATCACACCACATTACTCCACTTCAACTTTAACACAATACTTTTAATTTTAAAATTTAACTTTGGACTTTCAAATATGAGAGTCCAAACTTATAAATATTTTGCATTCTTATTTTTTAAAGACTTCTTTAGAGTTCATTTTTTTTACAATTCTTATAAATTCTCTTATATTTTGAAATATAAGAGCTCCGTTTCAGTTACCATATTTTCCGCATACGGAAATTTACCCTTTCACTTTTACTTATTCCCTTTCTGTCAGAGGTCATAACAAGTCAATCAAGGGGATGATGGCATTGACTTTAGTTTTGCTTTTGTCATTCATGTTTGTGCTGGTGCTTTTTTTTTTTTTTTTTCTTTTGATCATATGTGCTGGTTTTCTTTTGATCAAAAACAAAAACTAAGAGCATGTTTGTTTTGCTTTCTAAAAAATAGTTTCAAAATTTTTGAGAATATTTTAAGATGTTTTTGATTTTTTTATTTGAAATTTTTGTTTGTAGTTTTAAAGAAAAAAATGAACAATGAGTTCTTTTTTTGGAGATTTTGTAAATAAGAGAGATAGTGTAAGAGATAAATCAAATTATATTTTTTTAGAGATAGTATAATTTCTTTAAGATAAATTAATTTTTAAAAATTGAGAGATAATCTTAAGGGATAAACTATGTTTTTAAAATAAATATATAATAAAGTTTATTTAAATTTTCATAGAGCATCGAAATATTTTATGAAAAGTGAAATAAATAGACAACGAGGGGTGAATCTCCCTCGGTTTTTAACTACGGTCTTTGAACTGTAGTTGAACTTATATCCCCTTATCTTAATAAAATTCACAAAGATGACTTGTAATTGGTTATCAATAATTATATAGTTACCATTAGCTTAAAGTTCAGAAAGGTTTGATGTTATTACCCGAAAACTAAAATACTATAGGAGTTATAAAAGTCGAGCTGTGGTTAAATATAATTCAAAATACATGAAATTAGTATGAACTAAGGTAATTCATCCATTAAAAGATTGAATAAATAAAAAATAAAAATTATATTGAATTTTTTATGATAATGTTTTTCCACATGACATGTTAACTATTTTGAAATATAAGTGATTAAATGTACGTAAGTAATAACTTTTTTTGGGATTAGAAAACCATAACATATTATTATAGTCACATGACTACGTAACATGAGTAAGAAACTTCTTGTGAAAAACAATAACAATAAAAAATTTGAATGTGAAGATTTTCTTGAATCCGATAAATATTTGAATCGCAACAAAATTCGGGCCCAATTCAATTGATGCAAATTTTTTACTATCCTCGTGCAATTAAAATGCAATCCCACCATTTGATTTGAATCCAACTCATTGATGGCCTTACACAAAAGTGTGACTCTGGATATTTTCATATATGGGCTTTCCTATCTCATATCCTTTTGACAATTACTTTCCTTTCTTATCTAATTAAATTTACCATATACATAACTTAATATACTCCCTCGGTTCATATTAATTGGCACATTGTTACTTTTCACACAAATTAAGAAATCTCATGATTAATCACTTTTACATAGTAAAATGTCAAAAATACTCTTCCTGGTGACTCTTGAGCTTCCTAACCTAGATAAAAGAGAAGGACAAAATTGGAAAAAATTGTATTGGAAACTCAAATGTGCCAACTAATATGAAACATAAAAATTTGACAAATGTGCCAACTAATATGATCTGGAGGGAGGAATATTCACCCATTTCAAGATGATTATTATAATAAAATTATGAAATCGCCTATGAAAAGATTCGGTAGATTGTCCTTTCCAATTTTGAATTTTAAGGTAAACATCGAGTCCTTATTTTGAATCCACCAGGCCAGCCCAATCGGAATTTGCGCCGACTCGAAACTCGAAACCCATCTGAACAAATCGCGGCCGACCTCGAAACTGGTCTGAAGATGGCTCCGGCTGCGAGTACCGCAGGCGCCGCCGTGACTGCACTTTCAGTAATGGCCCTTCTCTCATATATCATTCTCACAAAGAGTCGGTCTCATTCGCGCAGTTACTCATCCGTTAAAAAGAACAGAAGTGGACTTATCGCCGCCATTGGAAACACTCCTCTAATCAGGATCAATAGCCTCTCTCAAGCCACCGGATGTGAAGTAATCATACATACACATTCATATTTATATATATTGATTGTGTATTTGTGTTATTTAATTACGATTTTTTTTCCGCGGACAGATTCTCGGAAAAGCTGAGTTCTTGAATCCCGGAGGTAGTGTGAAAGATAGGGTGGCAGTGAAAATCATTGAAGAGGTAAATTAGTTCTCCTCGTCTCTTATTTAGAAATTGCCGCTCAAATTTTTGACAGGATTATCTCTCTTGCTTCTGGAATATGAAATTGAACTAGTACTCATTTAATTGACCAATTTGATTATTATTCTTATTATTCTGAAACAATGGTTAATATATGTGTGCAAAGTCTGCTAATAGCATCACAATAATACTTAGTATTTCACAGCAATTGAAGGCTAATCTGCTAGTTCTGGTATGGACTTGCTACCTTTTTTTGTTTTTCCATAAAAAAGGTGATTACATCATTATATCGGCTAATAGAAATCTGTTTAATGTTCAACCAACAAATGCAAAGAATATCCAATAACAAAACTAGTATTAATCTAGGAAAAGATTTACACTTCAGGTGGGATTCAAAGTTCAAACTCATGATCTCTAAGGTCATGGGACCTCGGCTTCGCCATTAGACGAGGCCTCATCGGCTTGTTTTTCATAACTATGAGATTAATATTATTATACTATATCTTTATGGTTCTATTTCTCTTTTCACCGGAAAACATGAATTATATTTCTTCTGCGTGATATTTTTACAGGCCCTGGAATCTGGAGCTCTATCTCCTGGGGGAGTAGTAACAGAAGGCAGTGCAGGAAGCACGGCTATCAGCCTTGCAACTGTGACTCCCGCATATGGATGCAAGTGTCATGTAGTTATCCCGGATGACGCTGCTATTGAGAAGGTATAATTAGTAGTTATATTTGAGTAAAGAGTTTCCCTTTCTTATTTTCATATGGATTCTTTGTTGTTATTAAATGCAGTCGCAAATTCTAGAAGCTCTCGGTGCCACCGTTGAAAGAGTTAGACCCGTTTCAATAACGCATAAAGAACACTATGTCAATATTGCAAGGAGAAGGGCATTGGAAGCTGATGAACTGGCTTCAGAGCACCAAAAGACTAGCCAAGATAGGGATAGTTTGGCCTACTGCAAGGGTGGTTTCTTTGCAGATCAATTTGAGAATCTTGCGAATTACAGGGCTCACTATGAGGGTACTGGACCTGAGATTTGGGAACAGGTTGGTGGAAAATTAGATGCATTTGTTGCAGCTGCTGGCACAGGTGGCACTGTAGCTGGAGTTTCTCGATTTCTTAAGGTTCGTTTGTGGTTGACCATGAAGGTTTTGGTCTAACACTTACCAATGAAGTGATGTTATCATTTTTTGAACATACTCTTCAGGAGAAGGAATCATCTATCAAGTGCTTTCTAATCGACCCTCCTGGTTCTGGTTTATTCAATAAGGTGACCAGAGGAGTGATGTACACAAGAGAAGAGGCTGAAGGACGTAGGTTGAAAAACCCATTTGATACAATTACCGAAGGAATTGGGATCAATAGATTGACAGAAAACTTTAAAATGGCTGCACTTGATGGGGCTTTTCGAGGCTCTGATATGGAAGCTGTTGAAATGTCTAGGTTAGTCTAAAGATAATAAATGACTAGTATTTATTTAGCAGGATGTTTGAATTAATGTCTTCCATGTCTTTTTATGGCATTTGATCTGAACTTGTGAAAAGTTTTTAAACCGTTGCTTGTATTGTATGTCAGGTACTTACTGAAGAATGATGGCCTGTTTATTGGGAGTTCTTCAGCCATGAATTGTGTTGGAGCTGTAAAAGTGGCACAGGCAATGGGCCCTGGTCACACCATTGTAACTATTTTGTGTGACAGTGGGATGAGGCACCTAAGCAAGTTCCACAATGCCCAGTATTTGTCCCAATATGGCTTGACACCTTCAGCGACTGGATTAGAGTTTCTTGGTCTCGATGATGGTGAGAGTTGTAGTTTACATCAAGACATCAGAAGATAAAAAAATTTGGGACCTTAGTAATGAGAAATTTAACATCCCCCCGCCCCTAAAAGTTATGAATGTAGATGAGAAGGTTATGAATGGGATACAATCAGCAGAAGAGAAGCTGGAGGAAAATGAATGCATTATTTGATTATCAGAACGGTGGTTGACTTCTAAATGGTGAGTGTCTGAACTTATCTTGCCTTAAATAGGGATGTATTTTATATTTTTGGTGGATGAGCATGAAATGAAGATGTGATGGGCATGCTTTCCGTACTTCATCATAATTTTATGGAATATGTGCTTGTTTTGTCGTCGCATTTTCTAGGCTAAAAGCTAATCTATTAGAAAATGTTTTCTTTGCATCCTCTAGTATGATGCAAAACCACTTTTATTGTAAAAAAGTAAGATGTTTCTTTGAATTCTAAATGAATTTTTCTTTATTGTTACCCGTTTGATATCAAATTGGTTAAGAGAAGATGAATTTCATAACAGTCGGTCCTTCATCATCGAATATGGTGTTTCTCCCTTCTTTGTCTAAATACCCTATATTATGGTGCCTAACTTTGCATCTTTTAAATTTTGCAGATTCTAAGATCACGTTCTTTAAACTTGTTTTTGTTTTGCTTATGTTCTGTAGTGTTTGTTTGTATCTGAAACGTAGTTGATGATTCCAATCAATATCTTTTCATGTTTGTTTAACTTCCTGCTATCCCTTTCAGCAAATGTCAGGAGACGACAACATAGATTACAGGCCACGGCAACCTGTCTGTCCTATAATTGGATTCGGCATCACCATCTTCTTCCCCTTGGTTACATTGCTCCTTGCTGCAGATATTTAATCTGCATTTTTATCTAGTTAACTATTACTATTTCACAAGAAACCCAAGTGCAAATTTTGCTGCTTTGCCACAGAGCATACTCTATGATCCAATATTGGACTCTTATCACTCCCCTCAAAAGATTCCTTGCTGTTTTTGATCAGCTGGTCTGATTTTTATAAGGAAAATATTTATTGAATTGTGTTTGCCGTTTTCTGATGATGTATGAACATTTTGGTTTATTCATACAAAAGGAGTTGAAGGCGTACCCCAGAATTCAAATGTATCTAATTGACTAATGTTGGTTTTCAAGATCAGGCAGATTTTTTTCTGTTTTCGTTGATGACATTTGAGATCTAGATATATATATATATATATATATATATATATATATATATGCAAGTAGATGACTAACAATTGATGTGCAGCTAACTTATGACGAGAGCAGAAGTTTCTGCTGACAAATAATGAAAACAACTGAACAAAACTGATGGATTCTTGTAGAACGTTCTGCTGACAAATAATGAAAACAACCGAGCAAAACTGATGGATTCTTGTAACATGACGCCAACGAGATCCGGTCATAAGAATGCAAGCAAATTGGCCATAATACTCAAAATATATGAGGATTCCTAGTATAAGAACCAAGTAAGATCTATGATGTTCACATACCACACATCATTTGTAGCTATTTATCTAATTGGAAAATTTGATTAGGAAAGGTTAGTTTGTCAAACACTTGTAATGAAGCACCTCGAACCTTTCTGAAGACAAAATTATTGGCAAAATGCATCAATATTTTAAATATGGTTCTTTGATATGTGTAGGAGAAGACCTTATTGAAGTAACGAGCCGAAAGAGAAGGATACAAAAAAGAAAGAGAGAGAAAGATAACTTCAAGATCTAAAGTTTAACAGAATAAATAGAGAAACTAATGCTTTCGTTCAAATTGTGACTCATGACAATGGGGGTCGAGCCAATCTCTAGGAGAATTCTTTGGTGCCGGCATTTTTTCACCACCCACAAGCTCCCTTAAGTTATCAACCTTGTTCTCACGCCCAGTTCCGCTGTATCTTGTGTCGGCCTCTTTAAGTTTCTGCTTCAACTTCTGTTTACGGGTAGAGGTGTTCTGCTCTTGCTGTTTTGCTTGAGATGGAGGAGCTCCGTGGGGTCCCAGATATATTTTCTCTTCTTTTATATCCTGCCAAAACATCACACAAATAGTTTAAAATCAAAATTCTACCATTGACAAGTTTCCCGATGTTTCAAGATCCAAGAATGCCACTATTTTAACAGTTTACACAAGTGCTTTCTAAGTACCTGAACTGTAGAGAGCTTTGTATCTTCTACTTTAGGAGGGTCGATTTTATTATAGTAAGGGTCTTCAATTCCCAAGCTTGGAATTACAAATCCATCAGTGTCTTGCAAAATGGAATAAATGTCAGTATAAGATGATTTTTATAGTTATACATTTGAATTAAGGACTAAATCTACTACATAGCATATCATATGAACAAACTTCTTATTGAGGATTTAATGGAGACGTAAGATCAACCAACACATAAACGCCGTTCACAATCGCTGCTAAGGCTATTGAAATAGGAATTTGCCGCTAATGTTGACTAATAGAATTCCACTACAATTGTCCCTTTGCTCTATGATAATCACCCTATATACTCATAACGAACAGTCGAACATTTGAGGCGACAAACAATTTCAAATTCTTTTGCAATCAGTAACATAAAAAACGAGAGCAACCCGAATTCCGAAATACGACCTGACCAACATGATATCTAGACAACCTCTCATACAACTTTCCAGAGTAGTCAAATATCCATCAAGAACTTCATTGACATATACAGAGTAAATTGCGTTGTACAATAATTTTGAAAAACAATTGAAGCATACAGATATTGATTCATGATGAGTACGGTGCATCGTTTGCAGTATTGGTTTTTATCATATAATCTTTACATTTGAGGAAAGAAGATAGTCATTGTACTATCTCAAAATTATCCACTGATTCTTCTACGGCAAAAAGGGCATTTTGAGCAAGCCTACAAAGCACTAAGCAATATTACTTTAACTCTTAGACATGTCTCCTAACACTCCGAAAGCTCGACTATTTATCAAAAAAAAAGCTCAACTATGTTCTCTTATTTCATAAATCAAATACAGATTAAAATATAATGCCTGTAAACAGGTGGAGCAGTTCAAAAACCATTACTAGATAATGGAAAGTGAGAAAAAAGAACAGATACAGAGAGACAGGATCACAGGAACTCCATAGCTCAAAGTAAATAATCAGAATTTATTTCATTGCATAAAATTAAGACCCCAAGAATGAATTAAATAGGAATTCACGTGTGCACTTCCAGTTGTATTTGAGATTTAAATAAGACTGATTACACAAAAGAAAACTAAATCGACAAGACAAGCACAAAAAACTCAATTTTCCAATTAGAATAGTAAATCCGCAAATGAAATGAATTTCATAACATAGAGAAAGAAAAATTAGGAATACCCCACTCGTCGTCTTCAATTGAAGGAGCGGTTTGCACTGGAGATTGATCCATAGAATGCTACTGATCATCGATTTCCCTTCACCGTCGTTCAATAATATTTTCTGCCTTAATCCAGCACCAATCACCTAATCATTCTAATTGTATAGATAACTTGGTAGAATTCAAATTTTGGTTTTTGAAAGATTCTTATAGGTTAGACATTGACAAAACCCTAACCTGCAAAATTCTATTATTTTACCTTGCCAATTACCATAAAAAAGAAAAATCACCTATACGTGGCGACTCAAAAGCGTTTGTACTATTTAATTGCGAGAATTGCCTTTCGCCTCGAATTTTCACCTTTACCTTTACCTAACCCAATTTGTAATACATATTTGGTAGTTTTTTTCTAATGGTAATTACATTCGAATTGTTTAATGGTAATTACATCATTTACATCATTTAGCAGGACGGGCAACCCTAATCCAAGCAGTGACCTCAGCTATTCCGACTTACTATATGCAGACAACTTGGCTTCCAAGCTCGGTGCACACACAACTGGATAAATTGAATCGGAGATTTTTGTGGGCTACTGACTCAAACTGAAGGAAAGTGCACTTGGTTAGTCTTGAGACCAAAATCAAACGGAGGATTAGGCTTGAGGGAAACTAGGAAGGCTAATTCTGCTTTGCTCGCCAAAGTTGGTTGGCGCATTTTAAACAATCATGAAGCTTTTTGGAGTGAAGTCTATAGAAATAAATACTTGAAGGGGGGTGATCTGTTAGAGTATGGAATAAAGCCCATCGACTCTAGTATTTGGAAAGGGATTGTAAGAAGCATAAAGGCGGTGGGGAATAGTATCAGATGGAGAATTGGTAATGGGGAGCTTATTTCATTTTGGTTTGACTGTTGGCTAAAGGAAGGTGTCCTTTGTGACCTTATTGAGGGAGAGATTAGAAGCGACGAATTGATGTTGGGGATCTCTGATCTTATTAGTAATGGAACTTGGAATCTTGAGATAATTAGAACAAACATTCCGGACAACATCAAGACCAGTATTTTGTCAGTACCTGTTCCTTTTGGAAGAGATCGATTGGATTTGCGAGGGTGGTACGGTTCGTCGAATGGTAAGTTCTCTTGCAAATCTGCTTACAATGCACAAGAAACACAAAGTTCAGGGGAGGATGGGACATTTGCGTGGTTGTGGAAGTTGCGATGCCCACACCGTTTGAAATTTTTTGTGTGGTTAATTGAACATGAGAGCCTGTTGACGAATGCTTTTCGTTTTGATCGACACTTTGCAGACTCAGATCTCTGCTCTAGAGGTTGCTTGGCTAGAGAGGATATGTATCACTTGTTTTACGAGTGCCCTCTTGCTAGGAAAATCTGGGACAAAATGATTTCCCCTATGGACGTTTCGGCCCTGGCTTCTCTTGGAAGGGACAATTGGGTGAAGAAGGCGATTCGACTTAGTCTGAGTAACTTTGTTTTACCTAGAACCCAATGGTGTTGGGTGTTTTTAGCTGCTATTTGGAATATATGGAAGGCTAGGAACTTTCGAGTTTTTGAAGGGAGAGAAGAGGCTACTCAAGCTACTATTTTTAGGGTCAAGCAACTTGCACTCGACAGTCAGAGTTCGTATGCTCTTCTCCGACAGAGAAGGGTTTCGGGGTTCCAGGTTTGGTCGAGCCCCGACAAGGATTGGGTCAAGTTGAACACGGATGGGAGTTGGCTGGCGAGATCGAACTCCGCAGCAATAGGTGGCGTGGTAAGGAATGATGATGGTATGTGGGTTTTTGGTTTTTGCCGAAGTGTAGGTTCGTGTTCGATCGAGCAAACAGAGCTTCTGGCCCTTCGGGATGGTTTGAGCGCCGCGTGGGAGAGGAGATATGAGAATTTGGTGATAGAGATAGACTCTGAGGTTATTTATACCCTCTTGCAAAAGACTAATACCCGGGATCACCCACTAGATTTTATCTTAGAGGATTGCAGGATTATGCTTGATGAGCCGTGGATTGTGTCTCTTCGTCAGATCAGAAGGTCGACTAATTCGGTGGCGGATGCTTTGGCCAAACTTGGCCACACTTCGGGAGAAAGTCTACTTTGGATAGAAGAACCACCTGATTCTATTTGAGATTTAATTGAGAAAGATAGGTAGTGATTGCCCTTTTCAGATAAAAAAAAATAATAGTACCTCCAAAAAAAAAAAAAAAAAAACGTAAGACAATATCATTACAACTAGAATCAATGAAATAATATCATAGTACAAAGAATAATTAAACTATTATTTATAAAATTAGAGAAAAACTCATTTCTTTTTCTTTTTCTTTTCCTTATCCAATAATAGGAAATTACCTAAACAAGAAGCGAAAATGGTACATTCCATGTAATATGAATTGTTTGAACTTTAAATATCTAGTTCAGAAGTTTAAAAGTAGATTCTATAAATATTAGTATTAAATTAATAAACATGATAAAATTTTGCCCAAAAATATTTAGAGTAAAAGAGTTGATGATCCAACCTCTATGGTAATATATCTATGATAAAATATTTAGAGCACAAACATATGGTACAACCGTCCAGTTATAGGATCCCAAATATAAAAGTAAAAGTTTTGAAAAATAAATATATTTTAAATAATGTTGAATATCCAAATGTTATTTCAAGTGTTTTCAACGTTATAACAAAATTTAAGACAATTTTAGCTCTAGTATTACTAATAAAATAAAAAATAAAAACAAGTATTGACTTTTGGACTTGTAATATGTTTAGTTAAATAACTTAAATGTCAATGCTCCACATGTATCACTTTTCATTAAGTTAGTCATTGGTGATGACATTTTTTAAACTTATGGAATATATATATATAGGACGGAAACTACAATGTAATAAAAAATAGAGAAACAAAATATAAGTTATACATATAACAATAAATTAAATGTAACATCATAATAATATAATGGAAATTTATTTTCCACCGTTTGAAAGTGGGCTTGTCATGGGCAATTTATACATTGTTGTCAAATTTTAGCGTGCAGAAAATAAATGGGCCTCCATGAAGACATGTCATCATCGCAAACTGGACCAAGTGACAACAACATGATCATTGAAGACAAACAAAAATGGGCATAAAAAATCACACTATGAAGAGGGCACATTAATAAATAAGAAATGGAATATTTATTGTTCAAGTTACGAAGAAGCTGCATGAAGATGAAGATGAAGATGAGCATGCTCATGCTCTTGTTCAAGATCAGTCCCAAATCAAGTTATTGGCCGGCCCCTCAAATCATATAAGTTTTAATATTTTTGTTAAGTTAAATAACAATCAAATTCGATCACGAAATAATAATGAAATATTTATAGTATCAACCCAACGTAGATCTATTTAGGACCCGTTCATTTTAGTTGTTTATTTGAACTCGGATCTAAATTCAAATGATTCTTTTATTTTAGACAGGTTTTTTCATATACAAAATTGAATCTACAAAAAATATAATTTAATAATTCTACTCATCCCATGAATTCAAATTTTATTCGTTACACTAAACTTAAAAGGAAAAGGAAAAATAGATCAATCACCAACCTATTTAACCATCCTATGTAAGTCACATTTTTTCACAAAAACAATAGTATCTATAGTGCATGCATTAACATTAATCATGTTGTTAGTCGATCAATATGCAATAAAGTAGTGTTAATGTTACTTAAATAAATGAAAATATTAAATATATTAGATTCTAATTATACAAGTATTTCTAATCGAATATGATTGATATACCAAATAGATCGGGTGGGTCGGGACTGAGTTTGAACCTCCAACTGGAACTTTTTGGGCCGATTCGCAAGCTGCAGGTCCATTAAGGCCCAACTAAACCAACTACCGCCTGCAGTCAACGGTATCAGCTCACGAGTTATTAAAGCACACCCAAACGAATATGTAATCGCTACCATTAATTTCAATATGCTCCTGTCTGAAACGATCACAGCCGTCAAAACTGAGGTCCCGTTTTAGAAATTCGATCAGTGTCTGGGTCCTCGATCCGACATGGCATTAAACTGGAATTAAAATCCGGATTTGAAGTCCGAACTATAAAGCCTCATCCCCAAATAGTGAACCCCACCCCGCTTTGTATTCTGAAATGTGAACAAAGTAAACAAAATCAAGAAATTAGTTTAAGTGGAGAGCGTACTAGCTTGGAATCTTGAATTTAGCCTTCGAATCTTTGTAAGTTTCAATTTTTCCACTTCTTCTCTCTTAGTTTTCAGTTTATGAACTTTTACTCGCTTTTCTTGGTCGATTTTTCGTAGTGATTTTGATGTGCAGTTTACTATCTACGAAAGTTAGGGCTTTGTGCTAATTTTTCAGAAATTCAAGTTTTTTGTTATGTTGTGCTCCTTGTACAAGTGAAAGTTTTATATTTTAGTCTTTTATGATGAAATTGAGGCTGTGGTTTGATTTTTAGATCTTGTTAGCAGAACGTCTTTATGTGTAAGCATGCATTTATTGGATTACCTGCACTGTGTTTGACTACGAATATTTGTAAAATTTAGGGGAATTCTTCGTTTCTATAGCGCATGTTTTATTTTTTTGTTAATATGCTGCTGTGTACCTATTCCTTTGTCTGTAAATTGTCTCCTAACATGAAATTACTCTATGTGAGCTAGGTTGGTTTTTTGATTTAAATATGCCTAATACTAAACTTGTTTCCTTTATGTTCCTCTTTTGACATGTCACCTTTGTTCGTTTAGTTATTATGAAAATTTAATAAAATTATGTATCTGAATTCTGGCCAGAGGTATCAAAAATTGAATTTTGGTGAAGTGTCACACTTCAGTTTTAGCTGTCATGGGTGATGGAGATGTCTTGTCTGAGAAGCCTGAATCCAATGGGATTGCCAAGGGTGAGGAGAAAGCCGAGGCTGTGATTGATAAGAAAGAAAAGCAGTGTGATGGAGTAACAGAAATGGAAGAAGATAAAACAGATGGTGATGCAGAAGTTGAGGCTCAGGATATGGACGTGAACAGAGAAGAGCTCAACAAAAGCAAGGAAGTTGAGGACAAGGTAGAGGATGAGAAGGTGGCAAAAGAAGAAGAAAACGGAGAACCCAAGGCAGAAGAAGAAAAAGAGGAGGTCAAAGCAGAAGAAGCAAAGGAAGAGGCCAAAACAGAAGAAAAGGTAGAGGCCAAAGCAGAAGAAGTAAAGGAAGAGACGAAAGCAGAAGAAGTAAAGGAAGAGACGAAAGCAGAAGAAGAAAAAGTTGAGGCTAAAGCAGAAGAAGAAAAGGTTGAGGCTAAAGCAGAAGAAGAAAAGGAAGAACATAAAGCTGAAGAAGAAAAGAAAGAAGCCGAAGAAGAGAAGGAAGAAGCAAAAGCAGAAGAAGGGAAGGAAGAAGCCAAAGCTGAAGAAGAAAAGGAAGAAGCCAAAGCCAAAGAAGAAAAAGAAGAAGCTCAATCAGAAGTAGAAAAGGAAGAAGCCAAAACAGAAGTAGCAAAGGAAGAAGCCAAAACAGAAGTAGCAAAGGAAGAAGCCAAAACAGAAGTTGAAAAGGAAGAAGCCAAAACAGAAGTTGAAAAGGAAGAAGCCAAAGCTGAAGGAGAGAAGGAAGAAACCAAAGATGAAGGAGAAAGGAAAGAAACTAAAGCAGATGAAGAAATGGAAGAAACCAAGGCAGAAGAAGAAATTGAAGAAAGCAAGGCAGATGAAGTAAAGGAAGAAACCCATGCTGATGAAGAAATGCAAGAACCCAAGGCAGAAGAAGACATGGATGAAACCAAGGCAGAAGAAGTAAATGAAGAAACCAAAGCAGATGAAGTAACGGAGGAAACTAATGAAGATGTAAAAATGGAAGAAACCCAGGCAGAAGAGAAGGAAAAACCCACAGGGAAAGGAGAAGAGGAGGAACCCAACAGTGACTCCGAAGAAACAACCAAGAAGGAAAGTGAGGACAACGCTGAAGATGAGGTTGATGGAGTGAAGGAAGAGGAAGAAAAGCTAAAAGTTCCTAAAGAAAAGAAAGGCTTGAAGAAGCGGCCAAGAACAAAGAGTAGTGCTGGAAAAAAGGATAGAAGTAAGAAAAAAGAACCTGAAGAGAAGGAGAAGGAATCAAAAACCCCGTCGGAGAAAAAAACAAAGGAGATGAAGACATCTGTAGAGAAAAAGGAGAAGGAACTTAAAACCCCCACCTTGTCGACAACTGATCGCCCTGTACGCGAACGGAAATCTGTGGAAAGGTTGGTTGCCACAATTGAGAAGGATTCTGCTAAAGAGTTCCATATTGAAAAGGTGTGACCTTTTATGTTTCCGCTTTCTTCTTTCCACCCTTTTTGGGTAAATTTCTACTTCCTGCAAATTTTTAATTTTCATGACTCGTCATTGAAGATTGGCAGTATAACAAAATAATGTTTGTCTGCAGGGCCGTGGAACCGCACTGAAAGATATCCCAAATGGTATAGTTAATTGACTCTGTTGTCATTATGGCATGCACATAACTCTTTCAGTCTTAACTTTGTGTTTGCAAGTAGAGCTGCACTAACTGATGCTTTTCGCTGCATTTCATGCTATCCATCCAGATTGTATAGTCCACAAATCTACTTTTGAGTCTCTTTATATGAGAATATTTGCGAGGAAAATAAAATTTTGATTGGGCCAAAAAGGTGTAGTCTATTGCATCTATGCCAACACAACTCAGTGATTGCTCTTCATACGCATCGTGCATTACTTCCTTTTTTTGGAATTATTTTTCGCGATTCTTCTTATTTCCATGACGTGCACTCTGTCGAGTCTCACTTTGCCCTCTAGAATGTATTGCTTACATATAGTTAACTAGTTTGCTGTTTCTCATTACATGGAACAGAGCATTTGCTGTTGATGTTCTTCCTATACCTTACACACGCATGAACTCTAGGTCCACTTTACATCTTTCTGGTGTTGTATTTGGGTGTAAAAATCTAACTTATTTAGTTTGTTGATCAATTACTACAAAATGCTTGTAATTCTCCGTAAAAATTCTCTACTCTTGCAATTTGATTAATGTTTTCGCAGTTTCCATTGAAAGTCTCATATGCATATTTCATGGTTTAAACTGATGTCCAGCTGTATGAACAAGTTTAATGTTGTTTCTGATTCAGTTGCATACAAGTTGTCAAGAAAGAAGACCGAGGAGACTTTCAAATTGCTGCATACTATTCTTTTTGGAAGGAGAGGAAAGGTAACAACTTAAGAATTTGTATTCTTAAGATTCTAATATAAGCTTCATGTAACCTGCTTTCAATGGATCTTGTTGAGAAATGTCCTATTCCCACATCTTGTCTCTTAAGCTATATGTGTCCCATGAAATCATTGAGTTTGTCAGATTTTGGACTTAGGTAGCATATTTATCTCTCTTAGAACCTCTCTTGCATCTTCAATTCATGTAGCATATTTATTGTGTTGTCTCAAGAACTCATTACACCATTGTTTCTGCCACCAATATTTCATACTCAAAGAAGGATATATCTTTTCGAAAGAATGCTCCTTAATGATCATATTTGTCTATGATATGTTTAATATGATGCGATGTTGTTCACCCATATTTCACCTGACCCTGCAAATTTGCTCCATTTTTTTTTAGTAAAATTTCATTTGTTGCTTAATATGTTTATCTGGTAGCCAACAAAATGTTCTATGTTCTACCGGGCAGTCTCGTCTAAACTTGCTTAATTTTTGTTAACAACTTGTCATTGTTTGTGCCTATATTAAATTTGTCCAGGCTGCTCAAATCAAGAACAACATATCAAGATTCTCTGGATTTGTTTGGCATGGTAATGAGGTAAAGAACAAACTCGATGTTAAGTTGTTGGGTTTTGCAATCTCTCTCTGAATCTTCCTTAGAAACATTTTAACTATCAGCACTACAAATAAATATTGTATCAGGAAAAACAAATGATAAAGGTCAAAGAAAAATTTGACAAGTGCGTGAAGGAGAAATTAGTGGAGTTTTGTGATGTTCTGGATATACCAATTGCCAAGGCTAATACAAGGAAGGTAAGTTGGTCTCTCTCAACAACAATTTCAAGCTGCAAAGTTCATGATTTGGCATGCATATTCTATTACACATGCCTGTTGAGATTCTTGAATTTTCGCACATTTCTTGATCTAAATGTTCTGGTTTTTGAGATACAATGCTTTGTTCTAGATAGATCATTATCATTAACTTGACCAACCCTGCATTGGCACAATGGACCTCTTTATTTGCTTAAGGATAAGATTCCAAATATCTTTACCATTTTTCAGGAAGACATGATTGCAAAACTGGTAGAGTTCTTGGTGGAACCTCATGCAACTACCTCTGAGTTGCTAGCTGAAAAAGAGCAGGTTCTTAACTAAGATTTTCTTGAAAAATCAGGTTGCAACTTTAATATCTCTCATCATCTAATATCATATTTATTGACCAGTCAAGTAAGGGTAAAAAGAGAAAGAGGGCCAGCAGTTCAGCATCTGGGAGTAGTACACCATCAAAAGGCTCGTCTAAGGTACTTTGCTTTTGTGAGTTTGCAATGTTTCCTTAAGTTTGATTTTGGTGAATTAAATCTAGAGTTGTAGGCAGGATTTAGTCTGAGATACTTGTAGAAGATATTGGAATTATTATGCCATTATTTGTGGGTTGTTCTTCAAGAGATATCAGTTCTTTGGAAAAGTATTTCAAAGCAAATTTCTGTATTTTTTCATGTACTTTGGTGGTAATGTTCTATAGAAAATTGTTCGAGTTAGTCCTTGTTCTGGGCTGAACCCGTCATACTGGATTGAACATGAGAGGGAGTTAGTACATGTAATTGCCTATTCGCTTACAACTCTATAAAATTCACAGGGCAGAATTTGTGTTTGGGCTTACATGTATAGTTCAATATATATGGTATATATACAAATTGGTTGTATGTTCTTAATCCAACACCCACCATCCACTGGCTTTCCAAAGCTGTTGTGATTGTAGTTCTCAATCAGGTTGTGGAAAATTGGGGGGGAGGGGGTGTTGAGGGTAGGGGAAGGGAGGGGATTTGATTCAATATTGTTCGGTTTTGATTCCACCTATATCCTTAATACAAAACAAAATGAAGTAGAACGAAAATAAAAATGGGTAAATGAAGGATGAACCCCCTTCTTTGCAATATGCGCATGAACTCATTTTATTTATCTAGATTTCGTAAACACGGTTTCACACTAGGTTTAGATCTATGTCCCACTGGTAAGAAATGGCCCAAGAGATCCTAATTAAGAATATGGAAATATAATGATACAAAAATACAGATCAAACTTACTGGAGAGTTGTTGATATGACAGTTAATTTCTTTCCATGTGGAAGTCAGCTGTAAAATTCAACTGAAGAAAGTAGATCAAGTGAAAAACATTGTTGAAGTTCTGTAAAACCATTTAATTGATGTTCCAACTTTGTGTATGCTTACATAAATCTTTTTTTCTGCTCCTTCCAGAGTCGAAAGAAAGTGGAGAGTACATCTAAAAAAGGTGAAGAGACAAAGAGCACACCACCAGAATCAGAAAATGATTCAGAAGAAGAGAAAGGGGAATCACCTGAAAAGGAAGAAGATGCAAATGGTGTTTCCCAAAGTTCAGAAGATGAGATGTCTATAAAGGCTGAAAGTGAGGAAAAAGACAGTGAATCTGGAGAGGAGTCTGATGCAGATAAAGGAAAGCAAAAGCGAGGATCGGCAAAGTCCTCCGCAAAGAAGGAGTCTGCCGAGAAAGCTAAAAGCAAGAAAGTAACAGTCTCTAAAAAGACCAGCCCTCCACCGAAAAAAACACTTGCAAAAACCCCACCAAGTCATCCGAAGAACAAAAACGATACAACAGCAAAAAAGTCTTCAGGTAAGAAGAAAGATGAACCAATCAAGAAGTCATCTACTCCAACGAAGTCAGCATCAAAGGAGAGCATTGGTGAGAATTGTAGCTTATTGCTATCCTAACTGGTTCTTTTGATTAGTGCCTATTTGCAAATTTCATCAATGAGAATCTGCTGACTGAAGCTTGTTTGGTTTCTGTTCAAACACAGGGAAGAAGATTCTGAAAATAAAAGATAGTAAGCCCAAGGAGGAGAAATTAAGGCCAAACGACGATGAACTTAAGAATGCCATTAGTGAAACCCTGAAAGAGGTCGACTTCAATACGGTTAGTCTCTGAAATTATGTTCTGTTTATATTTTGGTGTTAGGAGTAGCAGTCGTGGGAAGTTAGATGTTCCTTTCAATTAAAATTCAGTATAATTGTGCTTTTGTTCTGTCTTTAAATATCTGACACACTCCCTACTTTTCAGGCTACGTTCACTGACATTCTGAAGCTACTCGGTAAGCTCCTCTGAAATATTTTTCGTGACTTTTATTTGTCCGTGGACTTGATATTTATTTAACTATTCCTGTCCCCTTATTCCATATTTTTCCCTTTTATTAATTTTATTCTCTTGCCAGTATTAGCATTCCTATATGGTAATGTTTTGAACCCACACACAAGACTCGCATAAAAAAAATGGGGGGAGAGGGAGGGGGGGGAGGGAGGGAGGGAGGAATCCTATACAATGATGGAGTTTGATGTGCGGATGCTGCTTAAGTATATTTTTTTACCTGACTCTTTTAGGGGTTGTTTGCAAACTCTTATGGTTATTTCAGAAATGTTGCTTATAGCAGAAGTGAAAAGCAACGCATTTTGGTGCTTTTAGCTACAGACATTAATAAATAGCTTTTGGAAAGTTAAAAGCTAAAAGTCACTTGTAATAAACTTTTGCAAGATGCTCTTTTTTCATCATTTTTAGATGGCAAATATTCATTCCTTACCATTTACTCGTGTAATACAAAACCCTCTTATCTGATGCAGCAAAACGATTCAATACGGATCTTACATCAAGAAAATCCACAATAAAGCAGATGATTCAGGATGAACTCACAGAACTAGCTGACGCTGATGAGTCAGATGATGAAGATGAAAGCGATTCAGGAAAGGATGAAAAGAAGCCTTCTAGCAAAAGAGTTAAGGCTTAACTACCTTGCTGCTTGAGGATATATATGCAAACACGAAGACTGATGTGTACACTATATTCACTCTCTTAGCCCTCGCCCTTCCCTAATTTATTTTGTCCTGCTACTACTCTGTGTGTAGTGTTGTTAGACTAGCTGTAATTTAATTGTTAGCCCACTCATGTTTATCTAGGGATTCATAGAATTTAACCTTTGGTGCTCTTGTTCTGTAAAACATAAAATTGTAGATTTTATTTGCCTCCCCTCCTTGAATAGGTGTAATACTAGGACCCGACTTTTTTTAATGTATCATTGTTGACTGCAGGGTATTGTCTCTCATAATTGATTGGTATCTTATGTTCGAAATATGTATGCAAGTAGATAAAATCTCTGTTATTTCACGTTGTCGTTTTTCTTTGCTATTAGTGTGGTTTTGAGTGGGGAAGCTCTGAATCTGTAGGGCTGAGTTTTGGACATGTAACTCTAATGTTTTTGCAAGCAATTGGCATTTTTCACCCAAGATATATACCATTTTGGACTTTTGAACCATCGAATTGCATATTATTTGGCAAAATGCACCCTTCTTCTAGTGCCATTTTTCTAAAGTATATGCAATATAAGGGTGCAAAGTGCCAGAGTGATGTATTTATGGGGTGCAGTGTGCCAATTACTCTGTTTTTGCTTTTCGTTGACACACAGTAGTGTGTTTTGTGTGTGTGCTAGATATGGTACCTGGATGGTTGTACCTTATATTATACTAAATGGCTTTGTAATATCAATTGGATATGTTATTTCAAATTTTATAGTGTAGATTTGTTTATTTAAGAGGTCTTGTACTTGAGTTGATAAACAGGGGAGAGAATAGTGATTATGAAACATGGCCAGAAGTGCTTGTGTGAATGATAGAGCACCATTTTTTCTCTGGGCTGTAAATTTTTAAATGAAACTATGAAAGTCTTGTCTTGTCGCGTGGAGTCAACTACAAAAGGTTCAGCAATAAGAATCGTTAACAAAGCGGTCAAAACCATTTAATCGAGATTGATTGAATTTAGAGCGGGAGTGTTCGTTTGAATTAGTTTAGTTATCCGTATGTGACAATATTTATTTTGTGGGAAAGACAAATTATTTTGAGTTTAATATGCTTAAAAATTAGATATAATGTCTGGATAGAATGTTATCAAATAAGAAAGTATAGATAAAAATTTATATCAAATAAGTGAAGGGAAAATTTTGGAATTAATCGAAATGGGATTATTGAGTCACTGGAAATGAATATAAAAAGAAGACCGGAGAGGTGAAGGGGAATCTGAGGTGAAGGAGTGGTCAAATTGTCTAATATTAATAAATTAGGCAATCTTAATAAATTGCAAAATGAACGTGTTTGGAAATCTTATCTAGTGGAGCTTTATATGGGCCACCAATAGGTACTCGTAATTTAAAAAATATTATTTTTTGTGTTGTGGTTGGTTGTCTCATCAAAGTGAGACTAGTGGGTTTGAATACGTGGAAATAAGATTTGTCTATTGAGAAGAAATGATGTTAGTTGAAAAGTAGTTTGCGTGTTTACATGCTTATAACTTATCAACTTATTTAAGTTATTTGAGAAGATTCAGAAATTAAAGTATCTCTTGCAAATACTCCAAAATAACTTTTTAGCAATAATAAGTGCAAAAGTTGTTTTCAAAAATTGTCATAAACACTACTTAAATACCGAAGGGCTATTTAAAAGAGTTTTAAGCTATTTTGTGACATTTTAACAGCTTAGTTAAACCCAGTGGCTTGTAATAATATATAAGTGAAACTTTCTGCAATTAAGTCCAACTTGTTTTTAGTTTGATGATATTGACAGCAAATGTTTTTGTAAATTCAGCCACAAAAAATATTTTTCAACAAACATATGCATTATGCGAGTAATATGAACCCGGATAAGATATTATATTTTTCTCATTTCGATTAAAATCTCAAAATTTACTATGCCCAACAGTAATATAATTGACTTTACTAGTGAAGGAAAAAACAATAATATAATTACAGACCTTCTTAAATACTATAAAAGGAAATCATTAATCTACTCGGCATTGACCTAATCAAGCTTATATATAAATACACATATACTATATATGTAAATTAAAAATCCATATTTTTTATAAAAAAATATAAATTTAATATATATTTTATCACCATCACCATTAACAATCACATTCACCACCATGTGACAAGGCACAACTAAAGCTACCTCGGCCCACCACCATTCGACCCGGATCCGACACCATACCCGGACCCTCCACCCATCACATGTCCGTAACCATAAACGGGTCTTCCTCCTTGATGACCCACCCCATAGATCCCATCATAACCACCACCGCCGCCGGGTGCCTCCTTTTCTCCCCTTCCTCCACCCACGGCGGTCTTATCCCCCTCCAAATCCCTAAACCTCTGCAAATATATCTTTAGAGGCTCAACATAATCCTCGAATCCGAGCGTAGTCATGGCCCACAGCAAATCGTCGCCGTTGATCGTCTTACGCTTCTCCCGCTGACACTTGTCGGAAGCTTCGCCGGTGATGAAGCTAATGAACTCCGAAACGCACTCTTGTACTGTCTCTTTAGCGTCTTTCGATATTTTCGCGTTTGCGGGTAAAGCTTTTTTCATAATTCTGCTTACGTTTGCGATTGGGAGAAATCTGTCCTGTTCTCGATTGTGCCCACCTCCACCTGACTCATTATCTGAATCCGCCATTAATTCTTCTTAACATAAAAAAATTAAAGAAACAATCAATCCTGTTTTCAATAATTAAATAAAATTTGAAAAGGAAATTAATGAAGTTGAGAAGACGAACATTCCGGCGCCGGAAATAACGAACTGGGGAAGGGAAGGGAAGGGAAGGGATCTTTGGGAGTGTGAGATCCGTTGGATCAAGTTCTATAATAACGAGATCGTAGGGAACACGTGGACGATTATGGACCGTTACATGTGGATAACTGTGCTTTTGCTCAGACGTGTTTTCAGCCATTGGATTGATTGTGATTGGAGGGATCTTAGCCCTTCATGATGCATCTCTGACGTGGTTGTGAGTGAATGGTTGAGTATTGCCTAATGGTAAATGATGTGGCGGATTACGTGGACCAGTGTCTTCCTTTTATCTTTTGTTTTCTTTTAAACTTTATCATCACCACCACCCTATATTTGACCTTTTTAATTTCTTACTCCTTTTTTTTTTTTTTTTTGATAAGCTAATTTCTTACTCTTTAAGCAACTAAAACTAAAATCCTAAATTAATCAAACAGAAAGGCTTTTCATGGAAAAGCTATAATATATTGCTTCTCCCTACTAAAAAAAGTTTATGAACAATATTATAGTATTGTGATTTGTGAGTACGTGTTCGGGAAATCTAATATATATATACTAATGTCGTGAGATGAAATAAGAAAAACTTAAGTAAAAAATCTAAAGCCGGAAATATTAAATCTATGTGTAGTTAAACTAGAATTTTCCCGTAATTAAAAAAAAAATTAAGACTACATAAATCCAGTGTTCCAATTATGCTAAGTATCAAAGTATAAGGTATTAAAATGTGGGCAATCGTGACGTTCGATTACATGTTTCCATGTACCATGTTCATAATTTCTTTTTATCCATAAATGGAAAAAACCAAGAATATGTACGTGGGTCTCCCTCATTAACATTCACCAAATAGAAAGAAACTTCAGACAGAAAGATGATTAAATGTAAATTCTAACTTTCCATATATTTTCATCTCTTTTTTATTAAAAAGAAAAAAGAAAAGCTAATATAAGTGGGGAGAGTTCCCACGTGATTTGTACCATCTAAGGGGAAATTATTTTGTGTGGTCACTACACAGGTTTATATTTAATATTTAAACACAAAATGTGATGAAAGTATTTTTTGAATTTTTACAATTTAATTTTGATCGTGTATTTATAGAGTATGGAATTAATCACAGCATGTCATGATGTCATGGTAGGTACCAATTAATCTTTATCTTGAAGCGGAGGGGTCTACTCACTCTAAAAAAGAAATGTGGAGGGGTCTATGTTGGAATTTTAAGTTTTTAAAATTCAAAATAATTATTTGTAACAATCAAATTGTTTGTGTAACCTAAATGCCATAATTCTCCTTTGTTGTCATTATGTGGCTATTCAAAATCATTTGACCTTAGAGGTCTCATTCACACTATAAATAGGGATTAGATGCCCTAGGAAAACACACCTCACTAGATTAGCTTGCATCACAAATATTATATTATTCTCTACAATTTCTTGGGCACTTAAGACAAAGTTTGGTTCATCATTTTCTCGTGAACGTGCTTACGAGAAGACTCCGGCGAGGCCAAAGATTTTATCTTGAGGAATCGATCAGCCGCCAATACCTGCACGAGGGGAGGCAATTGTTTTCTTAGGGCAAGCGTCTACTGACGTGACTCCAGATTAGGCTAGCCGTTTTATTTTTAAGTTTTACATTCTTTATATTTCTGTCTAAATTATTGATTTAATTACACTTGTGATTTGTGATTGTTATAAAAAATTTACATCTACTCTTAAGTCAACAAGTTTGACCATTGCACTACTTATCTCCCCAAGTCTTTCCCTCCGGTTTCTGTGCAGTTCCAAATGCGGAGAAACAAATTATGGGCCGGCAACACAATCATAGCTTGAATGAAGTGAAAAACTTTTTCTGTTCTGTAGTTAAAGTAACAAATTAAATTATACATCAAATTTATTCTGAGTCGGATTAGTTTTGGATTCATTAATGATTGTTGCCTATTGGGCCTCCAGTTTGTTAGAGTTGGACCTCCAATTCTCACTGGAAAGTTTCAAATTGGAACAGTTGGGGCCTATCAACACATGATTTTTTTAATTTTCATTCTTCTTTTAGAGATGATTTTATTTCTTTTCATATATATAAAATTAGAATTAATAATATATGTAATAATTTGGAAACCCAGTGTCGATATAGTTGTACTCAATTAAATTGTAACATTGAAGACAAAAACTATTTCTATTTTGATTACGGTTACAGTTTTTTGTTCACAATATTTGAATGAATTGAAGTGTTTGTCGAGTAAGAGGTGTTGTTGCTAATTCACCATTAGAAAAACACACGTGACACGCATATGTGCATTTTTGGGCCAACAAAAATGGCAAAATTTGAGGGGGAAAGTGCAATCGAGTGTTTTACTTGTAGGTTTGAAACTGAATAAGCCGGTCATCTACATGAAAGAACGGTTATATATATCACCGTCTGGATCAGGCGACCCGACAATTTCCAACGGACACAACGTTTCCTTTCAAGTTCATCCATTGTTATATAGTATTTTCTTTCTCCCGTGTCCATGTTCATCCATTAATTATCTAATTATAAACCAATATATTCCCTATTCACGCTCACCGAATTAATTAATATTCCCTTCCCATTTTTATTGAATCACCAAAATGAGCAGACTACTGGCCATCGCTCTTCTGGTAATGTGCATGCAATACACCATCCAGGCACACGCGCCTACTCCAATGCCCACCCACACGCCTCCTTCAAAAGCCAGCCCATCTGCTTCTCCGCTGTCGAGTCAGAGCCCCACGGTGAGTCCTACCCCTATTCCAGTGAGCAGTCCTACACCGACGGCGGCGGATGTGCCTGCAACTGCCGCAGCGCCGTCGGAAGGTGTTCCTTCAAGTTCAGCGACACCGGAAATTGCACAAGGGCCGGTTGCTGATGATACATCGGATTCAAATTCAGTATATGGGGCTCCGGTATTGGTTACTGGGCTCACTCTTTGGGCCGCTCTAGCCATTTAAATAAATAAATAAATAGGACCAATACCATTTTTTTCCTCTAATTCATTCATACTCCAAAGTATACAAGTTCATTTCTTGCCTATTTTGTTGTAGTGTACTACTTCTCTAGTATTATTCTTCTACTCAATTTAGTTTGCTACTAGATTCTTGTCTGTTGATAATATGCTACTAAATATTTGTATTCAACTGAACGCTAAAATACCCATCCCGTTCGGATTTTTTAAAAAGTGGACACTAGGCTAGAATTGTTCATTTACACAATTTTGCCAGGAATTAGTAAAACTGCTCTGGTTATATTATATCATTGGCATTTCCCAAATCGAGTAGAATTCTCGATTGATTTTCCCATGTCCTCCGCAGGAATTTCCTTTTGACTCGGATTTTGTCTTGTGTACTAGCTGAGCATTCAAAAATGATATGAATTCAGAGAGTTGTATTTTTCTATATGTTTTCATGGTTATATTTCTTATCTTGTAGGAACATAAATGTCTACTATCCACAATATATTTCGATTAGTGATTCATTAAATAGCTCTTTTGATTGGTGATGCATAAATTCATGGTTGGATATAATATAATTTCGCTGTTTTCCAGATTGAGTGGATTTGATGATTCGAATTAGGATGTCTTGTTTAAGACTGCTTATAATTCTGAAAATTAGGCTTTGTATGTACCTCCTTATGTTTTACAGTGATGGAGATGGAAATGATATTTAGGAATTTGTAAGAATCGCGTTATATATCTTAAATTAGTGTAATCTGATAAATGGTTTCTTGAGCTTCTGTAGATGTTAGTGGTGAGCTTTACCATGTTTTCTTTTTCTTTTGATGTTTGATAAGAGACTCAAATTAAAGGAGTGACGATGTAATTTGAACATCAGACATCATTAATTATATAGTACTTCAAATATCTCGATTCACCTCCAACAATTATCTTTGAAATTTATAGCAGACGATAACCATATATAACGAGAGCAAGGGGCACATCAGTTTATTGTTCATATTAAAAACGACCGTAGGATGAAAAATGCATTGTTTCCAAGTTTTGTATATCAAACTAATAGTGAATGCATTTCTCACATGTGGAGTGAGAATCCACATCAACCATGTTCTGGCCAATGTGAACACAATTTTCAGATCCTATTTTTCTTGGTGAACATGGTTGATGTGGATTCTCACTCTACATGTAAGAAATGTATTGGTGGGTTGCACCACGTGTACTTGATGACGTGGTGCAACGGTTGCACTACATAATTTATCCTAATCTTGGCCTGTCTTGGAGCTCTCTGAGGCACTACTGTTGAATGCGTCTTGGCCTGTCTTGGAGCTCTCTGAGGCTCTGGGTCCAATCTCCTTTGTCTCTCTGGTGATCGTTGAACTATCTCTACATTTACAAACAATTCAGCTGCCAAAACCATGAAATGTTAAGGACGTAATCAAGAATATCAGGAAATGTGACTAAGAGACATGAGAACATGATAAACCGCCAGTGAAGCAACTTGGGATATGTATAACAAATCAGTACATCAAACATCATCACTAAAAAATGCAGATGATACATGCAAAATATGAACATTCTAAAGCCATATAAACAAACATGAGCTCAATTATTAAAAGAATGTTCATAAAATTTTAAAACTTGGGTTTAAGAATGCTCCATCATATATTTCCATATTAGTATGCTGCTGAAGAAGACAACTGTAACGGCCTAACCCCGAGGTGGTACTAACAGGAGACCCCAACGAGATATGTCCTCAAATCTAAATTCAATAAAAACAAGTAGTACAATGAATGACTCTATTCATGTATTAATATTTTCAGTAATGCACCTTTAATATTCATTCATAAATCACATAATGTTCTCATGAAATAACACTTGAAAGATTTATAATCACATAGAAAGGATACGGGGCCCATAATTTGGGTTTGCTGATGCTGCACTACACGAACTTTTCACTCACGAACCACGAAATGCATTGACCGGTCGCTGCCACAAAAGATCTTATATACCAAGAGCATAATCCCCTTGATAAAGATCAAGATAGTGGTAGATCAGGTTTTACCCAAACCGTCCACCATCACACGAACAAATCAAGTAAACAAATATATATATATATATATATACTAGTGGGATTGCTCCACGCAAATGCGTGGAGTTCATTGCCCTGAGGAGCTGTATAAATTTGTATGGGATAATTAGGGCATTTTTTTGTTATTGAATACTTTATTTCGTAGAGCCCACTTAAAAAAAATTAGAATTTTATTCATGGGCCTATTTGTCCAGCTCATATAATTGCACTAAGCCTATAAGTGTTTGATGGAGACTAATTGATGTCTCTCTCTTAAAAAAAGAATTTGTTCTCTCTGTCGCTATTTGTAAGAAAATACAGAGGCCAAATTAAATTAGGTTCTTACTCTGAATTGGGAATAAGAGATTATGCGCATTCGAAATTGGATTGAAATAAGCATTAAATCAATTGAAAGCATAGTATTGGCTCAAACAGAGGAAGAAGCTGGGTTTTTCTTAGGGTTTGACTGCTTGTTGGATGGTGTATTTGCAAAATCTAGGTATGAACGCAGAATTTTTATTTTTTAATTTGTGTATTTCTCGGTCGTCTTGAATTTTTATTGGGAAAAATGTTCATTTTAAAATAGTCTGGAAATTTGTACTAAGATTTTTGTCTACTATAGAAGAGATTGTTATATTTTTTTTTTTCTTTTCTTTTCCATGTTAGGACAACTGAACATATTTTGTTTGAATCAGTCTTTGTGCATAAGTCTTCCATCCACTGTAATCTGTATAATTTGCAAGAATTGATACCAACCAGAAACATAACACACTTTCATATATATAGAAATGGTACATAGGTACAGCAACACTATTACAAAAAGGATCCCAGAAAATGTTGCAGTTACATTTGTACAGACAAAATTTGTACCATTTGCTACATTACATAACCTATATATATATGTAGATATAGGCGTTACCCCGGCAACGCAACACACCTACCAAAAGATACACACCTACGAGAAGATACTTAAGAGATGCTACTGATATTTTTACATAAACAAAAAAAGTAGCATTTTTTATCCTTAATATTAAAGTCATACGAAAATGCAAGACACAGTAAAGTTTTGGCTAGAGTTAAGCGCAGGTGATGGTTGTGTTAATGTACCAATCATAAAGCACTTCCACCCCATTCCTATCAAATATTACAACGTCGAAAGTCGTTTTTCCTGTCCAGAAAAAAAACAACGTGTTGTTGCTTAGACCATGGTCATCATAGAAGTCTGCCCATCCATCAGTGAAGCCAATTTCTTCCATTGTTACTTTCCATAATCGTATTCCAGTTTTCAGGCGAAAAAGTTGTTTCTGATTGATTTTGGCTGAATGAACATAGCTTGTTGGTATCATCTGCAAATAAATCATCACATATGTAGCATAAATTCTAGGAAAAATAATATGTTTCTTAACTAAATTTTGTTTGAAATTTGAGTATAGAGAATCGTCTAACCAGATCATCTCTTTGTCCTGCTATGTGTACATGAAAAGCACTTGTTATACTGTAAATCTCAAGAGTTTTAGGCAAAAAGGGTGTTTTGAGTCCCCCGGTTAATCCCTGTCCTTGGTAAGCAGTGTTGATTTGTTGGAAAAATAAATATTCATTAAAGCGCTGCGTTTTCTTCATTCCTTGCAAAGAGAAAACAAGTAACTCGAATACATTTGTTGATGATTGATACAGCACGATTTTATCATCATGTTCTATTTCGTTGTCAGTAATTACTTTGTTCCATTGGTGCATGAAATGATCCTCTGTTGTTGGAATCAACCAAAATTTGTTCCCATTTCGTATTATTATTGTTCCAGTAGGATTTCTTGCATAGCTCATCTGAACATTAGCTGGGAATTTCTGAAATATAGATATAAAGTAATGGTTATTGCTGATTATAGAAAAGTTTTATGATGATACTAATTAGTATTGCACTATTTTACCTTCATAGGAGTGATCATTGAGTTAGAGAAGACGAAAAATACACCTCGCAGGTACTGTAAATCTGGCATCTTTGTAATTTCTGTACTTGTTATTCCATCATCTACCTCATCAGACTCATAATCATCTTGCAAGTATCCTTGGATTAATTCTGCAATAAAAGTAATCTTTGCAGAAAGGTTACACTTGAAGTGTTCTTCCAGTAGAAGTTGCATAGAAAATGGTGTGATACTTTGAGGATCCAAGAACCTCATTTTTTGGTGAAGTATTCTACTCAGTAAACTATTTCTAATCATTTTTTTTGGCTGTTTTGTTATGTGATTTGCCTAAGTTTTGTGGTTGTATTTATAGTAGAAAATGTGAAAATGCAGCATTCCTTTTGATAAGGTTTTCTCTTCTAAAAAAGTTTGTGCAACTTCATCATTCTCTGTTGCTATGTATTATTATTTTTTGCAGGTATTTGTGAAGGTTTCTTACCTGATTGGATTAATTTTGCGGCAGCCTGATAATTCTTTTTTCCAGTGGGTGGGGGTAGTGCAGAGCTCATCATTATTTCTATATTTAGTAATTCAGAAAGAGTATTCAAAAGTCAACTTTGTATGGTGTAGATTTATTTGATGATAAAATTTTACTGTATATTCATATTTTGAATGTTCCATTCATTTAATATACATTATTCATATTGCATTTTATAACTATATGTAATAGATAGATTCACAATCCATCGTGTACATGTTCATAGAATTTGAGATTTCATTGTGATTTGGATAAGAATTCTATTTGTATTTGTTAATAAATTATTTTTGGGTTTAAATTTAAATTATAACAACCTAATTTATCATATTTTTTTGTCAACACCAAATATTTAGTACATGAAACGAGTATTTTCAATAAAATTATAAGTAATTTGCAACAAAATTTATATATAGTTCCCGAGAGTTTCTAACTAATTTGAATACAAAATATGTATATGATGATATTTAAGTTTGTGCTAGCCAGCTGAGCATTTTAGTATGTATTTTAGCTAGGTAAGCATGAATTTTGTATCCTAGATCGAGCTAATGCCAATTTAGGCTTATGTGAAATGCAAAATGTCCAATTACTTCCATGTGATAGAAACAAAATTACTCTCCACATTTGTCGAAATTAAGAGTGGGCTAATTTTTTTTTTTTTTTTCTTGTTGCACATGGGTAAATTACAACATTTGTTATAATACAAGGGGATAAATTGACACATTTATCATATTCCATTGATAAACTGTCACATTATCACAACACACGTGGGTTAAAGTGTTACATATAATAATGAAGGATGGTGTTGAACTTTTGTAATATTATATAGGGGTCAAATGCTATTTTTAAATCACATTGCGATAAATTGATAATTATGAATATTTGAAGGGGATATTGCCATTAACTCATCCTAGATATATGAGTGTAACGTGTTTAGAAAAAAATTAGAGTCATATATGTACATATTAAACCAAATATATATATACTTTGTTTATTTATCCAATTTTTTTTAATGAATTTTCAAGTTGGATGAATATTTTCGACCATAAACATACCCCTATATTTTTGTGTCAATAAAATTCAAGATGAAATGTAATTGACATAATATGATTCACACAGAAAGGACAAATGTAATAAAGTGTTAACATGTTCAGTCAGTTTGAGGGATTGCTAAATTAATTTAGTTCTGTAGTTTAATTGCATTCAAAAGTTACCTCAAATATATGTTGTTCCAAAAAACAAAGGAAATTTGTTTTTTTGGTACCGTAGGATAGATAACTTGCATTTTTGGTACAATTGGATCCCAAAATGCAAATTTGGTACCATAGGATAGGTTTTCATTGCAATTTTGGTATCAAACCCATTTTATCTACAAAGTTATTGGCAATTTACCCCCTATGAAATGCATAATGTTCAATTTACCCCTCTATAATTTGGAAAAAAAACAATTTACCCCTTGTAAATTTTTTAATGAAGCAATTTACCTCCTTCAGCAGGAGAGAGTAACTCACTTGTCGAAATTGAGAGTAGGCATGTAAACTATTTTATAACACGGGGGGATAAATTGCCACATTTATCATAATACAAAGGGTAAAATGCCACAGTATCATAATAAAAATGGATAAAGTGCCGCCTATAATAATCTCAGGAAGGCGATGTGAAACTTTTACAAAATTTTAGGGGGTAAAATGCTATTTTTTAAACCACGACGGGGTAAATTGAACATTATACATTTCATAGGGGTTAAATTATCATTACATTTGGGGAAAATTTTGGTTTGGTAACAAAGTTGCAATGAAAACATATCCTATAGTACTAAATTTGCATTTTCGTATCCAATGGTACCAAAATTGCAAGTACCATATTTGCATTTTCGTATCCAATAATATCAAAATTTCAAGTAGGTATATCCTATGGTACCCAAAAAAAATTTTTCCAAAAAAAAAATATTAACCTAAATATATGAAGAAACATATTTTACCTGCTTGTTCTTTTGCCTATAATTATTTATGGGCAAACTTAATTGTTATTTCTATTTTTATTAAAAAATTAATGCAACTCCTCGTATGAGAAATTGAATTTGATATGGAATATTTACCAAAAGGTATTTCAATGAAAACAGATCATATGTTTACTAATTCCACACAATAGAGTCCGTACAACGAAACTAAGCAGTATTTCAACCTGTATAGCTCATAAAAAGAATTAAGCTGCAAAGTTTAGTTACATAAAAGCATGCTGAGGATAGTCATAGAACTAACAAAACCAAATCCCATTGGCACACCAGCCAACCAAAATTTGTAGCACACATCTATTATAGATTTACATATTACATTGTTAGAATAACTCGTAATTAACATGAAGAAACAAAACACGAAAGTCCTGGTAGGTGCACGTAATCTAATAAAAGTCCTTTTTTTTCATCTGCTGGAAGATGCGGAAGTAGTATCTCATTTTTTGGGGCTTCATACTTCATCTGCAAAATATATGCACCAAAGTCAAAAAAGCGAAAGTAGTTTTAAATTAGAAACATGCAGGACTCTGTATGTAAATAATTAGATGCATTTCTTTTAAAAATAAGAATAATGCACCATGTGTGAAAAGCTTCCTAGCGACGGACGGTTTGTCGAATGATACAGTTTCCAAAGAACTGGGTGCAACAGATGCGGAGGTTGAAGGCAAAGTATGCAATTCAACAGAATCTCCTGCCTGTAGTTTCATGACAGTGTAGTTGTACAAAGTTGTATCAGCCAAAGTCTTTGCTTTCTTTCTAAGTTTCATTAGGAAGAGCCTATTCACGAGGCCTTCATTGATTTCTTCAATTGGAGCAGCATCTCCCTAGTTGCAATAATATAAACAAGTATGTACATCGATTTTCTGTGTTAGATAAATTAAACTGAAATTAAATGGATGTTTGTTTTTACCGTGTTATGAAGTTCCATACACTTCATAGCACTAAGCTGCAGTATTTCTTCCGCCTGTTGACCAAAAACAGTTACATCCAATGATCCGGTGCTATCATAAACATTCATTTGTAACTTTCCCCTGCATGCAAGAAGAAGTAATTCAGTAACTAATGCCCAAATATGTATGCTATTTTTGTTTAAACTAAGAAAATTCAGGTCGGCATTTGTTGTGTAAAGTTATTGCATTGTATTAGATTGAGCATTACAATCTTGTCAAAGTATCTGAAGAAGAAAGAGAGGACACAATTATGCAGCCCCTAAATTAAAAGACGCAAGGGATGAGGCAGACAAAATTGCGCTTATTTAAGGAAGCAAATACATTATTTCAATAATCCAGTGGTGAAGATATAGATTTCTCATACATTTGTCAAACCTCATTACAGAGAGTATATAATACGTTTTTTTTAATAATCAGAGAAAAGCTAACGCAAGAACCTGGGTTTGGCAACTGTTGCCTCTTTACAAGCGACACACGTATATTCATAATTAAAGTCAGCACCAATTCCTGAATAACATTTCTCGCAACCCATGTAAAACAACCTCTGGTTGTAATCTGTTATTTTAATAAATGCATTCACAGTAAACTTATCAATCTGCAAAAAAATAAAATATACAGATGACACAATTAATATTTAGTCAAACTAAAAGGAAAAATTTAAATTTTAAGAAAAACCACAACTTACCTTAACTTCGCTAGCGATACCCGCTATGGTTGATAAAGCATCAGTCGAAATAGGGGTTGATGAGTCATCTCGCACAAAGTAATCCTTTGCAGCAGCGGTTTCAATTATAGCTTTCATATTCTTAGAGCGCCTATCAGTGAGCAATAACAAAGCCTAAGCACGTAAATATTGAATAATATGTATAATGATTGGGATATACGGTTTACCATGTTGTCAAAATATGTGCCTCAGGAATTTGGGGATCAACAACAATAGATGTAGATGGTGTAGATCCAAGAGATGCTCCTGTAAATAAGGTAGTATAAGACAACTCACATTGTGCAAGTAATCTAAACCTCAAGAAATTAAGATTAATTATAGAAAACATTAAATTACACACCACGAAAAGAAGAGTAAACTAATGCACTTGCACTTATTATCGGGAAACTCTGTTTTGCATCCTCTATAACCTTTGATTCGCTTTCAGCAACATTGTTCCAGAGCGATAAGATAATTACTTTATTCCTACATCGGAGGCACTAACATTACACAAAACAACACACAAAAATAACTTGACCATGCAGGTATTTAGAATTGAAAGAGTAATAAGTTGCTCACTCCTCGTTCATAATAGCAAACTCTTTAACCGTGTGTTGCACATTGTCAGATAGAAAACAACGGTTGTCATTTTTTCCGATAACAATGCCCAAGATATCTAATAAAGAAATAGTATAAGAATGAAATCAGGCTGCGAAAGTGTATGTAAACTCATATAACAGCTTCCCAAAAAATAGTCACAGAACAAAAGATTAGATAATAACCCATGAGTTCACTTGTAGGGCCTTTTGTTTGCACATCCGCAAAACAAACAAAATGTTGCCTCACGATTGACATGGGGATCACTTCTTCCTTCAGCTCTTTAAATAGCACACCTCGATGGATAGTCCACTGATAAGGATAGTTAAACCTATTGTATTTGTCCTCAAGATGTTTTACTTTGGCATTGGAGATGATATATGTTAGGCCGACTTTGAATTCATCCTTGAATAATTTGATATCTGGGTCGTAGATTGTTGCCATAACTTTTTGTCCCTATATTTTGTTTTTAAATAAAAAAAACACATGCAAAAAATATTTTAAAAATCAAATCCAAAGTAGATTCTTAAATATCAGATTTATAAAAGAACCAACCTTCTCATCCATGAAAACTACACGCTGGTGACGATTTGGACTGTTACCGGATGCCCTTGGCTGCGTTTTTTCATGCACTATTACCTTAACGGTCCATTTTTTGGGGCTGGTATCTACATCTTGAATGTGCACATATCCTGTCGTCATATCGCTGCACACACAATCATTAAATTAAAATATACAGATACAAAGTTTAATAAACAAAAACACCGAATCACACAAAAACAACCAAAAAAAATCATCAGAAAAACCTGTACGTACTACTAACAGTAGTAAGAACCCTCAGATAAAACACCGAAACGGAAAAAAAAAAAAAATAGCATAAAATAAGGTGGACAAAATAAGCACACCAAAAGGAAAAAAAAACAGAGCATTGCAATAGGGACATGTTAAAAATCATAATCCATGTTGTACAATATTAAAAACAAATAAAAATCCAATCATTTTAGCTATACATAATAAGAAGTCAACAAGCAAAATAATCAACCAAAATGATCAAGTAATATATATAAAAAAAGACCAAAAAAATCCACAAAGCAACCTCCATAACTAAACAGCAAACTGAGAAAATTTAATATCACACATACACAATCCTTCAGCCAATTCAAAAAAATAGGAAAACAAACTAAAATTGCAAAAACCTTCAGCCAATTCAAATATTTCAGGGAACACAATATTTTTGGTGTAGTCAACAATCCTATTCTCTTTGAAATCAGGATGAATAAGGATCTTGACTGAACGAGAACACCGTGCTCTTGAAAGAGCCACATATAGCTGCCCATGAGAAAAAACGGGCTCGCGCAAATAGATCCCGACTACATCTAGAGTTTGACCCTGCGCTTTGTTAATTGTCATAGCAAAGCAGGGACGTACTGGTATTTGCATTCTCTTAAACGGAATAAGACACTTTAATTTATCAGATGACTCAAGCGGAATGCGTGGAATGAAAACAATATTGCCCTTAAAATCCCCAACCGCTATCTCAGCTTTAATAAAATTATCACCAAGCTCGCGACATATTAATCTAGTCCCATTACACAAACCCTGAACTGGATTGATATTCCTCAAAAGCATAATTGGGCAGTTCTTCTTGAGTTTTAATACATGAGGTGGGAGTCCACTTGCTGAAATAGTATTCAAGTGGTCTTCATATTCTCCCTGCCGTGAAGCATCGTTTGCCGTATTGAAGCTCACATACTCCTTCATTTCACCTGGGAAACGTTCCATCAATAGATCATTTATCTCTTGTACACAATCATTCTTAGGCGTAAGTATGGCCCGGTTAACCAAACTATGTGGGTCCATCAAGAAATCAGAAAAACATGGATACACAGTTTGAATAAGGGCATCAAGAGATGTCTGAACATTTGTAAATGGAATGAGCATATTCTGTGGAATTCGTATATTGTTGTCAAATAGAAATGGAAGACGTCCATTGCCCACGTTTAGCAAGAACTCCATAAACTCCTTATCTTCCTTCGCTCTCATATTTTCTGTAAGCCTAAGGCGTGTAACTTTTGGCCATATAAATGAGCTGACAATACTTGCCCCCACTAATTGTTCACGATTGCCGTGCACTATAATAGGCAGAGTCTGCCTAAAATCACCTCCTAAGAGTACAATTTTACCGCCAAATACCGTACGTGTACCGCAAATATCGCGTAGAAGAGCCTCCAGAGCCTCAATAGTATGTCTGTTAGCCATGGAAGCTTCATCCCAGATAATAAGTTCCGCCTCGATTATCATCCTTGCAACACTTCCTTGCTTGCTCATTTTCCCGATTGGTTTATCATCCAAATCGACAGGTAGGTTAAATCTCGAATGAGCTGTTCTACCTCCTGGAAGTAACGACGCAGCTACACCGGAAGTAGCAACAGCCAGGGCTATAGAACCAGATGATCGAACAAAGGCCAACAATGCGCGATACAAAAAAGTTTTACCCGTTCCTCCAGGGCCATCCAAAAAAAACACTCCTGGCCTCTTCTTTCTTATACGAGCAGTAATGATGTTATAAGCAGCTAGTTGTTCTGAATTTAAGCGATTAACCGCAAGCACATCCTCATCCGAAACAATAATGGAACATTCATGCTCATAATCTTTGCTAATCCTTGTGCTAACTGACAGATGCTGAAAACGAAAAGAGATGGGGAAGTCCGATATAGATTTTTCCATTGAAGCAAAAACAAGTTCAATAGCATCAATAGTTTTAGACATGACCTGAGCCTCCGTAAAACCTCCGCGCCTGACAAAATCTTCTGACATGGATGAGTAATACTTGTCCCATATTATTTGAGGATCAGCAGTGATGCCATACACAAGAAGCATTGCAAATAATACCCGTAAGCAATACGGCATTTGAAAAGAAGCCGCCTCAGCCAGACATCCATCCACATACTCGTCCGATGCAAGCAATCCTCTCCGAACAGCCGCTTCCCTGAATGTATCATATCTTACGTCACCCATTGTCATAAGATCAGCAAAAGAAGTAGGACATCGAACATTCACCAAAAGCAATCTCTCAAAATAACGCTCTCCCTCAGTAGGACTCACTGTACAAAGTCTTCCAATAACTAATTGTTTCTTACGCAATTTCCAGTTCCGCTTGGTGGGCTCCCACACAAAAAATTCAGGAAAATCTCTGTACACGAGATTTAAACGCTTAGCATCAACATCCGTACTATTCATAGCAAAGAATTCGGTGAGCATCGTTTTTCCAGCCAAAGGATTCCTCGCAACCTCAGCCAACGGTCGTTGAATACCAAAACGTAATGGTTGATGGTCAGGCAAGTGCACAGGCATAACAATCACAGCGGGATATATTTCGCTCATAGGGAAGGCAAATAACCTCCAACAGGCCTCGGGAGCACATATATATCTACCTTGCTGGTAAGCTTGAATTTCGTCGAGGGGGTTCAATGGACTCTTCCCACGAACACCATAGACCAATCTGTCATGGCCCTTATGTAAATATTTATACAAATACTTCACCAATTTCATATCAGCACAAACTTCGAGGTTTACATGACAATTAAACTTAAGCAGAAAGTATGGATTGTAAGGCACCACAAACCTATTGTCAAGCCTCTTATTTCGAACAACCACTGAAGCACCACTATCCCTCCGTCTATATTTTGGATAAGAATTGACCCCATTTGAAGTAGACTCGGCAAATTCCCGAGGATAATGATCCTTACACTTTCCCTCACGCATACAAACGTGCTTCATATTATCAGCACCACAAGGCCCGTGCATCATATGCTTCACGACATATGCCCTCAGAAAAGGGTGGGCTGAATCTGGCAGTTCAGCTGAAATAATATCGTCATACATAGTTGGAGAAAATATCTTATGAGGACCAATCATAATAATGACCCAATGCACATGTGGAAGACCACGCTTCTGATATTCAACGACATATACATATGCAGCAACTTCCCCAAATTTTTTTTTCCTCAAAATTTCATCCTTAAGTTCTTCCAACTTTGCCTTGAAAACACGAGCGATCAAATCAGGCCTATCATCAGATTTTTGACAAGGTAGTAAATTATCTTGAATCTCTTTCCAGCCCGGATTACACGTCATAGTTAAGAATAAATCAGGCTTCCCAAACCGTTGAACAAGTGCCATCGCATTAGCATATCTCCTCCGCATGTCTCGAGGCCCACCAATGAACGAAGATGGCAAAATTACTTTTTGACCAATTTGAGAAGGATCCGCATGGCCATCAGCAGCGAGACTATCAATAATTCCCTGGTACGACTCCATGCGTACCTCTTGCTGGAATTGTTCAGATCGATAATAATCTAGCCGTGAAGTTTCAACCTTTATGTACATATCTATAAGGAACTGGTGACCCAACCTACCAGAATGAAGCAAGTATGAATGATCACCCGGGCGTATCTGCGCTTTGTAGCAATAGTACTCGCGGCATGACACATTTGTGCGATTTTTTTTATTATGATGCAACGCTGCAAAAAAAAAAATAATAAGACAAATAATTACAACCCAAGTAGAACAGGACAAATATAAGAAAAAACTTACAATGTTCTTCAACGCCAAGTAAAGCCTCTGCACTTGGTGCAACAGTAGGACAAGCAATAACCTCATTAGAACAGGGTTCATTCCATCTCCGCAAGGCTGCCCCCCCCTGGGGAGGCCGTTTCTTTATACCAGGATGCCAACCAGGCTCACCCCGAGGGAACAACACGGGGTATTGCAAACTATCATAGCAACTATAATAGTAGCCCACACGATGGCTGTGACCACCATTTGTATACACCCTTATATCACGCTCTAAACCAAGGAAATTTTCATCCCCATCTTTCCAAACACCTGCTACCTCATCAACAGTAGGAAGGTTACAAGTTCGCTGGTCCACAGGCGGATCAGTTTTGATGACAACGTGGGCTTCATCAAGTTTATCCCAAGAACGAAGCCTCTTGAAAAACCTAGTGTAAGGGTTATCAGAGAGAGCGCGAATGAGCATGTCCATGACATCGGGTCGCAAATCTTTTCGTTTTAACAATTCAGCGTCAAGTTCAGTAACAGCATCAAGGAAGAACAACTGTAAAAGGCCTATTTTATTTGCAGCACAATCAATAGGATTGACATAATGAGAGACCTGGCCAAAAACTTTCAAAGCATAAATTCCTTCCCTTGCCCACCAAGACTGAGAATCAAAGCTCATCCCAATTGATGTAAAAGCAAAAGCATTATTGTACGACCTAACTCGCCTTCTAAACTCCTTTGCAACCTCGGATGTTTCATCAGTAAATAAAAACCATAGTATAGGGCAGAGTACTGTTCTAGCCAAACAAACTTGACCACTACCACAGCAAAAACCCGCTGCCTCCCTGTGGAAGCGAACAGCCGAGCAATACATGCAAGGATGCTGACTCGGCAAATACCAAGGAGAAACAGGAAGCTCTTTGAGCTTCCTATAACGATCATTACAAACAGGTTCAGACGCAGAGGCCAAAGAAAGATACTGATGCGCGTTAGAGGGAACACCTAAGGAAAAAAAATTAGTCAGCAAACATAGCATAAATAATAATTAAAATAGCAAACAAAGATGATGCAGTACAATCACATACCCTGAAAAAGCCCACCAAGCGAAGCCACGACCAAAGAATCAGAACAAGGCACAGGCACACCATAAGATGTGGAAGCAGAAAAATCCGATGTCAAAGCTAAAAACACACACATATTAAACATTAATATATAAGTCTAGGAAAAAAAATCATAAAATATTTATGGAAAAATTAACCAAACCTGCTGGCCGAGAAACTGAGGAGGGAGCATAGCGTACACGTTTGGCAGCAAGCAAAGCTTCTTTGTCAGTTAATTTCATAGACGCATATCTAGCTCGGGCTTTAGCATTTCTTTCTGCATTATGGCTAGTAGCAGGTAATCCGTCCTCTACAAGAAAAGTCAAAATAAGAAACCCCAAAAAAGATAACATAGACCTGGCAAGAATACGTAATCCAAATAAACCAATTATAATCAAGAATAGATGGAAAAACACAAACCATGAGAGGAAAGGTCTATTCCAGAGACAGCTGGCAACGCAACATGCATAGGGAAATCGACTACAACATCAGAATCAGTGTATGACGGGTCAACAGAAGGATCTTGAAGCAAAGGATCACACAGAGATTCAATACCCATAGAAAAAGGAGGAACAACAGCAGTACGACGCGCACGCCTCTTAGCCAATAACAATTCTTTCTTTTCTGAATCCATAGTAGCATAACGAAGACGAGCCTTTTCATTACGAACAGCCCTATCAGCACTAGTAGAACTCATCGCAAAACCTAAATGCACTACTAACTGTGGCACGAACCCTCCTCAAACAAAACCCAAAACACAGAAAACCAAAAATACCTAAACATGACATAAAAGAAGGCAAACAAAAGAATCACCCCCAAAAAAAAAATTAGAATTCCGAATCCATGCTAAACAACGGTAAAAAAATTCAAAAGCCACTCCTTTTAATTATACATACTAAGAAGTCAAACAAAGAACAAAAACATACTCGGTAACAAGAAATAGCAACTAAGAAGCATCCAAGAAACATCTAAAAAACACATATATCTTAGCAACCAAAATAATCAAGCAAAACGATCAACTAATAAAAATAAAAAAAAAGTGATCAATACAGCATAGCAAGCCAAATAATCAATATATTCTAGCAGGTACAAATAAATCAATACATCATAGTGAGCAAAATTTTCAAGTAATACCTAAGTCAGCAAAAACCAGAAATACACCTGCAAGAATAAAACAAAGTAAAAAATATGAATACATCAAAACTAATGAATTCAAGAAAGCACAGGCAGAAAATTTATGAAACTTTATGAAAAATAAATAAAAGCAAAATAAACATGAAATAGGCCAAAAAGGGACAATATATTACCCTGATTAAAACCAAGAAAAACTTAAACTGAAATAATAAAAAAAATGAACGATATTAAAACTGAATCGAAGGATGTTGTGCCTAATCTTGTCATACCCAATAGTGAAAAAGTGAAGAAGGATGTTTAGAGAAACTCAAATGCTTAATAGGATTCGTGGGAAGTTCTATCTTAACATTAATTATATATATGCGCCAGTGTTTACGCCAACAACTTTTCCTATTTTCCTCACTCATATTTTATTTTTTAATGAAATTTTGAAAAGTAAGACAATTCAACCCCAAGTTTCATGTACGAGAAATCCTAAAATAAAAACAAGTATCAGCAATGGTAAAACTCATAGGAAAACCTTAATGCACTAATAACCGTAGCAAGGGCCTTTACAAAACAAAAATATGGCCAAAAAAATTCAGACAAAAGAAGCACACAAGCGTTTTACATCTTTTAGTTGAAAATGTTTAATTTTCATAAGATATTTTCTTGACTCTTATTTTTTCTTTCTTTGAACTCGAATTTAATTTATGGTGGTCATATATATGTGACAAACCAAACCAGTACCTCAGGTTTAATTGATCCCTTTAGTTTGATCATTAACTATGTTATTAATTGAAATGCTTTTTCATCAAAAAAATAATAATAACTATCTTAATTTTATACACACATACATACAAATACATTATCTGCAACATTACAACATAGGCTTCCATGATAAGAATTCCACGGCAGCTACAGCCATACAGATGCAGAAGCTCAAAGGAAATATGCATAAACTCATGATCATATGAAAGTCAAACTCAACACCATATATTAAACAAAAATAAATAAATTATAATGCTCCACTAAAAATTGAATGATTCTCCATCACGGAATTGCATTCAACCTAACAATTCAAATTACATGATCTCTAATATCCATGAGCATCAATCCAGAACGCAAAAAACAGCACATGTCATAATAGCAATCTCCTTAAAGCTTCATCACCAATATTTGGGGAAAAAGCCAGACAAATGACTTAGTGATTGAAGTTGTATTGAAAATCTATATACATTGTGAGGGGTGTGCAAAAGAGGTGAAAAATTGCATCCACAAGATGGAAGGTATTTTAGTTCTATGTAGTTATCAACCAAAAACAGAAATACAACCTATGAACCATAATGCAAATGAAAGAACATCAAATATAACACGACACAAGAAAAAAATGGTGAAAACATTACCTTGATCACAACCAAGAAGATTTAAAACTGTAAGAATATAAAAACAAAAGAAAAATTTAGACAACAAACAATAAGAAAAGCCTAAGGAAATCTAAACTCAAGGAAAGAAACCTGCAGTAAGCGAGAGCAAAACAAGGCAAATAATTGCAGGAACATGAACATGAACAACCTAATCTGATGCAATTATCAAACTGTCCTATGTAACCTCTGGACACATGAAGCAGCTGCGTAACAAGTGAAAATTTAAGAATTACAACAAAAGCAGGTGCGTGGTAATGTAAATCATTAGAAACTGCACTGACTCGAAACACAGGGCAGCAAAGTCAATTACCTCTTGATTAGGCTTAAGAAGCTGTGCAATTTCAACTGCAGAACCACGTGACCTCGACGAATCAGAAAGAAGAAGCCGCCCAAAACTATCCGAATAAGCAGTTTGAGGCAATAAATAAGCAGCTGCGTGTTAATGGCAATCATTAGAAACTGCTGCACTGAATTGAAACACGGGCAGCGAAGTCAACTACCACTTGATTAGGCCCAAGAAGCTGTGCAATTTCAGCAGCAGAACCATGTGACCTCGACGAATCAGAAACAAGAAGCCGGTCAAAACAATCCGAATAAGCAGCTTCAAGCAATAAACAATTCGGCAAGAAAATTCAACTAAAGAAGAAATACGGCAGCCAACTACGTGGCCACAACAAATCCACAAACCCATGACCCCAAATTAATTCTAACCCAATCGAGAATCACCGAGAAGAATTATAAAATCGAAATAGGCATAGATGGATTTGAGGAATCAAAATTGATGTTGCTTGAAGTGTATAAAAGGAGCTACTGTTCATCACCGCTGTTTACAAAGGAAAATGCGGACCAAGGGCCCCACCAGATTTAGACGTACTGCAAAATACTGTGAAAAATAAAAGAAGAAAGAAAAAAATTTATCAAGGAACTGTTCACTTATATTGGTAAAACGACGTCGTTTCACCAATAGAAGGGAAAAAAAGAAAGGGAAAATAAATCAATTTCAGCAACTCTGTACTGTACACTTATGCAATACCTCTTTATAGTTTCTTAATATATATGCAATCATAAAGGTTATTTTCCGCAATTTCCATCAATCATGCACGGTCTATTATAACAAACTGCGATAACGTGCTTAAAACAATATATAACCAATTTAAATCCATAAAGTGCAATCAATTATTGCGAACATCGCAAACGCACAATTTTAATGCTCTACTGAACTAATTAAACACATAAATAACAAGACCTCATGTAATGAACAAAATAAATAAAATGAAATATCACTTGTATGTATGACTCTCACCTTTGATATGTTAAATCTCGGAACCTAAAGATTACCGAAAAAAAGTATGTCGCCCGAACCTTACCGGGAAAAAAAGTGCTGTCTTTGGAAGGTTCAAGAGAGGAACTCGTAATTGGAAACCTTTGTTTGAAGCGAAGAGGCTTTGTCTAAGCTTTTTGACTAAATGCCTTAAAATGCCTCCCTCCATTTGATATGACAATAAAACAACCTTGTCTGGTGGTGGCTGACCGGACGGCGAGGAATGATCGGACATTTTTCTTATGTGAGGAAAAGTGAAATTTGGGCGGGGTTGGTTTATTATTGGATTGGGAGATGAGTTCGGATCGGTCATCGGAGGGGTATTAATATTTTTATAAAATAAATAATAATTAAATGGACTGATTCTCTCTTTGTTGTGTACAAGTTAATGGGCTATACCCAATTGAATTAAGTTCCCAAAGATGGGCCTAAAACTTCGTTAAATTAAGTAATTTACAACCCGTGCAAATCCAAATATAATAACAACCTTGCTTAGGCTTATCGGCAATTCGGATTGTTTACAATAGTGGAATGGGCCATTTATTAGCTGTGTGTCGTTTCGTCGAATCCCCAATTAGTAAATTCACTCATTAATTAGGTAAATTATGAAAACCCTAGAAAACTTTCGGAATTGAAATTGGGGATTCCAGTATGCGAGGGAAAAATAGAACCCACCCTCCTAAGTCTGTTGGTAATAATCCAATTGCTCTGCATCAACCCGAATTGTATGCATTTACCTCCTTTTCGCTTGTCTGATAAATGCAGTGTGTTGTGTGTGATTTTGATGGTTGCTAATTGATATGCAGTTGCTTTGAAGGAGAAACCCTAGCTCCTTTCCTCAAATCAATTCAAAGGTGCACAAACCCCATTTTTTCTTATATCCTATCCTACCAAGTACTTGATCAAATTTGGTGATTCTTTTGTTCAGGGAGATTGAATCGGCAAGAGCTCTTGACACGACTTTGCCTCCGAAATTTTGGCTCAAGGTTCTTATTAGCTAGCGTTTCTCTTATTAAATTTTCTCGCATGACATAAAAATTAAAACGTTTTTTGTGGTATTCATCAGCAACAATTCGCTGTTGGAGTAAATGAAGTCACGCGTGTACTTGAGAGGATGCCTAAAATCCCTTCCGAGGAGCATTTTCCAGCCAACCATGTTGATAGTAGAGCCCCTTGTGTCCACCTTCAGGTTTGGACATGTATTTTGTTTCTTCTGGTTCTAGTTATGTGGTATCTACCATGTTAATAATGTTGATCGTCTAGCTTGCTGAAGAATTAAGAAATTCTCATTAGCCGACCGGGTGCATTCTCTTTCTTGGTTGCTTTATTGGTCTTTTATACATAGGCATTTATATTCCTCTTACAAATATAATGTCAAAGGAGCCAATTGTTGAATTCTCTTTCCAAATATGATCCGACTGTTGTTTAAAGCAGCTGGACTATTTGCAAGTAACAGCAGAACTTGTTCTGTTTTGTTTGACTTGAACAATCCTAGGTGTCTGCCAGACTTTGTTAGAAATAGTAGACTTTTGAATCAATGATGGTCTCCTGCATATGACTCGTTCTTATGTGATTTATGTGTCGGGTTTTTGTTGTTAGTAAGCATTGGCTACATATATAGCTGTTGAGATATTTTATAGATTCAATGCGTCATCTTTGTTTTCTATCTTTGCGATGTAAATTTAAGGTTATTTATTTACTTTGAGAAATTACTTATGTTTATGTAGGCAATATTGATAGCATCTAATTGCAATCCTAGATGGCTGACAAAACATCTGCCAGCTTTGGCTGCTTCAAGGAATGTACCACTCATCTTCATAAAAGATAGAAAAGAAGGCTCTTTAAGATTAGGAGAGCTAATGAAGCTAAAAACTGCAATTGCTATTGGTATTAAGGTAAGTAGCTATATTGCATATGATTTACGTATTTCGAGTATTTCTTGGTTTCTTTACCTCTGCGTCTTCTGCAGTTAATTTACTTGAAACTCATGCAGGCTAAAGGAAATTCTATCAATCAACTAATTAAGGAGGTCCTTGTTGGGGACAAGGTTGATAGCGTTGAAGCCTAAGACCTTAAACTCTATTCACATACCTGATGAGCTTCAATCATGCTTTACTTGCTGTTATTTGTCTTTACCATTTGTTAATTGTTTTCTCATGGAAACAGGAAAAAGCCATTTAAAGTACACATAGCTTTGCATTTCGATGTTTGCCATATACTTATTCATACCTAAAGTATTTGCCAACTTATTGTTCAGTCAGAACAAACTTCTACATGAGCAGGTAGTATATCTCAGACTTATGTGTTCCTTTCTTATTTATGAATTATTTCTAGGTAAAAGTTCATTAAAAACATCAATCCTTTTGGGCATTTGGTCACTCGGATAACAGGGACTTATGCATGTCATGTTGTCATCCAATTTGTTGGTTTATTTAATCTCATCTCCCTCAAACAAGAACAGTAAATTAGAGCCCTGCTGTGTTAAGCCCACCCATAATTACCTTGCATAATGGGCCCAAGATTGTACTTGGATAGGTCCATTGTTCCTTTCGACTGTCCTAGTTGTTTTTAATGGTAACCATCAAGTCAAATATTATTAACAGAAAAAAAAAAAAAAAAAAAATCCTTTCCCAAGCACGATACGGTTTGTCTTTGTTGTGAGGTTTATGTAATTCCAGTTTTGTGAAATTTCAACATAAAAAGAACTAGCTAGTATAATTAGTTAAAAACATTATAAAGCTGGAAGGCGAGAAATTAAGCAAAGAATAAAAACGTAGAACTGGCAGGTTGCATGATGCATGCAGGAGGGTCAAAAGTTAATTTAATTGCCTTGATTTTATGCTGGAGTGATGCTTAATCCACGTGATGTGTTTCCAGTTTCCACCTCTTTTTACTTTTCAATCCCAACAGTTATAAAGAAATTAACAAATGCATCTCTCGTCTCGACTGCTTCTATTTTACGTCCATCTGCTTATTAATTATTAATTGCTCTGCTTTGGAGTATTTGTTTTCTTCAAGTTCAAGAAAGCATCTTCACCCCCTATAAACATTGTTATTTATTAATTAGCCCCGTAACTACACTTAATAAATTTAGTCAGACTCCAAAACTTTGAAGCAAAGGGGTACCAACAAATTACCTCTTATAGTTCATTAATAATTAGTGTCGGTGCCTTCCATTTCCAAGATGCAATAGATGCATGTGCCAACCACAAATATTGATTAATGGAGGGATTATAGGGATATTGGTTTTAACCTGATTTCAATGTGTTTAGATTTTAGAATATTAATTTGAAACACCAATTGAGTTTGTATGTAGAATTTTTTTAATCTTGAAAACTTGAGACATTTTTAGGTTCCTAAAGTTACACCTAAAAGCAACATATATTCAAATAATAATAATAATAACAAATACGGTGTTCTACTTTATCATGTATATTTTTGACCGTTTCCTAATCGACAGTTACTTACATGTATAATTAATACTACTTACTTGTTGCAACTCTTTTATAGATTTGTTGCACACGTCACATTTCATAAAACATACACAATATGCTGCTATGTGAAATTTATTTATATTTATGCATTTGCGACACACGTCATAAAACATATACATATGGTGCTATGTGATTTTGAACATTATTCTTACATGAGCACAACAAAGTATGATATGAATTTTTTGTTTCATAATTTCTTTTTTTTAGAAATTTGTTTGTTCCACATGTCATCATATTACTGGTCTATTATATCGTGTGTATATATATTATGCTGTATCAGATACATAAGATAATATATCATTTAGTTGGATGATTAATTAAAAAACTTATTAAAAAATAAAAGATAATATTAGAGGTTTGTTTACGGTTGAGAAAAAAATCAACCATTACATTTCATTTTTCACGTCATATATAAATAAGTGTCTGCTTCATTTATATATCCAGTTAACCAAATGAGTTAGATGTACTCATGTACACCTTTAGACCAGCTCTTTTATAGACCATGAACAAAATTAACGTGCTTACTAAACATATTTGCAACGGCTAAGCCCCAAACATAATCAACTAAGGGGGTGTTTGCAATAGCTTCTTTATCTGGAAAAGTAGTTGCTTTTGCTTAAAGTAATTAAAAAGTACTTTTAGAAAAAAGCATGGGGTGTTTGCAAAATAAGGTAAAAAGCAGCTTAAAGCAATTATGTAGGTGTTTGCAATTTCTGAAAAGCAGAATATAGTAAGTCTTTTGTTTTATATGAATTTTATTACAAGTCCTATTTTACCCTTAACTTGGCATGTTCATAAATTAATTTTATTTTAAATTAATTTTATTACAAGCCCTATTTTACCCTTTACTTGGCATGTTCATAAATTAATTTTGCTTAATTTTTTAAAACGTCTTTTTGTAAGACACACGTCTTTTAGCAACTAAGATCAAAACAAACAATGTTATAATTATATATATAAACCATTGGCTAAACTTTATCAAATCAAATGAATCAAACATAATTATTATAAATCATCAAGTAAGTTTATATTTAATTATAATGAATCAAACAAAATCAACTAAATATTAACTAAGTTTAAATCAAATCAGAATGAATACTTTAGTAAAATAGAAATAAATCAAACTAACAATAAACTATTAGTGAAATTAAAATAAACAAATAATAAAAAAAATAAACAAACAAGTTGAACATAAAAAACTAACTAATTTCAAGTTACCACTATAAAAAAACTTATAATTAGCGAACAAAAAATAAAAAATAAAACCCTACATAAAATTAAAAATGGTTACAACAATGCACAAAGCTAAACTAGAAATTAAAAAAAAAATATATGAACAACATATTCTGAATCGAAGACGACACACAAACAAAAATAATTTTTTTGTTGTAAAAAATGAATATAATATTTTTTTATAGTCATTACCGCAAGAATATAAATAAAATTGTGAAAAGTAAAAATAAATAGCATCAATTACATAAAATAGAAATGAGGGTATTGTTGAAATTAAGAGAAAATATTAAGGATATAAATGTCACAAAACTGCTTCTATTTTATTACAAGAATGCCATCAGCCCCAAAAGCAGGTCATGACATGCTTTTCCAAAAGCAGCTTCTAACTGCTTTTTTGTTGAGAAGCAAAAGCAAAAGCAGAGTTTGCAAACACTGAAAAACCGCTTTTCGAGAAAAAAAAACTGAAAAATACTTCTTAGAAGCATTTGCAAACACCCCCTAAATAATTGAAAGTTTGAAACTACTCACCGTCATTTCCAAATTCGTTTTATCATTAACCCTAATCAGACAAACATGCAAACAGCCCATTATTAGTTTATTACTACTACTAATCACACCAGTGGCATTAGCTGTAGTTAACCCCAACTTCCATGTCATTCCTATAAACACCCACTTCACTAATACCTCTTCAACTCCAAATTCTCACATCCTCTACTTCACTCATTACACTTTCAGCTACTCACCTTATCCCCCTGCACCTCTAACTAAAGAGTTCATCCAATCCCCAAGATCAAAATGCAACTCCGCGAGGCCGCCGCCGCAGCTGCGGTGGTCCTATCAATATCCATTTTCCTACTCTCATCCACCACCGATGCCCACAACGTCACCCGCATCCTAGCAAAATACCCCGAATTATCCACCTTTAACCACTACCTAACAGTGACGCAACTAGCGTCGGAAATCAACCGACGCGAAACCATCACCGTTTGCGCCGTCGACAACGGCGCAATGTCAGATCTACTCTCCAAGCACCTCACAATCGGCGCCATTAAGAATGTCCTCTCCCTCCACGTCCTCCTCGACTACTTCGACGCCAAAAAGCTCCACCAGATCACTGACGGGACAGCCCTCGCCGCCACGATGTACCAAGCTACCGGATCCGCCGCCGGCTCTTCTGGCTTCGTCAACATTACAGATCTAAAAGGCGGAAAAGTCGGATTCTCCCCCCAGGACAACGGCGGCGTCGTTTCCGCCACTTTCGTGAAGTCCGTCGAAGCTATACCGTACAACATTTCCGTTATCCAGATCTCGAGCATTCTCCCTTCTTCCGAAGCAGAGGCGCCGGCTCCTGGACCTAGCGAGGCGAATCTCACGGCTCTGTTATCGGCTCACGGATGCAAAGTCTTTGCCGAAACGCTTCTCGCTAATCCAGCTCAACAAACATTCGAGAGCAATGTAGAGAGTGGATTAACAGTTTTCTGCCCTGGAGATGATGCAATGAAGGCGTTTTTGCCTAAATACAAAAATTTAACCGCAGACGGTAAACAATCTCTACTCGAATATCATGCTATACCTATTTACCAATCGTTACCCGGTTTGAAATCTAGCAACGGATTGACCAACACTTTGGCTACTGACGGTGCAAGGCAATTCCATTTCACGGTGCAAAACGACGGCACTGATGTTACGATTAAGACTAAAATCGTTACGGCTAAGATTGTTAACACTCTAATTGATGAGCAGCCGCTTGCGATTTACGAATTGAATAAGGTTTTGATACCAGTGGAATTGTTTAAGGGAGCTTTGCCACCGGCTCCTGCGCCGGCTCCTGTAGCAGATGCTCCTAAGGCTTCGAAGAAGCACAAGTCGCCGCCGGCGCCGGCTGGCCCCTCAGATTCTCCGGCTGATGCTCCTGTCGGAGATGTTGCAGATCAGACTGCGGATGGTAACGGTGCCGTGAGATTTGACGGCGGTAGATTTGGTGCTGTGATTTTGGGCTTGTGGTTTGTGTTTCTACAGATGTGAGTTCATTTTGTTGGGCTTATTGGATTTTTTTTCTTTTTCTGTGAAATAATTATTTAAGGCTCTGTTTTGCTATTTAATTATTTGTATTAGACTTTTAGGACACTTTTTTTATCAATTTATGTGACTTTCATAAAAGAGAAGGCTTCGTGTGTTTTTTTTTTCTTTTTTGAGTTAGAATTAGTGTATTTTCTATTTTTTGTTTTTTGGTTTTCTCTATGATTTATTCTTGTCTGTTGGATTGTTGGTATGTTCGTGAGAGGATTGTATTGTCGTTGATCTCTTTCATTTTGTGGCGACGCCATATTTAAACACATTGATAAATACTGAAAAGAAAATATGCTTATTTTTAGTTAACCCTAGTTTAAGTGATTGGATAATCCCAATGTTTCGTTATTTCTTTGTTTTAATTTTTTGCAGTAATAGCATAGCAATGTATTTTATATTGATTATCCTTGCACCAATGATCATAATTTTTTTCCATGTTTGTACTTTGTATGTTACAACCAATTCCTGCTGGCGTCTTCACCGTAAGTATAATTTCTTAATGATGTGCTGGATTGACTCTTGAGATATTATTATTGACTAGATCTTATGGTTAAAAAAGTACACCACCTCGTTATTGTGAGAGCATCACATTATCACAATTAATGATGTGATGCATTTTCAATCACAAGGTCTAGGAAATATCTTTAAGAATTTTCTTTTCATAAAATATTAGCATTATTTTCAGAACCATAACAGTAAACATAAACATACAAAATTACCAACCTTTAATTGCTGTTTAATTAAATAACCTTCCTAATTGATGTCTGCCCTTGAGATTATTTTTCACAATATCATTACTCAATAAATTTAGAGAACAATATTTATTGTGTTGCACTTCCAAGTGTTACTCCCTCTTTCCAAAATAAGAGCGAGTTTTAGATGCATTAAATAACGGCAAAATAGAAAAATATGTAATTAATATTGTATTGATATCCTAAATCAACAAATAATTTAAGACAAAAAAAATTCTCTAAAAAGACAGATAATTTGGGACAGGGAGTATTAATTAGTAAACACAAAATACGTTCTTAATTATTTCACGTGGCTTTGCAAGTCATGCACATGGTTTTTAATCAGTTTCAAATCTAAGTTTAATTTTCCCTTACTAGAATAATATTCCAGTACAAGGAGGGCTTATTATTCATTTATTTCTATTATTACAAGTATTATTATCATTATTCTCATAAATATTTCTAATATTTTTATGTTCTTTTAGTATTCAGACTTCACTATTTTCATTTCTGTCACATGTGGGAGAGGAAAAAGGCCCGAGTTTAACGAAAGTTATTTTACTTTATAAAGAAACAAAATCAGACCAGGCAACATTTAATGTGTGTACGTATATGTATACTGGTAGAAAGATAAAGGCCATGTATTTATTAGAAAATTATGATCATAAACATGTCATGCTTAATTTATTTTAGTTTTGAACAACTTCTTTTAACATTTTCACTAAAGTAAAACTTAGATCAAGGAAAATAAGACTACTTTTTTGTTGTCATTAGATTGTTTAAATTATTTTTAAAAATACGTTTACAAATTTAACACCTTATCATATGATATTGTTGTTATAAGACTCGCGTATAATCATTAGTAATTTGGTCAAAACAAAAAAAATTTGCTAAAATTTTTAAGTCGGGATGAAAAGTGCAAAAAAAATATATTTTCAGGGTGTAAAGTGCCAACAATCAATATTTTCATAGTGCATAGTGCCAAAATTTTATATTTATGGTTGATTGTTGTGCATTGAAAATGACCATTTTATCTCTCCACTAACGATATTTAGGGGTTTTTTTCAAAGGAAAACACATTAGGGTGTAAAATATCAAAAAATATATTTCTTAGGTGCAAAGTGCAAATTTCTTTGAATCGGGTGGAATGTGCCGAAATTTTATATTTTAGGGTGCAAAATGCCAACATTCTATATTTGTAGAGTGTAAAGTGACAAAATCTATATTTTCAGGGTGCAAAGTTCCAAAATGATATTTGAAAATGACTATTATATCCTTCAATCAATAAATTTTCTCACTAAATTACACACTAGTTTGTCTTACTACTCGTGCAACAATTTCGGTGCCATATGAAAAGCCAAACAAAAAATATTTTTAGCTTTGGAAAATAAACTTATATTTTCTTACCTCTAAAAAATATACACAAACTCCAATTTGATTTGTTATAAAGTTACCTGATTTCTACACAATTATTTGAAACAACAATTATGATTTGACATGAATTAACCTATTTTTTACATATTTATCTTCTTTCAATATTCTCTTCAAAAAACTACAATTTTTTTTATGAAACCACTTTCTCACAACTTATACAACATCATTACAGAAATTGAGATATTCTTAGAAATCTCAATTTATTTATAAAGCTACTTTAAAAAATGCGAGACAACGAGACCATCATATTTATCATATATTAACAATATTAGTCAAACTTCTAAAAATATAATCAAAACTCATTGGACGTGATTCTATTGCAAATTACATTAAAATTCCACAAAGAAGGCAATTTTTTTTTAGGGTACAAGTAAGGCAATTTTGTATAAGAAATTTTTACACAAGACAATATTTGCACAAGATATCTTATTCAAGGCAAGAATATATACAAATAATATTTCTTATCACTAAAGATAATAAGAGTCAATCAAATCGTGCCACGTTATCTAGTGAATGTGACAAGATCTTCAAACCCCACCTATAAATAGAGGTCATCTTCAAAAAGAGAATCACAACTTAAAAATTAATTCCGAATCACAAAATTGTAGAAGGGCAAAATCATCTCAACAAAGTTCTTCATCAAATTCAAAGGAGCCTTCATCAAGTTCAAGGCGTTCTTCAACAAATCCAACGTTTAATTTGAGATCAAACTATTAATCCCTCAAATTAACGTTATTGGAGATTCGCGATGTTCGAAGGAGATCAAAGTCCAACTAGATCATAACATTCAAGGAGGTGTTCAAATTATCCGTCACGAAGGTTCAAATTATCAGTCCAAGTTAAAATTCACAAAATCTCGAAGTCGCATCATTGGAGATTAGAATCTAGATTGTAACATTTTTTTTTTTTGTAAAATTCTTTAAATTCTGTTTGTACAAATTTTTTTTGTCTAATAAAATTGCAAAAAAGTACCATATTGTATAAACATTATTCTCATAAAATCGTTGGATTTGGAACATGAAATCATTCACGATAGAGATGCAAAAATACCATATAGAATTTGTAATGTGTAATAATCGACGTATGATCTCATCAAAATATGAGTATATTTTAGTTTTAGTAGCTATTATTTTTTAATTATTGTAATTTATTTTTACCATAATTTCTTAATGCAATCTACCAATATTCTAACGCAATAATGTAATTAGAAAAAAAATAATTATAAATGCAGTCAATGTCAATAATCATAAATTTGGGCCAAATAAATTTAATGTAGCAATTGTGAGCCCGCTACCGACTGGGCTTTGGGCTTATCTCCATGTCCAATCCGACCCGCGTTAACCACCCGATTCATTATTCTCTTCCGAACGTTACCAAATAGTCAAACCGGATTGTTTTTTCCTCATTTTGAAATCCCCATCCGCGCTCGACGCTATGTGATCTCGACTGTTCATCCAACGCTCACTCACTCTCACACACACACATTCACACACTATCTACCAATTTTTACTACCACTTAAAAGATCTAGATTTTGGTAAAGGTGGCGGAAGATGACGACGGTGGAGAAGCTGTTGGTGCAGATCTTCGAAAGGAAGAAATGGATTATCGAACAGGTGAAGCAACAGACAGAATTGTATGACCAGCACTTGGCTTCCAAACTCATTATTGACGGATTTACCCCTCCTTCATGGCTTTGGAGCCCTAACAATTCACCCGATTCCAAAGGTATCTGAGGGTTTTGTTTGGATTTGGTGTTATAAACTCGTTTTTTGCTGAATATAACTTGAGTTGCTTTCGGACTCATCGTTTCTGAAATTTAAATTCAAGAATAATTTCGTAAATCTTTGATTTAATTTAAGCGATGAAACTTCAAATTTTTCAGTTTGTTTCTACATTACAAGTGTTTCCGTTTCTTAATTTTCTATCGGGTATTGGCATTGTATATTTAGGAGATTGGTACAAGTATTGGAGCAAAATGTACGACATTAGGAGACGTACTTTATGATATAGAGGTTCTTTTTTAGATAAATTTGCTATGGTATAATTTATTCTTCTATCAGTTTTTCCTTGTGTAGACCTTTTACTTTTGTTTAAAGTTTTGCCTGTTTTAGTATTCCCTGGATTTGAAACATGAATTTCTATTTGCGTTGTCATGAGGACTTTATTTCAAGTGAATTGATGATTGATGTATGAATTTAAAGTCTTCCTTCTGACATGGAATATAGAAGCTTGAAAATTGATTTTAGCTTCTTGGTTATCAGAATGTTATTTTCTACTGTTATTTTACCATTGCAGAGCTAAACAAAGAAGAGCTTATCTCAAAACTTCTTCGCCCAAATGCGCAACCTTCTGTATGTTGCTCCAGTGCACACTACCCCTTGTACAATAATCTAGTTCACACTCTAGATAATGGAGAAAATTCTGATGGTTTTTTCACGGAAGCTCTTACATCTAATAAAGGTCTCAATAATCAGGATGATCCAATTGTGTCAACCATGAGTGGTGATGATGCTACATGTGCCTTAAATACTGTTTCTGAGCTGGACGTTGGTATAACCTCGCCAGAGGATCACACAGATGGGAGGAATTCAAATATTTGTAGAGCACCTGATCATTCATTAGCTAGAATTCAAAGATCTAAGTCTAGACAAAAGGCTTTAGAGTTTCGCAGTAGTGCGAAGGCACTAGCTAAGAGTGGTTCAAGCCATGAGAATATCGATGGCGCTTTCTCTAGCAGGATTATTCTGTCTAGTTTTGCTAACGATCAAAGTGGCCAGAAGAATGAGCTGCCAGGATCAGCAGAACGATGTGTTATTGGTGAAAGTTGTAAGGATCCAGATGTGGGTGAATCAAATTTCCAAAGCAAAGAAAAGAGAATGGATGTTTATACTGGTAGAATTACTAGGTCTAGAAGTTATGTGAAAGGCCCAGATTCTGTTGGAGGTTCTCTGAAAATAGGTTGCTCAGCTGATTATTGTGGGGAAGACGTCTCCTCTCATGGTGCTAAAGTAAGTAAAAGCAGATCTGTGTCTATTTCTGATTATGCTGATGAGTCACGGAAGTCTGCTGGCCCTGTTACTGCCTGTTTTGAAAGTTGTGAAGGCAAGGCATTAGATCGAGCAGATTGTCAAGGAAAAGTTACGGAAATCAATATTTATACTGGTAGAGTTAGTAGGTCAAAATCGTCTAGCAAACATCGAAGTTTTGCTGATGATTTATCAAAAGCTGATACATCTTATGATAATGCTCAGAAAATAGATAATGCTATAATGGGACCTGAGGATGATTTACCTGCACATGATGTCGATGTGTCAATGTCAAGAAACTGTCCTTCTGAAAAATGTGGAACCAGTGATTATTGGAAAGCTGATAGTTCTTCTAATGATGCTCTGGGAGTAGATAATGTCATGATGGAGTCTCAGGATAATTTACCTGCAAACCATGTTGATAGGTTGGTGACAAGGGTTAATCCTTCTGATGTTCTTGATGAAGGCAGTGGAGCCCGGAAATCTATCCCAGAAGATTGCAAAAGTCAAAAAGAGATGGGTGCTATTCTTTCTTATGGGATGACAACATCTTGGAGTTCAAGCCAACACAATGCTTGTGTAGGCGAGACCCCTGATCAGGATATACCTCCTTACTCTGTTAAGGCTGGCGGTATCATTCTTCTTCCATCAAATGGAAGATCAGCTTTACGGGCATATATTTCAGATGAGGAATTGAGTTTAATTAGACCTTCTTTTGGGCCTGTTCATCAAGTGACAGGGCCACAAACTCTGGATAATGACCAAGATATATTGGGCCCTGTAAAGTTTCCTGAAATTTCTCATTGTGAGGGTAACATGTCCACCTCTGATCCTAAAAATAAATTTGTTGCAAATGATGAACTTCCGAATGCTTCAGGTGCTCAAAGCATCCCACCTTTTCATGAAACCCATTCTAGGCTGGATGAGCAGGGAGATACCGAAGCTGGCTTCGTGGTGGGCAATGAGCTTGTTTTAAAGGATCTTGTTGACCAGTTTGTTAGTTCTAGTTCTAAAGATTCTAAGCAAAGAAGAAATTTGGAGCCTCCAGTTGAACTGGCCCCCTCAAGTTCTTTTGTGTTTGTGGAGCCCAAGGAATTAGATTTTGGCTTATATGAAAAGTATAATTTGGAAAACCCCACTTCTAATTCTGGAAAGGAAAGGCTTGATAACTTTTCAGAAAATATGAGCTCTTCCTTTTCAGATTCACCAGATAAAGAAATGTCAGGTGGCATTAAAGTTCCCAGAGTTGAGAAGTCACCAGAAATTTCAGATATCTTAAGTAAAGGAGAGGAAGTCTGGACGAATTCCTCTCCGTACGACGTTCAGGAGAATCTTGACACCCGGACTGAGAAATATGTACCTATTACAAGTGAACATAAAATTTCAAAGAGTCCTCTAGGTTATACAGAGGCTGAGCTAAATTGCAAAAATTATGAAGCTGAAGACAAGGCAGATATTCTGCTAACAAAAATAGTTGGCACGCCTGATTTACAAATTCATTTCGAGCAAGGGCATGACTCATTGCCCGAGCAGCACATTGAAGAGGTATGATTCTGATATGAGCTTCTCTTTATCCTATATCAGCCATTTATCTATAATTCTTGAAAATGTTTGAATTGATGTATATAGATATATAATTTTTTTATTGAGTTTATCCTTCCAGAAACCCTTATCAATTTGGGTGTATGATGAGCTTAAAGAAAGAATTTCAGTTTCACGCACTTATAGTCCTTAGCTAATAGATTCAAGCTATTGAAAGTTTGATTTTATGTCTTGTACTTTCGACATGTCCCTTTCTCGCGTTGTTGGGCTGCAAATAATTAGTAATAAATAATATTGCTCCATAAATATTCATAAGAGCAGCTTTGTTGTCCTATATGCAAGTGAGATCAAAGAGAAACATGTGTGATATTAGTGTACTTGGAACCCCAAAAATTCTGCTATTGTGGGTACCTTTGTTTTCTCTACTCTTATGCTCATGGATACCCCGTTTGACATTAACCTGATCGAGAATAGCTTTTCTTGATTCTCCATCAGCTTCTCTAGTATTTTTGTTCTTCTTTCTTTGGTAGTTGTGTTTTTGTACAAAATTATCTGAAGTCATTTTTAAGTGCATTTATTTATCTTTATGGTTTCTTATATGTACAAAATTTGAGACCAAATAAGCTCTCTGGATTGAATTTATTTGGTGTTTGGGTATTTCAATTATGTTTGGATTGCATCTATCCAGCCCATAAAACCAAAAAGCTCACTTCGCATGCCTATCAAATCATTACATTAATTATTACAATACAAGGAGGATAAAATTTGGATCTTAAACTATGAGAGAATATCAAAATGAATATTGCCTTGCTTTTCCATTTATGAAAATCTCAATCATATTTGTTTAGAAAGTGTAATTCACCCAATTACGGAAGACTTTTACTCTGGATTGTCTTCGATGGCTGCAGTGTTCAGTTAAACCAATATTTTTTGCCTCAATCTCTTCGTAACTTTTAAATAACCATCATCAGCATTAAATTTGAGTTTAACATACAATGACTGCGATAAATCAGTAGGGTTAGTTATAACTTATAAACCCTTCTTAGGTATGTTCATTTTCTCGTTATGTTTGGATATTTAGATACTCAAACTATTCATACTTATTGAGTACAGTACAGATATATATTTCCTCTGTACCACTGATTCATTCTTGGTCTATGTTCTGCCTGGTTTGACAGGGGGATTGGAGTGGTGAAGGCAAGGAAAGGGGTTCACTGGTGTCAAATGATCCAGGAAGCAAAACCGATAGATCATCTTATTCCTTCAATTCAGTTAAAAAGCCTGTTGCCGAGTCCCATGGTTGCTTAACTGAGAAAGTGGAAATGGAAAACTCAACTTGTATTCATGACAAAGCCAAGCAGGTATCGACACAAGAATCTCAAGTTTTACCATGCCTTAATGGTGAAGTTTCTTGTCAGTATGCAGATTTTCCTTTGAGTGAGAATGTCTTAGTAACCATCGGAACAGAAGGATCACCACAGGTTGAAGATTTGTCACTCGAGAAAAAATTCAGGACTTCCAGCATCGAATCATGGCCACAGCCAAAAAGAAGAAAGATTGAACACCAACAAGCTAATAGTTGTACCACTTCGCCAAGCTTTAGGATGAGAAAGCTTCACAGCTTTCAAAGTGGTCCTACAAGTAAATATTTGGAGAGCTTAGATATGGATGTAGATACTGTGTTGAGGGATGCATCTGAAGTGAAAGAAAGTACTGATATGGAAATGCACCAGGTTATGGATTATAATTTGACAGAAGGACTTGGATCAACTTTTGAATCTCAAAATGGAGAGGTATTTCCATTTTTATACTTTGTTCGGGTAGAAGTCATTAAAATTGATTGCTCGTGGAGGTCAATGAACATGATGCTTTTCTTATCTTACTGATTTTTTTTTGTAATATTTTGATTCCTACTTGAAATTTCTGAAATTAGAGCAGCAGTCTAGTCTAGACTATAGTACTGTATATGTTTTATCAGATCATTAAATCACATACGCCTTTTTTTTTGTGGATTTTCTTGTTTAGTTTGCCTTTGCAGGCTTTCAAATTTGGATTCTAATTATTGGAAAGGTCCTTTCATGTACTCTGCTATATTGTATTGTTAGCATCAGTGGCTGGAGTTGTGATGTAAGCATTAGGTTGTAGTGTGTAACAAATAACATCATGGTAAAATTTGATATCATTTAGAAATTATGCAATTTAGATATAATAAAATGAGAAATCATTTATACTTCAGTAATTGTTTCCGTACATGATAGGATTTTCATGTGTAGTTTGCCTTTGCAGACTTTCAAAATTGGATTCTATTTCTTGCAAAGGTCCTTTCATGTATTCTGCTATATTGTACTGTTAGCATCACTGGCTGGAGTTGTGATTGTCTGTAAGCATTAGCTGTAGTATGTAAATAAATAACATCATGGTTTTGACATAACTTAAATTAGGCAGCAATTGATATCATTTTGAAATTATGCAATTTAGATGGAGAGAAATCAATTATTCGAACCAGCTAAAAGACTTGAAAATGAATATATAAGGATCAGTCAAATTATTTTAGGCTCCAATTCTTCTGGATGCCATATTCTTGCATGTGTCCTGCTTATAATGATTTCATATGATAGGCTGTTTTGTAATATTATGAGGTCAGTCGGAGTTCAACTAAGCATGCCTGGTTTAAGTCACTTTAAGCAACTATGATTTGTCGAATCGAAAACCTGAAATGTCATGTATGTTCCTTTACAATCATGTATGCAGGAGCTCATATTAAGATTTAGGTAGAGATCTCCATGAGATATTCAGATGTTAACCTCAGGCAGTCTTTAATTTTTTGATAGAGCAGCATTTATACTGATGTGTGATGCAGGTCCCATTCGTCAAGGAGCAGAATGAAGAAAAAAAATCCTCAACAGTTATCAGTAACGAACAGTTAGGGGTAGCTCTTGTCTCTAGCCTGTCTAACAAGGAAGCTATAAACTCACACGGATGTTCTTTCAAGGGAATGAGAACTTCACCATCAAGTAGTAACCATTTTGATGCAAGTGATCCTGGTGATAGACAATGTAGCCAGCCCTCATGTTATCTTGATAAAAGAATAGATTATATAAACTTTGAAAATTCAACTCTCACAAACAGAATGCTTCATGGAACAGAGTCTTCGCAGTGGGAGGATGGCCTACAGTCACAATGTTCAGTGCTTTCTGCTAGCAATAAAAACTTGGATTTTATTGCTGTTGATCAATCTATGCCTGTGTTTGAGGGGTTCATTGTAGATGCACAAGAAAATTCTGGTGAAATGGATATTGCTGCATACGGAGTCGACTTGGACAAGCTGAACCTTCCCAGCAATACGATAGAACGTGCAAGCATTCTAGCTAAAATTTGCAGATCTGCTAGCTTGGAGACACCCCTTTCCAGTTCCGCGTCTGCTTTTGATTTTCAAGGAACCCAAAATTTATTTCAGTCGGTACCAAATGGTCGTATTGAGCACTTGGACCTGAGTTCTACTTTACCATTAGATGCTGAGGTCGACACTCAGCTTGGATTTGGTGACAGTCTTGTGAATGATGCCAAGGATGCTATTGAACGGATGCCGTATTCTGATTGTCTACCTTATTCTGGTGCATGTTATGGTTGGAACTTTAGAAACCGAAATGCATCTCCTGTTGGGAAGCTCTGGGAAAGGCTTTCATTACATATTGGAAGTTCAGAGAAGAGTTTGAGTTCAAATCCAGAACTTGCATGCTTCACAATCGAGGAAGATTCTTGTAGTACTAGTGAAGAGAATAAAGAAATGGATGGGACTGCAGATGATGCCCTAGAAGAATTTGACTATGTATCTGCTAATAACTTTGATAAAAGACCTCCACTTATGGATATGACAAATTTGGATCTACTTCCTCCTGCTTCTGTTTCTGCACAAGAGGACATTTTGAGGGCAGATGGCTTGGATTTTGTCAGCACTAAATCCATTGTCAATGCAGCCCAAGATAAGGCCCGGCAGAGTTCAAAAAACCAGTTCAGGAACTATGAGACAAGGAAAAAGCAGACATCATTTTTAGGTAACTCTGAGGTAAGGAAAAACCAGACTTTATCAATTGGTGGGAATGGTGTCAAGAAGAGCAAAGAATCAATTCTGAACCGAAGCAGCAAAGCCATTATGCCAACTAAATCTAGTTTGATAAGACAGGAACAGAAGCTTTCACTGAAGGATTCTAGGTCGAATAACATTGTTTCAAATGTTAATTCATTCTTACCATTGGTACAACAAAAACAAGCGGCCCCCATATGTGCAGGTAGCTCTTTTTTATTTATAGTGCCTTGTATGTACTGTGTGTAATTATAATTGCATTCTTGAAATTGCTCATGTATTAAACCAACTGATCACTGAAGCATCCTGAAGCTTTAATAATAAATAGGTCATTCCATTCTTTAGTAAGTAAGGCTATTATACTTTGTGGGTTTTGCTTTTACTTCTATATAGTTAAGCGATCTTGTTCAGAAACGATAGCTTTTTTGATGAATGTTGTTTTTGTTCTATCATCTTTTATTCTTATATACTTAGCAAATAGATTAATATGTTTTTATAGTCTTGCAGTTTAGTTTCCCTTAGATATTGCTTCTAGAAACTTTTTATGGCTAAAATACTTGGAACTCAAAGGGAAATGTATTTTATATGTTTAGTTGGCTAGGACTCCTTGGGGAATGCTTGTTTTATATAAAGAAGTTGAATACAGAAGTAGTTTGATATGTTAGGATTTTGGAACGACACTGAAAGGGGTACTCTTTTCTGAAACTTTCCTGATTTCTGATGATGGGTAAAGTTCTCAGTTGTCTACATCTTGGAATTATGGCAGGACACTGCAATTATGTTGAGGAAAGGGCAAATATTTTTATGTGTATTCTTCTTTGTTCAGTATCCTTTTAAGTGTAACATGTTTTGAACTCCTGATCTTTTAGGAAAGAGAGATGTCAAGGTGAAGGCTCTTGAGGCTGCTGAGGCTGCCAAACGGTTAGAAGATAAAAAGGAGAATGAACGCAAGATAAGGAAGGAAGCATTGAAACTTGAACGAGCCAAGTTAGAGAAAAAAAATCTGAGACAAATGGAATTAGAGAAGAAAAAGAAAGTTGAGGACCGCAAGAAAAAAGATGCTGATATTATTGCAAAGAAAAGGTTGAGAGAGGAAGAAGAGAGAAAGGGAAAGGAGCAGAAAAGAATGCGAATTGAAGCTAAGCAACAGCAGAGGGAGCAAGAAGAAAAAACACGTGCTGAGAAAGCTGAAAAAGAAAAACAGCGTTCCAAGGTCGTATTTTTTCTGTGCGTATGTACCATTTATTTACCTTGCTAGAATACAGTCTGACTTTTATATGATAATATAGGATGAGCAAATGAACAGCCAAAAGGAATATAATGAGACCAAAAAGCAACAGAAAAGGGAAATCGTGAGAAGAAATGATGATGCTGCTTTGAAAAAATCAGAGACTAAACCAAACCCCACTGGACTTTCGGTGCATTATAAAGAATGTGGTACTTCTGGTGATTCTTTCGAAGCTGGAAAGGTAGGAGATTTCATATGGAAATTCACTTTGATGTTGTAATCCATTTTGTCATTAATATGGTTTTTAAATACTACCCAAAAGTAATGATGTTGTGATAACAATTAAGTTAATGAGACACAGTATTGGGTCCATGGGTCTCTTTACATCTGTTGCTTTTATTTTTCTAGGGAATGCACATAGCGGATAAATCACCCACAAATAAGGACTTTATACCCCAGAAAATTCAAGGGAATTCATATGAGATCTCTCCATATCAGTGCTCGGATGATGAAGATGAAGAAGATGACGCGTTACCAACCAAGAAATCTATTCCATCATGGGCCAGGTGATTACTTATGATGTTTATGAATGTGTGTGGATTTGGCTTATATATATATATTAAAGACCAGTGTGCTAAGGATGTATGTAGTAACATTTAGTTTTGTTTTCTCTTTGCTTTACTTCTGCATAAGAAGATATTGTTAGGCGCTGACATTATATTTCTCGTATGAATAAGTTTGTGCTTTGTTTGGGTCTTGGGTTATAACAAAGAAAAAACACTAAATAAATCTTTTGATTCATTTGGTTTTACCAAGAAGGTGACATTAGATTGCAGAATTATAGTTAAGAGTACATGCATGTGAAAATTAGAGCCTTTATTATCTTTCTATCCACTAGATTAGGTTCATACTTTTATTGTTCAAAAGGAGGATAATGGACTATAGTGTTCAAAAGGTGTCGAGTAGCCAATAATGCTTGCTGATTGGCATTAGATTAATGTAGTCCATATGCCCCTCTTATACTTTTCACTCTACTTGCCCCTACTTGATTTTTACGTTTTTTAGTTACCTAAAGCTCATATCATTCATAAGATTAATTTTATGCATTTATTAACTTCAATTATGAAAAAGTTCCTATATGTGAAAGTTGATGCCATGATTACCTCCATTGTAGGATAACTGTGGGTGCTTGATGTAAAAAGTTTGATTTACGGGGTTCCTTGTTTTAGTTGTTTAGTTGTTAATGCTTAGACTTACAAGCACTATATGTCAGGTAGGGAGTAAGTTGTGATATGACCTATTTGTGTTCATTGATTTGCTCTATTGTTCAGTGAGAAGACATTTAATGTCTCCAATCCTTTTTTGCTAGAATAGTAAAAGTCTCTAAGGTTATGTTTTCATTCTGCAGTAAAAGTTCTGTGGCTCTGCTTTTACCCTTGCTGCAAAGTATGGACCCTGATGCGATATTTCCCCCAGAAAGCTCTTGCAGCATGGATGAAGGTAAACTTCAAATTTGTGAATTTGTGGAGGCAATCTTGATATTGTGCTGATAGGATGTAATGATTTGCTTCGTTCAGTTCTACTTCACTGGAAGTTATAGCAAAAACAAAGATGGCAGCCTGAATCGACTTTCTGTTGAAATTTTCATCTCTGGGATTCAAGAACGAATAAGTGTCGGTAATACTTCTACTTGAAAGATTAATTAGATTCAGGTGCTCTTTCCCCATTTAGTTGTTCCTAACTTCATACATATTTGTCAATCTACTACTGAAATTTACTCTGGATTTTGTTTTCATTCTTCAACTATATTACAATTGAAACGACATATTCCTCTGAAAGTCAAACTTGTGCTGACTTCTTATTAAAAAAAACCTGTGCTGGTTATCGATTTGTTTCTACTTGAAGAACTTGAAAGATAGAGGGACTAAAAATCTAAAATGAATGTGTTATCCTTACAAAACAGCAATCAAAATTGTTGAAAAGCAACATGTTTAGTGATGAGGGTGGTGACTACTTGAATTGCGTATCATATTCATCAAACAACTGGATAACAGGTAGGAAATAAAACATTTAGGGATTCATATTATATGTGGTCAAATGGCCAATCATAATTTTGAAGGATATAATAATACCCACGTTTATATGCAAAAAAGAGATAAATTTAATTTGTAACCAGAGTTCCCAATCATTGTTTCAATTTTATGCTATCAGTGATTACTCCTACCTAGTTTTTGTTACTAATAAATAATAATATTGCTTCTCTAACCTCTCCCGGCAATGAATGCAGTTGTACTTTGATGATGAAACAAAGGGCTGGTTGCTAGAAAGTTAACGAATGCATATTTTTGCCTAGCCAAACTTTTGTCTGGCGTGAGAGCCGCCCAAATAACTCTGGTAATAGTCTTTTTATTCTCTTCTGAGTTGTGAGCAGTACTATTGTACTTTTTCTTCTTTGAAAAAGATAAGATATTTTAATATAAAATGGAATCGAGTAATTTAAATTTGTGCATTGTCTATATTCAGATGGAAGAAACATATATACTAAACCAACCAATGTTTCCAATATATTTTGTATAACAATTCGATATAGTATAAGAATAAATTTTCAACAGGACCATAGCCTGCATTTATGTTCATGTTCATAATTTATCAATGTAACTAATAATAGTTCAGACTATCAGACGGAAGAAAGTTTGATGCACCAAATGTGCCATATTTGAACTACTTCATTTTACAGTATGTTCTACCCGAGTTTAAATTGCATAATTATCTATATATAAAAAAAAAAAAAAAAAAAAAAAAATTACAAGAATCAACATCTATGACTGTAGATTTGTAAACATAGGAAGTGCAAGAATCCTTCATGGATTAGGCCTTAAATTAAGCTGGGACCCCTTGACACCCCATTAACTCTCCATGCTGGTCTTCCAATCCAAGAAATATCTTCTCAGCTAAAGTGTAACACAATGAAACTAAAGAACATATATAGTGAACAAAATTATTATATCAATACATAAATGTGACCTATAGTTAGAACTAATATCCAGACTTGTTCTTTTTTTGATAAATTAACTAATATCCAGAGTAAGACAGAAGATCGTCCCATATTTTTCCCTAAAGCCTATAAAAAAAAGGAAAAAAGAGGATGTTCATAATAACAAATTAACTTGAAAGAAAATATCACATTCGATCGAGTTGAGTTAATAATACACATGACATATATAAATATGCAAGAGAAGAAGAGGTATATATATTGTGTGGATGACAGAAGATGAAAGAGCACATTCCCACAAAGAGCAAAAACCCTTTTGCCGATGGCGGGCTGTGCTCTCTCTCTTCTGTCAACAAACAAATAAATCCCTTTAAATCTCAGGCACCTGCAATTAATCATATGGTAAAAATAAATAAATTCAAGATTACAAAATATCAATATTAAGAAACCAACAAGAACCTTTGAAATTCATGGAATTCCATTGTGGTGCAACATATAACATGTCTACCATATGTATATATATATAGTGCATGCAATATTTGTGTACATACATAGTCCTCCTATATATGCTGCATATACATATATATATAGAGAGAAGAGGAGAGGCGTGAGATATGCAAGAAGTGTTGTTGTGATGGAAATTAGATGAGGATCTATATTTATAGAGAGAGTGTGAGAGATATAAAGATGACGTGGCTATATAGGGAAGATTTTGTAACGTATGGAAGTATAATTACTGTAATCTTATTACGTATAATCTTACGGTTCGGGAAGGTCCGAATATATATTACAGCCTGTAAACAGACCTGCGGCTATCTTTAATTTAGATCTCCAAATTAATATTTACTTTTGTCATGTGATTACACAAAATAGCCAGACCAATTAATATTGATTCTCAATTATACCCTTATAACTCAAATGACTCAACTCACTTCTAATATTATTTATTACTTCATTATATATGTTCATATTCATTTTCTCTCTTTACTTTTTATGGAAAATTACTGCAATCAATTCCTTTTCTGTTAATTTTCCTTACATATGAAATTCTCTTTTGTCCATTATCAATCAGAATTTTACCAAAAAGAGGAAAACAAATCCTTCCAAACTATTATTTACTTTAACAAATGAGAGAATTTTACATTTTTTTTTCTTCCATAAATATCGGCCATACAAAATTTTCATGTAAATTTCAATAATAAGATAGACTATGACCACTTCTGTTTGCCCAGTGAAATGAGAAAATTGGAATTTGTACAAATTACAACAAATATTTGATCTCTTATGACAACCTCTGTTTATTCCACCCACGTTTGTTTTTTTTTGGAATAAAATAATTAAATTATCATAATCTTTTTACTTTCCAGCAAATTAATTAAGCTGCACTAGTACAAGTTGTAGTGATTAAGCCAATGAGTAGAAATCTACCTTTTTGGAGCTTTCAATTTCTAGAAAATTAATCGTAGAAGTTTGCCGGAGCAAAGTAGCACAAGTATGGTCGTCATTTTTCTCTTTTTGGTTAATATTCTGAACAATAATGAGCAAAAAGATTTTGTGTTTAAGGAAAATGATCATATGTGTAAGGAAAAAAATTGATGGCAATATTTTTACATAGAAAGTAGAGAGAGTAAATAAGTATACTCAAAAATAGATCAACATAATAAAATAATAATATTAAAATCCAGTTGTCTTATTTGAGTTATAAGGGTGAAATAGAGAATCAATATTAATTGCTCTGGCTTTAAATTTTTAGCTCTGGCTATATCAACAACCCATATGCAAATTTACTTGCAATTTGATTGGATGAGTGAGTAGAGTACTTTTCCCAAGTTCTGTATATATCCTAGAAATCATGACTCACTAATTAATTATGTAGTGGGGTTGTATAATTTTATTAGATGTTGCATGTTGACTTTATAAAATAAAATGTATTCACATTTTGCTAGAAATCGTCATATATAAATGGTAAAGTGTTTTTTTTTTTTTTTTTTGAGTGTATGGTAAAGAGTATATTTAAGTTCAAGTTCTTAATTACTATAAAATATAAAAGCTTATAGCATTATATTATATTTTAGGCCATTGAATTATAATTGTTTCTATAAATTTTAAAAACCTTTTAAAGTCCTATCAATTAGTTGAATCCGTAACTTAGTCTAATTAATTAAGTAGCAAAATTCATGTTATGATAATTATTTAAACTTACTCTGAAACTAGCTTTTTTTCCGATATACTAATAAAACTGAAAGACTCGGATTACTGATTTCGACATGAACTGTTAGATCGTGACGTTATAATGTCACATTAATTTTTTTTCGTGCTATATCAACATCGTGATTAATTCTCTAGTGTAAGTGTATCAGTACCTCACATTGATCACTACTCTAATAAAAATGAATTGAATTAAGTCCCAAAGATGGTTAATATATGTCAATTTCGTCAAATTTTGGAGAATAATAAATTGGGAAAATAGAATTGATTGCCACAACTATCAAGAATGAATTAAATTGGGTTTAGCAAGTAGAACGAAGACCTGCAATATAATACTAAGATGGTGCGTAGCGATAATGAGGGTTGTGGCCATCAATAAATGTATTGTTTAGCTAAATGTAGCCAGATAATGACTTGATGATGCAAAGTGACCTCGTGCTTTGTTTATTATCACGCTTTCTTGCATGTGAATTGCTTTTCCGTATTCCTCTTCAGGAAAATAAAACACGTCTTTGCTATACCCTCAATTTATTACTTGTACATCAATTTCCTGCAGTGCTGGAAGGATTATTATTTTGCACTGTATTGAATTATGTAAATAATTTGATTTCAGTCACAAAAGTAGAAGGAAATTTGAGTCCCAAGGGAAAAAAATATTGATCAATTCTTATTTTAGGTCTTCTTTTATAGTAACTGAAAATGAGGATACGAAAATATCAAGGAAAAGATCTTTATATAATGAAAATATCATATATTTGTACTAACGAGTGACTGATATAGTGAAACGGATTAACCCTCACAATGTGGCGAGCCTAAATTCGAATCTTTATTGAGAGAGATTCTCACGTAATACGCCCAACGCACATTGAAAGGGATAGAGTTAGATCAAATACTTGAACACAATTATGAAACAAAAAGAAACTCATACTATATATAAATTGGATTTATATTCTACAAAGTCAGGGAATCAATACTTTGGTAGTACTTTTTTGTAAAAGACAATACGACAAGTTGATGGATGCTTGTAAGTTATCGATATCTTTATTAATTTTTAACTAAAAAAGCCAAGTGAAGCGCTAAAAAGATGTAACAGGCAACTAAAGTTAAGGAGTTAGCACCGACTTGGAACTTTTCGCATATTTTCCGTAAAAAGCTAACAAAAGTATCGAACTTTCAAGCTCCATTAACTTAATGTCCCTAAAGAAAGGGGGGCATTTCGTAAGTTAATACAGTTTAATAGTATGACATATGGTCCCACAATCCAAATATCGGGTCCAACAGATTACATTCTTGCGAGTTGGTATTCAAACTAGATTACGGTTCGATCATAGACATATTAACTAATCTAGATTAAGATAGATATTGGTGGAGTGATATTTATAACCTCACATTTTCAGGCGAGGTACAAAATTGTCCTCTTAATGTAGTATAAAAATGTTAACTTTAAATTCTACTTTGTTATTGAATTTTATAATGGCGTTGGCCTCCTAAAATAGTGCTATAAAAATAAATTTTATTCTGACAAAACGTAAAGAGTAATAATCTATGATGAAGTAGCAACTATGGTCTTTAGGTATGTTTTGCAAAATTTGTTTCTGAACTTTTGCAAGCTATGATATAGAAATGTAAAAATTAAAATGTAATTTGAAAGCTGTTAATTAACGGGTAGACCCAAAACTTGGGCCTCGACTCATATTAAAACGTATTCTGGGTCGGAAAGAAGGGCCCATAATTTTTAATCTTAATAGGCTGTTGAGGTCATACTGTTTTGGTCCTTATGGAATGTAGGATTTTTCTGATTTTATTTTATTGAAAAAATTGCCATTATTTGATTTGTTTTACATCCAAATGCTATTGATAGACTAAATTAAATAGTACTATAATTTTAATATGTAAATATATTATGATTATGTATGTAGTGTTTTTTCATACAAAAGAATTCACGTTAAATAAACTATTTAAATATGTGACTTTGTTGTTAAAAAATGTTCTGATAATGAATTTAAGCCAATATTTTCTTAAAACGTCGAAATTACAAAACATTATAAGTAGATTTTTGGCGGAATTCTAAAAGCTTTACCGCCAAATCAAAGTCTGACTATTTCTAACGTTCAATAGAGAAATAACCCACGTAACAATAACTGATGAAACCCACTTCCCAGTCCCACTTTTTCCTCCCCCCACTCACTTCATTCATTCATGTTAATAAATACCTGGACGTTACTCTTCCAACTTTCCTTCTTCAATATATGCACACTCTTTTGCATTAGCTACACATAAAAATTAAAATTAATCATTTTCACTACACTTGCATAAATACCATCATCATACATATAATCAATACCCAACAATGTCAAAGTTGTTCCTCAACAATGTACTCTTCTCCGCCCTTTTGGCCGCCTGTTTAGCGGTGGTTATGGCGTCAGCTTTCCAATATGAAGTCGGAGAAAAAATGGGGTGGAAAAAACCAAATGGAACAGAGCCCGAGACTTATAACGAATGGGCTGCCAAGAACAGATTCCACATTGGAGATTCAATTAGTAAGTTTCAAATCGATATATATATATATATATATATATATTTCTTTATTTCCCTTTGATGGTGTATATTCATTTTGTTGATCAGATTTCAAGTACCAAAATGACTCTGTACTGGAGGTGACTTCTGCTGATTACTTGAAATGCAACACTGCAAACCCAATCTCCAAATATGAAGATGGGAACAGTACAGTTTTCCAGTTCCATATACCGGGATTCTTCTATTTCATCAGTGGGGAGCCTGATCACTGCAATTCAGGCCAGAGGCTTATTGTTCGAGTCATGCATCCTTCAGAACACGTGGAGGCCCCTGTGCTTGCACCTTCTAGTGGACCCTCGGGTGGTTGGGAATGGGGGACGCCACCGACTGTTAATTCCACCACGAAGCTGGAAGTTGTTTCCTATTTCTTGACTACTCTGGCTGGACTTTTTATCATTCTATACATGTTTATGTAAACATAGGAAGGGGTTATTATTGTTTGTTATTTGTTGGTAGGTTATGTTTTCATAGGATTGTTTGCTGTTGATTCTCTTCACATTGTTGTTTTTATTTTAATTGATTTATTATTGTTCACTGCTTCTAGATCTGCTGAATTTATCTGGTAATTTTTTTCATGAATGATTATGCTATCCTAGCTATTACTACACACACCAATTATTTATGTGCAATTATTTCGTCTCAATTGTTTTGTGTAACTAGTAACTACTATATAAATCGCATAGTGCAGCTCACAAAAGTACCAGTATGAGAACATATATATATATATATATATATATATGTACTAAATAGAAACCATAAGCATAAATAATTTAGTGGTTTTAGATACTCCAGAAGAGTTTTAACTTTTTTTCTAATTCAATGCTCGTAAAATACAATTGCTTTTTTTCCATTTCCAATCATTTCTTCAATCCTACTATTACATTTACAAACAAGCCCCCTGTTGAAAACTAATGAAATTTCATTGTGCAGTCCTCGGGGAGAAAAGATAATTTGAAGAGATTAATAGATCATCTAAAGATTTAGTTTCAACCAAATAGATACCTTAACTCTATTTGCTCATCTGAGCTTCAACTGGAAATAAAGAATCTACAAGTTCATCACCTGGAACTTGGCAGCTTGAATGAGTCCCAGTTGCATTGGTTTCAGGATCTGTGTCCTTTCGGTCTTCACAAAAATGTAAAGAATTTATTTTGTATTTCTCCTGCCTTTTGATCTCTATAGCAAGTTCGAGTCTTGTTTTCGACTTTAACCCAATTGCTTCAACCTGATCTGTAAAGAACAATTCTGATATTGGAGAACTACAAATCTCTTTATATATCTCATAACCGGCAGCGCGCACACAACCAGCTTCCAAAAGTTTAGATAAGGGATGCAAAATCGAAATCGGGTCATTGACTCTTTCTAAGTTGTCTTTCAGTTCAAGAAATTTGGACACAAACTCTGCTTTGCTGAACTGAACAAATGCTGCAGTGTCATCCAAATGGTAGATTGATGTAACAGAGCCAGTGCCATAAACTTTAAGCAAACAGTCTCGAAATTCTTTTGCTCTCAGATTTGATGTTAGTCCCCACAATAAAACCATATTTGGCGACAAAATTTTCAGATTCTGGCGTTTAATGGTAGTTGAACCTAGAGATTCTGCAGCAATTTTTCCAGTTTTGAGATCAATAATGGTTTCATTAACCCAGCTGAGGTATAGATGATTGACATACTTTTGGAGCTTCTCCTCGTGGAGTAAATCTACAGTTGGTACATCAGGGTTGAAGTCAATTCCTAGATGACAGCATGCCTTAGCAAAAATGGACCCCGTCATAAAAGCATCGTATCCAGCTTCATGTTTGGCTCCAGAATTCCAATTTGAGAACCTGTTAGTAGTTCTTTTACTAGTTACTAATTACGACCATATTAGTTGAAATCACACAAACATAAGCTGTAGAACTTGTAAAAGAAAAAGAAAAAAGAACATGGAAAACTAACCTCTGATCATCCACTTGAACCTCCACTTTAACACGTGGTTCATTGGGTAAACCGCTGCTTGTTAAAGTAGCAGGAAGCTGTGAACAGAGCAAACGAAATGCTTTGGAAAGTGATGTGCTGCCTCTCTTCATGATACGTAATAATACATCATTTGAATTGAGCATCACTTTTGTGTCAATTATGTATGGGAAATACTTTTGTACAGCTGAGACAAATTCTTCAGCAGTCAAAGGAAGAGGACCAAAAAATTTGCGGTAAATGTGTGCAAGATCTGCATCAAACAGTAGCCAACCAAAATATCAGAAAAGGGAGCTAGTCTCTAAAATTAAAATAAAAGAATGTCAGAATGAAACTTATAATGTTTTTGTACCAAGAAAACAATTGTGACCGACAATCAACTTTCTCTCTGAGGAAAGCAAATCAAGAACATGTCGAAACCCAACTGCAGCTTTAATCTTCATTTCTTCTTCTTTTCTACGGCAGGCTTTGACCTCCCTCTACAAGATAAATAAGTAAAATTATATCATATATACTTGATGCACAACTGACGGTGTGTTAGGAATCAAATAAAAAAATGCTGGTTGCAAAGGTATTTGTGTTGCAATACCAAGTTTTCATCCATTTTTAGTTTAATACTATGATGGGAACTTTTCAACCATTAGGTCTCTCATTAATAGGAAATGAGATATAAACTCCAGAAATATATATTTACAGAAAAACAAATATATAACTACGAGTAAAAGACAAAAACACCCCCTATGCTTTGTCTAACTCCCAAAAACCCTCCTGTGTTATTTTAACTCCCAAAAACCCCCCTATGTTTAGTTTTAAATACCACACTCGACCCAAGTAATATATACTTATAATTTTATTTTTGACTTTTGGTGGAATGACAAGATTACCCCTATGTGTTTGTTTTTTTTTTATTTATTGATTTTGAAAAATTAATTATATACTACTTGGGTCGAGTGTGGTATTTAAAATCAAACACGGGGGTTTTGGAGATTTAAAATGACACATGGGGTTTTTTTTGGGAGTTAGACAAAGCATAAGGGGTGTTTTTGTCTTTCGATGTTAGGGGTAAAATTGTCATATCAACAGCAAAATGTGAACAAATACTTGCAATTTTGGCGTTTGAAACACACTCTTTTTGGGGGTGTATTTGGCCCTTATTTGAGATCACATGGGGTTTTTTGGGAGTTAAAATAATACAGGGGGGTTTTTGGGAATTAGACAAAGCATAGGGGGTGTTTTTGTCTTTTGCTCATATAACTACTTCACATCCTTTAATAAATGATAAACACTTTTCTTGATGAAATATGTCCAGAAAATATAAAAGATAGGTTTTGCTCTTAGTCTCACCATCAGCATGTCTCGGTCTGCTATGGAATCTGTATACACTAGCAATGGCTGTAGACCAGAAGGTTCATCAGTCACATGAACATAAGCAAGATCTTTAAAATGCTTCTCAGTGACCTGTGTTTTTCGTACTAAATGTTAGTAACAATATTATCTTCGCCGGGTCAATCAATTTATGGAATAAAGAAATGGATGGCAATATGCTATAGATCTCCAAAATAATTCACAAGAGTAACCATATAAATGAGGACGTATGGAAATTATAGACACAGTACACTAAAAGGGGGTAGACAAAAGGGAGACTAAAAAAAAGTGACATGTAATAAGATTAGATGGGATTTAACAACTGCAGCAAAATGTGAAGGAGCCCTTCTCAAGAATTGTGTAAAGTCCCGTCTAGCTTTGTGCTTTACCCAGCTTACCAGCAGTTCTAAGTAAGAGCACATGTCTCCTATGAGTATGAGAGTATCAGACCTCATCTATTTTAAGGAGGATGTCTTGAACAAAGATGAGATAGAGATGCACACAAAGATACTGCAAAATTTAAACGCCGAGAGCTAAGATGACAATTTCATAGTGACATTTCATCAGGTGGAAAGCAGGCTGTTACTGGGGTAGATAAGTTAATATCATTTTATGGAAAATTCTGGGCCTAATTACACAAATAATAACACTAAAAACATCTAATAAGCATAGAAGATGGATGTGTTGCATTATTATCAATTTGCACTAACAGACGATTGAATTATATACAATAAAGGGTTACTTTAGATGATTAATGTAGACAATAATTTGAGCGATATTTGAAACCTACATCAGGTAAAAAAATAGAAAAGGGTAACAAATGCATTACCAACTTAATCAACCTGAGCTGACGAGAAGTTAAACCATTCACTGCAAGGGCTGGATGCAGCTTGAAGAAAGTAGTTTGGAAATTTTGATTCATGTCAACTGAAGATTCTTGAAAGTCAGATCCACCATTTCTATCCCTTAATAATCCAGCACGCCAATCGCTGATTTTGTTCTTCATTCTCTCAGCATATAAAATATCTGCCATTCTAACTAATTCTGTATCTGCAAATTCTCTCACGTTAGATGATGGATCAACTAACTCATCCTTGTATACTGAGTCTAACCGTCTCAATGCTTCCTCCTCTTGGCTTCTGGATAAATAAGATATTCCTGAGATTATTAAAGAGTGTAAAATCTCCAAATAGAACGAAGAAGTCACAAGGGAAGACATTCCATGGTTATTAATCTCACAATCAATGTCAAGTTAAAGTTCTCACAGCTCAACCAAATACGTATGACAATAACCCCAAAAACCTATTTCCTATAGCTACAAAGAAACTAAATATCAGCTAGAATAGTCATGAGGCTTGTTGATCAACCGGAAAGCCAATCTTACTAAAGTGTGAACCTCTAAAGTTCTCATCTTATTCAAGAACTTCAATACTTGTGTGACGTAACTCGAAAATACCATAGTCAACAAAATCCAATTACATACCATACCCAAATGTTTATCAACTATTTAAATCATTGCAGTGCAGAACACGAATTTCAAACAGCATAGTTATTCTTTGATCATCCGTTTGCTTTTAAAGCAGAGACAAAACAATTTATGATCCGGGGAAAACAAATCAACTGAGATGGAATCCTTGTACATGACTACTAGCATGCCTTTCATCCATGGGCAGCTCTCTGCACATATGCGTCTAATCAGTTTTATTTTGTTAATCTAGATGCAAACGTAGCCACATTATGCATTATCTTTACTTAGAATAAGAAATAAATGAAGGAAAGAGAAAAATCTACAACATTTCTTAGGAAGACAACTACAACAGATCCCCAATTTTAGGATTTAAAGCTGCCAATGAAAGACATCACTAACTTTCACATTGAATTAGCAATTTGGTCATTAACATTTCATTGAGTGAATGAGTTACAAAAAATGCAATATCAAGAAGTCCAACAGAGAAATCAGATAAGATAACACACCTTCATAGATGCATGCATTGAAATCAAACTGGTATTTCGCCAAGAATTCCATTGAGCTGGTTTGGCAGAGGAATTCATAAGATAAGCCATCTCCTTGAATTTCCTGACGTGGAAATATGTAAAAGTTGTGCCTATAAAAAACAACACAACACATACTCAATATAAAATTAATAGCTCATTAATGTCATTTACGCCACCAAAATAGCCATAATTCAATGAAAATAAGAAGAAAAAAAGATGCTATTCTTTTTATTACTTAATTTCCGCTTTCTATGAAAACAATAGAGCTGAATAAAAGTATAGAAATTACACTAGCATTAAGATTTATTTATTTTTTGGAATTTTTCAGGAACGTTAGGAAACAAAAATTGAATATAGCAAAAAGAAAAAATAAACTCTTCTTTGTTTTAGGTGAAAACTTATATTATTAACTTATATACAATAGTTTACGCTTTCAGTTTTGATCCAAAAAAAAAAGGGTAAAAGTTTATGCTTTCAGTATGACACTTACGGATGCGCAACAAAAGAATTGTTGAGTTGGTCCCAACGGAAAGGGCAGACTCCGAATTGAACGACGGCGAATTTCTCGGCGGAGTCTTTCACCTTAAGGTATTGGATATCGGGTCGGTCAAACTCGAAGCACTCTCGCCACGGCGCACTGGTCAAACCCGTCATCTCCAAGTCGATCGAGACGAAATCGGATTCCCTCACGACTCGGCGCAGCTCGGCTAACACCGGCTCGAAGTTCGACTTTGTCACATTCTTCAGTGCCGCGTCGGAAGTAGCGGCTGAGGTGCAGAGAGAGCGGGTTAGGGTTTGGAACTTGGTTAGGGCCCGAACCAGGGTTTGTTTCGTCATTTTCTGCCTCTGCTCATTATTTTAGCTTAGGGCTTCTTTGTTATACTGCTAGCTCAGTGAAGAAGACGACTGTGTAGCTAACGTGACAAATTACTATGACGACGCCGTTTAAAGAAAGGGGATAATTCCGATTGGGCTTATGAAATTCTTACCGAAGGCCCAATCAAACTCAAACGATCTTCTACGGTTCTACCCTTTGAGGCTTTGATAGCCCAAACACAAAGGGTTATTTTGAAAATTAGTCGGGCCATGGGCAAGTTTTGGCATGGTAACTAAATGGTAGCCCTTTTTAACACGATTCTGGCACCGAAAACTTGGGGTGTATTTGAATGGGTTTTGGCCAGGTCTCGTGGGTTTCGCGAGATCGAGCCAAAATCTTTTCAATTGAGTTTTCTTCAAATCAATAAAATCATCAAAAATCTATTCATAAATTAACACTCAAACTCTTCAAACCAATAAAACATTGATTTGACACCTACCACCTACTTTTTTCCCCCAAATCTCACAAAAAAAGACATTTATTTGATACCTACCACCTACTTTTTCCCCTAAATCCCAATATTCAAACTCAATTTAATTGGGGTTTCAACTTATTCAAATCACAAAATTCAACAGTCAAAAGCATCCAAATGAGGTCTCAAAGGTTTCATCGAAACCATCCAAATCATTTTTTTAAACCGAGACCCACGAAACCACACCAAAAACCATCCAAATAGACCCTTGAGGCCTCTCTTATAACCCTACAACTACTGCATTCTAAAAAATTAGGGCATTTTACATTCTGGGTAGAATATGCAGCAATCGAAGGAGGAAAGCACTGAAGAACCACCACCCATTGGAAGACAATACATCAATGTTACTACCTTAGGAGAACCACACCCCAAAAGACTAGTTATTGAAGTTGGAGAGCCCAATGTCATAAAACCACACATTAGTATCTTATCCTATCAACGTGTTGTTATGACATTGGGAGTCAAGTTCATATAAACTCCACATTATGTGGGATAAGGTCTCATACCCTTCATCTAGGATCATTACATTCAACCACGCTTCCTTTGCCAATACCCACGTTGGCCCACTCTAGTTGTCCACTCGTCGTCCTTTCCGCGCGCGTGGCAAAGAATGTAATGGTCTGCTCTGATACCAATTGTTTTGAACTTGGGAGAACCACACCCTAAAAGCTAGTTATTGAAGTTGAAGAGCTCAATGTCATATAAACCTCGTATTAGTATCTCACTCTATCAATATGGGATAAGGTATCATACCCTTCAACTAATATCATTACAATCAAATCTTCCATGTGAAGTTATTGAAAATATATTTTCAAGGCTACCGGTCAAATCTCCGTTGAGGTTCAAATTTGTGTCTAAAGTATGCTATTCCATAATCTCTCATTCTAAATTTGCAAGGGTTCATCTTCATCAATTCTAAGAGTTCAGATTCCAGAACCCTATACCTAGGCAGTTCCCTTGGGAGAACTCAAACATTTACTTTCCTCAAATGCACAAATCAAAATTTTCAAATAGAATCCTTGGAATTTCCCTTGAAAAAATAACGTGAAGCCAAAGTATTATGGTCTTGTGATGGTCCTCTTTACTAAAGAACAATTGTGATAAAGACAAAATGTTTGTGCTATGGAATCCATCCACTTGAACATGCACAAAGTTTTCATGCTCGTGTACCATTTCTCTTTACCCGTACTCGCTTTCTCTTTACTGTGGTAGTTTTGGGTTGTTGATTACAAGGTTGTTATGTTACTTTCCAACTTATTTTGTGCAGTTTTTTCCTATAAAAACAATTATTGGACAGAGAAAATGGATTGTTATATTGGAAGACACATAAGGTCGGACCCGGGGCTCTATATTGGGTTGCGGTGAGCCTCGCAAAGATGATTCTATTGCAAAATAAGAGAGGCTATTACAACAGCTACACTACAAAAAATGCACTTATTGCGATTGTTATCATTATGTGAATTATCCAGTTTATGAATGTGATTACAACCGAACAAATGGAATATATTGTTTTGGTCCTAGAGATGATGAGTGGAAGAAGTTGTTTAAGCCGATGTCTTTTGATATCAGTTTTGTATTTGATTTGACTAGTTTGAGAGGACAACTGTGTTTGTACCGGAAGACTTGTACAAAGATTGAGATATGGACCATGAAAAAGTATAGGTGACTCTAATTCATGGGCAAAGTTATTAAAAATTGAGAATTTGCTTGTGCGGCACCAATGCCTTTATCTAAGGCATGGACGGAGCCATAATTTTGAGATAATTAGAATTTAGTTATTTATATAATTAAACATTTGTATCAAAAAAATGTTATTTTCTTAAATCCAAATATGTATTTTAATACTATCAATAGTTCTTATTACATTTTTTTTATTAGACACGTGGATTAACTCTAAATCATATGAAAAAATAGTCCTTCCACGGAAGTTTTTTTTTTGAATTGAAAATCAATTATAATATTATATTATAAACATGTTTGAGCAAATCATTTTAATTAATTTTAATACTTTACAATTACATTGTACAAGTAAACATGGAATAAGAGCTCAACAAAACTTGTACAACAATTTAATTATCCCGAAGAAGCAGATTTTTCTAATGTGAGTAATAAGCCTCGGAAATTCCAGTAGAAGAGGAACCTTTTTGTCTCCTTTTCTGTCTTTTTATCACTCAATAGATGTGGAGTTCCATGCGGTTCCTACAATGGTTTGTTCCAAGGTTTTAAGACCAGTTTTTATTGATACAAACTTGGGCACCCGAATTGTTGTGCCTGTTTCGCCAGACATCACAGCAAAGGAGTTCAAGAGTTAGTATATTTTTCCCTTTTGAATTCGATTTATCTTTTCCTCGAGAAGATTACAATGTGTTGACAGCCTCAAAGCTTTAATCTTTATGGAAGTGCATTAATGTGTTCGTAGATTTAATCCATTTTGGGAAATAGGTAAGAGATCTTCCTCCGTTCCTTTAATTCAGTAGCTGTGTTTTCGGCTATTTTGGATAGAATAGAATTAGGGCAAATGTTTACCCAAAGGATTAAGCTCAAGTGTTTTTTTCTTTCTTAATAAAAAGGGGATTATCTCACTTGTGGAGATATTATTTTGATATGTGGAGTATGTCTTGCACACATGTAAGTTTATTAATCAGATTAACAGTTATTTCTGGCATTTGAGTTGCTATTTTACTGAACCACACGAATTTTGTTAGACCAAAATTAAGGAATGTTTTTATTGGATTTTCTTTGGCTCATTTGCAATTTGTTGACAGGGTATATTCGAGGAACCAACAAGTTCTGTTCCTGCTTGCTTTTTTATTGTCCATTTCTCGTATCACTTGCTGTAATATTTTTCAGTACCTCATTTGATATGAGAGTATAGTTATGGTGAAATTTACCTTACATAGTTACAGTAAGAATATTTAAGTTACGAAGTTGAACATTTTCCTATAGTTGATGTAGGTGTCAAAACACAACTTGGATGGGGTCCTGTTCAATGTAAAATTTACTTGTACGGTTTCAGCGGAAGTGAAGAGTTTTGAAGTATTACTTGATGATATTGCATCCCATGTACACTATGTTTAAGATTACATTGTTGCAGTAGTTTGTGAAATCCTAGCCAATGTCATCAAAGCTGAAACCTTGGTGTAATATAAGTTTCCAATTGTAAATATAAAATAATTATCCCATATGATTGGATTGGCTGCTGAAATGTATGCAATACTGACATTTCTTACTTTATCATTGTAGGAGAGCTCGAGAATGTGCACCTAAGTTGTTTCCCCGAAGTTGGAAATATCAGGGTCAATGGGCTGATGGTATATTGTAGAAGTGTTGTTTTCTTCCTTTCTCATAGTTGGAAATTTCTCGAAGTTCTGTACTTTCATGAACAATACACTCAAGTTTACCTTTATCTTTTGACAGGTGAAGAAAAAATCATGCTATTATCATCTCTCCGTGTCATTTCCTCTCAAGTATGCTTTCCAGAGTTCAAATGGTAATTGGTTTATTCAGGGTGAAGTCTATACACAGAGCATTGACGGACCTGAAGTTCTTCATTATAATTCTGCTTATGATGTTTCTGATTCAGTCAAATATGAGAACATCTCATCGTGTATTAATAAAAATGTAATAAAATGCAAAAGAAAGAAAAGCAAGATGTTAAATTTTTTTGCAGTGGTTTGTTTATCAAAAAGGAAGAAGAAAAGGAAAAGAGTAAAACCAAAATATAAAACTGGAGCTGAAGTAAATTGTAGTCGTCAAAAGTTGGATTCAAGATCGGTTGAAGAAACTTTTAGTGAAACATTATCAGAATCAATATCCGTTTCTGGAATTATCAAGAAATATTTCTCAGATTTCGATGAAGTGGCTTCACCACAATCAGGATATAAATTGTCACGAGCTTCTCAAAATGTGTGGCTGAAGAAGCCAAATTCTGAAGCTTTGGTAGAGAAGCGTAAGAAACCTGAAGTTGGAAAACGTTTTTTGGTAGCTTGTAATAATCTTGGTCTTACTCCTACTAACCAACGTCCTGAGGTTTCTGTGTGCAAGTTGAGCAATGGGAGATCACCAGTTTATAAACCTTCAGCTGTATTCAGAAATTTAGTCTTTGAAATAACCGAGTAAAGCGACTGGAGACTTGTAATTTTTGAGAATGTGTATTAAGTGTTGTATCATGTATGGAGAGTGCTGTGCTTTATCAGGAAGTGGTAAGAGGCATGGCATTGCTTTGTTGATCACTTTTTTGTAAGAAAAAATTGCTTTGAGATTTTATGTTAATAGATTTAGTAACACAATGTGGACTTGAATAATTGCTTTACTGATAGTTCATTCATTATTGGGGATTTTTGTTGATTCTATTAAACTGTACTTGACCTATTTGGGTGAAAATGTAAATCTTAAATCTTTCTTTATATTTTTTTTTTATCATGTTATCTCTCCTTTTGAAGGAAAAATGATAATGATTTCTTCATGTTATCACGTGATTAATTTTCTCCAAGAGATGAAATAAAGGTCACGTGCAGTGAACGTGGCCAATCCAGTCCATTTCTATCCAATTATTTGACGGTGGTATGAAAATTGCAACCAATATTTAAATTTTTATACTAAATGTGCATTTACATATCCAATGACACCAATGTTGCAAAGTGCACTATTGTATAGTACAAAATATGTAATATCCTCATCCGCGAAAAATCTGTTTAAACTTTTAGGACTTATCTGAAACAAATTGATGCTTACTGTAAAAAATGGATCGAAAGAAGACTGGCATGAAAAATTGGAATGGGAAATTCTCCAGAATTGTTTGCATAAATAAAACATTTTATGCAATTATGTCTTTAATATTTTTCCAAACCAATTTTGATATTCCAGACTGGAGCTAATCAAATAATTTTACTTAAAAAACTTTAGTTCCTGAATGATTAAAACTTGAATAGCGGATAACGGATTATATTGAAAGCCAATTTTCATCATATTTTTATTAAGTACTTAAATTCTTCTATGAAATATGAAAAGAACTTATGTGTGTGTCGGATTCTTTCACACCTCTTGTGGTTTGCACTGCAGAACTAATGAATGGTTCCGAGAGGATTAAAAGATTGGTATGGAAATGTAGTTAAAATATATGAAAAGCTTTTTCCTTTTTTTGGTTTAAACTTATTGTAAGTTAACATAAATATATTAAAATACAATTTAGGTAGATAAACATGTGTCAATCATCTATTGGTGCGTCACAAATATGTGACGTTAATATGTGATAGAAAATCTTGTCTGACGACGAGTCATGAGACGCGGACTTCAGTCCCCTACCCCATTAAAGAGAAAAGGCAAAATTACGTGCCTAAGTTGCATGAATATATTATTATCAAAAATTTAAAAATTATCAAACAAAAAATATTGTTTGATAAGCATAACGAACTAAGGTCAAACGAATTTCTATCTTAAGAGCTCGAGTCAATCATCAAATAGTTTAATTTGATTTTTAGCCCATAACACGTGTATATATGCGTTTGTGTTTATTCATTGTATGCTCTAGTTGTGCCCTATCTCCCCTCCCTTTCTTGCGCCCTTGGCGAGGAAAAATGGAAAAAAAAGGTCTTTCTAGGAATGAATTCTGCAAAGGTATTATAAATTGGAAAAGTGTTACCTTGGTTGAGGAATTTCACCAACATCACCAATATTTTCAGAACAACAATTATTGCTGCCAAAACAATTTTTTAAAATATTCCAAATATACTCTTTAGTTGTCAAAACTCATTAATAACATGTTTTTTTTTTGAATAATTAATTACATGTTCCTTAATAAAAGGAAAATGCTTCATTATCATATAACTTGTCTTTCCTTTTCTTTCTTCCAATACTTTCGATGGATTATAGTTTGTATTCAGTTTGTACCCAAAAAAAAATTTGTATTCAGTTTTCACTTCTCCAATGCAATTGACATAAACAAATAAACAAGGATTTGCTTTTTTTTTTATTTTTTATTTTATTTTTTATGATGAATTGGGTTTAGTTTTGTTGGAGCAATATGTTTTTCTTAAAATTAGAGGAATTCTATATTATGCTTAAGAACTTAATCGGCAATAAGTTTTTTTTTCTGCATATTGGGGAAAGAAACAAACAGATTACTTAAATTAATAACTAGTTAATTAATGATTTTTCACCATTAAAAGGATAGTTTAAGAATTTCGCGAAAATTAATCTCGCAGCAATATTTGTTGCTATTACAATATCGCTAGCCATATTTTATAACAAAATCATGATTTTGTAAAGAACATCTTTCCATGAAGAGGATACTACGTGGTGCTTATATTGGACCCATGTTGATTTCTTCAAGTATCTTAATTTAAATTCATATATAAACTTAATTATATATTTTTTATGATTATAATCACTAAATGTTCTACATTAATAAGGTAATGTATGTATATCACATTGTGTTATTTAGTTTATGAACCAAATGTACACTAAAGAGAAATTGAAAAACTAAATAGCGAAATTAATAAAACTTCTAAGAAATTAAAAAAGACAAAAACTATATATATATATATATATATATATTTATAGAGCATTTTTTATGCTCGTATGACTAAGACTATAAAACCCCATATTCAAAAACATATAAATTCAATAATTAACACTAAATTTGGTGACATGGAAAATTGTAAACTTTTTGTAAACGTATTAAGTATTAACTTTTATCTTTAAATCATCATTCAACTATAGTTTTGTTCAGATTATTTACATGAGAAAAGATATGAGTGAGATAAAAGAAAAATAGATAAAATCTAAAAAAATCCTAAAAAGTGCATAACGTTCTCTCCATACAAATTAAAAAGTATCCCATTAGGAAAGTAATAAATGTAATAAATATTAAAACTAATCCTTTTCCTTAGTGTATCTTTAAATATCTCCTAATGTAATTTTATTTCCATATACTGTAGTACTATACCACTGCACTTATTTGTTTCCTTTTATAGTCCCCTGCAAAACTCTCACAAACTCCGCGTAAATTTCCCCTATTTTCCACTCTTCTTTCTTTGCGATCATCAGTCTGATTGCAAAAACCCTTCCCCGAAACCCCTAGAATTTCACAATCTTCGCACATTGCATATACGCTTAAACCTGTTTCTACTGTTGAAATTCTATCCATTTTTCTTCCCCGTCAATTTTCTACCATTGGAATCTCCACTGTTCACTAGGAATCTCTCAAACCCTGTCATTTTTATTGATTCTAGCAGTTCTTCTACTGGTAGATTAATTAATCGACCACAGGTTACCGTTTGAATTGAGTGATGGTTCCGTTTGCGTTTGGTTGATTTTATTAAATGAAGTTAAACCGGAGGAGGGCACTTGAAGTGGTCAGTGGATTTTTTTTTTCTATTGTGTTTGAATTTCTCTTGGGCGGGATATTTGGAGGTAGATTTCATTGGCTACTGTTTTTGCGGAACTTTAGTGTATTATTGCTTCGGTTTTGCGGGTCCGTTGTTGTGTGATCAAAGAATAACGTTTCAATGGAATCTTTCATGAAATTCTTTTTATTTTGATTTATTCTGTTCTTCTATGTCTATAGAGGGTTAATTCGCAGGGTTAAAACGATAATGTTAGTTTATCAAATGGATTTTGATTTGTCCAACACTGAATTTCCGTATATAAGTTTCACTTTGGTTACAGGGAGTTTCTTGTAGAGTTGGTTAGTGTCAGAAGTGATACAACTATACAAGGTGTACATAAAGTTAGTCCACCTCATTCAGAAAATCTTTTTGTGGGAGCAAAAGCTTTTGCTGAAAGGAAATATACAATTGCTGTACATTTGAAATATACAAATGCGTTGGGTACATAATTATTGAAATTCTGGCGTCAGCATTCATGCTGCAGAAATTGAAGGACGAAAAATGAATTTTCTGATTGCTTTTCTCGTTTTCCCGAGACATGAATATGCTGCAAATCTGAAAGTTTGACTTATGGTTGCCAACTCATTAGCCTTCTTTTAATTAACTAATCTATTTGGAAACTTTATAAGAGATTGCAAGGAATTTTATGCTTATAGAGTCTTCTTCTGCTTTGATTGCTCACATGGTTGCTTGACTACTCTAACAAGCTTATCTGTGAAAGTGTTGGTATTTAATGTATTAATTATGCATCTTTCATTTGAGTTAACATTAGTTATTGCCCCGCCTCATAGTTGTGGAAGTTTCATAATATTGTTGTTGTTGTAGTCATTGTAGTTTTGATTTGTGCTACAAATATTGGAAATTGTCTATGTTTGAAGATAATTGATCTTAGTTTTTTGCAGCCTTCGAAGATCAAATCGTTCATAGATCATGTTACTGCTACACCCCTAGAGAATATACAAGAATCACTGAAAAGTTTTTCTTGGGAATTTGATAAGGTGCTTTCCCGAGCTCCTGCGATCTATGTAAGCAATATCCCACTTGCTTTGCTAATACTGATTCTTGAAAATGCAGGGAGATTTCCATAACTGGGTTGACTTGTTTAATCATTTCAATACCTTTTTGGAGAAATACATTAAACCGAGGAAGGATTTGCAGCTTGAGGACGACTTTGTAGAATCTGATCCACCCTTCCCGAGGGATGCTATTCTGCAGATTCTCCGAGTCATAAGGATAATATTGGAGAATTGCACCAATAAGCATTTCTACAGCTCTTATGAGGTATTCCATTATACCTCAGCTATTCTGCTGCATATTTGGTTTATTCTTTGGATTGGAGATATGTATTTTTTTTGTTTCTTTTATAAGTTAGTTTTTTCCATGTCTAAGCTTTAGTACAATTGGAACTATTTGTCTAGTTAGTAAATTTTAGTAAGAACGGTTGATTTACTTTTTCAGTATCATATATATCACCTTCGTTGGTATAATATTTGGCCCTACACATGTTAATGTAATTGAAGCGACACACCAATACTAGTTGGTGTTGGTATTGTCGTGTCATGTGATGAAAAGTGATAAGAAATTTTAAACCAACTACAACTTGCCTTCTATCCTAGTATTTGTGAACCTTTATTCGGAAGGAAAGTGCATCTTTGTCAATTTAATAAACTTATGGTATTTGTGGTGAAATGAGCAAAGGAGGGGAGTGATGAATTTATGTTCGTCAAATAGTTAACATCGGGTGTATGGTTTAAACTTAATCTAAATATAGCACAAATAGGGAGGAGGTACGTTTATGGTCACACCCAAGTAGGACTAACATTGGGTTCAGGGTTTACGGTTTAAAGTAGAACAAGGAGTAAACTATTTTAACCTTTTTATAACATAAATCATCTCTATGTATTATGCATATACTATTTAGGAATGTTATTTATATGTGATTTAAAATTGTTTTATTTTTTTAATAATTATAGAGTATATGTCTTAGTCTAATTAACACATACATACCATCAAGAACATTTTTTTTTTTTAATTAAAACGGATTGGCTTAACCCAATCTAAGATCTACCAGGTTCCGACCTGACCCTTTATTGACCTATAGAAAGTTACCAATTCTGACCTAACCCATTTTGGGCAGCTCAAACCCTACTAACCGCCCATTTGCCACCCTCACCTGAACCTTTCAAATGGGAGAAAGAACACATCCTTCTCTTTATCTTCATTAATACTAAAGGTTAGTTGCCAATTTCAATGCGACTTGACCTTATCCTAGATTTTTGTTTTGAAGATTATAATAATAAGAAACACATAAATTGAATCATTATAGCACACAAATTGGAAGGCAGTGAGTTTTTTAGCAACATTTTCCAACTGGATGCTATGTATTGCTTGCTATGCATTGATGAATTCTTGAAGATTTGAAATGGTTGGAAAAAAATTGAGGGGCTCTGATGTACAAGGGGAATGGTTAATTTTTTTTTTTTATTGCAAACAAAATAATTCAGGCAGTGCTGCAATGAGGGAAGTAATGACTAGCAGTTTTCATGTATTTTTTGAGTCAGTTACATATTTGCAGCATACAGGGCAGAGGAAACGTAGTTACATTTTACATACAAAGTTTTTTAAGAATAAGAAGGTTATTTGATAAATGTTAAAAGATGATGGACGAATGACGAATGTTAACTTTAGGGTGTTCTTCAATTATATAAGTTCGTAGGTATCACTTGCAAATTGCAATGTTTCCAGACGCATTCATTCTTTTCCACAATGTATATAGCGTATCATTGGAACTTCTCTTCATTGTTTCTTTTAATATGTTAAGACTCTTATTTATCCAACTTCTAAATGTTGGTGCAGCATCACTTATCATCTCTACTTGCTTCCACTGATGCTGATGTCGTGGAGGCTTGCCTACAGACTTTGGCTGCTTTCTTTAAAAAATCCATTGGGAAATACATTATAAGAGATACTTCTCTAAATTCAAGGTTATTTGCTTTTGCCCAAGGTTGGGGGGTAAAAGAAGAAGGTCTTGGTCTGATACCATGTGCTTTACATAATGCATCTGACCAAATTGCTCTTGAGATGGGTTGCACTCTGCATTTTGAGTTTTATGATGTGAGTGAACCTTCACATGGACCTACTTCCGCAGAACAGCCTACCCGGGGCTTACAAATCATACATATGCCAGATGTGAATGCTCGTAAAGAGTCTGATCTTCAACTTCTGAATAAGTTAGTTGTAGAATATAAAGTTCCCCATAAGTTGAGATTTTCTCTTTTGACAAGATTGCGATTTGCTAGAGCTTTCAGCTTCCTAACTACACGACAGCAGTACACATGCATCCGTCTGTATGCTTTTGTTGTTCTTGTTCAAGCATGCGGTGACACCAATGACCTGGTTTCATTCTTCAACACTGAACCGGAGTTTATAAATGAATTGGTTACTTTGTTGAGCTTTGAAGATGCAGTTCCTGAAAGAATTCGAATTCTAAGTCTTCTTTCTTTGGTTGCCCTTTGTCAAGATCGATCCCGTCAACCCACTGTATTGTCTGCTGTGACATCTGGTGGGCACCGTGGTATTCTATCTAGCCTCATGCAGAAAGCCATTGACTCTGTTGTGAATAATTCATCAAAGTGGTCTGTTGTTTTTGCGGAAGCTCTGTTGTCTCTTGTTACAGTTTTGGTGTCATCTTCATCAGGTTGTTCAGCCATGCGTGAAGCAGGATTTATCCCGACTCTTTTACCTCTTCTAACAGATACAGAATCTCAGCACTTGCATTTGGTTAGCACAGCCGTACATGTTCTAGAAGCCTTCATGGATTATAGCAATCTAGCTGCCGCTCTTTTTAGAGATTTGGGGTGTTTAGATAATACCATATCACGCCTTATGCTAGAAGTTTCTCATGTTGAATTTGGTTCAAAGCAGCAGAGTACTGCTCTTGACCTTGACAGTTCGAAGTGTGTTGATTCTGAGGTAGTTAAAGATACTTCCTCCGAGATTGATAATCTGCAGCCTCTTTATTCTGAAGCATTGGTTTCATATCACCGACGGTTATTGATGAAAGCCTTACTGCGTGCTATATCTTTGGGTACTTATGCTCCAGGGATGACATCTCGTATGTATGGTTCAGAAAAGAGCCTGTTGCCACATTGCTTGTGTATAATATTCAAAAGGGCTAAAGATTTTGGTGGGGGTGTATTTTCACTTGCAGCAACTGTCATGAGTGATCTGATTCACAAAGATCCTACCTGCTTTTCTGTCTTAGAAGCTGCAGGTCTTCCTTCTGCGTTTATGGATGCTATAATGGATGGTGTTCTTTGCTCTGCGGAGGCTATTACTTGCATACCTCAGTGTCTTGATGCATTGTGTTTGAATAACAACGGTCTTCAGGCTGTGAAAGACCGCAATGCCTTGAGGTGCTTTGTAAAAGTTTTTACTTCCAAAATGTACATGCGAGCCCTTGCTGCTGATACTCCAGTTTCTTTGTCTAGTGGCCTGGATGAATTGATGCGCCACGCTTCGTCATTGCGTGGACCAGGAGTTGACATGTTGATTGAGACACTGAAAAAAATTGCAAAGATTGGGTCGGGACTTGAATCAGCGTCCACTGACTCTCCAAGTTGCTCTCAATCTGTTCCCATGGAAACTGAAACTGAGCAGAGAGATGTGATCTTGTCGGATGATAAAAATTCGTGTGCAACTGGAGGTTCTGAACCATTAGCAGAGTTATTCCAAGATGCATCGTTAATGAATGGAGAATCATTTTTGCCAGATTGTGTTAGCAATGTTGCTCGTCTTCTTGAAACAATTCTTCAGAATTCTGATACATGCCGGATTTTTGTTGAGAAAAAGGGAATTGAATTTGTACTGCAATTGTTTACTTTGCCTCTCATGCCTCTTTCAGTTTCTGTTGGTCAAAGCTTAGCGGTTGCGTTCAAGAACTTCTCCCCTCAGCATGCTTCTTCACTTGCCCGTTCAGTATGCTCTTTCTTGAGAGAACACTTGAAATCAACAGATGAATTTTTGACCTCGATTGTGGGATCCCAATTTGGCCAGATTGAATTATCGAAGAGAGTAAAGGTCTTAAGGTGCCTCTCCTGTTTGGAAGGTGTCCTGTCTCTTTCTAATTCTTTGTTGAAAGGGAGCTCTAGCATTGTCTCTGAATTGGGTTCTGCAGATGCTGATGTGTTAAAGGACCATGGGAAGACATACAGGGAAATTTTGTGGCAAGTATCTTTGTGCTGTGATTTGAAGGTGGATGAGAAGCGGAATGTTGAAGTGGAGATGGAAAGTGCAGATACAGGTCTGTCTAATGTGGTTGGAAGGGAAAATGATGATGCTAATATTCCCTTTATTAGGTACATGAATCCACTCTACATCGGAAGTGGTTCTCATTCCCATTGGGGAGTTGAGCGTGACTTTATATCTGTTTTTCGTACAAGTGATGGTCTCGGTCAGCGTAGTAGACAGAGTTTGGCTCGTCTTCGGGGTGGCAGGACTGGAAGGCATTTGGAAGCTCTCCAAATTGATTTTGAAGCTGGAGCAAGTAATGCAGAGATCCATTCTCATGAAATCAAGAAGAAAAGTCCTGAGATACTGGTTTTAGATAATCTAAACAAGCTTGCTTCGACCATGCGCTCTTTCTTCACATCTCTAGTAAAAGGTTTTACTTCACCAAATCGACGAAGGACCGAAACTGGATCCCTGAGTTCAGCTTCAAAGAGCATTGGAACTGCCCTAGCAAAAAATTTCCTTGAGGCTCTGGGTTTCTCTGGATACTCCAACTCAGCTGCAGTTGAATTGTCTCTATCAGTCAAGTGTCACTATCTTGGGAAGGTTGTGGACGATATGGTGGCCATTACATTTGATAGCAGGCGGCGCACTTGTTATACTGCAATGATTAACAACTTTTACGTCCATGGAACTTTCAGGGAGCTTCTTACAACATTTGAAGCAACAAGTCAGTTGTTGTGGACTCTTCCGTATGCTATTTCTGTATCAAGTTCTGATCAAGAAAAGAGTGAGGAGAGCAAACTATCTCATGGTACATGGCTCCTGGATACATTACAGATTTATTGTCGTGAACTAGAGTATTTTGTGAATTCTGGCTTGCTACTATTTTCAACACCATCATCTCAGGCTCAGCTACTTGTTCAGCCCGTTGCAGTTGGTTTATCTATTGGGCTGTTTCCCATTCCCAGAGACCCAAAAGAATTTGTCCAATTGCTGCAGTCTCAAGTTCTGGATGTTATACTTCCTGTCTGGAACCACCCAATGTTTCCCAACTGTAGTCCTGGTTTTATCACTTCCATTGTCTCACTAATTACTCATGCATACAACGGTGTTAGTAATCTGAAACAAAATCACAATGAATTGTCTGGAAGTGCAAACCAACGTGTCATGCCTCCTCCTCCTGATGAAGGTACCATTGCCACAATTGTTGAGATGGGTTTTTCAAGAGCGAGGGTAGAGGAGGCCCTGAGGCGAGTGGAAACTAATAGTGTTGAGATGGCAATGGAATGGTTGTTTAATCATGCAGAAGATCCTATACAGGAGGATGATGAGCTAGCTTGTGCTCTTGCTTTATCACTTGGAAGTTCATCTGAAACACCTAAAGTTGATGGTGCTAATCAATCTGCTGATGTCCTGAGAGAAGAGGGGCAAACGAAGGCACCTCACGCTGATGACATCCTTGCTGCAGCAATGAAATTGTTTCAAGGTAGTGATTCTATGGCTTTCCCGCTGACAGATTTGCTTGCAACTCTTTGCAGCAGAAACAAAGGGGAAGATTGCTCAAAAGTAATTTCTTATCTCGTTAAGCAATTAAAAGTTTGCCAGCTTGAGTTTTCTGAGGACGATAGCGCATTGGGTATGATCTCACATACTGTGGCCTTGCTTCTTTCAGAACATAAAAGTACTCGAGAAACAGCCGCACAACATGGGGTTGTTTTGATTGTAATTGACATCTTGACGAATTTTATGATCAGGACCGAGGCTTCAAATGATTTTCTTGTTCCTAGGTGCATCAGTGCGTTACTTCTTGTCTTGCACAATTTGGTGCAGCCCAAGCCCCAAATATCTGGTGATGCTGCTAATGAAGGAAAACCACCTGGACCTTTATCTTACTCGTCAGGAAATCAACCTTCATCTGAAGCAATGAAGGAAAAATCTATTCCAGCTGCTATTGATAAGGATGGCTTTGCTTATGAAAGCATCCTTGGAAAACCTACAGGTTATCTGACAATGGAAGAAAGTCGTAAGTTATTAGTAATTGCTTGTGACTTGATAAAAAGACATGTACCACCGATGGTTATGCAGGCTGTTCTTCAGTTATGTGCTTGTTTGACAAAATCACATGTTCTTGCTGTGCAATTTCTCGAAAGTGGTGGCATGGTTGCCCTTTTTGGCATTCCACTGAGTTGCTTCTTTCCTGGTTATGACACCTTAGCATCTGCTATTGTTCGACATCTTCTTGAAGATCCTCAGACACTTCAAGCTTCCATGGAATTGCAGATAAGACAAACTCTAAGTGGAAGCCGGCATAGTGGTCGTATATCCATTAGAACTTTTTTGACATCAATGGCACATGTTTTATCTAGAGATCCAGGGGTCTTCATCAAAGCAGTAGCTGCCGTCTGTCGGTTAGAGCATTCATCAGGAGGAAGGTGTTTTGTTATGTTATCAAAAGATAAAGAGAAAGATAAGTTAAAAATGGCTGCTGTTGAGATTGGAGTTTCTACTGTTGACTCTTTACGGATACATGAAAATAAGGCACACGATAGGTCTACTAAGTACTGATTACGCCCAAACTTGTCGAAACAAAGCGATCGATGTAGAATAGATTGGGCGGTCGTATCCACGAGGAGATGACTAAAATAAGCTAAAACCGTTAGTAGACAAAGTAGCTTTAGAGATAAATAAACAATCTAAATTAACGAAGCAATTTGATTTTAAGAAAACTTAAAGAAAAGTGAATTTTTGGTTGTTGGAAAATACGATAATTAAAACGGTAAGGTGTCAAGAATCCCTTATATGCTTCGTTCACTTATTTGGATTGATTCATAAAATTACTCAATTGAAAGTTTCACATCCCAAACAATCAATTGGAAGATAAAGAATTGAAAAACACATGATTTCTAATGTATTTGAGTAAATAATTTTCTTGCTTTTAGAATTGGCACAAAATATCATCTTATGAGAAATCGAAAACATACTATATACCAAGGCATATTGCATTAAAAGACTACCCATAAAACGAATGACTTATATCAATATAATTATATCATAAAGATTCTCACATAAAAAGAGCTTGACTAGATTTATATGAAAATTTATAAAACAATTGTATTAACATAAGAATTGATGAAAATAGTTGAAGAAGAGTAAATTACTCAAATTTATAAAACTTACAAAACCTTGAAGAATCGAATCCAAATAAGATCACTATGCATATAAGTTCATCTCTAACCTCACCAAAGAAACTCTAGCCTAATTTGCTAATCATTATCACAAGTTCTAGAGAGAAAATATGATAATGATTTGAGAGAGAATTGTAACTAAGACTAAGAATTGTCTGTTTTAAGATGTGTGATTCTAGGACTATATATAGGTGCTAAATAGCCCTAATCCAAGTAGGAGAATGCTTAGGAGGTAGAAATTGAGTAGGAAGATGTTTAGGAGGCTCAATCCTCGTATGGAAAGGATTTATGCAAGTTTCCTAATCACTTTAGGACAAAAATCGCGTTTCCCGCGTAGAAGATTCTGCTCTGCGCGATATATTTGAAAAATATATATCTTTGTGCTCCGAACTCCAAATCCAGATCCGTAAAGTCCGTAACGTAGCTAACTCCTTCCTCTACAACATATCCGAAATTCAGCTTAATAGGAGTTTCCTTGAGAGAGTTATCGTCCTTGGAAGTAGCAGCAATATTTCTGGCAGATTCCTTATTTGTTGTTCTTGCACTAATTGACTTCCTTGAACCTTCCCTTGTTTCAAATAATGCCTTTGATACTTGTTCAATTTGGGAAAGCTAAATATTTCGGGGTCCATATTTTATATTCCTACAAAAACAAATCAAAACTCAATATTTTCTAATCACAATAATTTCTATTAATTTCATGAAAATATCAAATTAACACTTGATTTATTTAGAAAATAAGAACAACTTAAGTGCATTTTCAAGCACCAATCACAACCCCCAACCAGCTTATTGCTAGTCTCTAGCAATCCAAGCGCAAATAAGATATAAGCATGATGAACAAAACTGAGAAGAAATAAGATAAACTATCCAAGTACTTCAATCAAAGAGTTAGCCAAAGATCACAATCGCTATCAAGATTAGTTCGATCATAACTCCCAAAATGTGTGTGTGTGAATACTAAGCCAAAACCTTCATACCACAAACCACAATACACATAGCTTTCGAAAAGTTACCAAGAAAAGTCTCAACTCCATTTCCTCACGGGTAAAGTGTTTAAATTTTTAGGATAAGGATTTCACTCATGGAGTTGGAAAACAGATAGTCACTCAAAGAAATAGGCCATATTTTTACGGACAAGCATACAAACAAACATTGATCCAAAGATAGGAAACATAACTATCTAGAGGTCACATTCTTTCATAATTTAGCTTCAGGATTTCAATTGGTCAATACATACTATGGAGCCATATAAAGATTCGTCTTCTATAATGACGAAAACTAAGAACTTTTTTTTTTTTTTTTTTTTTCTTTTTCTTTCTTTCTTTTTTTTCACTTTTTTTTTTTCTTCTCTTTTTTCTCTTTTTTTTTTTTTTTTTTTTTTTTCATGGCTCATGAAGACATTTTACTCTTGACCAATATCATCCATCTCTTTTACTTTTCTTTAAGAATGTTACTCTAAATAGCAATTAACCAATTCAAAAGAGCAATATAAGTTCATAAGTTGTTTTCTCAACCTCTCCACTCACTCACAAAAGATGTGCGAGTATAGAAAAAAAACTTTAACTTGGAAAATTTCTAGGCTATATGCATCGAACATCCATCTTACCACAAGCTTAGTAATGTGCAAAAAATTATTTCGGAAGCTACTTTCTAGTAATAAAGATAGAAAAAGTGACTAAGACTTTACACTATGAAATCATACCTAAATAGCAAATCTAGCATCTCAAATCAATCCATCCATACATACATTATAGCCCATTTTCAAGAGAATCGCTAATATAAAAGCAATAACTAGTCTTTCTTTAAAATCATTTTTTTTTTTCTTTTGGAAATCTACCACCCCCAACCTAAATATGACAGTGTCCTCATTGTCACTATAATATGAATGCAGAGAATACAAGAGACAAATGACTACTTGAATGATGTAAGTTAAGCTAGAGATGATCTTATAAACACACAAACGGAAGAAAAAAACAAAAAACAAAACACACCAAAAAAAAAACAAAAAAAAACTATAGTACATAATGGAAAGATAGAACCTGATCAATGGTAGATAGGAGCCGCAAGTGCAATCTCCTCATGTTCATCTACCCTCTCCACAATTTGCTTTAATCGTTGGCCATTCACACGAAAAAGTCTCCCATCTTTAGGATTTTCGACTTCTATGGAACCATTGGGAAAGACTTGTTTTACCACAAACGGACCAGTCCATCTTGATCTCAACTTTCCAGGGTGGAGATGTAAACGGGAATCATATAGGAATACGCGTTGGTTTGCCTCAAAGTTCTTTCTAAGGATTTGTTTGTCATGAGCGACTTTCAGTTTAGCTTTGTAGATCCTTGAGTTGTCATAAGCATCGTTCCTTAATTCTTCTATTTCTGACAATTGTAAGTTCCTTTGAAGACCTGCAGCATTCAAATCAAAGTTAAGTGATTTAACTGCCCAATAAGCTTTATGTTCTAACTCTACAGGTAAATGACAAGCTTTTCCATAAACAACGCGATAAGGGGACATCCCTAGAATAGTCTTGTAAGCAGTACGGTATGCCCAAAGTGCATCAGAAAGTCGTAAAGACCAATCCTTGCGGTTTTGGTTAATCGTTTTCTCCAGAATTTGCTTAACTTCCCTATTTGCTAACTCAGCTTGCCCATTGGTTTGCGGATGATATGCATTGGAAACCTTGTGAATAACACCATACCTGCGCATCAAAGCTTCAAAAGAACGGTTACAAAAATGTGTACCTTGATCACTAATAATAACTCGTGGTGTACCATACCTAGCTAACACATTTTCCTTTAAGAATTTTACTACTGTAGTGTTATCATTCTTACGACATGGTACAGCCTCTACCCATTTTGACACATAATCAACAGCAAGAAGAATATATAGATAACCATAAGAAGAAGGAAAAGGACCCATAAAATCAATACCCCAACAATCAAAAATCTCAATAACAAGAATTGGGTTAAGGGGCATCATGTGGCGTCGAGTCAACGCTCCCAACTTTTGGCATCTATCACAAGAACGACAAAAATGATTAGTATCTTTGAACAAACTTGGCCAATATTGACCACATTGTAAAATTTTAGCAGCTGTCTTTTTCATAGAAAAATGACCACCACAAGCCTCGGAATGACAAAAATTCAAGACACTATTTACCTCAGTCTCAGGAATGCACTTTCTCATGATTTGGTCAGGGCAATATTTATACAAATAAGGATCATCCCAATAAAAATTTCTTACCTCGATCAAGAACTTACGCTTATCTTGTGCAGTCCAGCTTGATGGAAGTTCACCAGAAACCAAGTAGTTAACAATATTAGCATACCATGGCAATTGATCTACATTGAACAGTTGTTCATCGGGAAAGTCATCTCGAATTGGGGGATCTTTTGTAGAATCAATGAACTCCAAACGAGATAGATGATCCGCCACAACATTCTCGACACCCTTCTTATCTTTAATTGTTAGATCAAATTCCTGCAACAAAAGAATCCACCTAATTCAACGAGCCTTAGCATCCTTCTTGGAAAGAAGATATTTAAGAGCTGCATGGTCAGTATAAACAGTAATAGGTGAACCAATAAGATAAGATCGGAATTTTTCCATGGCAAAGACGACTGCTAGTAGTTCCTTTTCAGTAGTAGAGTAGTTCTGTTGAGCACTATTTAAGGTCCTACTAGCATAATAGATAACAAATGGTTTTCCTTCCCTACGCTGTCCTAAAACGGCTCCAAGAGCATGATCACTAGCGTCACACATGATTTCGAAAGGTAAGTTCCAATCTGGTGATTGTATGATGGGTGCGGTAGTGAGCTTTTGGACAAGTGTTTTGAAAGCTTTTTCACACTCGGGAGTCCAGTCAAACCTAGCATCTTTGGCTAAAAGGTTACATAGGGGACGAGATATAGAAGAAAAATTTTGTATGAACCTCCTATAAAAACCAGCATGTCCAAGGAATGACCTAACATCTTTCACAGTTTTAGGTATATGCAGATTAGCAATTATCTCAATTTTTGCTTTGTCAACCTCTATTCCCTTTTCAGACACTATATGACCTAAAACAATCCCAGATGAAACCATGAAGTGACATTTCTCCCAGTTCAGAACGAGACCTTTTTCTTCACACCTGCTCAAAACAGCTTTCAAGTTAAGTAAACAAGAATCAAAAGAGTCTCCAAAAACAGTTATATCATCCATAAACACTTCCATGAATTTTTCAACCATATCAGAAAATGTGCTCATCATACAACGTTGGAAAGTAGCAGGTGCATTACATAAACCAAATGGCATTCTACGAAATGCAAAAGTACCAAAAGGACATGTAAATGTTGTCTTTTCTTGATCTTCTAAAGCTATTTCAATTTGATAATATCCAGAATATCCATCAAGAAAACAATAAAACAGATGACCAGCTATACGTTCTAATATTTGGTCGATAAAAGGAAGTGGAAAGTGATCTTTTCGTGTTGCAGAGTTTAATTTTCTATAGTCAATGCACATACGCCACCCAGTTACAACTCTAGTGGGAATAGGATGCCCTTCTTCATTTTCTACAACTGTAACTCCAGATTTCTTTGGTACTACTTGTGTAGGACTAACCCATTGACTATCAGATATAGGAAAGATGATGCCTACATCTAATAATTTCAAGACCTCTTTTTTCACTACTTCTTTCATGATGGGGTTTAATCTTCTTTGAGGATCTCTACGTGGGTTAGCACTATCTTCTAAATGAATCTTATGTGAACAAATTAAGGGACTAATACCTTTAATATCAGCTATCGACCAACCTAGTGCAGACTTATGTTCTTTCAACAGATTTATGAGTTTCTTATCTTGCTCGACACTAAGTTTAGACGAAATTATAACAGGAAAGGTATCACCTGATCCCAAGAATGCGTATTTCAGTCCTTCTGGTAGTTGAGATAACTCGACTTTCGGTGCCTCAAAGGAAGATGCTTTTGGTTTTGTTCTTTCTTTTGGTAGCTCCTCAAAGCGTGGTTGCCAAACACTTCTTTCCTTTACCCCTGTGTCATTAGCAAAATTAGATGAATTAATGTTATTAACAGAGGTAATCGAATCATCAAAATCAGAATCACAAAGGAGATAGTGTAAGGATTCAGAATTTTCCCTTTCGAATATTTCAGACACCAATGAATCTATCATATAAGTATGGTGACACTCATCTTCATCTTGTAGTTGCTTCCCAACATGGAATACATTGACTTCCAGTGTCATATTACCAAATGTAAGCTTCATAAGACCATTCCTACAATTGATGAGAGCATTTGCTGTAGCAAGGAAAGGTCTACCTAGGATCAGTGGTATCTTAGACTCCATATTGACCACAGATTGAGTATCCAAGACCAAGAAATCAACAGGATAATAGAATTTGTCAATTTGAAGCAAAACATCCTCTACTATTCCCTTGGGTCTACGAATGGTTCGGTCAGCTAGTTGCAAAACAACAGATGTAGGCTTGATCTCTCCAAGGCCAAGTTGCAAATAAACTGAGTATGGCATAAGGTTTACACTTGCTCCAAGGTCTAATAAAGCTTGACTAAACTCATGTGGACCTATCTGACAGGTTATCGTGGGACACCCAGGATCTTTATATTTAGGTGGTACCTTTTGCTCAATTATTGCACTTATTTGCTCAGTCAAAAATGCGGTTTTCTTGACATTGTGTTTTCTTTTCACAGTACACAGATCCTTAATCACCTTGGCATATGAAGGTACCTGTCTGATAACATGTAACAAAGGCAAATTAATTTTGACTTGTTTCAAATGTTCAAGAATTTCACCATGATTTTCTGATATTTTTCCCAATTTCAGTGCTTGAGGGAAAGGAACATGGACCGAGGTTTTCTGCTCAACTTCCTTAGGGGGGTCGTTTGGCGGACTAGGTAAAGTTGGTCCCTCTATCACCTTACCGCTACGAGTGGTGATGGCATTGATATCTTTGATGTTATGTGATTCGGAAGACTCCATCTTATGTTGCCCTTTAGGATTAGACTGTGGTTGGGAAGGGAACTTGCCTCGTTCTTGTATAGTAAGAGCACTAGTTAGCTTACCAATTTGATTTTTTATCTCTTTGTTCTCTTCCACAATCTGAGTTATTACGGCCTCTACCTTTTGATTAGTCTTACTTTGTGCCTCTATAAATGCTTGAAGTGTGTCCTCTAAAGGATTTCTATTTTGGTGAGCATTATTTTGAGGTGCAGGGTAAGTTCTAGGTGCTTGTCCCTCAGATTTCCAACTAAAGTTAGGGTGATTTCTCCAACTAGGATTGTACGTCTCAGAATAAGGTGAAAAAGGTTTTCTATATGTTCCTAAGGCATTACATTGTTCTTCGTAAACCTCTCTCATCTCACCAAGTGTAGGACATACTTGAGCTAGATGATCTACCCCACCACAAATGAAACAACTATCTTGTGACTTTACCCTTGCAACTTGTTGAGGTTTTTGACTATCTTTTGTTTCTAAAGCTTTTAATTTGTTAGTCAATGCTTCAACTTGTGCTTTAAGGTTGTCTTCTTCCTTAAGATAGTAAATTCCACTAGTTTTTGTTCTACTAGTACCATCAGTAGTACTAGGTCCAGTCCAGGTGTGAGCTTTTTCGGCTATGTCATTTAGGTACTCTATGGCCTCATTAGGATCTTTTTCAAGAAACTCCCCATTACACATCATTTCAATAAATTGACGCTCCCTAGATGTAAGTCCCTCATAGAAATAACTAACAAGACGCCAATTTTCATACCCATGGTGCGGACACATATTCAACAATTCTTTGAACCTCTCCCAAGCTTGGTATAAAGTTTCATTATCCTTTTGGGAAAAGGTAGAGATTTGTCTCTTAAGGTTGTTGGTCTTATGTTGGGGAAAGTATTTGTTGAAAAAGGCTTCGGTCATTTCTGCCCATGTACCTATAGATCTAGGTCTCAAAGAGTACAACCAGCTTTTTGCTTTGTCTTTTAGCGAGAAAGGAAAGAATTTCAACCTAATTGACTCTACGACATTGGGTTGACTATTAAAAGTGGCGATGACCTCCTCAAATTCTCTAATGTGTAGGTAAGGATTCTCACTATCCATGCCATGAAAGGTTGGTAAGAGTTGGATCATTCCTGGTTTGAAATCTATTTGCGGATTATTTGCAGGAAACATGATGCATGAGGGGGTGGCTGTGCGATTTGGGTGTAGGTATTCTCTTAAGGAACGTGCAGGGTTGTTTTCAAGTTGGTCCATTGTGGTAGGTGTATCAGTTAACGCAATACTTGACCAAGATTCACTTAGATTTTGAGAAGTTGTATTGATTCCCTCAGTGTTTTCCCTAAGTTCTTTCTTTAACCTACGCAAAGTTTTCTCAATTTCTGGATCGTACTGCAATTCACCTTGATTAGAAGATCGAGTTACAAACATAAAAACAAAAGTTTTTTTTTTTTCTATTTTTTTATTTTATTTTTTTTTTAATTTTTTTTTAATAAAAACTAATCAATTAACTAATCAATATAAATAGTACGAAACTTTCTACAATTACCTAAAAGAACAAAAATTGAATAAAATAAAGTTTACTTACCTCGTTAGCTAAATAACTACTTATGATGCTTACTTGTTGCACCTCCCCGGCAACGGCGCCAAAATTTGATTACGCCCAAACTTGTCGAAACAAAGCGATCGATGTAGAATAGATTGGGCGGTCGTATCCACGAGGAGATGACTAAAATAAGCTAAAACCGTTAGTAGACAAAGTAGCTTTAGAGATAAATAAACAATCTAAATTAACGAAGCAATTTGATTTTAAGAAAACTTAAAGAAAAGTGAATTTTTGGTTGTTGGAAAATACGATAATTAAAACGGTAAGGTGTCAAGAATCCCTTATATGCTTCGTTCACTTATTTGGATTGATTCATAAAATTACTCAATTGAAAGTTTCACATCCCAAACAATCAATTGGAAGATAAAGAATTGAAAAACACATGATTTCTAATGTATTTGAGTAAATAATTTTCTTGCTTTTAGAATTGGCACAAAATATCATCTTATGAGAAATCGAAAACATACTATATACCAAGGCATATTGCATTAAAAGACTACCCATAAAACGAATGACTTATATCAATATAATTATATCATAAAGATTCTCACATAAAAAGAGCTTGACTAGATTTATATGAAAATTTATAAAACAATTGTATTAACATAAGAATTGATGAAAATAGTTGAAGAAGAGTAAATTACTCAAATTTATAAAACTTACAAAACCTTGAAGAATCGAATCCAAATAAGATCACTATGCATATAAGTTCATCTCTAACCTCACCAAAGAAACTCTAGCCTAATTTGCTAATCATTATCACAAGTTCTAGAGAGAAAATATGATAATGATTTGAGAGAGAATTGTAACTAAGACTAAGAATTGTCTGTTTTAAGATGTGTGATTCTAGGACTATATATAGGTGCTAAATAGCCCTAATCCAAGTAGGAGAATGCTTAGGAGGTATAAATTGAGTAGGAAGATGTTTAGGAGGCTCAATCCTCGTATGGAAAGGATTTATGCAAGTTTCCTAATCACTTTAGGACAAAAATCGCGTTTCCCGCGTAGAAGATTCTGCTCTGCGCGATATATTTGAAAAATATATATCTTTGTGCTCCGAACTCCAAATCCAGATCCGTAAAGTCCGTAACATAGCTAACTCCTTCCTCTACAACATATCCGAAATTCAGCTTAATAGGAGTTTCCTTGAGAGAGTTATCGTCCTTGGAAGTAGCAGCAATATTTCTGGCAGATTCCTTATTTGTTGTTCTTGCACTAATTGACTTCCTTGAACCTTCCCTTGTTTCAAATAATGCCTTTGATACTTGTTCAATTTGGGAAAGCTAAATATTTCGGGGTCCATATTTTATATTCCTACAAAAACAAATCAAAACTCAATATTTTCTAATCACAATAATTTCTATTAATTTCATGAAAATATCAAATTAACACTTGATTTATTTAGAAAATAAGAACAACTTAAGTGCATTTTCAAGCACCAATCAAGTACTCCAAAGGTCACAAAAAGGTTTCAGAAAATCTTACTCAAGTGATTGATTACCTTCTTGAAATCGTATTGGCCTACCCTTCATATAGAGGAGATGATGTCGGCGCAGGCTATCCAAGTGCTATGGAGGTAGATGAACCAATTACCAAACTGAAGGGTAAATCGAAGGTTGATGAAATAGTGAAGATAGAATCAGACAATCTGTCAGAGAAATCAGCAGCCCTAGCTAAAGTGACTTTTGTTCTCAAGTTATTGAATGATATTCTACTCATGTATGTCCATGCTGTTGGAGTCATATTGAGGAGAGATATGGAAATGTCTCAACCATGCGGGTCTAGTCAATTTGAATGTCCTGGACCGAGAGGCATAGTTCATCATGTATTGCACCGTCTTCTTACCATTTCAGTCCATAAATCTGCTCCTGATGAATGGAGCGATAAGCTCTCTGAAAAAGTTTCATGGTTTTTGGTTGTATTGGCTGGCCGTTCTAGTGAAGGAAGGAGAAGGGTGGTGAATGAACTTGTGAAAGCCTTATCTTTATTTGTAGATGTTGGGAGCAATTCATCCAGGACTATATTACCTGATAAGAAAATCCTCACTTTTGTTGATTTGGTATATTCCATTATATCAAAGAATTCTTCTTCCGGCAGTTTACCTGGTTCTGGTTGTTCACCCGACGTCGCAAAAAGCATGATAGATGGAGGCATTATGCATTGCCTATCAGGTATTCTTCGGGTAATCGATTTGGACCACCCTGATGCACAGAAAACTGTGAATCTCCTACTCAAGTCTTTGGAAAGCCTGACAAGGGCAGCCAATGCAACTGAACAAGTATTGGGAGCTGATACTTTGAATCCGAAAAAGACAATAGATTCAAGTGGAAGGTTAGATGCTCTACTTGTTGGCAACCCAGCTTCTTATCTAGAATTACAATCGAATGGAAATGGAAGCTTTCAAGATGGAGTCACTGGTAATTCTGGTCTAGAAGCACAACCCCAAGATAGCTGTCGAAATGTCGGTGATCAGAGAGCAAATTCAAACAATTCTTCAGAGCAAGAGATGAGGATTGAAGAGGCTCCATCTACTGATCCACCGATGGATCTTGGGGTGGATTATATGCGTGAAGATATGGAAGAAAGTGGTGCTTTACTCAATGAAGAACAAATTGAAATGACTTTTCATGTAGATAATAGAGTGGTTGATGGTATGAACGGCGAAGAGGATGCCATGGGTGATGATGGCGACGATGATAACGATGAGGATGAAGATATAGCTGAAGAAGGCACAGGTCTGATGTCCCTTGCTGATACTGATGTGGAGGATCGTGATGATACTGGATTGGGAGATGAATATAATGATGATATGGTTGATGAAGAAGATGGCGATTTCGATGAAAACCGTGTTATTGAGGTAAGGTGGAGGGAAGCCCTTGATGGGTTAGATCATCTGCAGGTACTTGGACAACCTGGAACAGGGGGCGGGCTCATTGATGTCTCTTCTGAACCTTTTGAAGGGGTGAATGTTGATGACGTTGTAGGGAATGCTGATGACTTTTTTGGCTTTGAGCGTCGTCATCGCCAGGCTAATAGAACTTCCTATGAGCGGTCTGTTACAGAAGTAAATGTTCTTCAGCATCCCCTCCTTTTGAGGCCGCCGTGTGCGGGTGATGTAGTTTCAATATGGTCATCTGGTGGGCATTCCTCGAGAAATTCCGGAGGCCTTTCTTCTGGTAACGTTGATGTAATCCAATTTTATATGTTTGATGCTCTTGTTCATCCTTTTGACAATGCACCTACTAATATATTTGGCAATCGGCTGGGTGGTTCTGCACCACTCCCACCAGCTGATTTTTCTGTTGGGTTAGAGTCCTTGCATGTATCAGGTCGAAGAGGGCTAGGTGATGGTAGGTGGACTGATGATGGTCAAGCTGCTGCAATTGCTCAGGCAATTGAAGAGAGTATCATTTCTCAATTAAGAAATAATAATCCTGCTCCAAATGCTGCTGAAATGCTCTCACAGGACCCCGGATTACTTGAGAGACATGAGGGAGATCCCACCATGGTTATTGATAATCAATTGGAAGCAGAGGTTGATAACACTGATGCTCAACAAAATGATGATCTGCATTTCAATAACGAAAATCTACTTATTCAACTTGCTGAACTTCACTCAGAGGAAGTCAACCCAGAGGTCGTTCCCGAACAAGCAGGTGAATGCTTGCAAGAAATGGAAGCTAGTGAGATTGGTCACAACAACACGGAAACTGGGGAAGGAAATACTGTTGATGGAGAGCCGCTGGAAACATCTTCAGGTCCAGTTGGTCTTGCATCTCAAGGTGAGGACTTTGGTAGATCTTTAGGACCAGATAGTCAGTCTACTTGTCATGCTCGTTGGGTTTCTGGATCAGATATACCAGATCCTGTTGATAATCTTCTCTCTTCAGTTCCAGAAAGCAGCAATATTGATATGCTTGTTGCTGAAGGGGAAAGAAATCAGCCTGAACCACAGTTACCTCTGGCTGAGATCAATCTACAGGACCTATCATCCCAGCAAGATGGTGTGGTTGCCCTTGATGCAGCTCAGACGGATGAAAGTAGATTGAATGATGAAGTTCCTAATGCAATCGATCCGACATTTTTGGAGGCGCTTCCGGAAGATCTGCGTTCAGAGGTTCTTGCTTCACAACAATCTCAGTCTGCTCCAGCTCCCACTTACGCACCTCCTCCTGCTGAAGACATTGATCCAGAGTTTTTGGCAGCTCTTCCTCCTGATATCCAGGCTGAAGTTCTTGCTCAACAACGGGTGCAAAGAATTGCGCAGCGATCGGAAGGACAACCAGTTGACATGGATAATGCATCGATTATTGCCACTTTTCCTACTGATCTACGTGAAGAGGTTTGTGTCTTCAACTTTACATCTCGTGACATTTCCTAATTTACTTACTTTGTGTGTATATATTAGGTGCTTTTGACTTCTTCAGAGGCAGTATTGTCGGCATTACCGTCTCCATTACTTGCTGAAGCACAAATGCTCAGAGACAGAGCAATGAGTCATTATCACGCTCGCAGTTTGTTTGGAAGTAGCCAGAGACTTAGTCGTCGGGGAAATAGAATTGGCTTTGGGCAGACAGTGATGGACAGGGGTGTTGGAGTCAGTAATGGGAGAGGGGCATCTTCTCTTGCAGAAAACCTGAAGTTAAAAGAACTTGAAGGAGAGCCACTTTTGGATGCTAATGGCCTGAAAGCATTAATCCGCCTGTTACGATTGGCGCAGGTTACTTTTACATTCCATTCAAAAGGTCTATTACATGGGTACACGTGCTCAATGCTTGACTAAAGTGAACTGTATGTGATTTCAAATCTGAATATTTATAGGCTAAAGTGTTTTAAACTTTCAAATTGTAAAATGATTTATTGTATAGAGTAAGAGAGGGAAAATATTGGTTGCATCTTCTTTGAACTTATTTATATGTTCAATATGGAACTGATTCTTTTTCCTCCCTTTTTAAGCCTCTTGGGAAAGGTCAATTGCAGAGACTTCTGCTGAACTTATGCTCTCACACTGATACAAGAGCAATTCTAGTTCATCTTCTGCTTGACATGATCAAGCCAGAGACTGTTGGAACAGTTGGCGGACTGACTTCAATGAATAGAGAGAGGCTTTATGGATGTCATTCTAATGTTGTTTACGGTCGTTCTCAATTGTGTGATGGTATGATTTTATTTGTCTTGGTGATGAAATTTTTTCTCTTATGAAATTATATGTAGATCTTACAAGAACTGTTATATTTGGTTTAGGTATACCTCCACTAGTGTTGCGACGGGTGCTTGAGATTCTGACCTATATGGCTACAAATCATTCTGGTATTGCCAGTCTTCTGTTCCACTTTGAGGCCTCAAACATTCCTGAATCTGCAAATATAAATTATTCAAAAGAAAAGAACGATAAAGGTAAAGATAAAGTCAGTAGAGAAGAGCATCATCATAGCCTTTCCGGAAGCCCACAAAGCGGAGAGGTTCCTTTAATATTGCTCCTTAGACTCTTAGGTCAACCACTTTTCATACGGAGCATTGTTCATCTTGAGCAGGTATGTGTCTTCATGAAGAAAGGATGCTCACGGACTAGGTTTTGCTTTATTGTAAAATAGGGTATTCTTTATTGTGCAGGTCATGGGTCTGCTCCAAGTGGTTGTCTATGCTGCGGCATCCAGGGTAGATATTCGGTCTAATGCTGAAGAAACAGCAGCTCTTACCAACCCTAATGGTAACAGTTTTACCACTGATGTTCAGAATGATCCTCATGAACTGGGTGTAGAATCTAATCAACTTGACCAAAGTCCTAATACTTTGTACTCCAAATCAGATGGCCAGAGAAGCATTAGGACCTGTGATATCTTCTTATTGATTCCGCAACTGGAGTTGCATAATCTCTGCAATCTTCTCGGCCATGAAGGGTATTATTTTTGTAATCTTATTGTTATTATATCTTCATTGTTGAGTTTCATGTGTCTTATACTTGTCCTAAGATATATAGACTTTTATCTGGAAGTTTTTAATTGACCATTGAGTAGCATTTTTCTTAAATTCCTTTTGTTCAGTGTTCTTCCTTGTGCTATCTTTAGATTAAGTTACAGATTTACAATGTTGGAGTGTTTCATGTCTTGTTAAATAATTAGGCTGTCGGACAAAGTTTACACATTGGCTGGTGAGATGCTAAGGAAGTTGGCCTGCGTTGCTGCTGCTCATCGCAAATTTTTCATTTTGGAGCTTACAGAGTTGGCGCAAAGATTGAGCAGCTCAGCTGTCAATGAACTTATAACACTTAGGGTTACACATATGCTTGGGTTAAGTGGTGGATCTATGGCTGGGGCTGCAGTTCTCCGTGTTCTACAGATACTCAGCTCACTTGCATCAATTGACATCAACAGTCATAAGGACAGAATGGATGAAGAGGAGAAGGAAGAGCATGCCACCATGTGGAAGTTAAATGTTGCATTGGAGCCACTATGGAAAGAACTAAATGAATGTATCAGTATAATGGAGTCAGAGCTTAGTCAGAGTTCCAACTCTTCTGTTGTTTCAAATATTAACAGTGGAGGGCAAATACAGAATTCTGCATCGTCATCTCCCCCTCTTCCTCTTGGAACTCAGAGAATCTTGCCCTTCATTGAGAGCTTCTTTGTTCTCTGTGATAAACTACATGCTAGCAATCCAATATTGCAGCAAGATCATTCAAATGTAACAGCAAGAGAAGTGAAAGAATCTGCTGGGAGTTCAGTTCAATCTTCAATAAATATGGATTCTTATAGAAGAAATGATGGTTCCGTCACATTTGCAAGGTTTGCTGAGAAGCACCGTCGCCTTCTTAATGCTTTTGTGAGGCAGAATCCCGGTTTATTGGAAAAATCTTTCTCGATGATGCTGAAAGCTTCTCGGTTGATAGATTTTGACAACAAAAGGGCTCATTTCCGGTCCAGGATACGGCAGCAGCATGACCAACACCTTTCAGGTCCATTGCGGATTAGTGTTAGACGAGCATACATTTTGGAGGATTCTTATAACAAGCTTCGCATGCGACCAAGTCAAGATCTCAAGGGACGATTGAATGTGCATTTTCAAAGTGAAGAGGGTATTGATGCTGGCGGTTTGACTAGGGAATGGTATCAAGTACTGTCAAGGGTCATATTTGACAAAGGAGCTTTGCTTTTCACTACTGTCGGAAACAATGTCACTTTCCAGCCAAATCCTAATTCTGTATATCAAACCGAGCATCTCTCTTATTTCCGATTTGTGGGACGTGTGGTAATCGTCCAAAGAACCCTACGTTGAGCTTGAGAATTGTTTTGCATCTTATGTGTTTTGTCTTGTCATTATCTAACACTGGTTATACCATCCTACTTATAGGTTGACGGACAACTGCTTGATGTTTATTTTACTCGCTCTTTCTATAAGCACATACTTGGTGTGAAGGTGACTTATCATGATATAGAAGCTGTGGATCCTGATTACTATAAAAACTTGAAATGGATGCTGGAGGTGAGTGCGATTAAGAGTTCAATCATGCTTGTTTCTTCTCAAGAGTTCATGAATAAGCTAAATGTCTTTTCTTGTGTCAGAATGATGTGAGTGACATACCTGATCTCACATTTAGCATGGATGCAGATGAAGAAAAACACATCCTTTACGAGAAAACGGAGGTACTGATTTATGAATATTTCCCCTAGTGGTTTCTTTATTGGGAAATCTTTTCTTGAATGTTCAGTTCAACTAATATCCACAATCTTTTTTCCTGATTTCTATTTGCCTCACGTAAAGGTTACTGACCATGAGCTTAAACCGGGAGGAAGAAATATCAGAGTCACAGAAGAAACAAAGCATGAATATGTAGACCTTGTTGCTGATCACATTTTGACGAATGCTATCCGTCCCCAAATTAATTCGTTTCTAGAAGGTTTTAATGAACTAGTACCACGGGAACTTATATCAATTTTTAATGATAAAGAGCTCGAATTACTGATTAGCGGTCTTCCAGAAATTGATTGTAAGTCTGCATTCCTCCTCTCCGTTGTCAAGATTTTGTGATATTGTTGCCCTTACTATGAAAACTTGAATGTTTTTGCAGTGGATGATCTGAAGGCCAACACCGAGTATACTGGCTATATGTCTGCATCAAATGTTGTTCAGTGGTTTTGGGAAGTTGTTAAGGGATTCAACAAGGAAGATATGGCAAGATTGCTCCAATTCGTAACTGGAACCTCAAAGGTGATTTGTGCGGACCTGAACTATCTAAGTCTCTTAAATTGCTGACCTATTTTCTATTGTCATAGTCAATTCTGTTTGAGATGACATGTTTCAACATGTTTTGTTGACACATTTCAACATGTGACTTTGATGCTGATGTAGACTGTGGTCCATCCTTTTAAGTCCATATGTTTGTGTAAGTTTATGAGAGCAAGTGCGTCAGGAAACTCATGTGTCGAAATCGGCTAAGGTATAATATTGTGTTTGAGGAATACAATGGTTCAGTTATGGTCTTGTTGCTAAATTATTGTGTAGCTCTAATTTTAGATTCATAACATGTAAGCTTTTTCTGGGAAGTATAAAATGTAATTTAGATACAGATGTAATGCTTGAAAAAAAGTAGGACCTCATGCAGCTTGATACTCGAGATTGGGGGACTACCCTTTTCATTTTTGTTTTGGTTGTTATATCTGCTACTTGGTATTCATGGTTAATTTGTGGCAGTCTATGCTATCTTCATTGTTTTTCTTCTAATTATCCTAATAATGTTCCTTGTTTTGATGTACTGGTTTTTTTCTCCAAACACTTCTTACTCAATTAATTTTTTTTCCTGGTTAGTGTACTTTGGTGGTTGATGTGCTTTTTTCTACTTTGGACAATAAATACATCTATATCAAATTGTTTTTTTTAAGGTGGTTAGGCATAATGTTTCTATGTTTGTTTGAGAGGACTCCCTTATTTGAGCCAACTTTTACTCCGCCTACGTGCATGACATGAAGTCTGCACAGTTATTATTTCCTTGGGATAGTGGGACGTGTACTAACTGTAGAGGGATGTCCCTAACTTGCACGTGCCTAGTGGCAATTTAGCCTCTGTAGATTGTTATATATTCTTGCAGTAATAATTTAGATTTTTGTTTCTTAGGTTCCTTTAGAAGGTTTTAAGGCACTGCAAGGCATATCAGGTTCACAGAGATTTCAGATTCACAAAGCATATGGAGCGCCTGAGAGACTTCCATCAGCTCATACCTGGTAAGTTTTTTATACCGAGTGTATGATATGATCAATGTTTAATGATTCGACATTTATATTCTTTCAAATATAATGGATTATTTATGTTGCAATTTATCCTGTATATTCATTTGTCTTTACTAACCAGCTTTAACCAACTGGACCTTCCGGAGTATTCTTCAAAAGAACAGCTTCAAGAACGTCTGTTACTAGCAATCCATGAAGCCAGTGAAGGATTTGGATTTGGTTAAAATAACATGGTTCTGAAAAATTGCAGCTGGATTCTGAGTTCCCATGTACATGTTAGTTATTCTTTACCATAATCCTGAGTTTCAGTTCATAATTGGTGGCATATGTGCACACTACTTATTTTTCTTTCACAAGCATCACAAGTTGATAAAAACCACATTAATTATCTGTAAACAGGGCAATGGGAATTGGCATATCAAAATCATATTCTGAAAACTTTTTTTCTTGAAACGTGATTTATCTAATTTTGCAGATGAGAAATGTCGATCAGGATCAATTATACCTCCAAATAATTTTCAATAACGGGCTTTTGACAGCCTTAGCTCATTGACAGGGAAGTCACAGATGTTGCAAGTTGTTCATTATTGATAGCAGTAGCAGAGCTGACTTACTAGACTTGTAATTACGGCAAAGGAACTGGCGATTGCCCCTATGTGTTAACCCCCGTGTACATACTTATTGTTTCCAACTTTAAGGGAAATGGGGGTGGTTTTAGATGAGGATCTATCTTTTATTCTCATTCTTTATATGTATACTAATAAATTGGCTTCTGGTTACACCTTCAGAAGATTAATTTTTTAAGTGCGGTAGTTGTGGCATTTAATAATAGTAATTTTCTCACTTTCCTATTTCCATATTTAGGAAATTGTCCGGCCTCCATTTGCCTTGCCTGGGCGTGTTTACGATCTGACCCTTACAATTATATGTTTTGCAAGATATGACTAAGATATCCTAGATCTAATTACCAAATATAGAAAAGAACTTCTACATCAAAGCCAAGTAGAAGATTCTTTTTTCAAGCTTAAAGGTTTCTGAAATGAACTGTAACTAGAATATCAGGTTGAAGCTTTCTCCCCTTCAACCATTAGTGATCAAGCGCATAACATTGTTTGTATATTAGTCAAGAAGAAACATAAGTAATGATGGCTTGCAGCTATAATTTGTTTGATTGTTTTTTTAGGGCTTTTTGTAGAAATAATTTTTAAGATATTGTATTAGTTTTTGAAATAAATTAAAAACTCTGACTAATTGGATGGTAGGTCGTGATCGTCATAGTGTGTTTTGTTAAAACAAAATAGAAATTTTTGGTTTGCGTTGGTGTTATAATAAAAACTCTTTTAAGTGAATCTTTTGAAGCTAAACCAATAGGCTGTAACTGATGATCCTTTTTGAGATTATAATAACCTTTTTTCTTAAAACGTATCAATAGATTGTTCACTATTGTTGTACAACTTGACAATATATAGAAGGCCTAGTAACCCTTTTACTGCATGATTCAAATCGATGTTCATATTTGGATTTGGTAATGGGAGATATACCAACAAAACAATAGTTAGAACTGTCATAAAATTGCAAATATTGCCCACATTCAAGTACTTGTAATTTTGTTATGACCAATAAAATGGACTTAGACTGCGATACAAGAATTTCAAAAGGGTTGATCAAAAAAGCAAAAAGAATTTCAAAAGGGTTCACGGTCGCCTATGAACTAGAATGATAATGTGAAGGACCCAATTTAAAGTTCTGAAAAATGTTAGGGTGGATTTGAGATTTAAAAGAAAATTAATACAGTATACAAAGTTGTTTGACAAATGCGAAATTTTGAATTGAAATTAAAAAGAAAAACTTTTACTGTGAAGTAGCCATGGCTTGGCGCTTGAGCTCCAAAACGACAAATCCCTTGAAGATTTTTCAATCAAACTCGAGAGGTTGTAAGAATTACAGAACCTCTACCAATCCAATTTCTCCTGGTATATATACGTCTATCTTTTTCCATTACACTATACATAATTCTATGTACTGAATTTTTCTTCTTAAAAAACACAGGGGAAGAAATGGAGAGGAGTGTGTACACAGTCCTTACAATTGACCGATGGGAGTCTTTAAATTGCATGAATTACAGAACTGCATCATTAAAGCCAGTTCATGGAAGGTTAGCTTTGAAATTCTTGAATTGGATTGTAAAGCAACCAGGGTTAGAGTTCAATCACATAACTCACTTGTACTGTATTACATCTCATATTCTTGTTAGAGCAAGAATGTATGGTTATGCTAAATCCATATTAAGCCAGTTATCTGAAATGGGTTTGGTGTCAAGTTCACTTTTTTCTACACTTATGGACACATATCCTTTATGTAACTCAAACCCTGCAGTTTTTGACTTGTTAATAAGGGTTTATGTAAGAAAAGGAGCTATTGATGATGCTTTAGAGATTTTTCGAATGATGGGTTTTAGGGGTTTTAGGCCTTCGGTATATACTTGTAATATGATTCTATCTTCGATGGCTAAAATGCGGGTTCCTGAGTCTGTGTGGTGGTTTTTCGGAGAAATGCTTGGGAAAGGTATTTGTCCAAACATTGGGACATTTAACATATTGTTGAATGTTCTTTGTGTGGAAGGGAAACTAAAGAAGGCGGGTTATTTACTTAGAAAAATGGAGGAAAGTGGTTATGCTCCAAATGTGGTGAGTTATAATACGGTTTTGAATTGGTGCTGCAAAAAGGGTAGATATAAAGAAGCTGCTGAGCTTCTAGATCGTATGAGTAGCAAGGGAATTGAAGCAGATGTGTGTACATATAATTTGCTTGTAGATAATCTATGTAAAAATAATAGAAGCGCAAAAGGGTATTTACTCTTAAAAAAGATGCGGAAGAGGATGGTAATCCCTAATATAGTCACTTATAATACTATCGTGAATGGGTTTGTTAAAGAAGGGAAAATTGCAGTTGCTGTAAAGGTGTTTGATGAGATGTGTAAGGTTAATATTTCACCAAACCTTACCACTTTTAATGTGTTGATTGATGGGTATTTTCGTGCAGGAAATTTTTCCGAAGCTTTTGAATTTCTGAATAAAATGGAAGCAAAGGGGTTGAGACCAAATGAGGTTACTTATGGAACTCTTTTGCATGGCTTGTGCAAGTGTGGTGAGTTAGATTCTGCGAAGAATCTATTTGAGAGGATAAAGCTTGGTGGTATTTATGTTAATACTAAAATGTATACCACACTAATGGATGGAATATGTAGAAGTGGGGCTCTAACAGAAACTGTACAGTTACTAGATGAACTGCTTGAGTATCATATAAATCCTGACATAGTTACGTATTCTGTTCTTGTAAATGGATTTTCTAGAGCTGGAAAGATAAATAATGCTAAGGAAGTAATGTGTAAAATATATAAATCTGGAACTAGACCAAACAAAATTGTATATTCTACGTTAATTTACAATTTATGTAGACTGGGAGACATAACTGAAGCATTTATGGTTTATAAGGTGATGCTTAAGAGTGGTAATTTTTCTGATCTTTTCATTAGCAACTTATTGATAGACGCCCTTTGTAAAAGTGGGAAAGTGAAAGAGGCAGAGGCTTTCATGCATCATAACCGTAGTATCGGTCTTATTCCAAATTCCGTTACTTTTGATACAATTATTGGTGGTTGTGCAAATGTTGGAGATGCGTTAAAAGCATTTGAAATGTTTGATGAAATGGTTAATAATGGTTATCAGCCTAGCTTCTACACATATGGAAGTCTATTAAAAGGACTGTGCAGAGGAGGAAAGGTAAACGAGGCATTGAAATTCTTCAGTACCCTTCGCAATATTCCTTGTACAATGGACATCGTGTTATACAACACAATGTTTGCTGAGATATGTAAACTTGGAAATTTCAAGTTAGCTATTATTCTTTTAACTGAGATGGTTCAAAATCATTTGGTTCCTGATATTTATACATACAGTAGTCTCGTTGCTGGCTTATGTAGAAATGGAAGGGTTGTAACTGCAATTCTTCTGTTGGAGAGGGAACTGCAGAGAGGAAATGTTTCTCCGAACGAGTTTACGTACTCGAGTATTATCAATGGCTTTGTCAAGATTGGTCAGCCACAAACTGGTATTTACTTCTTTGATGACATGATGAATCGTGGTATAAATCCCGATATAGTTACTTTTAATACAATACTTGATGCATGTTCAAGAATTGGAAAAGTGACTAAGTTGAACGATATATTGTCAGTAATGGAAAACAAAAGTGTGTCCCCTAATTTATCTACGTATAATGTACTCTTACATGGGCAATCAACGCGAGGAAATATTTCCGAGTGCTTTGCTTTGTATTATACCATATTGAGGAAAGGTTTTGTTCCTGATAAATATACATGTCATTCTATAATTCTTGGGCTATGTAAATCTGGCCTGCTTGATATTGGGGCTAAATTTTTGAAAATGATGATCTTAGAGGGGACAGTCGCAGATCATTTGACATTTAACATGCTAATAGCCATGTATAGTGAGAGAGGTGACTTGTTTAAAGCCTTTGATTTATTCAATATCATGAAGTCCATTGGAGTTTTACCTAATGAAGTTACTTACGGTTCAATTTTTATCGGTCTTAAAAGAATATCCCATTTCCAAGAATCCTGTGTTTTTCTTCATAAGATGCTGAATGATGGTTTTATCCCTACTGATAAACAATACAGCAGTTTGATAACGGGTATGTGTAAATTCGGAGATATACGAGGAGCATTGAAACTGAAAGATGAGATTGAGGCACTTGGCGTAAGCTCTTGCCATGGGACTGAAAGTGCAATGGTTAGAGGGCTTGTGATGCGTGGGAAGATAGAGGAGGGGATGTTTGTTCTTAATAGCATGTTGAAAAAGGAACTTATTCCGACAATTCAAACTTTCACTACTGTAATCCATGGATTCTGCAAAAAATCGAAATTCTCTGAGGCATTTAGTATTAAAAGTTTGATGGAATCTCATGGAGCTAAGCCTGATGTTGTTACTTACGATGTTCTTATGACTGGCCTCTGTCAAAGTGGTGATACTGCTCGTGTATTTGAACTGTATGAGGAGATGAAACAGAGGGGTGTCTTCCCCAACACCAACACTTTTTCGATTCTCATTAATGCCGTTATTCATGAAAATGATTCTGTAAAGGGTGAAAGCATTTTGAAGGATATGGAGGAAAGAGGATTTGTTAGTCAGAATTCAAGTTCTCGAGAATGGCATAGAAGATTGATTGATGCCATGGAGAACATAGGCCTTTTACGGCGGCACAAAACAAAGAAAAAGATGACGAGAAAATAGCTAACCAGTATGGAAGCTTGCTCAATACATGATCTAGGAATGGCAATGCTTGTCATCAAGAGAGACAAAATGATCATGTAAAGGAACATGTGGATGGAGAAATTGATGGTATAGAAGTCGGTCAACCCTGTAATTGACTAGCAAATTAACATAATTTTGTAAATGGAATCTGCTGTTTGTTCTATTTTTCAGTCATTTTCATTTTGCTAATTAATGGCGCCTGCAGGTTACTTACCAGTTGAGATTGTTGGAGCATCATAATGTTTGATGACTCCCAAGTTTCTTTTCTTTGGCAAGAGGAAGAAGTTGGAAGACAAACATCAAAATGATAACATCCTGCATGCTTACTTACTTAGATCAATTATATTATATGATGAGTATTAGTCCAAATAATCCTTGTCAAGTACAATTTAATTTCAGATGGCCCAGTTGTTGAAACTAGTACTATGAATTATTTTTTCAAGTCTCGACTTGGAAATGATGGAACTCTTTATGTCCTTCATTGCATTATAGGGTAATAAAATTGTATAATTACCCCTAAGTTCAAAAAAAATATATATATTTTTTTACATATTTATTAACAATTTAATTTTTATAATAAAGAAATAAACAAACTTTTATTCATTATATTAAATAAATATAAGAAATTTATTTACACATTTAATTGAATAAATTATTTTTTCTGTTTATAATAAATACATGGGTACTTGAGAACAGAACATATGGATGGCCTACAAAACAATCTCCAACCACTTCAATTCATCCACACCCCAATCTTCATAGCTAGTCATAATATAGACAAAGAAGTATGTTATGTTTTAGCCAGCCAATATTAATTTGAACAATTATAAAAAAAATTCCCACCTTCCATCAGGGAGATAGCCACGTATGGTAAACGGTATTTTCCTCTCCCGCAAATCTGAAATAGGAATAAATGAAAAAACAAAGGTATTACTTAAACCATGCTAGCTCATTGCTGAATCTTACAACCTTAAATGGCTCAAACAGTCACTGTTTATAGTTGAGGATATGAGACTTCTTCTATCTAGGATAATATTAACAGCCTACGGTTAAAAAAAAAACGAGTAAAAAACTCTTTTAATTAACGGGCATCGACTCTAACACCCTCGAGCGGCGAGTCAAACAACCGAAAATATGATTTTTTGGGTACAATCTGCTATTAAATTTTTCCGAGGATGCAAAGTGAAAAATAAGCCTATTTCGAGGGCCAAAAGTGGGATTAAGCACAATTGCAAAAGATTAATCGATTTTATCCGACATATCCATATCTTTGTTTGTCTAGCATCAACAGGTGGTTCACTTCCTCCTACATATGCAATTTCTGATTCAAGTCATGTCCAAGTTTTGAGTTAGTTGAATTTGATGTATTATTTGTAATTTATCAGGTGCAGAGAAAGTGAATTAATATTAGAATTTCTGTGTGTATAAATAAATCATAATCAACAAATGGTTGACTTTGATTTTCTAGAAACCATGTATGTATTTGTATTTACACTTGAATTTTTAACGTATTCTACCAAGGTATTCAGCCATATTTTATTAGTATATTAATTGTATAGCTATATAGTATATATATATGTAGTTTTTACTGACGACTAAACTAAACCCATCTCTTTCTCTTTCTCTTTCTCTTTAATTATCTTTCTCTCTCTATTTCAAGGCTCCGTCACTTTTCTGCTCAGAAATATCTCTATCGCCAGGATTCATGTCGGTATGAAACCCAGTTTTTATTGATTAATTATGGTTTGAATCGATTCATATTTCCTTGTTATTTCCCTTTTTTAAGATTATAATAGAAGTAATTATTCTCCAAAAAAGTTTTCGTTTTGTATCGATTTTGATCGATCGTCTCTGTTAGAAGTTGTATATTTTTATGCTTGAAATTTTGATGTTCTTTAGTTTCTTTTTCATGCTGATGTTAAACAAAGTTCTAAATTTGTTGGCTTATCCCATATCCAAATAGGAAACATAATAAAATAAAAAAATAAGTTATTTAATTATGAACATCAAAATTCATCAGTTTTTTTTCCATTTATACATAACTCAATCTTTTGTCCTGAAAATATTACTGAATAGGAGCATCTAATTTCCTCTAAATTGGGACTTTTGCAGTTCATTTTTAAGTTATATGTTAACAAAAGGTATTCTATTTTTAGATTTTCCTAATTTTATGTCGTGTGTGCCCAAAGATATTCAGGTTATCCAAATTCGATATAATTGCTTATAAACCAGCACAAGTCTTCCCTTTATCTATGCTGTTGGGTACTCTTTATTGGTCAGTATCAGATGTAAAAGTTGGTTTTTTTCAAGAATTTGTGTTGTTGCAAAATATTAGAGTAACATATTTTTTTCTATTGGATTTCTATATACTCCTCTTGTGTCTGTGGATTTAGTTTCTGGAGTCGAGATTACACAGAATAAGTTCATATTTGCTTAAAATAATTGAACAGTCATCTGATTGGGTTCTTGGATCTGAAAATGGATCTTTGATGTATCAAAACAAAACTTTGAGCTCATTGTTAAATTCAATTTATATACGAACTGCAGTGACACCTCAAGAATCAAAATCTGTGCTTTGTCAATTACCAAGATTAAACTACTTTCTTCTTTTCGGTTGCATATTATTTCTCATATGTATCATTTTATTGCAGGAGAAGGGTCGACCATTGCCAAAGTTTGGTGAATGGGATGTAAATGATCCAGCTTCAGCTGAGGGATTCACAGTAATATTTAACAAGGCTAGGGACGAGAAAAAGACAGGTGGCAAGCCAGATTCTCCTACAAAGATGGATTCAAATACAAATAATCATGGAGTCGAACCCTTAAAGCCCCAGGCTGTAAGTTGTTCTCCAACTAAGTATTGTAAATACAGATCAGTATTTTTGTATGATGCGATGAATCTGTCTATTGGTTGCGCAAGACTACATGTACTTATCATTTTTTCGGTGGTTGTGGCACATCCTACGCTTTCATTGATTACATTTTACTCAAAAAGAGGCAATTTGTTGGTCATTGCTCTTCCAGATGTCATATCCTAAGCTCTTTTTCTTGAACATCAATTTTGTCTTTGACTTTATCTGGTGTTTATGAGTGTCAAACTAACGATAAGTCGTTCATTTGCAGAAAAAATGGTTTTGCTGTATGTAGAGAGAGACCAAGTGCAGAATCTTGATCTTGTTTATTATGTTTAAAAGATAAGTATAGGACTGCGCCTGCGTATCTATAAACAGCCCCGAAAGTGGAGCTACATATTGTATCAGGCACCACAGTAATTCAGTTTGTGTGCTGTAGAATCGCATTGGTTAAAACGAATATGGAAAATGTTACAATTAAGCCATCTTTATGTTTGTTGGTTTTGGCATCTCTTGTAAAACACCATTTTACCTGTATTTTTCAGTTAAAACATTCTTGTTCTTCATTTTTCCATTTTTTGCTTAATACAGATATAGTCTAACAATATCTCTTTGAGAACATTGAATTTTATATTATTTCGTTTACTATGTGAAAATTGTCGATAAATTAATATTTCTGCAGCCTATTTAGCCACCAAATAGAAACTCTTCGATTTCGCTTTGTTTTAATTTTGAAAAAAATGGTTCAGATGATTTTAGTGAAACATTTGAAACACAATTTAGAATCAATTTGGATGCTAGGTTTTGTAGTTTTGAAAATTTGATATAGGATTTGAATTGAGCTTGGATGTTGGAGCTTGATTATCATATCTTACAGAGAATGGTAGTATGCCTTTTGTAAGTTTAAGATTTTATTAGGTCTTGGGAGACAGGTTGGGACCTGAGCTTGATATGAAGTATACAGATGAATTTTAACCCCGACCGAATAGGGCGAGACAGGGGATAGTCCAGATCCATAAGGAGCCAATGTTGTAGAATATGCCAGCCAACAATGCACAGCGGAAAACCAAAGGCATAGACTTACAAGGAAATATCTATCCAGCCTTAGAAATTCCAGTTGTGGTCATGTCTTATGCAATCTTATTTATACACAGAAAAGCAACTAAACTAAAATTTTGAAAAATAATAAGATTAAAATACCTCAGGATGTAGATCACTATTTCTAAACCAAACCAGTAGTATTATAATTTGGGTCATTGGGTGGAACTGGATAAAAAAACTGCAAATCCAGGACAGTGGCAACAAGCCACTTGAAAACGTCAACAATAAAAAAAATGCATGACATAATTGACACTGAGCCACGATGCCAGCATCAAAACTATATTTGGAACAAGTTTTATAACTTTTTAGTTTCAGAAGTCCTACTTATAAATTATGGAGTAGTAAAATCTACATGTGACTCTCTGCAAATGTAAGGGGAACTGTAATTCTGCAACCGAGTTCATAACCAGTGCAACATCAAACTCTAGATGCCCCAAGCTTTCTCTCAAATAAACGTCGCAAAATGTAGACTTGCAAACCGCTAGCTAAAATTAGAGCAGTTGATTCCACCAACACTTTGTGAATTGCTCCTCTGCCCATTTTCTCGTTCACTGAAATTCAATATAAGAATCATTCAGTAACAGTAAATACTATCATCTTAGGTAAGTCTTGCCATAGAGGACAGTCGATACTTTTCTTGTGTTTATTGCACATCAGATAAACAAGCATAAAAGATGCATCAATATAGGGGAAAACAATTAGAAAAAGAAACAGTCCCATGAATTTTAAGATAGAAATCAAGAGAAAATGCAGGAAGCCGATTGTTTGCTCACAAATGCTTATGAATCAAGGGTTCAATATTCATTCTATTTCTTTTTCCTTCAAGTCCTTGTCAACAATGATTAAAGAAAATGAGACAGCATATTTTAAGAGGGCAGTTATAAAACTAAAGAATCATAATAGGCGAAATGACTGAAAAAAGTAAAAGGTTACCACTAATATCTATATATCTCAATGGGATTGCAAAGATGCCTTATTACCTATTGCCTGACGATCAGTCTGTGCCTCTAGCCAATGCTGCTCAAACTGAATATTGTATAAAGCTTCCTCTAGGTTCCCAATATGCTCAAAAAGAGGTTTAAAATGCTCTGCATATTTCACAAAGTAAAGAAGATATTCTAAATCAACACCCCCAAACAAAATTGAAGGGAAAAATCAGAAACACGATTACCATCTTTAGCATGCTCGTCATGGTATAAGAAATGGGCAGCATGCACATCAAAATCCAGGGTTTCGTGATAGGGGGACTTGTTAGTGAAACAAAATCGGTAAACTCCTTTATGATAGGCCACAAACTCGTGCTTGTCGCTTGTCTTGTCACGAATGTCATGGACCTGTTCACCATTTGGTCCCTTAACCTTATATTGTTTCAGTGGAGGTTAATTTAACCATTTTGTCACATCCAAGCAATATTTAAAATATAAAAGAAATAGGAAACTGATACAATAAAAAACACAACTCAGAGAAGAAAAAAAACTTATATATATGACAATTCAATAACTAAATAAATATAAATTTGAATTGCTCGAAAGGCATTACAATAGTAGGAGTTGAAGGAGAAAGGGGGAGAGAGTTTTACCACAAGGTCAACGCCTTCTTCACCGTAACCACCCCATGATCCCCCAGACTTAATCACCACAAATGAAAAATGCACTGTTTGGCCATATTCCACCTTGTGCGAGAAGCACTCCTCTCTATCTATGATAAATCTAATGCCAAAAGCCCCTCCAAAACTCCCCAAAATTACTATCACGGCCACCAATGGCAATGAGGACCTCATCTCTGTCCCAATTACACAACCTGAATTGTTTTTTCATGAAAAAAAAATTACATTACAACAAATATAAAACACTATTTCTCTTGCCTTATTTATTGAACTAAAGAATAGAGTTTTTGAATTTAGAACAAATTATAAGCAGCGCTAATTTATCTATGTCGGTATAGATATATAAATATTAGCATATAAACCGAAATCGTAGAATCAAATGTGCCACTAAATATTAAACCCTAACAAAGAGGAAAAACGGAGCTTACTTTTGGAATTGCTCTGTTCGTAATTTTCACGGGAGGTTTTTCGGTGTTAGAAAATGTGCAGTAGTACATACATTCTATAAAACCGGACAGGGGGGCGACTATCCATGACATGGATTTTCAATTATCAGCCAATATAAGGTTGACACGTGTTCTGCTAATTTTTAGTATATTTTTTCATGTCCAAATTTATTTTGAAAATCATATTTTTCATATGTAATTTCCTATATAAAGCACGTAGCATAATTTTCATAAAACAAAGGTGAGAATTGTTCGTTTTAGCTTTCTGAAAATTTTCATGGTTTTTCAATAAACGAAAATCATAATGGTCCTATACTCTGGTGGTCAAACTTTTGAAAAACAAATCAAAACACATTCACATTTTTTTAAATTCTTACTTCATAAATTCTTTTCGAAAGCCAACCAAATGAGCCCTAATTTTTTTTTATTGTCGCTCAATATTAATAAAGTATGGAAAAATTAAAATAATTTTTTTTTGGAATTCATCTATTTTAGAGAGAAATTATGTGTGTAGTTATATAATATCCATCAACGAGATGATTATAGTTTCAATATTATTCAGACCAACCGTAAACAAATATATATATATATATATATATACTACAATTTAAGAAATCAATAAATTGTTATCTCATGATTATGAAATTATATCTTAACTAATTAAAAAAAACCTCTTGAATAATGATCACATGTAAAATTGTCAAATTTCACATAATTTTTAGTATTAGTTAATAATTTTTCTCACAAAAAACAAGATTTTTTTAACGTACACGTGATTGAGACGTGGAATTCATTTTAAAAAAAAAAAATTAAAATACCCCAGTGGCCAAAATGAACAAATTGTTAATTAATAAACTATACTTCAATTAGATTGACATACAATTACTTTCGAAGATCAACACCAAATTGTGAAAATGCTTATTGAAGATTATAGACTGATAATTCACACTTGTAAGTTGCATATGCTAATAAAAATGAGAGAATTGCTACAAGAAACCATAAGTACACAAAGAAAGAGCCACCAAAGCAGATTTCAGTGCAACTGAGCTTGACATCCTTCCCTTATCCTTTCTAAACAAAGCAGCATTGTAAAGTGGCAAATTGATCAACACCAAAACTCCACAAAGAAGAATCTGCAAAGCCATAGCTCCATCGACAAATCCCGACCCCTTACTCGCCATCGCTTTCACAACCTTCCCAATGAAACAAAACAAATTGAGCATTGCCAATGTCGATAGAATGAATAACGTCGGAGAATTAACTCCAAACTCCATTTTCTCTTCCTTGTACCTCCGCAATACTTCCTCATCAGACACTTTAGCAGAAACTACAAATACCGTTTTAGAATAGTTGACAAACTTTAAGAATGTGTCAATCACTGCAAAGAGATAAGAGCTTGTTCTTTTGTATAGCCATATTCTTTGCTCGTTCCACCACCCTAATGCCGTTCCTCCTGAGTAGAGATACTCTCCGAGGCTGTATAGAGTCTCGGAAATGATCACATATGCAAACGGAAGAAACCATAAGCTTGACACCTGAATATTTGAACTTAACATTATGAGTAAGATTGAAGGTATTTTGCTAATTAGGCAAAGCATTGGGGGTATTTTTGCATTTCACTCAAAAGGATAATGTAAGTATATAAATAAAATTCATTTTAGAAATTGAATACCTTTGGGAACAAGGAGATGCCATTGAGAAGATAAAGAGAAGGTATAATGGAATAGTACAATGTTGCAAAGCAATTTGGAGACCAAAAACAGTATGTACAATATCCCATTATGAGGCCAAAATTGATTTTTCCGAGACCATACCAAACCGGACTGTATTTTGACAGTAAAATCTGCAAGTCTCCTTCAGACCATCTTTTGTGTTGTACTAAAATTTGATCAAGGCTTGTTGCCGCAACACCCAAGAAAGCTTTCGTTTTAGGATTGAAATAGATCGATTTCCACCCTAGACATTGGATTGATATCCCCGTGATCACGTCTTCAACAGGGCAGCCGTATTTTACGCCTATCTGCATTTCATTGAAATAAACTAAATAATCATGGAAAAGGCAAACTTAGTGAAAGAATAAACATTTTAAAAAATACCTCATGGCCCCAATGAGTGTTTTGTTCAAATGTGCAGCTAGCTAATTCTTCAATCCTATTTTCCAAATCAGTAACATTTTCTTTCGTTTGATTAAGACTGTTTTCCTTCCATTCGAACCTCGATTCTTTGGTAAACTTTCTTCCGCAGAGAGTATCTCGTCTGTGAAAGCAACCAGTTCCGATATACAAAGGCCCTCCGTAACCATCCAAACCATGAAACTCCACCTTCATTAATGTATATACCAATACCAACATATTAATTTACACACAAATGAAAGGATTTGTAGTATGTTCGGATACATAAGTCGTGCAGTACTTACCTCGCTTATGACTCTTAGGGAGCCTCCATAGAGTTCATTCTTGGTAATGTTGTAAAAATTCTGTGGGAACTGCACAAAAGCAATTTCATGACCCTTTTTTTCGTCCAAGAAGAAGCAGAGCGCGTCGCGGATTGAGAGTGAGTTATTTGAGTACATGTCACAATCTACATTTAGAATTATTGGTCCATTGCTGATTTCAGATGACACCCTAATCTGCATAATTCAATACAAAAATAGTAACCTTTAGAAATATCATTTTTTTGTCATAATTAATACGTATTAGCTAGCACTTTGACACTCACCAATGCATTCATAGCTCCAGCTTTGAAGTTGTGAAAATGTTGTGGTCTTTTCTGGCGTGCCAAATAAACTAAAGTTGGCAGTCTATACCCTTCAATGTCCTTGGATTCTGAATCTCTTCCATCAATCAGTATCTGATAAAAAATCTCCATCTAATTAGATTCTTGGAAATATCTCGTTATGGTTCAACATATATAATCAGATTTTCAACAAATGTCGCGTTTAGTTTAGAATGTGTTCTGTGAAATTCACTTACTTGAAGTATGGCGTCATGATCACCCGGAGATGAAAATGAATCCCACTTAGAAAATCCTTCGTGTTCCAAAAGTGTACTTTTTGAGGTCTTTCCAAGTTTCTTTGCAAGCTCAATCCTGTTCTCCATATCTTGGTACAATTTCTGCTTAAAAAAGGAAATATGTTAGATTTATTTAGGCTTGTAAGTAACCCATGTACGTACGTACGTACACATCAATCAATCGATATTTAATAGTACCTTGATTGAGGCTAAATACTCGTGTTGACATGCTTCAAATTGATCAGATTCAGACCTGAAATAGGCTTCTGGTGATGGAGGTTCGACTTTAAATCTCTTACAAAAAGGTATCCAATGCTTAGCAAAAGAGGATGCCTCCAAAAGGGCATAGAATGTAAGATCAGAGCCAGCATCATCAGAAAGATAAATGGATAAACTCTCCAGTGGGTAATCGTACGCCATAACCGACAATACAGTGTTAATCACCATCATTGGTGGCTCTAATTCAGGATCAGCCGTGCAAACAAAAATGTCCACAGCAGGCAAATCATTCCCGTACCTGCTTTATCAACATATATTTTGATCTAGCTCTGTTACCAATTAATTAAACAAGAAGAAGTAAAAAGATAACATACATATAGATATAGTATGATAAAGTGCGGGAGGAGACCTTTTCGAGAGTGTGTCCTTGAAGGTATTGCGATAGACGCGGTTCCAACGAAGAGACTGAGTGAGGATCCAGTAAAGGCCAAACCACACTTCGGCAGCAAATATTCCGAGGCCGAGCTTTCCATTTTCATGAGTTGCTCTGTAGAGCCAGATGAATATGATTGACACAAATATTGATGTTGAATATAGCTTGTAAATTAAGCTGCACTTTGCTTTCTTAGTTTCGAACAGAGGAGCGTCGTAAGAACAATTATTTTTCATTTTTCTTTTCTATTATTGGTACTGATGGATGGATGATGGTAATTGATAGTTGATTCAATTAACTCTAATAATTTAGTTTAATTAATTAATTGTACAAATAATGGCAGGCAGGCAGACGTACGGCATGACATTTTTTTTGTTGACTGGGAGTTTCTCAGGGGTCCCAGTAGCCTAATAAAACAATGAGGATTTATTTTGGATAAGTGTCATGTATACTAATCTTTATTGTTTTCCCGGTAGGTGAACGGAATAAGTTAAAGATTAATATGCTCGTTTTATATAAAAAAAATTGTTAATCAAATATCAAAATAAGTGTATTGTTATTGCTATATGTAAATGTTGTATGTTCGATTGAGCAAGAATTAGACCACTTTATATTGTTCTAATTAATTTTATATATATATTTTAATCAGCTAGACCTTGTCATATTTTTTCTAATAGTATTTAAGAAAATTATAAATAAGAAAACAAATGAAAGAAAATCTAAACTTGTTAATTACATTAACTAAAAGACAATAATATCAAACTATTATATGTCGACTTGTGTTTAATTTATTTCAAATTCGCTCGGTTCATAGCACAAACATAAAAAAAGAAAATTTGCAAATTGCGCGCAAAGAATCTAGGAAAACTGTAGTTCGTTTTAATTGTATATGTAATTCGATCTTCAAAATTATTTGATAATAAAAATAAAATTTTAATTTGTTATTATTCAACATATATAAAGGGAAAAATAAAACGTATGAGATCGAAAAGAAGAAATTAATTAATACAAACACGCGCATAATACAATGAAAATTCAAAAGTTGAGTTATATATACATACATAATTACATAGTAGTAGTTTAATTATTATTAATTAGCTAGGGACACTTGAAATGATCAGCTTGCTGTTTGATACTGTGGCACGTCTTACCGGCCTCGCCGGAGCCATCATCAAAGTCTTCCACCATGTATTTCCTCCTTTCATTAATCCCATGCGACGCCGGAACTCCTCCGCAGTGCTGGCGGCACAACTGCCAAATCTCATTCTTGTCCAACTCTTTCTCAGCTTGCTCTTCTTCTTCTATCGCCGCCCTGCTGCCTTGTGGCGGGGTACGCTCCTCCTCCTCCTCCTCCTCCTTTCTGCTGGCCATATATCGATCTCTCAATATGTAATAATTAAATTCACATATATGATATAATTCAATTTAAATAGTGCATGTTTAGATGAGATTTGAGTTTTTTCATCCTTACTGGGAGTTTGCCATAAATCCACGACAAATGTCATGCATGCACAAGCTACAACTAGTCCACTTGATATTCATTTTGTTGGGCTTACACATTTCATTTGGGCCGTTCAATGGACATGTTCAAAATATCAATACAAACAAAGATAACCTGTTCAAATAAATTTTGTTAGTCCTGGACTGGTCCTCTTGGACTCAATATACTGATCTCCTCCGTCCAACTGCAAGTCTGGCCCCATGGACATGTTTTCCAAGGGAAAAAGAAAGGGTATTCTGGTAAAAAGGAAAAAGGAGACAAATTTAAAATTTAAAAATTTGTTTCAGACATGGGAATCACTTCCATTTTCGATTAACGGGGGGCCATCCCCGCCGCGTGCCTTACACCCACCCAAAGTCATAGTTTATTATGACCTTTTTTTATGTTAAACAATCAAATATGTACCTACATAAGCATAACTAAGATACTAAAAGCAGGTCAATCAAAATAGAGAACGAATCCACTTTGAATATTTGAATAGTATTTTTTTTATACTTAAATCACTATATAATAATAATAATAATAATAATAAGCATAAGCAAAGCCGAGTCTCAAACAAATACATACAGTACTAAAATGTTTGTTCACAAGAAATTGTCTTCTTTTGTAGTCCGCGTGAAATATCAAAAAATCAAATCACAAACTGTTCAATGCAAAGGGTAAGTAAGCAAATTAATGGAAACAATCTTTCTTCTACAATTTCTTCCTTTTTTCCTGATATGGAATTTCCCGTCTTGGTGGGGCTTGTTTACAGGTTCTGATTGAAAGGGTTTGACTTTTTTTTAATTTTGGAACACTGTTGAAATATTGTTCAAGTTTTATCAGTGCTGTAGAAAGGCTCTTTTGAGGTTTGATGATTTTTCTTGTCTGATTTCATTAGGGTTTTTGGGTAACTTATCATTGCTTTTTGTACCTTTTACCCTTTCTTGTTTATAATACTAGTATAGTATTTAGTTTGTCATGATGATTTCTGTTTCTTTAAACTCAGGTTTAAGTAACAATTTCCTGTGACAATTCAACATTAACATTTTTGCACAAGCATAACTCTCAGGTAATGTTTCATTTCATTTTCTGGCTTCTTCTTCTCATGTTATGATTCTCCAAATAATGATGTGATGATATTTGATATTTTCCTCTTTTCTATTTGATGGTTGTTCAAATACCCCAAAAAATAAAAATGTTCAACAATTCAATCATCAAATTCTATGTATCTAACAATGGAACAAGTGCAATGGCATTTGGTAGTTATTTTTTGTATAAAATCCTGGTTCTTATGTTGATTGTAATAGATGTTTATTCAAATAAATTTCATGGCCCTTCATTATTGCCTTTCATTTTTCGGGTGTCGTGTCCAATCATTCTTGACATGTAGGAGCTGTAGAAAAAGGTGAGGAGTTATGGTGGCAAAAGACTACCAGAAAACCAAAGGTTCAAGTAAAGCTGAGGTGGGGGAAATCGACACCAGTGCACCATTCCATTCCGTAAAAGATGCTGTCAATTTATTTGGTGAAGTTGCTTTTGCAGGGCGTAAGCCTAAAGCCATCACAAAGTCAAAACCACAATCTGAAGAAGTATGATTCTTTTACTTCATTTTTCCTTGTTTTCACTTGTTCATAACTTGTTATAATCGTTATGTCTCTCAATTTGAGAATATTCGGATAGACGTACTATAACTGCAATTCACCTGGGCTAAGGTCGTTTCCTACTTCAGTCGATACTATAGTAAGTTTTTGACAAAGTTCTCGGAAGTTAAGCTCAATGATGAATATTTTTCTTCCTTTCAGAGAGTGCTGGCAAAAGAGACAAGGCTTCACTTGGCCCAAAAAGAGTTGAATAAGTTAACCGAAAAATTGAAAAATGCCGAATCAACTAAAGTTGAGGCACTCATAGAGCTTGAAAAAGCTAAGCATACTGTTGAGGATCTGACCCAGAAGCTGAAAATTGTTAACGAGTCAAAAGAGTCAGCTATCCAAACTGCAGAAGTTGCCAAGCAATTTGCAGAAGCTAATTCTAAAGGAACTGATGATTCTCCAAACACTGATCTCGAAACTGCACGAGTTGATTATATGTCCACATCCATTGAGCTCGATGCAGCAAAGCAAGAGCTAAGGAAAGTTCGCCAAGAATATGATGCTGCCATGGAAGCAAAAGACTTTGCTGCCAAGCAAGCAGTCGAAGCTGAGAATTCCGCCAAAGAAAACATGGGAAGAGTTGATGAGCTATCGAAAGAAATTGCTAGTGTACAGGACTCCATTCATCAAGTGAAACTTGTGGATACACAAGCAAAGGAAGAGGAAACGAGGATTTGTTCTGACAAAGACAAAGAGAAGAACTCGTATAAAGCTAGACTCGAGGAATCGATAAACAAATTGCTGGAATTGAAGAAAAATATTGATCCTGAACTCGCGAAGAATCTCGAGACTCGACTGGGTGAAACCATGTCAGAAACAGAAGCTCTACGAAAGGAAGTGGACAATGTAAAGGGAAGGGATCTCGATTCTGTGAAGACTGTTACTTTGGAATTGGATGGTGCTAAAGAATCGATACATAAAGTGGCAGAAGAGGAGAACTTACTAAGAAGCTTGATTGAGGCCCTTAAATTAGATTTGGAGAATATTAAAAACGAAGATTGTGCACTAAAGCAGAAGGAAGCAGAAACCGAATCAATTGCAGGTAGTCTCCACGTGAAGCTTCGGAAAGCCAAATCCGAGCTTGAAGAAGCACTTTCAGAAGAAGCTAAACTACGAGGTGCTTCTGCTGAAATGAATACTACCATCCAACAGCTGGCTTCCGAGAGTGAAAAAGCGAAGCAAGAAGCGGAAACGATGAAGGAACAAGCTGAGGAGCTTAAGAGACAAGCAGAAGCTACGAGAATTAAGCTGGAAGAAGCAGAAAAGAAACTAAAATCTGCTTTACATGAAGCTGAAGAAGCTAAAGTAGCTGAGTCCATAGCCCTCGATCAAATCAAGATTCTTTCCGAGAAAACCGATGCTGAGCGTACCTCGATTTCTGAACCCGGGGCCCAGATTACTATATCGAGAGACGAGTTTGAATCACTGAGTCGAAAAGTCGAAGAATCCGAAAGATTAGCTGAAATGAGGGTCGAAGCTGCTTTGGCTCAGGTAGAAGCCGTGAAAGCTAGCGAAAACGAGGCTCTACAAAAATTGGAAACTACACTTAAAGAGATCGAGGATATGAAAGCTGCAACTCGAGAGGCAGTGAAGAAAACAGAGATGGCTGAGGCGGCAATGAAAGCAGTCGAGGGTGAGCTTAGAAGATGGCGTGAAAAGGAACAAAAGAAGGCAGAGGAGACAGCGTTGAGAATTCTTGAAGAAAACGAGAAGTCCTTTTTTGAAACATCTCCTATTCATCAGCAATTTCGAAAGCAGAAGACTCTAGAGAAAGTCATGAATGAAACACGAAAGCTGGAAAAAGCGAGGACATCGGTGTCCAAGAAAATACTATTGCCTACATTGACTAGTGTATTTCATAAGAAGAAAAATAAAGTTGAGGGTGGTTCTCCTTCTTATTTGCCCGGTGAGAAGGCTGTTTGGTGAGTGTGTGGGATTTTACTGAGTTTTTGTGCAGTATATTTATTGAAAGTTGAGAGATACTTGTTTATGCCTGCGTGTATATTTGAGACCAATGGAATTTCATTCTATTTTCTATCTTCATTCTTCAGTAATAATTGAAAGTTCAATGTTTCTTGACTGTGTTTTGGAGGTATTGATATGTTAAATGCATATGCTAATAAGAAACATGATTTATGGACAACATTTATAACATGATAACGCTTGAAAAATGAGGAAGTATTTTAAAAAGATTAAGTGAGTCGAGATCGATTCGTGCTGGAATGGTTTGATTATGGATTGTTTGAAATTCGTTTGTTCAGTCAAACTTTAGCATGATTTCAAATTTGTTACAATCAAATAAAAAAAAAAAAAAGGAGTTTACTTCAATTAAGCTTCTAAAGAAACAATAACTACGAAAGTGAAATGGCCTAAGAATTTGCTCTGTTCTATGTTTCTGTAGCTAGGCAATGGCTAATAACAGAACACTTGAGGGAAAATTAAACTAAGAAAATATGCAATAAAATATAATATTGAATTGATAAACCAGACTACAAATATGAATTAAAGACTAGAAAAATATTAAACAGTTAAGGCAAAATCAATTTTAGACCCAAATTTAACTACTAGTCTAAAAACCTAGTATTAACTTCAGAAGTGACATTGAAGCTTCCTAAAAATGTCATGCACCAACCAACTAGCCATAGTCTTGTATCCTTCTTGTGTCAAATGTACTCCATCCCATCTCATATACTCATTAGGATTTGAACAAACTGGAACATCTGAAGCTCCACACATTCTTGTCATATTAAAATTATATTTCCCTTCAATTCCACAACAAGCTTCTTGTGTATTAAATCCTGCATTTTTCAACAAATTCGTCTAGTTATTGTTAGTTCATCAAGAAACACTGTATTTCAATCTCAAATCGGTTGGCAAGACGTACCATGAAATCTAGCGAATTCGAGTAGAAACTCATAAGCGTTGTAGTAATCTTATAGCATTTGGTTTTTCTTGTTTAAGGTTGAAAACCGCTTCTTGCAATTGTTCATTATGGTACGTTGCAAATTCATTCAACTGCTTCAAACATTGATTTTGGTCATAAGTTTATGAGAAATTGGTTTTGAAGGCTGTTTGATAGATTGAGAGACAACCTATGGGAAAGTTTCCAGGTACCACTATTCTTGTTGCTCCAAAACTCATTGCTTTCTACAAAATTTAATACGAACGACCATGTCATATATAGAGAATTCATTGCATGTTCCTCAATTAATAGTTCATAGTTTAACTTACCTTAACAACTCCTATTATGGTATTAACGACCTTAGGAACCATGTTTCTTTACTCCTCCATTGTCTTTCCCTGGAATATTGCATAGTTATAATCATTACCACCAATTTCTCCAACCATCATTCTTGAGTTTCTCAGCACAATCTGTGATGAAAAATCATGTTTAGAATAATGAAGTTTGTAAGTAAATATGATGAAAGTAACCGAGATTTGGAAATAGCTACCTTTGCCATTCAGACAAATGGAGTTGAAATGGATAGACATCCAGTCCAATTGTACGTTTAGACAACTTGTTGTCACCGGAGAAAATATGTGTTTATTCGTTAAAACCTCCGATGGTAGTGCAGTGGAACCTACCACAACAAAATTTACTCCATGCCCAAAATCAGCTTCAATGTTCTTGTACGCTGGAAGAAAAGGCAGACCAGCAGCCATTGCTATAATAAAACAAGATCATATACAAAGTTAAATAATCAAGAAATAAAATCTTGCATCTAATATTAATATTAAGAGATAGATACAAATGGAGATAGAATTTATACCAATATAATCAATCATTAGAAGGCCATTGGATCAACGTCCAATAGCGTTTTTGAAGAATGTTTCGCCATATGGCAGTCTTGAAAAGGAAAAGTATGCTCCAATGGGGAACTCGTGAATCAGATTTCTGGTGTCTGAAATAGAGTCTCAGAGTTGATAAATTTGATCGAATTTTCACATCTTCCATGGATGGGCATTGCTTTGTTGAGGAGATGAAATGAAAAACAAGAAGCCGAGAACAAGTATCCAAAGGAAAAGTTTTTGGGAATTGAATAAAGCCATATTTGTTGTGAAGAGAGGGAACAAAGTAAATATAGAAAGTTTGGCAATGTAAGAAAATCACGTTAACAAACTATATACGCATGGATTTGAATGAATACAGTCAGAGATGCATTGGTTTGATTTGAGATCAATCAAAACCGTCAGGTTCTACAACTAATTATTAACTATTGGATTAGGCATATTATTATTTAAACATTAAATTACATAATTACAATCCTATGTATATATTATATAATTAACAAACCATTATTTTACTCCCATAAGATTATATACATGATATATCATATTTGGATATTAATTAGACTTTGACGCAATCTTAATTTGATACTCACATATAAAATTCCATATTTTTAGGGGCTGGGTTAGTTAAATATATCTCATATTCTTGTTATTATTTTATTTTTAGATAATATTAATTCCATAGTTTTAGGTGTTGGATAAAAGTTTTTTTTTTTTTTTTTTTGAGAAGATAAAAGATATATGATCCAAAGTAAACTTCGCTTCCTTATAAATCTTGAGGAATTATATCTCTCTAAGATGTACTTTCTTGTTCAAAATTTAGTTAACTAATTATCATTAAATATGCATCTACTTGATTCTCCACCTGAAATAGAAACCCTAATCTTGTAATAATGGTGATTTAACATTCTTTCCAATGTAAGTTGAATTATTCCATTAAGTATGTCATTTAAATGCTATTTTATCACAAAATTATTTTGTAAAATGTCTATTGTGTAAAATACTTGAGTACAATTAAACATTTGGCACAAAATCCTCCATTCATATAAATTTTGACGGTCAATTAAATCTTGTGTTACTCATATTTAAAAAATAAATAAAGACTTAGTAATTGAATAATATTTTAAGATGACAAAGAGCTGAAATATGTTGTCCAACAAATAAGATCTTATTTTAAGAATCATAATTTGGAAAGACTTATTAGATTTGGAAAGACTTATTAGAGTCAAAATTTCCATAATTCGAACAGATCGAATAAGAGTAATTTAGGAATGTACATGCACAACACAAAAAACATAAAAGGAAACAATGAAAATTGTATTCTCTAAATCTAAATTTAAAAGGAAACAATGAAGAATATATTCCAAATTATTTACTTATTTACCTAAAATATTAATTATGAAAAATTTCGAAACCGTATTGAGTTGACCACAAGCCCCAAACCCCACCCCGCTAACAAACTCTACTGCTTTCTTTCTTTCTTTCATCTGTTTCCTCACTCTCACTACACACTACTGCAGTGCACTCCCACAATCCGTCGCCAAATGTCAAACCCTCTAATGTCTACCAATCGCGACGATCCTCTTCTACTCTTGAGCGGCGTCCACCACCCATCCTCCGCCTCCTCCCCAATCGCCGTATCCGACGCCGACAGTTACCTCCTCGACGCTTCTCAAATCGGCAGCGCATCCGGAAGCTTCCAGAACGACGGATTCCTAACCGACACCTCAGGATTGATCAGTGAATCCGAATACGGATTCTATCGACCCGATTTTCGACAGGCACCGCTCGTGGGGACAGTAGATCTGTACGATCGCCACGTGTTTTTGTGCTACAAGAACCCTCAGGTGTGGCCCCCGCGCATTGAGGCTGCTGAATTTGATCGCCTTCCCAGGCTTCTTGCCGCCGCTTTGGCTGCAAGGAAGCCTCATATCAAGCGGCAGGTACAGTGAAATTAAATTGAGATTGATTATTTTGTCGTCATCTGTTTTTCATCTCAATTTATCAAATTAAATGCGCCTGTTAGTTGCCAATAGACAAACATTTTTGCTGACGATTAATTTTTGGCTGTTCGCATAAGGTTCATATCATTTTCATAATGTTGATGGCCCGTTTGCTTGAGATTTTTTGGAGTGTTTTCAGAGATTATAGAGGATTTTTCGAGATGTCATTGATATTTTTTGCACTTGAAAAAAATTGCTTGTTTTGGTTTTTATGTGAGTGTGACACAAATCTCAAAAAGTGACAATTCTCGAGAAACATAAAATGTTGTTTCAGGACTGAATCTTGTGGGGTGGGTATAAGCAGGAAGCACGCATCTATGGCTTACAAAAGACTACATTAAAGAAAGTGGTTTAGTGAGTATCCTAAGTTTGGAATTAGTATATGCGATGAGAATAGGAATATGTAAGACATAGCGTCTCATGGATTCTTCATCTTTGTACAAAAACGTGCACAAGTTTACACGTGTAACTTAGTCTTTCTATGACGGGAAAGTCCAATTAATTATAAATACAAGCTCTTACATGTAAAGTTTTTTGGTAGTAATAAATGAAGTACAGTTGTGAAGTGTTGATTTATAGCCTTTAGTTGAACATAATTTAGAGAATAGATCAACTTCCACTTGTTTGTGGGAAGTGCTTCAGTTTTGTTTATTTGAATGTTAATGTACATTGATTGCCAATTTCCCTTAAGTTGATGTAATGATCTAAGACTCTCATGGTCGATGTGAATCTGGTCATGCCATAGCTTTCTCCTTACTATGATTTCATCCTTTCCATATAAAAAAATGTTGTATTAAAATTATTTACCCTCCTTTTTTTTCTAGACCCGCTTAACTATATGTGAGGGCCATGATGGAACTGAGACATCAAATGGCGACGTGCTAATCTTTCCAGATATGATCAGATACAGGTTAGGAGAAAAACTCATCTCTTAATGCTTCTGCAACCATTAAACTGTCCTTTTTTATATTCCATTGTACATTCTAACATCAAGTAAAACTGTAGGAGATTAACGCACTTTGATGTTGACACATTTGTTGAGGAAGTGCTTGTGAAAGATGGTGAATGGTTGCCTGGAAGTCCAGAAGCTTTGAGGGGCTGGTACATCTTTGTCTGTTGCCATGGTTCTCGGGACCGACGATGTGGTGTTTGTGGACCTTCTATAATTAGTAAATTTAAAGACGAGATTGAGTCACGATGTCTACAAGGGAAAGTTTCTGTTAGCCCTTGTTCACATATTGGAGGGCATAAATATGCTGGAAATGTGATCATTTTTGGGCCAAATATGAAAAAGCAAGTCACAGGGCATTGGTAATTTGTTGATGACTAATTTACTTTCAGCAAACATTCTTGAAGCTGTTGGTTCCCTTATTAGAATTGCAGCTACACACTAATAATGGGTGGCAATATGACTACCATGCTGCAGGTATGGATATGTTATGCCCGAAGATGTACCTGTTTTGCTTGAACAGCATATTGGAAAAGGAGAGATAGTAGATTTCTTATGGAGGTAATATCCCATATTGTGCTTGCAATAATTAATGCCTATTCGGAGTTCAGTTTAATAACTTTTGTATGCATAAATTCAGATTTCCTCTATTCCTCAACCAATGATTTGCCTTCAATTTGTTTGATGCACCGCATATTTAACTACCAAATCACTTGCTGAAACCATTTAGATATTGGAAGTAGAGAAATTGGAGTTTCTTTCTGAGATTCTCTAAAGATAAAGCAATAAACTATTGCTCATGATTATTTACTTGAGATAATGCTATATAAATGGATTCTTGGAGCAATTTCAGGTAATTAATGCATTGGTTGCTAATGGATGGATAACTATTGCCGGATTCTTGTTGTGTGCTATTGATGGTCTTAGGAATTGCAGACATTTTTCTTAATCTTTTGGGAATGATCTTATTCTTGGCATATCTTTTCATTTCAGGGGACAGATGGGATTAACAGAAGAAGAACAGAAAAAATCACAAGAATTGCGGTTCCAGGCTAGTGGTAGACCAGATGTGGATAGGATCATGAAGGATTCTACTCAAACAAGCGAAGTAAGTGCCGGCATCTGTTCATCTCAAGTGGAGGGTACAGGTTGCTGTCAAGTGAATGGAGGCTTCTCATGCTGTCAGAACCCGTTGTCACAAGAAAAGATAATGGGCACAGATTCTACACAGTTTGTATCAAACACTACAGCTGAAAAGAAGAGCACTAAAAAACAAGTTTTGCGAAAAAATAGTATCAAAGATACCGGTCCTCGTAAAGTTTGCTCTATGCCTACATGGTATGAAACCTGGGAACGTGAAGACACATACGCTGCACTTGCAGTCATTGCTGCCACTTTGTCCGTTGCATTTGCTTATAGCTGCTACAGACGGTTGAACTAATTCTTAGCTTTGTATATTTCTTTAGCCTCCCTTATGATCCTCATCGAAGAAACTGTTTTATTTCGTTTTACTGTGGTTAATAGCTGAATTTGAATATGTCGGTTCCGGGAAGCATTTGTTTTCCATCTAGGATGAACATGTTTGTACAATATTGTTACTAGTTTGTACAGTAAATGAGGCCTGAAGTACTTATGTTTCTATTTGGAGTGTATTCGTTCACTTATAGCCTCAAAAATCATTCCAGCAGTTACTGATTGGGGTGGGGGAGGGCGTGGGTTTTTTAGGCAGTCGATGAGCCTATGGAGACAATTACATACGGGTCGACAGCAGAGGAGGAGGGCTCCAATTTGCCCAAAAACTCCGCCTGTTATTGCAAGAAGACCCAGCAGCTCCATTTTTTTTACGGTTATCGAAGTATGGCAATTGTGCTAAAATATTCAGGTGTTTAGAATACTGGAACAAGATATACTTATGGCAATATTTAGGCACAAACGTGCGTATTGACTGTTGACATTTATTAGATGAGTTTTTCCCTTCCTGACGTTTCAGTTTGTGGGGACAAGGATAGAAAGCAGTAAATATTTGGTTCGGTATTTTTTTTTTCACACTTTTCCAACCAAATTATGGCTCATTAATTTAGAGTTGTCAAAATGGGTCATTTTCGAATCATCGAGGAAGTTCGAAAATTTTGGACATGTTTGTTCAAGTGGAAATTTGAATTTGTACCCTGTTAGGCGCAGTCTTTTGTCTGAAAGGCTCGGTGCCGCTTGATTTCCTTCCATCCAACTGTTTTTGTGATTGTGTTTGTTGTTGTATCCTCTTTAGTTATTAATGCAATTTTTACTGATAAAAGAAAAATAAGGCTCGACCTTGTCATTTTATGCTTGTTTGAGTTCAATAAAGCTAAAACTATTTAGAAAATAAAAATAAAAATTACATTTGATCAGAAACTAGCTTTCAAAGTCCCTTCTGAGACACCTTATTGTAAGAAACGCAATGTGATCCTCCTTCGATTTTTCCTTATACTCGGGTCTCAGTTTCTTTTCCATCCATTTTTGGTTTGAATTTTGAAATGAGAATTGAAAAATCAACACATTTAAGAAAAAAAATCTTATCTTTCTATCACAATAATGGAAATATGACAAAAAGAACTAGGATTAATCTGCAAAATTCTGATCTGATTAGATGTTAGATTATTTCATTTTTTTGAGAGAAGATGTTAGATTATTTCAAGGACTAAAGTTTCAACTTGGGGAAAGAAAACTATTACTAGTCATTGCATTATTTATTAGCTCAGGAACAGAAATATAATATTTACAAGAAATGATAAGAATTGTGACGACGAAAAGAAGACGGTTCTTCATGATAAAAATTATAATTATAAGAGAAATACATTTTTTTAAGTAATATTTAAGTTAGATACGTCACAGAAACTCTGTAATTTTTTTCCCTTTTTTAGCCTCCACCTTGTAATTTCAATCCCCATTTATCTTAAGGTCGTGCATCGAGTGGGAAAGCCCGTTTTGGTTCCCAATTCTCTGAAACTCGCATTCAATAGTTTTAGCAATTTTTACATCTTCTGGATCAGGTTCCGGAAAGTCAACATGGAACGAACCATGTTTGACTGGTGCAGTTGGACGGATTAGTGCAGCTTGCTCCTTAACGTAGTTGTATAGCTGCCGATGAAAAGGATGGTCTAATGAAAAACAATCACCAAGTGTTCCGTTTCTCGAATGCCGAGATGAACCTGAGCCTTCTCTTCTACAAAAATGCGGGAGTGATTCATAATCCATAATCTGCATAATTAAAGAGTCAGAATTGTCAAAATTACTATATAGGAAAAAGAAAATGAAAAAAAGGATGAGTTTTTTTGGGAGAATTGTTCAAGCTATACCCCTAAGGTTTAGTGTAATTACACTGGCCAGAAGATAAATCAATTCCTTGCATATTCAATCAATAAAGACAAATATCTTAGATCAGAAGATAAACTGCATAATCCAAAGCAAGACAAACAAGCCCTCATGGGGACTTTCTATTGTACATCAAGGTCTACCTCGGGTTAGTTTGAGTAATTTCCCAAACATGAAAGGTGGTCAGTGTAATTTCTAAACCTCAGGGGGTAGTTTGAGTAAGTCTCCCGTGATTTTTTTTTTTTTTTTTTTGGCAAAACTTGATAGCTTGGTCCTCAAATTTGGATGTAATTTGGCGCATGCGTTTCAATAATAAGTCTTACCTTCAACAAATAATCTTCTCCAGACCCCGAAAGAACCTGCACTTTCTTCTTTGTTCTTTCTTGTAAAAGAGGTCGAACTACCTGCAAAAGGGTAGAAATGAAAGTAAGATTTTGAGTGTGGATTTAGTGCATATAAATCGAACAATGTGAGTCCACGTGACAGACCTTCCAACATGCTGAAAATATGTATGGAGCATTGACAATGTAGTAAGTCTCCGTCTTCTCAGGATAGTTCAGATCGTCTATGGTTGATATTACAGACAGCAACTGAAACCAAAAAGAAGTAAATTAGTTTCCGTTCTAGGTGTAATTTTACCATACATTCGACTTCAAACTAGTGAACAATGAAACAAGATAACAGATTAAAGTGCCTGTTACCTTAATTTGGTTCAATGCAGAAAGCTTTAGACCAGTCATGTCCAAAATCTTTATGCACGTGCCAATGTACCTCCCTGACCTTTTCGTGGCAGAAGGCTATAGCACGAACACAATAATAAATACATAATATGTTATACATATTTATATATTAACAGTCGGGTTCTTAGGACGTAGAAGCTCACCAATATCACACGATCTCTGTATTCATTCATTTGGATGTGTGATTGGACATAGTAGTGAATCTAAAAGATAGAAGACATGAATTAATAAGCATACATAACACAAAATACTTCTCGCGCGTCGAAACATATAAAAGTAAACACATTGTCCTTTATCAAGGTTCCCTTGTTCGCAATTTTGCTACAGAAACCATAATAACACTAAAAATAATCAGAAGTAATATATTGAAATATTCTTACAGATGCTTTGTCATATGTGCTGAGTCCCACGCCAACAGCAACCACAGGTAGGCCCTGTAAAATTATCAAAGGTAAAATGTTTTTTAAATAAAAAAGAACTAAGTGCACTAGGAACAGGGTCCAGTCAATCCTGTTGTAAAGGAGAAAAGTCCAATTCTCCAAATGCCTCATCCAAAGCAAGATGATATTGTGGTTTCTAATTAGTTATACGCTAATTACCTCTTTTGAGTATCCAGACACTCCTACAAGCTGAGATTCCCTTATTGCTCTATACACATCATTACTAATTGGCTTCTGCAATGGTAATAAGTTGAATTAATAGCATAAAAAGAATAAGAAAAAAAATCTCTTGAATGTTCACATTGCATTCGTAGTGCCTAATTCCAAATATTTTGCTATCATTATTATATTACATGTCAGTAACATATCTTTAAGAAGCAAGAATTGTTTAAACTGAAATGGCGGAATTGATTGAATTGCGTTTGACTTTTTAGATATAAATTGAACTAATTGTCACGTATACAAAAGATAAATCGAAAAAGGAAAAAAAATCCAAGAAACTCACCGTTAATATGCTATCAATTTCATTTTGTATCCTCCAGTTTAAACAGTCAATAAGCTGAAAACATTGGATACTGTTAGTAACCGCACTATAACAAAAAGAAAATAACTAACTTGCATTACAAGAATCAACTACAACGAACCATTTTATATGCATTGGAGACATTTCCATCCCTTGCTTTGAGAAACCTCAGTAAATTCTCCCTTTGGTACCCGTTATGTATATTCTGCAAATTATGACAACATTTATCAGGTTCCACTTAATTCACACATAGGTATGTATGCAGAGAAAGAACAATAAAACTCCTATTGATTGATTATAAGTATATGAGCCATTGCATTTATATATTCACCATCGTTTTACTTTGATTTTGCGTACAGATGTACCATAATTATTTTATCAATTACATTACCTTTCTCTAGAACGACAATAATACGATCGAGTCTTTTCAGAAGAATCCTGAATCACTTGGTCTTTTTTAAATCAAAAGGTAACAAAAGAACGTGAAAGTTTATGCTAGATAATTTAGGATCTGGTGAATCCTATTTGATACCATCTAATCAAGGCACAAATCGGACCGGAATGACAGAAAAACAGAAAATTTCCCTAAAAACATGTACGAAGAACTGAAGACCAGTCTTCATGGTTCTAAGTCTTTACTACCAATTCACTATAGTTGACTAACTCACTACCAAAAATAGGCATTTTAACAAGCAAAATCCTAATATTTCCAAAAAAAATCCGGAATCTGAGTTTCAAACATCAATTTGACATGACATTGACCCATTTCATTAGCCCCAACCCAAATTGGGATAGGTATATAATATACGGACAAGCTAAAAATCACATAAAGAAAAAATAAAAACAGATCACCAAAATTTCGGATTTTACAGTATCAACAGAAAAATAGAAAAGCAGATCAGTCACAATGGCAGACCTGGAATGTGTTCTTCAGTGGTTCATCAACTACAAAATAAACATTAAATTATAAGCAAGCGGCAGATCCAAAGATCAAGAAACGACAGAAAATTAATCATTATTGAGAATTAGAACAGAATTGAAAGAAAAGAAAAAAAAAAAAAAAAAAAGCTGACTTTTTTCTATCAGGGTCTGAAATTGTTTGATCGAATCTTCCGTTATGACCACCATTTTCCTTAATTTCTTTCTTCAAAACACAAAATCAATAATTCAGCTAATGGGTTCAATTCAAACCCAGATTTAAAAAATTTCAGCCCCTTTTAAGTAGTAACTGGGTTTTCAGACAGGGTAGCGTGAGTGTGAAAATATGGGCCCTTTTCTTTTCTCCGTCCCCCACAACCAACGACCTCAAGACGTTAGATTTATTGGATCTTTTAATTGTAATGGCCACGTACAAATTAATGAAAAAGACAAGAACAAGACATTGAATTTATAGGAAAGACTACGTTATTGATAAATAACTTGTTGAAAAGGTAATTAAAGTTCATCAAATATTATTGCCATAATTTTGTTATATATACAGAGATTTTGAATTTTCATTATGTAAATATTACCTAGTCAATTGTTTCACTAGCAAATAGTTATGGAAACAAATAAATGTAGGCAATATTTTATGTTAAATAACCCATTTTAATTTTTATTAATTTGTACTTGTTTGAGTCAATTAATAATTGTAAATTTGTAATTGTATGGTCAAATCGATTCCAACAATTCTATAAATACAATTTTTGTGTACAGTATGATATATATATATATATATATATATATATATATATATATTAGAAAACTTATTTTTGCAATACAATCACATGAAGACAATTAAATGTAAGAGAGGAAATATTTGATAATGGTTAATATAAAGCACGGCTTCCTTTTTGGGGATTAATCATTTGAAATCTGATCATGATTAATGAAAGATGGGATTTCATAATTAATTTGGTCGGATTTTGTGAAGGTTGATTTTTTAAATATTCTTATTTACCTAAAGTCAAAACTCAAAATTTAGAAAATGTGCCAAGGATTTCAAATTTGACAATAAATAATGGACTCCACTCCAAGAATTACTTCTTCTTTTTTTGACAAAAAAAAATTCATGGTTATTTGAAATTTTTAGTATGTTTTGTTGGGACTTTGATTTTGATAAAATTCTTGTAGTTAATTTAAATAAACAACATATGTGGATATACAAGCTTAAAGATGGAAAAAGTGATAAGCCAGAAAACTCCATAGAGTTAAGGAAAAAAGAGGAAGATAAATACGAGAAAATTATGGGAAAATACATTCATTAATGACAAGTCGATGATGCAATTAAGTATTGCGTAGTTTTCCACTGGAATTCTTGTAAAATATAGAACAAACCAGCGTAATAAAATAGAATGATCATGTCATAACTCAAATTATAAGTGATGAATTTTATAAATGTTGTTTGTTTGGTTTTTATGAGAGAAGATAAATTTGTTTCAGAATATATAAATGGTGTTTATTTCATTTTTTTCAAACATGAAATAAATCTATTCCAAAAAAAAAAAAAAACATGAAATAAATCTGAGAAATGCGAGATAAACAGGCACATTGTCTTTGATTGGAAGGGACAAATTAAAGAGTTGCAAAAATTTACTCTAACATCAATAATTCTTAACCTTGAAATATCGTCGGCGTAAAAAGAATTTTCTTTAAATTTATGTCAGTTGCGGTGAAGTACGATTATTACCCATTAAAGTAGCAACTAACTAATTGATGGTAATTGAAAGCGTGTGGGCTCAATGAAGGTTTTTAAATTTCAATTTGATAGGTAAATTCGGGCACATGTGCATGTGTTTCCCAGATGTGACACTTTACCAGTTTAATATTGTAACAAATCTAGGCTCTGTTTGTGTTAGCTTAAAATTTTTGTGAGTTGTCATTTTCACTTTCAGAAGTGCAGCATATATTTATACTCAATTAAATGGCATTTTGACAAAATATGCCATGCCTCACTCCATAAACGTACCAAGTGTTTCCCGATCGCACAATATGTGATGAATAATGAGTGTGAATGCATATTTCCTGTGCATTTGCCAGAGGAGCTCACCTGTTTAATTTTCTAATAATTTTTTTTAGAGATGCGAGAATATTCAATACGTGTGAAATTTTGGTGTGAAGTTTTGTATTAGTTTTTCTCAAAAGAATTACTAATATGATGAAGTAGCGACGATTTTCTTTCAAATAACTGTTTGGTTTGTGTTCAATATTAGAGAAAAAATAAATTAAGTGTGTTGATACTAATACATTTTTTTTCTTTTGAAAAAATTATGGTTTGTTTTGTCGACTTTCTATAAAGTGATTAAAATTCTATGAGAATCATACCAAACATGGCCTAACAACACAACACAAATGAAGTCACATGGTGCCATATCATTGTGAATGAAACAACACAACTAAAAGCTAAATAAAAAATGTAAAAAATAAACTAATGACACTTGCATGCAAACCAAAAGAAGTGACATGTGAAGTCGTTAAAAAAAGAAAGAAAAAAACACGGGTGCCTCTACACGACTACATCATCATCACATGTTAAAAGAACAAAAAGGGCTAAGAGAAGAAAGACTTATTGACCCAGTTGGTAAAAGCCCAGCCCAAATTAAATTGAGTTTTCCTTTGGGTCTCAACACTCTCCTACACCAAAGGGCTCAAGATCCTTTGGGTCTCAACACTCTCCTACTTGTGTACCACTAATAAATAATTGCCACATGTACATGTGGCAATTATTATAATTGTTACATGTACATGTGGCAATTATTTATTAGTGGTACACAAGTATGGTACACTAATAGTGGTATAGAGGATCCTCACCGACACCAAAGTGATCCAGGGGTTGGATTGGGAATATATTATTATTATTAGCTCTCCTATCCTATGCCATATCTAACTAACTTAGCTCAATATCAACTTCGAAAAGATAAATCATCAATGCATCTAATCACTTGTTTGGAGAAATTCATACAAAATTATTCGAGACAATCTGTTTTTTTTATTAGTTTTTCTTAGTGATTAGGTTTTTTATTTTTTTTATTTAGTTTTCTTATTTTTGGTGATTTAGTTTTTATATATAGGAACTGTTCAGTTTCCTTTAGAGTCAAATTTCATTCCAGTTGCTTACGGTAGAGTCTTATAAAATTAATTGTAATATTCATTTTCATCAGATATTGATTATTATGATCTATCAATGGTTTATGAGTACTATCTATTTTTCGTGTTCTTGTAACAAATTTATCTAATGGAACTAATTTGCAGAATAATCACTTTTCTGCCGGACTTCATAAATTTATTAGATTTTGTCATAAAACAATGACATTTATACTATTGTGTGATTGTGTCAAAACTAATTTGAGGCGGTACGCAAAAATTGAGGTATAACTTGAGATTTAAATGAAATACTAATGCAAATTTTCTTCATACGAGGATAAATGTTTGAATTAAATGAATGTCAAATTTATTCTAAATTGAAAGATGCAGTTCCACTTCAAGAAAGGGGTCTTAAATCTTTAAAAATTCCAATCATATCTTCATAAACAAATGGTTGGAGCAAATTACATCAATTTGTGAATTTTTTTAGAGTGGATGTCACTCCCAAGCACATTGGATGATACCAAAGATAATGTAATAAAAAAATTCGAAGCATATGTTAAAAGTAGCAACAAGAAGACACAAAGGTGACTGTTAAGCATGTTGTTTCCTACATCAAAAGGTGTTTAAGTATTAATTCTTTTAAACATTTTTGCTACATCTTTTAAGAATAATCACATTAAATTTATTCCACATTTTGGCTCAATTAATAAGGAGAATCTTGAAGTACGTTAGACTTCCACGTGCTCATGTTTCATTGAATATATTATTATTTAACACACACAAAAATAAAAATAAAAGGTTACTTATCGAGACATAATTTTAGTGGTAAAAGTTCAGAGTCTGTGATTTGAATTAATCAGTATCCACTTATGAAGAATTATATTAAAGGCCAAGTTAATATTAGAATTAGAATCAAATATTTGTATTAATCAGTATCCACTACTTTGTTGAAAGTTATTGATCACCTCTTAAGCGGGTTATTAGAATTAGAATCAAATATTGGAAAGTTGAATTTCTTGTTTTGATCAATTTTAGAGAGTTTCTTGTATTTTGGTCACTGTCCAATTTAAAATATACTGCTTGAATCACATACTATTAAATTGGAAAGTAAAATGAAAATCTAATTTCCAAGAACCAATAGGTGATTAGTCTAGTGGAAGGACTAGTCACTACAAAGTAGCGAACTCATGTTTGAATCCCTGTTGGGAGAGGTTCCGACTTTATGTGTCCGATGCGTCCCGAAAGGGATTAAACCATTGGAAAAAAAAAAAAAAAAAAAAAAAAAAAAAAACTAATTTCCAGAATTTTTTAACCATACATTAATATCTGAACTAAACTAGTGAAATATGTGTATAACTTAACAAAAATATCAGTGAAAGTTTAAGATCCAAACTAAGAAGTATGCAAGAGAAATCTTAAAAATTTAATTTAACTGACTGTCAAATAATTGATCGAGTATTTCTTCTTGGTCTCTCCAAACCTATATCACGTTCATTTCATTATTTATTGTTCAAAAGTTCATTCAAAATAACTATGTTTAGGATTATGAGAATTAGTTCTTAATATTTATTTATATAAAAGTATGTACGAAGTTTCTACATCATGCGGGGATAGCTCAGTTGGGAGAGCGTCAGACTGAAGATCTGAAGGTCACGTGTTCGATCCACGTTCACCGCATTCCAACTTAGTTTTTTCTATTTTGTTTTCTTCGCATGTTCATCATTGCCTCTTAAGAGTTTAGACACAGCAAAGGAGCAACATTGTACATCTACATTGATAAGTTCATCTCATTGTGAAAAGATACACGTGCATATGAGAAAATGTACGAGGTAAACATCTGGCTTCACAATTTTCCTCCCACAAAAAAATCATTCTAAATCTTGTTCACCCAAGAGAATCCATGCATGACAAAAAAATGCACCATAAAAGAAAAACACATTTTAGATTGATAACAAGAGTATAACATCACCTGCATTACAAATCTGGAACTATGCAACCAAATACAACATCAAATACTACTAAAAGTACAAACAAATGAAGCCCTGGCTGGACCTTTCTTTGAAAATTCCATATTTCTCATTTACTGAAAAATAAATAGCATCTTAAAATACGAAAAACTACTAAAAGAAATCAAATTCCAGATAATTATCCGAGTTCTTTTGTGCAGGTATAGCTGGAGGAGCAACTTTAACGCTAGTCGACGCTGGAGGTGGTCCAGGAATTTTCTCAAGATCAAACGGTCTCGGAACATCCGGAGGACTTGCACACCTAATCAAAGCCCAATTCACACCTTCAAAGAACGGATGCTGCTTAATCTCAGTAGCTCCACGTTTATATGCCAATCTATTCTGTGGCTCCTTCACCAACAACCCTCTGATTAGATCCCTAGCAGCAAAACTAACTACCGGTGATTCAGGAAAACGAAGGGGCTGGCCCACAACATTGAAAAGTGTAGCTCGATTTCCTGATCCCTTAAACGGAGTCTTACCGAACAATAACTCGTACAAAAAAATCCCGAAAGTCCACCAGTCCACAGCACTGCCATGTCCTTCACCTTTGATGATTTCAGGTGCTAAGTACTCGTGTGTCCCGACAAACGACATCGATCGAGCATCTGTGGGCTCCGCCATGAGCTCTGGTAATGGGATGACTTGGTTGCAAGTTTCGTTTTTGGGTTTGGGTTTTCGATCTTTCTTGGATTTACTGGAGAAGAAGCGAGGACCAAAACATGTAGTGGGGACCACGCAGGATGGCTGGATACAAGCAGGTTGGACACAGTAATTAGTGTTTTTCTGTAAGGGCTCTCCGTCAATGGAGGCGGATCTTATTAGAGTTGGGCTGACAGTACAACGAAGTGAAAGGTCGAAATCTGAAAGCATTATATGCCCATCGTCCCTTACGAGGACATTTTCTGGTTTCAGGTCACGGTAAACAATTCCGAGCATGTGAAGGTATTCCATGGCAAGGAGGACTTCTGCTACGTAAAACCTGCATGTGAAATTTCCAAAATAAATAGATATTAGAAATCGGTTGGTAAAATTATGTTGATCAAGGAGCTTAAGAATTGCAGCACTATGGATAGTATAAGATTAATCCACTAATGCAAAGTCACAATTAACTTTTATCAGAAACATGTAAAAAGTCAATTCAAAATTATCATCAGATATTAAAGAGGGAGCATTGACAATATAACAAAGATGAGCAGACAATGAAGTGCTTTTCAACATTTGAATCAACAAGAATTCATAGGAAAAGTATTAAAACTGTCAAATTTAAGCAACATAAAAAAAAAAAAAATTTGTGAGGAACATTTCATTAGCACGAGAAACTTCTGTGTCCTTCAAAGTTATCTTTTCTCATTAGTTTTCTTGTACTTAACTAAGATTGTTTCTCCTATTTAGCAAAAGTGGAAAAATGGTAAGAACGTCCAAGAAATGAAAAGATGCTGACAATGAGCCATAATGAACTTACTAAACTTATTTCTTATGTAGCTGAATTATATTTATAAACTAAAAGTAATTGAGTCCTCCAATTAAATATGTTTAATTATCTAGTTTACTCTTTTATCTATAATTAATTGATTCAAGGAGATTTCTATATATGTATAATGACTTTCAACCTTTAGCACTAAAAATGATTCAAAAAACACTGGGAAATCCAATCATGCTTTCCTGTTTATGCATGTGCCTGTTTGCTTTCTCGTGATTCTGTAGGCTTGTGGAGTTTGCTGATGTGGCAGGTGGTGGAAATAAATATATGGGCAACTGGTGGAGGTGTATTGCTGCAATGGTAATATATTACAACAGAGTAAAAAACGTGAGGGTGGCTGCGTCAATGGCAAAAAAAGGCTCATGTGGATGAGGATGGCAAAAGGGATGTAGCAGAGGGTCGAGGTGGATGATGAGGCGCACTGGTAGGATAGATTTCCCATGGGTTTAAAAATTCTACTTCAATGACCAACTCACTGATTCATGCCAGATAATACCACCTAGAAGTCAAAAAGGGAACATATACGAGAACCAGGTTAATAGATTCCTTACAATGGCTGAGGTATCATCACCAGCAGAAAAGAGTAACACATCTAAGGACATATATTTAATGTGGTAATGCATGGTATAGAAAATATATGAGCTAAACACAGAAACACAAATATTCAAGTTGATATATGTGGTTATTAACTTATTAATGCAATTTACAAAGCCACTAATTTTAAACACACTCAAATACGTTAAATTTTCTCTAGTCTTTCCAACTATTTCTCTAACCACTAGTCGAATCTATCTACAATCATGCGGAGAAAGCATTAATTTGTACAGCAAATATAATCACAAGATGATGCATTCTGAAGTTAATATTTGACCATATAGATATTATGAGTTAAGAAAGTATCATACTTCACAGCTTGTTCAGAAAAATGTTTTCCTGGTTGCCTCTGTCGAAGTGAGTGCAAGTCGCCCCCAGGGCAGAACTCCATTACTAAACACGAAAATTTTTCCGTTTCAAAATGAGTATATAATGTCGGAAGGAAAGGATGATCAAGAGACTGCAATATTTCTCTTTCTGTCTGTGCCCTTAAAAGTTTCTTTCGACTAGCTAACGAAGCTTTATCCATAACCTTCATCGCAAAATAACACTTTGTACCACATAATTCCGACAAATAGACACTTCCAATGTCACCACACCCTAATTTCTTCAGAAGTCTAAAGTGCCTTAAATCTAAGGCCCCATCCTTGGTTCTGACCGCTTGTATTGCCTCCCATCTAACGTCATTTGCTTTATGAGGCTTGCTGACGGTACTACTCAAGCTGCTGCAAGTACTCTCATCACTTATGTCAGTACTCGTGCTACCCCTACACAAACTGCTTTTACCACTCTCGGGAAAATCAATCCTGTCACTAATCTTGGCACTTCCACTAGTCTTTGCAAGGCTACTTGCTCCATCACTAACTTTTGCAGATGCTGAGCTCACTTTGACATTTCCGAGATCTGAAGTTTTCTTCTCTTGTTCAGAAGTACGATCACCCAAATCTAAGCTTGCATCCAATTTACCAGCCAAAGAACTAATTGGCTCTTTTATTTCGGCAGTAGTTGCTACTGGAGATTTCTTAGAGGCAACATTTTCGGCGTTCTTGGGTAATTCTTTTGTAGAAGGGACTGATTTGCTTGTTTTGGAAAACGGGATTGGTATATCCCTCCGAGGATTTCCTTCTAAAGCTTGCCCTCCATAGCTTTTGCTCTGCTTTACGGAAGAACCTTTGCTAAAAGATTCTGAGGCCATCGGAATGAATATATAATGTGGAAATCGATCAGACTGTACATCAATACTCAAAACCCATATATAATCCGTTTCCCACTTCGATATCAAACTCAAACATTTTCATCTGCATTTACATTCACATCTGAGTGTCAGTATCAAGTAAGAGCAGATCAAAACCCAAATTGTTAAAAATAACAATTTTTATTCAAACGAGCATAAATCTTAAAACTGGCAAATAGATCATATACCCATAAAAAAAAAAAAAAAAAAAAAGACAATATTGACAAAAATATCATGAAAAATTAAACCATAGGCAGTTTCTCCTTCTCAGAAAAGTGGGAAAAAAAATTGAGGTATTGAAGTTGATAGAGGTGCAGATGCAGATCAACAAACAGATAGCATAAAGACATTCAAATTCTCCAAAGAAAAAACAATTTGTTCTTCTCCTATATTTTACCTCAAAATGCAATCTTTTCATTTTAAGAACTGATGCTAACTGGAAAAGCACTCTTGCCAGAAATCACCACCAAAATTGCACAAAAAGAGAACTAATTAACTTAGAAAACATAATGTTATTCCTCAAACACAATTCACTTCACCAGTGAAACATTACCAAATATCAAAAAAAGAAAAAAGCAGAAATTAGGAGAATTAGCTGAGAAAAGAAAAGGGTTCATGAAAAGAAACAGATCTTGAGTATTGACCCACCTCTTTACCGAAAACCCTACCTAGATGGATCCATAAACCCCAAGAAAACTCGCAATGCTTGAAAAACCAAATCCACTTAGCAAACTTTTTGAACAGTTGAAAGGTAAAGCAAGAAAACAAGCCCACACAAACAAAAGAGAGGCAACCTGTAGTCACAAGATCGCAACTTTAGGGTTCACAATTTTTTCTTGCTTTTAGCAATGGAGATTAAATAAATAAAAAAAGGAGGGACTTAACTGTAGAGAGAGATAAAAAATCACCTCTTTTTCTTCCAAAAATGTGTGGAGTGAATGATAATAAAGAAAATAAAAGAAAAATGAAAAGCCTTTGAGAATGTTGAAAGAGAGAGTTGGGTGTGATGACCCATACCAAATACCAATGCATTTTGTTTACTATAGCTGTACTAATACTTTACATATCTAAATATCTAATCAAGAAGATTGAACAATATTTTAAGTTGGATGTAAGTTCAATTAAGAAAAATAATAAAATCATATGAACATATATTAAATTACTCGAACTTAATTTATGTTTGACTTGTTTAGACTTGGTAAAGTTCGAAACATAAATTTAAACAAAATCTAAACACAATTTTAATTTTGGTAAGCAAAATTTGATCAAATTTGAATAATACATTGGTCGACTCTATCAGATTATTTGCAACCTATAGGAAAGAAGAGATTGTGAAGGAGTTAAAGAAGGGTAAAATAAAGCTTTACATGTTCAATAATTCCAATGAATTTTGTCCAAAACAAAAGGGGTCTGAATCAACATATGGGCCTCCAAATGCTCCAACCTGTCCCTCATGCATGGAAGTTGGGACTCTCACCTTCAATTTCCCATTAAGGTCATAACTAACTTGGTAATGACCGCTTAAGTCCCCTTTGCCACCACTTTTAATGTGGTCCATTTTCCTTAATATTGGCTACATTATATTGGATTGAATCATGGGCATATGGTCCAAATTTATCATTATTTTTGGGATAATGAGCTTGAAATATGGATGTACTTTGTCCTGTAGTGTAGCCATTTTCATGTGAATGAAAGGTTTAATATTAGTTGTCTACTCCTGCAAAAAGTTCTGCTTCACGAGTCATTTGAGGTCTTGACAATATTTTAGGTGCCTTAGATTCTTTCTGCAGATGTCCACATGTTGGAGTTCTTTTGCAGAGAATAAAATAGTAGTAGTCAATGGCCTTTTGTTAAGGGTTTGCACTAATGATCTTTTTACATTTAAATACAAAAAGAGCAGAAATGTTTGATCAGATCCTTTCTCAGTTGACAAAAGATAAATTTTGCTTATCACTTGAGACACATTTTTAATTTTGAAGAAGAAATAGCACAAACCAAATTATTTTTAAAACATAGGATGAGAAGACTTGATTAATTTGAATGGACATGAAATATATGAATGTGTCGCAATCAAATGATTCTACAAGTTCAAGAACATAATTTGGAAACTGAAAAGATCTTCAAATCAATCCAGAGATAATTTATATTCCATTAGTGATGAAAATTCAGGATATCACAGATTGACCAATCAAAAAATAAATTCAACCACTTTAAGAAAGATCTAATTTTGGGAATCTGTACATCATAAATATAAAAAATGTCATTTCATATACTAAACCACTTCCTCAGAATTTTTTTCTGCTTTATACTATCAATAATCTCCCGATGGTAGCGACTTAGGAGAGATCAGTTATCACCCGCTCACACTTGTCTTCCAAAATCTTCACAGCTTCAGTGAATAACACTTCTGGAGGTAATGCTCCGGTAGATTCAATTGTAACTGAACAAGTAAGAGACAGATAATATTGTAAGATTTTTAGAGATGAAACCAGTAATAGGTTTAACCGCTTTACTTACAAATAAAATGATTTTTCACACGCCTCAGGGCGACAAGCTGATCCCAACCGTCTCCTCTTATGCATTCTCGACAAAGAGTACAAGACCGAGATCTAGACACAGTTGCTCTTTTTCGACCTATATGACAGTTAAAAAACAATGATAATTTTCCATCTGACAACATAAAACTGTTCAGAGATAATCAATGCTTAGCCCATCATCTAACCTTTACCAATATCTTCAATATCAAATACTTTAACAGGACAATTCTTAACAAGTTCTTCTGCCTTCTCATCTCTAATTTCTTGCAACAACACAACCTGCAGAAATTTTTTTTTTTTTTCAAAATGAGTCCCAATTCATTTTCTTGTGAATGAAGACCAGCTGTTAACAAGAGTCGGAATTTAAACATATTCAAGGAGGTTTGATCATAAAAGTGGGAAAAGTATTAAACAGAGAAATATAAAAAAATTATACCTCGGGGAGCATTCTATACCAAGCAGTGGCAACAGGCGACCACTTCGCATGAGTCTTACCCAAGCCTTTCACAGCATGCACTTCCAGCTCAATTTCCTGCAAAGGAAAACCAACCTTTCATTTTCTGACATAACATCCAAGAAAGCATTAACAAAGAGATACATAATATATTGTAGTAACTATTCACCCACAAAAATAATACTAATCAAGTGAAAGATTTATATCACTCATTAGTTATCTCTTGCAGTTAAGTCATCTAGTAGTCAGGGTTCTTCTAATGGCAAATGTTCAGGAAGACCTTGTCAACAGATTGATGTTATTAACTGATTGACTTGTGAAATATCTAGCATTATTAGATACAGATAGTGAATGATGGACTTTTACACAACTTCTTCAATAACCACAAACTCATATCCTGATTGACACAAGACAGGGGTCAATACAGGAGTCCTGCCTTAAGTTCTAGTAATTCAAAAATTCTAATTTGACATTTAAACATACCTGTCCAGGGCCAAGTCTAGCTATGACTATATTGCTGTGCTTGGGGACAATCGGGTTGTTTGAGAATTCTGGCAGAGAGTCTTGGCTACGATTGAATGAAGTATAAGTTTTTGACTTCGAAGTCGAATTCAGATTTGAATTTTCCGTACTTAGTAAGAACTCACTGCCATAAGGTAGCCATACCAGCTCACTGGACTTCACTGAGAAAGAGGAAGGCAGGACATTTTTGTAGTGTTAGTAATGACTCAGGCAAGAAAGTAAACTAGAAATTGGCAACATGAAGTCAAACAGGATGCCATGATTTCATTGTGTTGGGCATAAATATAGTACCACTGATACGTGAACTTCCCTCTTTACTTCCCTTTCCACTTTTTCTTTCGCAGCGAGCATGGAGTTTAAATACAATGGTATTCTTTTCATTGGGTTCATCATTTTCTGGAGATGACGCAATTTAAGCATCAGAAAACTTGCCCCATCAAAAGATGATGGAAGAAAAGATAAACAGCTGAAGAAGTGGAATTTAATAGAGAATTGAGCTAAACCTGATTTATAATCAAATAGCCTTGGGTCAACTTTAAGTGGAATAAGACCCAGTCTATGGGAGAGCACCTCATCTTGAACCACCGAGGTGTTATTTGCAATAAAAACGTGCTCAATAGCCATGGTGGGAAGCTATAGGAAGAAAACAAGAAATATCAGATTCACCCAGGTGGCTTTTCACCAGAAACAATCTTTGCAATTGATGTCATTTATAAACAAACAAAAAGAAAGAAAGAAAGAAAGAAAGAAATAAATAAATGAGAGTGCTCTATACATCATTTATACACGACTCCCAACATGCAGTCTATCTCGTAGAAAGTATAAGCATACTAAAGAAAAATGCTAAACATTCAGACCTCTAATAATATTCTAGAACTGATTTACTGAAGACATAAAATATCAGCCACTGAAGTACCAAAACAACTTCAGTGAAACAACATAACAAGCACATTTTCTGTGCTCATAAAATACCATTAGAGATCTAGAATGAGGATGCTTAAAAAAATACGATCTTAGTCCTAATACAGAATCTTCATTAGTTATGTTACTCCTACAATATTCCTACACCAGTCCAGGCAGTCGTATTGATATATACACCACGTTCCAGTAAATTCGGCTACAGTCATGCTAAGATCCTAGGTAGTTTTTTTCCAAAAACAAAATTTTCTGAATCTACTCCTCTCATATTATTTAGACTGCGAATAAACGGACTCAAAGAAATAAACTTTTTAAAGTGCCCCGTATGAATTTGATGCTCAATTGAGAAACAACTAATAAACCACACGATATATTGAAAATTCGAAAGAAAATCAAAGTATTCCTTGATGCAGACCTCAGCTATGAGGATTCGTCGAAGAGCATTCGCAATAGAAGCATCTATGCCAATAATATCAAATTCCATGTCATCTTCTGTGAGATTAATCACTTCAACCCTAAAATTTCTGTGAAAGTCATCCAGCCGCAAACTGTTATCCACTCCCATTGACGCATACGACCCCGAGTACCTTATATTCTCAGTCTTTAATCTCAAAAAAAAAAAAAAAATAAATAAATAAATAAACAAATACAGTATCTAATTGAGAAACAAGAAAACAATAAATTATTGAAGGTAATTTGAGTACATGAATAGGGGCATCGGAAGTGCAGATAACGCGAGTTCTTTGAAGTTGAATGCGTGGCGGCAATCTTCCTTTTGGAACATCCGGCAAATCCCACACCGGAATTTTTTCTGTTTTTGTGGTTTCAGATTTCTCATTCTTTCCCACCATATTGTCTATATTCTATATGTATCTTCTCAAGTTGTTCGTTTTCTGAATGTCTCTGTAATTGTGTCTGAATTACGTGAAAGAGGGTGAGAGGGGAAGGGGGAGAATCGAATGGAGGATGAGGTAGGGTTTAGGGTTTAAGTAGAATCATCATGACTCATAAAGTAAATAGCGTCTTAATTATTATCATTAAATTCGTTCATATAATTTCCATCAGAATTGTTCTCTAGATTATGACTTACCTAGTTGTTTGACAGTTTGAGGCACATTCACTTATTTATTTAGGAAAATTAAATTAATAGTTATTAAGAATGATCGAGCCATTTAAACTAGTATTTCATAAATTAAAAATGGTTGTTTAATGTAATAATGAAAAAATAATTTTTGAACAATATTATTTTACTTTAATTTAAAAATGTATTTTAGCTTAAATAACTTGTAGTATTTCACTATTATAATCGACAATATGTTGTTGGATGGTGAGTATTACAAAATAATGATAACATTGTCTTAAATTATTAAACTTTGTTCATATAGAAACTCATGCCAGTCAGGGAAAATTTCTGATTATGAGATAAACAAGACCCTTTTCACAAATAAAAATAGATATATCGGATGAAAAGAAAAAGAAAAAAGAAATACTCTTTTGGGTTTGTTGATTTTATCATCATCATTCACAAAACGAAAGCCCTAAAACTCTATTCAACGGGTGAAGTCGTGAGAGCGTTTCTCTCATGGAGATCTGATTTTCAATAGCCGTTGTAATTTCACTCACTCCTTCCCTCCCTTTTTCTCCTATTCGTCTTCTCAAAATTTGTTTTTTCCTACATACCCGTTTACATATATGGTTTTTCAGAGTGATTAAAGCTTGTCCCTTTTGATCCGGGTAATATTTTCTTCCTTCCGTTTCTACTTAGAATTTGAGTTTGTATTTTCATTACCTGATAATACTCCTCTTGTACCACCACCACCAAGTGTTGGCTGGGCACTTATTTAAATGAATTATGGTTTTTGTATGATTCTTAAGACAAATTCTAATTCTTCTTTTTTTTTTTTAGGTTTAAGTTTTCAATTTATAATAATAAGGGACCTATTTAGCAGTGGGAACGTGTAATTTGGGTGTTGACTTATTATGGCTCAGCTAGTATTATGTGAATTGCGCAGCTTGAATGTATTTGTGAATAGCGCCTGTTAGATTGTTGTTACCTTTAAATTCTTTCGTCAGTTTTGCACCATGTATTCTAGTGAAGGTTATTGTTGTAGTACAGAGTTGACTACTTTAGAGGAATAAAAGGGTATATACAAGTTAAGTGGGCTGTTTACAGAATGCTTGATACATTCCTTCTTCTTAAAAGACCTACGGGCCCTTTCATTTCGAGTCGGACTAAAAAAAAAGAGGAGAAGCACTTTGTCATATGCTTTCATGATGAAAATTTAATTATATCATCAGATTTCCTTTGACACGAGGAAAATGAATCCTAAGAAGAAAAGTATCGTTAAACCAGTCACACAATACCAGTTATCTATGTCAGAATCCTTCCAGTAGTATTATTCATTTACAGCTAATTAATTATGTCATACACTTGCTTTAAGTCGATCCCCTGTTGCCCCCTCTCCTCTCCCCTTTCTTTTTATTATGAGGATGGGTAAAAAGTGACCTGTAGATTTTTCATATATGAGAAGAGTTTGACGATGACATGACAATAGCAGAAATGGAAACTTAATTTTCCTCCACGTTTCAATATTCGGAAAACTGGTCTTAATAGAGAGGCATTTTCATTTACTGAAACCTGCTTGATGTCTTCGAGTCATTGCCTTTCTATGAAGTTTATTTAGTAACACACAAGGTGTTTCATGCTTATCTGTAAGTAATTGTAATGTTTACCAATTAATTACTTTTTCAGGAACTTCAGTAAATATGGATGCTGGACTGGGTCACAAGTTGCATCCTGGACCCATTGACGACTCTATACTTACTTTACAGAACCATCACAGATCTACAGAGATTTGGAATGGTCAGGACTTCGAGCCTCTAACATGTAGGAGGTGTGATGGTCACTTTTGGCGCTTAGGTGCCTTGGACCCTAGAGTGCAGCAAATGTTGCTGAAAGCAGGTTTTTATGGGGTTTGTAAGGCTGGTCGCATAAGGCTAGATCATGCTTTAATCACGGCATTGGTTGAGAGGTGGCGTCCAGAGACACATACTTTCCATTTTCCAGTTGGTGAAGCCACTGTCACATTACAAGATATTTCAGTGTTGTGGGGTCTCCCGGTGGATGGTGACCCTATTACTGGTGTTGATACCAATCGCACAATGGATGAATGGCAGGAAATATGTAATGAGCTTTTGGGATTCAAACCACCTGCTGAGGATTTTGATCGCGGCCGTCTTAAAATCCGATGCTTACAGGAGAGATTTAAAACATTGCCAGATGATGCTTCTCAGGATACCGTGCAGTTTTACGCCAGAGCTTACATTTTACAGTTGCTTGGGGGGCAGTTATTGTCAGATATGTCTAATAATAAAGTGAAGTTGATGTACTTACCCCTGCTTAGGGATTTTGAGGCAGCTGGTAAGCTAAGCTGGGGTAGTGCTGTGCTCGCTTGTCTCTACCGTGGTCTGTGCCGCGCAAGCAAACCTGAGACATCGGATATATGTGGGCCGTTAGTACTTTTGCAGGTATCAGTAGTCACTAGTCACATACTTAGAAATGCCTCGTTTACCTTTTTTTGTTGTTTCTATATCTGAATAAACAAGTCTGCACACTAAAATGGTTCTTTCTGTCCTTCAAACAGATCTGGGCATGGGAGAGATTGCCCTTCATTCGTCCTGGGAATATAGCACCCGGGCAGCAACCACAACTTGATATAGTTGCTGGAGAATACTCTTTGCCTGCTCCTCCCTACGGTTCCAGGTATTATTGCAGATATCCAAACAATTCCCTTTTAGTGTCCATATAAACTAAAACATATACTGGCTCTTATGATGATACATAAGTTGCTTATAGGTGGAATGTTAGTTTCAAGCTGGAGAGTCTGGGAAAGCAAGTCCTAATCTTATATAGAGACCAACTAGACAATATGAAGGATGACCAGGTTCTTATTCATTTACTTCATTTGTATATATTACATTGTTACTAGTTTTTGAAATCTGATTCATTTTTTAGTTTGTGTGGGAGCCATATCCTGATGATGTATTAGGAAGCCTCCCAGAGTATTGCCTATCAGGAAAAAACATTTGGCAGACTCTGTCTCCTCTCATCTGCTTTGACGTGGTGGAGTTTCACCATCCTGACCGTGTTTTGCGTCAATTTGGGCAACAACAAACCATCCCTGCATTTTGTGACACTATCCCTGATATCCATTTAACTGATCGTCGTGGGAGACAAAATTACGATTGGGCCCTTCATCACAGGCAATTTGTTGATATGTGGGCAGATCGCTATAGCCGCATTGTGACCGCACCTGTTATTGATTGTCAAATGGATCAGAGTGATTCATACATGATATGGTACCGAAGAATCACCCGCTTGTTGATTGGTAATCCTGATACTCGTCCAAATGCTAAAAACCACGGAGTTGGATGTGCTATGGAGGCAATGGTAAAAATAAAATACTTCGATGTCACCATCTTCTAAGCCACTTGTTTTCATGCTGCTTATTAAATTTTATTTGTCAATATATCCAGGCCAAAAGCTTACAAAAAATATACAAGCGGGCAACCGATGCTATAAATGAAGGATATGAGGTCTCTGGAGAAGATATCCTTTTAGAGATCCAGGATATATGTGCATATTCATTGAGAGAAGCTCATGAGGGCCACCATCTCACTGTCAATAGCGATGTAGGCTCACCTTCTCCAGCTGCATCCTCTTTTCTACCACCTAAGGTACAAAGGGGTAGACCGAGGAAGAGAGGTGGATTTGCTGGTGTACAAGCAACTGAGAGCCGAAAAAGAGGTTTATATGTGCCAATAACTCAATCCAGCTCATTCGCAGTGTCTCATTCTCACATGCCATCAGAAAATGTTGGTGAACTTCCAGATACGCCTACGACATGGGATTCATCAACGACTCAACATACTACAGATCCAAATACAATGCAACTGGACCTGGAAGCCACAGGTGCAGTTGGATTTCTGCATTTTCAGTACAATTTGTTGAAAAGTTTCATTATGTACATTCTTAGCACCTGATATGAAATTATCATTATAAACGACTTTTGCAGAAACAGCAAACCCATTCTTACAAGCCCTTGGGAAGATTAGGGATATTTGTGCGTTTACTTTGAAAATGAGTACTGGAGACCAGGGGCAAGAAGTAATTCCTGTGGGTCCTAAAACAAAGCATTGTAAGCCAAGGAGGAGAGGTGGAATGAGTGGATACATTATTGGTGCAAGTTCAGGGGCCAATTCATATTTTCCATATACCTCTGCAGAAGCGTCTCCTACACCTTCATTGGGACCTAACGGTTCTTTTTCAGGGGAATATGATATTCCTGAACAGGATATAGAGCCTTTGGCTACACCACTCACGAGAGACTCTCCGCTATTAGAATTACATGACAACTTACAGTCTGAAATGATAGAGCTAGATACCATAACTGGAAGTAGAGAAGCTTCACCATCCTCAGCCAGCCCATCTATGCTAGAGCTATCGAGAAATCAGAACACACTTACACCTTCAACAAGCAAGGATACCAAGTTTTCACTAGAGGGTAATGCACCAATACCAATACAGCAGAAATTGCCACCTGTCAATATCGACCCTAATGAGGAGGAGGAGAAAGTAAATGGACCACCCGTTTTGGAGCCCCAAGGTGCTGAGATTCCAGCACCATTGGGCCCAAACAACCCTGAAAAGGTGTACTCAAAGCCATTCACTCAGCAAGTTGAAATGAATACCCCTGAGCTTTCACCAAAGCATGAAGGTTCGTCTGTGCATTTGGTTACTGAAGAAGCAATAACAAAGGTTAATGAGCCAGAAACCGATACTATAGGAGTTGGTAGAGGGAAAAGGAAAGAAGAGACCATAGATAAAGTGAGGTTCATTGACTTGAGACATCCACTTGATACAGCACTAACTTCACCTGATCCAGATACTGTTAATAATGCTCATGGCGAACCGGCATTTGAGTCTTCACTTGAGTTAGGGTACGATGTGATTAAAGTTGAATGTGCTACAGTCAAAGATGGCCAGAAGACGTACAAGAGACTAAGGCGTTCTGTGTCAAAACACGGGCAGTAATGTAATGATTTAAATATGGTGATAACTGACTATGTATTTATATTATCTCGTAAAGTTATTGAACACCATGGATAGTCATTATTTTTATGGAATAATTCATTATTAAGGGGTTTTCTTTCCGGTTTTAGGACCGTAATAATTGGAGTTAGATGCTACTTGTTTCTGTCTTTTCAAATAGGTGGAAAGTGGCATTAACTAATTAGTTAATTTTCTTATCTCTTCTTCTCTGTTCAGTTGGCGTTTAACTGCTTTTGTACACTTGGGAATCAAATCTCAATATGTACATTTCAAAACATTGCATGTAGGAATAACCATTAACTACTAAAGAAGAGAGATTTTATCTGTTAACATCACTAAACATCTCATGTACACTGAAACACCAATTCGAGAAGTCCTTTCATTCACAATAAATTTGGTACTTGCAATTTTTTTGCATACTCGAAAATGAATCTGTACTACGTAATTAGTTCATGCATTCGACATTTTCATTGGCACACCGGTAATTTTACTATGACAACCTTTCCTGAATCAACAGATTTCTTGAAAACTTGTCAAAATAACATTTTTTTCTCAAAAAAGAAAAAAATTATAAACATAGAATATGTAGAAATTTTCAGTGCATAAAATCAAATTACGAAAAACACTAGCAAAACGCAAGAACTAAGAGAACCAGAATAGGTAACACAGTTGTAATCCAGTAGACAACTATTGCAGCAGAATTACAACATAAGCAATTCACTTTGAAACAGAGCCCCAAACATATGATTCCAAAATAAATAACCAAGTCAATCTTGATATCTTACATAACGTACTATAAGAAGCAAGGTAAAACAAAATTTTGTGGCTCTTGATGCCAATATAGCTAGTTCCATAACAGATAGTACAAGGGCGACAATGAAGTTTGAAACAGAAGCAACCGAGCTCCCCCTGTGCTGGTTTAAATAACAGTCGAGCCATCGGCCACACTTGTCAATCTCCAACAAATATGGAGTATGACTAACTTCCTTCACCATTTTCTGCCTAGACTGAATCAAACCTCACCTCGACTTCTCTTCTTGTTCGTAACTGCATTTTCTGTCTTAGCATTATTTTTTTTTGCTTCCCTTAAAGCTACTCTCTTCTCTTCTCTGCAAACCAACAACATAATATACATAAATAAATGTGCTCGAGTACCCAATGCATTGAATTTTCACTACTGTGAGAACACAAAGGAATTTGATCTTTGAATTTCTTGCTTCTCAGATCATGATAAACAGTTTTTCGAGTATTGAGAGAATTTCATTTAAGAAATGTACCTAGTTTTTGCAATTTCCTCTCTGGAAGGAGGTTTCTTTTTCTCTCTCTTTCCATTGACAGGAGGTTTATCACCACTTCCAGATTTAGCAGAACCATTGCTCATTTTTTTGTTTTCATTGTGCAATTTTTTGTTCTCTCTGGCAACAACTTTTGTCTTCCGAAGCTGCTGGCCATCTCCTCGAACATTATTGTAGACAGTGCTCTCAGTCAACACAGACGCATCCTCCACCTCTCCTAAAGATTCAGACGGTTGTGCAGCTGGCTTCGAGTTACTCATTTTCTTCAGCTGCACATGAAAACAAGTTATGAAAATTAAACCTGGCTCAAATAATTTTCTAATCATAGAATGAAACTTGAACAAATCACAGAAGATAAGGGGACTTTTTCTTAGAATAAGTCAGTAGAAGAGGAAACATTATAGTAGAGACAGCTCTGCCATTAATTTAATGGTGTGTTTTTGTTTCAATGGTACTAGATTACCCAAGCCAAAGTTATGTGTGGCTAGATTACGCTATAATAAAGTGCAACTCCACATAAAACTGATCTCAAACAGCGTGGAATTTGGTGAGGTCACAAACCTTGGCTACAAAGAATCCATCCATGTTGTGAACGTGCGGATAAAAGCGTCTTGTCTTATCTAAGGAAGTGTGAAAACGATGATCTCTGAAGCGAATGAACCTGGAAGAGATTAGTATCTTGTCAGATAACAAATCATACAACGGCTCCATATTATATTATACAAGTCAAAAGTTATACCCTGGACGTCCAAAATCAAGGCCACAAGGCACAAGCTTCACATCCCTCTTCTTCAGTGCATAATCAATGACCGCTTCATTCTGCAAATTCGAATTTAAGAATGTAAGAATTGAAAGAAAGCATGACAAGATTTCATGTATAGTGAAGAAGTTGCCAACCTCTGCTACCATTATGGAACATGTGGAGTAAATTATGTAACCTCCTGATTTTGAGTTGGCATCCACCATATCTATTGCTGCGAGTATCAATTGCTACAAAAGAAATGGAGAAATAAATAACAATACGAAACAATAACAGCAAAGGCTGCTATAAAAGTGGTTGCAATTCCTAAAACCCTCATTAGATGGGGCAAGAGTCTACATGAAAACTGTTAAGTTCACATCAGAAGAAGGAAATTTGGTTCAAGAGAGATCTATAGTTGAATATGGCATGAGAAGTATTGGGCCATAAAAGTAGAAACAATCATTCACACGTGAATGGCCACAGGAGAAGGATGTATACCTTCTGCAAATGGGCACAATTTTGTATATCTAAAGCATTTTTTGAGGTTTTCACGGACTCATCCTTAGATATAACCTGCAGCATGTATAAAACAAATTAATTTATTCCTGAGGTGGCTAGAAGAAAAGCTTTTTATGTGAATTTTCAACTAAGCTTGACTGCATACCCCAGTGCCACTGCATGGAGCATCCAACAAAACCCTATCAACTGAGTTGTTTCCCAGAACTTTGGGTAGCTGTAGTTGATCAGAAAGAGAATAAAAGTGTTAGATCCATCAGAATATACCAATGACTTCAGTGAATGAAGGAAATAAAACAGAGAGAAAATATTAAGTCAAAAGATGGTTCCTGCAAGTGAACATATAAACCAAATGGATAAACCAATGATCCCAAAAAAATCAGGAAAATATAGACAAGAGTCTCACCTCCCTCCCGTCATAGTTACTGACAATGGTATTCGTCACCCCCATTCGATGTAAATTTGCAGTTAGCGATTTGAGTCTTGACTCCTTCATCTCATTGGCATAAATGATACCTTTTCCAGTAAATTTTATTTAGTTAGTTATAAAATCAGTAAAGGAGATAAATCAATTTTGCATGTCCATTGTTGATCAGTATGCTTGTGGTGGATAAAGTTTTAAGAGAATAATATTATGAGGCATCCAGGGTTTTAACTTAACAAATTAATGAACTTACTCATTGCAAGATGTGTAAGAGAAGGGAGATATATAATCTTTCATACTGAAAAGAAAGTGCATAAGTTTTGAACAACTTGAGCATATACTAATTTCAGAAAACTCGAAGTGCGATAGGAAAAAGCCGTCATGATGCTTAAAACTGAACTTAAATATGAGGTGATACTTAGTTTTATAGAGAGCACAGACTATTAGCAGTTTATGTGATATTAAACCTATTAAGAGTTTATCATAAAACCAGTTGAATTAACTTCAAAAGGTTCCTCACCAGTATTTTTCATGAGAGCAGCAATATAGGTAGTTTTACCACCAGGCGCAGCTCTACAAATACATAACATAACTTGAGTTAGGAGGGGAAGAAGGTTCAAGGCAAGCACCATATTCCCCCAGATATAGAAATTAACACATAATTCCAGCCAAATATAGTTGCGATGCACATACGATCCTTCGAACAAGCACACTTGATGACCAACAACTTCAGGAAACTGATATGGAAACTTCATAACTTGTCACATAATTATAACACATAAATAAATCACAAAGCCTAGTTATAATGTGCAAAAGAACGTGAGTAGATTACATACTTTCTTCATTGTAGCAATCATTTAAGTAACTGAAAATGCCTCAAAATGCATAGGAAAGTTAAACCAGTGGAAATGAGGGAATATGATTAAAAAACACAAGGCAGTGAAGAGTGAACTTTATGGATGGTAAAAAAACACATAATGATAGAAGATCTCAATAAAAGAAATGAAGCACAACTAAAAAACAAGAGAAATGAAAGTTACATGGAAAAAATAAAGAAAAGATTGCTGGATTCTTTTATTGAAGTAAAGAGACATGATGCACATTGATAAGATAAATAAAGATACTTACGCCACGTCAACAATTCTTTCTTTTTCCTGAGGAGCAAGGGCCATTACAGGCAGAAAAGAGCTTGCGCCTTGAAGCTGTAGAGCATATAACTATTAGCTTTAACTTCAACTTGGTAGATTTTAAACAATTGAAATCTAGCATCTCATTACCATATAATGGCCAGCCATATACTCTGGAGTGGCTCCAATAGGAACTTGTGAATCATACACTACCAAACCCACCTGCAAAACACGCAAATATATTCTGTTAATAAAATTGATCCACAAGGTCAAATAATTTATCACAAATCACTAAAAAAATGAAACTCTTACTTTGGACCATTTGCTTAAGGGATCGAGGTTGACTCCTCTGTTTAAAAGAACACCAGCTAAATCCCTCCTACGAGTCTAAATTTAGGTAGAGATTCAGCAAGATGAAACTTGTTCGGCAATGAAACTCTAGCAAAAATCTCATGGAACAAAGAGTAAAAGATGTATGTACTACCTTCAAAGTGTTTGTGCGAAGACATATAGGACGAGGCTTCTCAAAAGCTTCAATGAGTTCCATAAGTTCAACAACAGGGAACAACTGAATCAAGATTTCAAGTCACAAAATTAACTACAAAGTGTATGTCGAGCTCCATAAACAACAACGAAAAAAAGGAGAATTAAGTGGACGGGAAAAATAACTTTTTTCAGATAAAAAAAAAACACCTCAACTAAAGCTTCAATCAGAAATTCATTGTATCCGTAGTAAGAGCTGAGATCCAGTTTAAGCTGTTCAACATAATCCTTGCGTGTCGCTCCCTCTTGCCTCAAAGTCTTAAAATTTGACAGCACTCGTACAACTGAAAAATCCTCTACAAAGTCACAAAAAACTAGAAAAGGAAACTAAATTACCGACAAAGTACAGCGTTAAAATACACCGAACCCTCTTTTATCCTTCTCTGAAGGTTGGAAAGATCTGGGGGTCCAAGTGCTTCTTCTTCGATCTCCTACGTTATTGAGGGAATTTTATAAAGAAAGTGACAAATTGGATAATGTTTTATATTTCAAAAACTTTAGACAGAAACAGAATAGTCCATAGAGTAAACCTCTGCGGTAGGTAATCTGAACTCATCAGCTTCTTCTTTGATGTTTAGCTGTAATTCAGCTTCTGCATCTTCTTGTTCCTGTGCCTTTTCCTCGTCAATAGCCCTTGCTCTCTTCTCAATATCAGAATCAGATGCATCAGAATCAGAATTTGAATCTGAATCTCCACCAGACCCCTCTTCTAGAAACAAACAAATAATCAATCATAACAAATCAAGAATAAAGATAAAATCATATAATAGATGTTCAATCACTAAAGGCAGTACCTTCATCATCACTTCCTTTAAGAATATCAGCCGCAAACGGATCATCGCCTTCAGATGACATTTCTGAATCAGAGTCTGCTTCCTCTTCTTGCTCATCATAATCTTGAAGCTTTTCTGGTTCTTCATCTGTACCATCTGAATCACTAAGCACGTCTTCTTTTTCTGGTTCCTTTGCTAATGCAAATTCCGCCTTTTGCTTCTTTCTGGGAGTAGGATCATGTGACTTCGAACCCTTTTTCTTGCTGAACTTAGGACCAGCCATTAAGCTGCACAGAACGACCTTACTAGTGTTATTGACAGACTATATGATCAGAGCCAGGCCGACATATTAGGGGGGCTCTAAGCAAAATTTAAAATCGGGGCCTATTTTACCCCCAAAAAAAAATACTATTATTATCAGTAGTGATTGATGTAATTATGTATTCACAGTCTCAAACAAAAAAACATTGTACTTGTTAAAATCAATAATAAATAGATATAATATAAAAGTAGAATATTTATGCTCTCTCAGTAAAACTGAACTGAACCGCACCAATTTCCCGTATCTAGCAGGTAGGTAATTTCAGAACTTGTATCGTATAGTCGTATACCAAACCTTACAATTCGGTTCGGTACCAAAAAACTGTAAAGTGTAGTTTTCGGTCTTTTTGGTAAATTTCCAGGGAATTAATATGAAAAACTGTAGCTTGACCTATACTATTAAGTTAGGTATCAACCCTAATTTTTAAGTTGATCCTAAATACTAGAATAAGAAAAAGAACAAAAAAACTGGCACCTCCATATAATTCTGACGCCTCCAAATCCTAAATTTAATGTATTGTTGAAAAGTTACAATATCATAAAAAGTTTTACCAAAATACTAATATACAATAAAATAGAAACAATTGGCATAGATTCTTTATCATTTGACACCAATAATACGAAATAATAATTATTAAAACATCAATTAGCTAAACGGAGCTTACGTGACAGAGACAAAGAGAATTTCAATAGAATGTGTAGTGCTATTCGAAACAAACAAAGCAGGAAGGAAAAAGGAAGAAAATAATAAAGAGATTAGGAATAGATCCTTGCCTGCCAAGAGATGAACGGCCGACGGAAGGAGAACCGGAAGAGGCGGACGGACGACACAGACTTTGCGTGAACTTCAGCGCTAAGTGAGGGAAGTCAGAGAACGCGGGCTAGGGTTTACCAAGGGTTTACCAAGGAGGAGGATAAATAGAATTTAAAATTAGACGACTTCATAAAAATATACCTAATTCATAATTTCCATATTACCATATTGGTTGGTAATACCTAAAATTCAAAAATTGTTGTGTAACTTTGATTTTTTTTTTTTTTATTAATAATAGTCATGTAACTATATTGAACATAAATTTAATTTTTTAATTTTCGTCGAATTTTAGTTTTAGTCATAGAAGCTAGCTCTCTTGATTGATCTGATTAGACGCTTGCTTTTTCCCCGTGCGTATTCTCCTTCTATCTGCTGTGAGAGTTGCCGCTGTTGGCATAGAGACTCTTACTGTGATCGTAGAAGCTGAATTTAAAAAAGGCTCTTCCCACGTAGAAGGACGGGAGAAGGAGCAATAGACTGGATTGTTGGAATTGGTGTGCTAGCTGCTCTAGAAAAGGGGGAACTGAAGTTCTCATTCACGGCTAACTAAGCATTCGTTTGGAGTTGACAAGGGAGAGGGCTTACTCTGGCAAAACGCAATTCGTCGAAGGGATAAAAAGAAGAGAAAGAAAGGGAAGTTTTTTCTCGAGCCTACCCATAACCAGTAAAAATTGTAGTCCTTCTTAAGGCCATTCCATAATATTCTATTCCTTTTGAGCTTTTTCTTCTTCTCTTATGATATTTCGAGTTAGTGCTCCGTGAGAACAGACTTTCATATTCTACTATTGCGCCTATTCCTAATCCTAAATGGAATGGAACGACGTAGGGATCCATATGTAAACATAGTATCTATTTAGATACGCTCGAATGACCCCTCGCGGACTCTTCCAATCCATTTTCTTTTGTCTTTTTTCCTTGACTATGTAGAATTCGAAGCCCTTCCGGTTTACTTCTTTTCTTAGGTCTCGACTTTTTCGCTATGATCTTCCCAGTAGTTCATGGTCTGTCGAGCCTGATTCTCTATGGTATGGACTTCTTTGATTGGATGGAGACAGTCTATTATAATACTTATTACTGTACGACCAACCAATTCCTTAAAATGAGGGACTTTCTCTCTATCTTACTCTCGGCTGGGCAACTTTCAGAAGTGGGCAACTCCGCTGTTACGCCCAAAAATTGGATGGGGGTCAAGACGCTATCGGGCCGCCGACGGCTGACTCAAGTGCCCCCCGAACTGCGCGATATGGTCGCCTATTACACGGCTCACTAACTCCGCCTGGGGTGGAGACTTCCGCCTCATACGGCTCCGTCCCGAGCTTCCGTCGTCGGCCTTGGCATTAGACCACTATCTATGCATGTATTAATACCCTGCCTGGTAACGGGTCCTTGAATATTTTCAGATTCCGATTGTTGACATGAATAACAAATTTGGTTCTCTTAACTTTCAACAAGTTTTAATTTTCGTCCCGCAATAATAAATTTCATCATCTAATTTTCATTAAGTTTTATTTTTTGTCTTTCAATTAAAAACTTTGTCATCAATGATAGGACGAAATTTGTTATGCATATGACTAAAATTGAAATTTGTTGAAAGTTAAATGTAAAGGATTAAATGTTTATTTAGTATAGTCACAAGACTATTTTTGAAATGATTCCAAAGTTACATGACCATTTTTTGAATTTTGCCATTGAAAATGAATAAGGTCCGACAACTTAGGACCTGTTTAGATGTATTTTGCTTTGGTGTCACCCACTTTGGATGAATATCATTTTGGTTGGGAATTTTAAAGATTCTTTTTGAAATATGTGCAAAACAATTGAAAATAGATTTGGATGTATTTTTATTAGGATAATTTAGATGTAAAGTAATATTAAAAAATGATTAGTAATGTTTGAAAATGTGAGATATTATTTGAAAGTATTTTTGTTTTGAAATTTTGGGATAAAAAATAGTGATAGGAGTCAAATCATGTTTGTAGAAATTAATTAACTAGTATTATGTTGTGATGTGATTGAAGATATGTTTAAAATATTACTACTTATCTTGATTAATAATTCGAATAATAATTGGTTACTGTATATTAGTTGGGAATCAGGGTTCCGATTCATAAGATATTAATAAATATAGAAGTATGTATAATTATGTGTGCATATACATATGATAGTTTGTATACAAATATAAAAGGTATAAATTTATCTTTGTAATTTCTTTTATATATTACGAACTAACATGTAGTATTTGAATATTTGTATTTTATTTATTTACAATTAGCTTTCAAAAGTATAGATTTATTTATTACGGATTATTTACATATACATAATACATGAAAAATAAGTGGATCAAAAAGTTTATTATGGGGGCAGGGAGAATACTGGCATGGCAGAAGGTGCAGAAGAAATTTTGCACTAGTTTTGGTCATTGGGCCGAAAATGATGTGTTTGTTATTATTATTTGTTTAGGATCTGTGAAAATCGATCAAAACATTGTTTGGCCCAGCGAAACTTTGAAACAAGTGGGTCAAAAATGTTCCAAACAGGGCCTTAAGCTTTTATTGGATATCAAATTTGACAATCAGAATTTAGAATGAGCCGAATTCAAAGTTTCCGGGTCTGTTTGTTTGGCGCTTCCCAAAAAAATTTCGTGTTTGGAGAATGTTAAACAAACATGTTTTCTATTTTCTGAAATAATTACTCTCTCAAAAGCCAAACAAGCAACAATTTTATTATCTCTAAACAAAACATATACAAACTCTACTCTAAAGTATCATATCTCTTACACAATTTATCTCACATAACAAACATGATTTGACATACAACCTAACTCTTCCAAAATAACCTACACCTATTTTATTTCTCAAACCACTCTCTCAAAATCCAAACAAACAACATTACGCAAATCAAAATTATTTTACAAACCTCTATTACTCTCTCAAACTACTTTCCCAAATACCAAACAAACATGTCCTTCCATTTTTGGAAAGGTGTTTCAGGTGTACATATTAGATTCAACACAAGCTTTAACTTCCTACTTGTTAACATTATATTGGTCCTTTTTAGGTTTTACAAAGAGATCAAGCACAAATATTAGAGAAATTAATTAAAGTGAATAAACAACTAGGTTAATAAATTAATTTCGTAATCTCGGAAAAAGTTTACTGAATAAAATTTCGACGTTTGTCTAAAAAAAATTAGTATATACAATTTAATATTACACATAATATTTTAGCTAAAAATTCATTTTATTGCGTTGACTTTGACTAATTAATTTATTTTTAGGCATGTTGGAACTTGGAACACACCGAGCGGGGACCTCGCGCAAGAGATTTACGTCAATAACAGTGATTTTTTTACTTTTTTAGGCAATGGACCAAATTAGTAGAACTTTAACAATTTTCCAATATATTTGGTAAATAAATAAATCGGCTGAAATTTATACTTGAAAAGGCATGGTTAAAGTGTTAAAGTGTCACTACATATTTTTGGAGGTTAAAAAATGACGGTGAGGTAGTTAAAGTGTTTATAGAAAATATAGGGAGGTAAAATATTCTTTATTATATTACAAGGAGTAAATTGGATATTATAAATATCACGAGTGTTAAATTATAGATTGGCATTGACTCAATTTTGTGATTAATGCAGTGTTAATTATCAAATCAAAACAATTTTTTTGAAAATAATCTGACTACAATGAACCTAGTCAAATTTCTGGTATGGTACACACATTTGTCCCGGGATGGATTATATGAAGCAATACAATGTCCGGTTAAATTTGTAAGGTTGATAAATAGAGATTCCACACCAAGTTAAGAAATGAAAATATTAAAGATTCATTCTATATGGGTCAACTATGGATTGAATTTAGACAATTACCAAAATTAGATACTAATTTTTAGGAGGCATTGGTGATCTGCCATTGAGTGGTTTGAAAATTAAAATGAACCAAAAACGCAATATATAATGAGGAAGATGTATCATAGGCATATATACATATATATGTTGAGGTGTGTTTGCTAAAGTAAATATCTAAAGAATGGCCGGCGATGACAGAAGTGGAGTCCCGTTCGGCGATGAGTCATTGGCAGATCATGTTGACGACGATGAGGATTACTGCCCAATCGAGCAGGTACGGCTCACGGTGCCACCTACAGACGACCCCACACTGCCGTGCCTTACATTCAGGACATGGTTCCTTGGCCTACTTTCATGCATTATGCTGGCCTTTCTGAACAAGTTCTTCGGCTACAGACAGAACCAACTCGATGTTTCCTCTGTCACTGCACAAATCATCTCTCTTCCATTAGGAAAACTCATGGCAAGGGTTCTGCCCACAACGGTATTTCAAGTGCCATTCACAAAATGGTCCTTTACGTTGAATCCAGGGCCATTCAATCTCAAAGAACACGTTTTGATCAACATATTTGCAACTTGCGGCTCCTCTGGTGTTTATGCTGTCCATATCATAACCATTGTTAAAGCCCTCTACCATCGCCAACTACACCCCGCGGCTGCCTTCTTGCTGGCTCTAACTACAAAGGTACAGAATAATTGTGTTGAACAGATCTAGCTAGTAATTGTAATGTAAAATGACTGAGAGTGGTGGTTTTGATTTCATTTCAGATGTTAGGATATGGGTGGGCAGGTATATTTAGGACATATCTTGTGGACTCTCCCTTTATGTGGTGGCCTGAGAACATGATTGCAATCTCTCTATTCAGGTAAATTAATTATACAGTATCTACTTCTTAATCTATGGCATTCAAAAACATGAATTCACCACCCTTGTTGCATTGTAGAGCATTGCATGATGAAGAGAAGAGACCAAAGGGAGGTCTTACAAGGCTGCAATTCTTCATAGTTGTCTTTGTATCAAGCTTTGCATACTATGTATTTCCAGGCTATTTGTTCCCTTCAATATCAGCCATTTCTGTAGTCTGTTTGTTTTTTAAAAATTCCGTTCTAGCACAACAACTCGGCTCTGGTATCCACGGGCTGGGAATTGGCTCGTTTGGGTTGGATTGGTCTGCCATTGCAGGCTTTGTGGGGAATCCCATTTCAACTCCCGCCTTCGCCATTGTAAACACCCTTGTAGGATTTTTCCTTGTTATGTATGTCATAACTCCATTAAATTACTATCTCAATCTCTATGATGCCAAGAAATTCCCAATCTTTTCTTCCCAAACGTTTGACCACACGGGTCATCCTTACAACATCAGTCGTGTTCTTAACTCAAAGACATTCGCCTTTGATGTAGCCTCATACGATGGTTATAGCAAACTTTACCTTAGTGTTTTCTTTGCCTTCAATTATGGCCTTGGCTTTGCATCCTTGGCAGCTACCATCACACATGTCGGACTTTTCCATGGAAGGTAAATAAACTAATTAATGAAAATCTCTGATTTTGGTTCCCGTAGCAAGCTCTCTAATGATTTCTACTCGTTACTCAGAACAATTTGGTCATTGTGGAGAAAAACGAAGAAGAATCTGCAGAAAATGGACGTGCACACGAGAATAATGAAGAAGAATTATGAAGCGGTGCCCGTCTGGTGGTTTTATACCATTCTTGCTGTAGTGTTTGGTCTTTCCTTGTTAGCTTGTGAAGGTTTTGACAAGCAGGTCCAACTTCCATGGTGGGGGCTCATAATGGCCTGTGGAATGGCTTTTTTTTTCACTCTACCTGTCGGGATAATACAAGCCACGACTAGCCAGGTAGTGATACCATCAATTCTCTTAGTCCGTTTTAAAGGTGGTAGCTAACCTAACTACATTTTATGCAAATATTTCTGCAGCAAATTGGACTAAACATCATAACAGAGCTGGTAATCGGGTACATTTACCCGGGGAAACCTCTTGCCAATGTAACTTTCAAGACATATGGCTATATAAGCATGGCACAAGCACTGGGTTTCCTAAAAGATTTTAAATTAGGACATTACATGAAGATCCCTCCAAAATCCATGTTTATCGTTCAGGTACACAAATGTAGTAATGATTTGATCCATCTTTCTATGACATTTAATTTAACTTTGCCTTGTTTCTTTATTTTCCAGTTAGTAGGAACCGTAGTTGCATCTTCAGTCTACTTTGGTACAGCTTGGTGGCTCCTAACATCAATCGAGCACATATGCGAACCAGATTTACTAAAGGAAGGGAGCCCCTGGACTTGCCCAGGTGATAACGTGTTCTACAATGCTTCCATCATATGGGGTATCATTGGGCCACTGCGAATGTTTACTAGCCAAGGTGTTTACTTGCACATCAATTGGTGGTTCCTGGCCGGAGGCCTAGGACCAGTGCTAGCTTATCTACTTGCCAAAAAATATCCAGAGAAAAAATGGATCCAGCTTATTCATGTTCCACTAATCTTGGGAGCCACAATGAACATGCCACCGACCCGAGCTGTGAACTACATAATGTGGGGGATTACTGGGATCTTCATGAACGTCTATGTATACAGAGTGTACAACAAGTGGTGGGCCAGGCACGCTTACATTCTTGGAGCTGCACTTGATGCTGGAATTGCGTTTATGGGAGTTTTGCTTTTCTTTGCGCTGCAGTCGAATGATATTTCGGGTCCTGTATGGTGGGGGTTGAGCACAGACGATCATTGCCCGTTGGCACATTGCCCCACCGCCCCAGGAGTAGAGGCTAAAGGATGCCCTGTGGTGCATTGACAATTTACTATTTTAATCATATTTTAGCAGAATAATCTATGTAAGCTGCAGTTCCTAGGTTTTTGTTTTATGTGTGCACTTTATCTGATTGACAAATCTGACTTTTCCAACAGTAATAAAATTACTTTCCAAAAGTTCAAGCAGATGATGAGATGAATGAATTACAACATCAAAGGAAAGATTGAAACAATAAATAAATATTATCTCAAGCAACAGTCTCCACCTCACACACACATATGTATATATGAAAAAGGAAATCAACAGTCGGGTGTTAGTAACCGAGCTATGTGGACCAGGAGAAAAAGGTGAATAAAATTGGTTACAAATAAAAGAGGAGTATGACAATAGAATAGGTTTGGGGGGAGGGGTAAATGAGTATTTTTCAATACGAAAATTTGGAACCTGTCTGTTTCAGATATTACATGAACCACAAAAGAAATGGTTATTCAAACATAGTAGTGACTATAATCAGAACTTGATACTCTACAAGTTTTCCAAAATTTCAGTTGGCGTTACTAAGTTACAATGAGAGACAAGCACCATCTCAGGACATTTGATTGATACATTCAAAGCTTATTTGAAAAGTTCTGAGTTCAGCCAGTCCCTACAAAAATGCATTATGAATTTTAGTCTTGAAGTTCAATATGATGCACAAAAAATATCTGTATATATAATTGATAAACCGAAGACACTAGCAAATGGCTCTTACTTGCTGATGTCATCCAAGTGGTCATCAAAGTCTACAATGTCCTTCCATTTCTCAGATGAGATATAATCCAAAAGCACTATATTTGCTGAAGGCTCCTTAAGAGCAAGCTGGTTGCTTCCATCTGATCCAACTAGCTTCCAAGATGCCTCCTTCGTGTAAAGCTAAGGAGTAGAGTAAGGGACCAAACAATGTTGTAAAAGTTCAGTTACATCTCTGGGCCATTCAAAGTAAACTTCAAAAGCAAAGTTTATGAAATAGTTGTTTCAAATACAAAACAAGAGTTAGTTCCTAAAAGTAAACGATGGAAACAACGTATCTGGAAAGATAAACTAAATATTAAGAAAATCTCAGTAGGAATTTTCTGATTTAACAGTGATAATGGGTAAACTAAAATAAAACAAACATATATGAAAATTATTAAAGATGGATAAACAATAATAGAGGTCATCAGAGTATGGGTGGTTTGGATGATAACTTGCCTTCTCTGTTTTTTTAATCACCGACATAATTATTCCTCTTCTAGTAATAAGATAGTAATCATATTATTAGTTAACTTATAATTATAATAAGTTGCAAACGTGCCTCTAACTTGCCCTTAACATTGCATAACATATCCCATATGTCCAAAATTACAAAAAAATATCCTGCAACATGACTACATATATTTGCTGCATGTCTGAATTTGCTCTCTGTCCAAAGCATGCCACATAGATATTCAGCCACGGATGAATTTCTCAGCTTCCTATACAAGCAATGAGCTAACTAATAAGGCTTACAGTGGTGGATAGAATAAAAGGCAGATGAATACTCTGGTATTTTCAAAAAAACTTAAAACTTGTTCAAGTAAACCTTAGTTCCAGTGTTATAGAGGATAAAGTTCGACGAGTAGCATTTGAACCTAGTCTAGGAAACTAATGTCCTGCTCAATCATAATTTTTTGGTAGATCAAGGATTTTCTAACTTAAAGTTCTGACACCTTGTGATTGATCACTCAAACTGAGTAAGAGAGAATGACATACGATGTGCATGGGAATACACTGAATATATGTTTAACTATGGTGCGAGGTTGAAATTAAATATGATTAATTAGCATAAAATAACAAAGTTTGCTTTTTCTTTCATATTCGGAAACGTTGCTGAATAATATAAGCACACTGTACTCCACTCCTATATAGACACAGTCACACGTGTGAATGTCCTTGTCATTTGTTTGTGTGAGCAGCTTATGTACATGTGGATTATAGACAGACATCGCTCACAAGCTCAAGCACACACATACATGCCTCGTGAGAAGTATATCTAACAAAATGACTCTTCGACTCAATGCTGTGAACATCAACTGCATAATGTAATTAATTAATAACACAAGTAAAGTAGATTAAATAACTTAAAAAGTTTTTAAATCATTTAAATAATACTCCACTAAAGATGGGTAATTTAGGTTGAGAGAGAGAGAGAGAAGCTGTGCCTTTTTTTTAATTTCTACAAGCATTGGAAGCAGACGTTTTGGTGTTAGTTGCAATTAATATTACAAGAACGAAATCAAGCTAGAGGCAAGAAACATAATGCTAACGACAGAAAGTATCCCAAAACAAAGTCAGTTGATAATTACACTAGAAAATTATGTAAATGTAAGAAATCTACTAGTATTATTGGAATTATCAAAAAGAAAATGAAAAACTAGTATTATCAGAGCAACAATTACACAACACATGAGTTGAGAATTGAAGCACAAATCACCTGCACGACCGGACTCGGGTGTTTCCCCTTTGGTAAGGCTTCGAGCTTTTTGTTATCTAACTGCAAATCCACAAATTTAAAGCATCAACCATTTACTCACAAACTATATTACAAAATTCTAACTAATTCCCCAAAACCTAAGAAAAACTTACCAAAAGCAACGCCGCCTGAGGGAAATACCGGCTTATGTGATCGCCTGTATTCTTAGCCACACTCGCAAGCTCAACATCATCGTACCTCTCATTAGCATGAAAATAACCGACGATAGTCAATCCTTTCTCCCCATAATACTCCTCTATCTATCAAACTCCAATTTCAATACTTCAGATCACAACAATTAATGAATAAAAACAAATCAACAGTGTTTAGTAGTAAGTGAGTGATTCACCATGATGAGCGCAATTTCGAGGGGAGGAAGGAGGCCGATCTGTGAGTGGAAAAGGGGCACGGACTCGACGATCTCGACGACGCCGGCAGTCGAGGAGCGGCCGAGAAGTACGGCGTTGACGGCGGAGGTGCGGTGCTTTAGGGCGTGGAGGATCAGCTTTATGTAGGCATTCTGGTGGATTTCGTATCGCGTTTCGCCGCCCATAGCTCCGACTGGACTCCGATTGTATTTGGATCCGGATTCGAATAAATCGATGTGCTTGTATTTGTTTTGGATTTTGAGTGCACACCTCCGGACCAAAAAAGTCCATTTGATTGTCTAGTTTTTGGAGAAAATTGCAGTTTTTACACCAAACTTATATTCACTTTATACATTTAGTACCATACTTTCTATGATACAGTTAATACTATGATTTCACCCATCGACAAATTTTCTTTTTTCGTCAATTTTTGGACACGCTTATGTGCTCTATATCATACCTGGAAACCATTGTGGCATAATTCCTTGTAGATTATGAGATATGATTTAATTTTAAATTTTGTTAATTTTCTGCGAATTGTTTATTGCATTTCAAGAACTGAAACTTGTAACGTTAGAATTTTTTTGTCATGAGTTTTCCAGCCATATAAATTATGATACAAAATTTATAAAGTAGGTGAAAGTTTGATATGAAATGTGTAATTCCCTCCAAGTTTTAGACTTTTAGGGCAACTTTGAATCTTTGATCCACTAAAATAAAATAAATCTTATCGAAATTGATTTTAAGAAAAGTATTTTTATTCTAGTAAGTAATTATAATAACAGTTTGTTTATTAAATTGTAATAATAAAAATGTAGGTTTAAAGAAAACAGTACTATTTTTGTCGAAACTTTTTAAATATTGTAGCTTGGAAGAGAAATAGTATTGTAAATATTTTTCACTTATTTAAGATTATCTTATAAAAATTAAATTTTATAATAAGAAAAATATTAAGTTTTAGATTTGTATGTAATGAATTTATTTATACTCATCTAGATAGCTCTTTCACACACAACTATTAAATTAAATTCTTTATAATGACTCAGACAATTGGCTAGGTTCAAAATCCAATAAATATTTTGAGAGGATTGCATTTTTGGTACCAAATTTTATATCAATTCTCACATGTGGTACCATAAAAATTCAGGTCGATACATTTAGTACTATAATTTAAGAAATCCACTCATATTTGATACCACCGTTGAAATCACCATTAAGTGGATGATGTGGCAGTTAAGACAATTGAAATTATTGCAAAATTGATATAATTACTTATGTTGACTTGCCAAATAAAAGTAAATTTACTCATATTTTCATAATGACACGTACCTCATAAATATATTTTTATGCAATATATACAAATTAAGCGACAATATTTAATACATTGTTAATTTCTAGATTCTTCCATAAAAAAATTACTTACCAAAATAAAATAAACTTTTTTTTTTTTATTATTATATGACTTTATTATCAATGTAAATTTATCACGATACATAACAAGTTTAATAATAATAATACATGCTAGGTTCAAAATCCAGATATATATTTTTAATAAAAATATTATACTTGCCCAATAGAAGTGAATTTACTTACATTTTCATAATGGCACCTACCTCATAAATATATTTTATGCAATATATACAAGTTCAGTGACAATAATTAATACGTTGTTTACTTCTAGATTCTTCTATAAAAAAATTGCTTACCAAAATAAAGAAAACTTTTTTATTTTTTTTGGTATGAGACTTTATTAGAAATATACATTTATAATGACACATACAAGTTTACTAATAACAATTAATGAGTTCGTTCGTCACATTTTACCTGTGACGGAAAATTTTAGCTCACAGTCAGTGTTATTCATCGCACGGTCTCCATAACGACATGTTAGCGTATGAAACCCACAATATGTTGACGTGTCATTATATTGATGGTTCGATGTATAAACACTGGACGTGAATTTCACCAATAGTAACAAGTTATCACCTTATTTTGTTATTTTGATTTTCAAGGGCTCAACACAACTATAAATATAAATCAAGTCGTTTCATACATTTCAATTCATAATCAAATACAAATAGAAACAGTGTGTTGTTCATGTGACAAAAATATATAGAATCGTTAGAAGTAAAGGTCGAAAATGGAAGGTGGCGGAAGTTCCAACTCACATCGTAGAAATAGCTTAAGAACACCTAAATCTGGTAAAAGCACATGTTTTTTTTAAATGAATAAGGTGTACTGAATTTCTAATACATCTGGTCGCATGGATGATGTTCTTTATTTTTTTGTTAATGTTAAGAATATACATATGATTATCTCGAATTAGTAAGTTTCAAGTTTATTGATAGCATCTTGAGATTTCATAGATTTTAATGAATAAACTGATTAACGGAAAACTAAAATTATATGTCGTGTATGTTATTATTCTATATTCTTCCATTTTTGTTGAAAAATAATGAATCTTTTATTTTTTGTGTGTGTGTTTTTCCTCTCTTTATTTTTTTGTTTCCCTCTGACACTTGATATATAATTAAAATAATATTTACTTGAATTTTCTGCATATACATGACTGATTGATTTATAGTATGTTAAAATTAATTAATTTTACTTTTTTTTTTCTCCCTACATATCAAGGCATTTTTTAAGAATTTCAGTTCATTATAGGTGACATAGTATGATGATGGAGAATTACTAGTGTGAATTTTTCATTTCTATTTATTTTAATAACTTCAACTTATTAATTTATGAAAAGTGCCAGTTCAAACTAAATTATAAACGATTATTATTAACTCACACATACACAACCACACACTAGCGAACACAATATCACAATTTTTTTTATGTCTCCCCCACCCCACCCCAAAAAAAACAAAAATCTAATGAAGCGAGAGAAATGAAACTGATAAGTCTTTTATATGTATTACAATTTGAGTTGATCCATGTATTTTTTGTCAATAAGTCTCGGAATATGCTTGTATTTATTATAAGAGATGAAAGGATAGAAACACAATGAATACATATGCATCGTTTTTTTTTATAGGACTTGAATGCAATTATGGTCAAAAAAATTGATAGCCATGGATACTTAGAGGGACAAACCGAAGCTTAACCAAATGGCTCGATTCAAGTATTGATGGCCATCATTTAATTCTTTTTAGTAGAATGATTGTTAGTCCAAATATATTTATTAGAAATGGTTCAAACACCGTATAATTTGTGAGAAAATTATATTATTTATCACTAGGAAAGTAAGTGTTCTTTGTGTATTGAACTTATGATTATAATCTAAAAGTCTTATATTTTATTGTTAATTATGTGGGTTTGAGGTTGATATGAGTGAATAATTAAATAAATTTCAATTTTGTACATATATTTACATTCAGTAATTGATAATTCCTAATATTTCTCTCAATATTCTATAGGTATATTGAATGGGGAGGCTAGTGAAACCACCAACATCTCCACTGATTCTAATAACTTGAACACTCAAGAACCATTCAAGCGTGATGCAAGTCAGTATATGCCCATCGTTAATGTGATTAAGATCATGCGTCAGATCCTCCCATCTCATGCGAAGATTGCAGACGACGCAAAAGAGACAATCCAAGAGTGTGTCTCAGAGTTCATTGGCTTCATTACTAGTGAGGCCAATGGAGTGTGCCATCGTGACTACCGCAAAACCATCACCCCAGAAGATGTTATCTCAGCCATGAGAACACTCGGATTTGATAACTATGTTGAAGCGCTCACAATCTACTTATACAAAATTCGCAACCAAGAATCTAAGCGCAACTCATGGCAACATTTTCCATTTGTGAAACGCAATGTGAGATTTGTGCAGCCTGAGCCTCAGGCACCCCTACCATCACCACCAAGAGGCTATGCACCAGCGCCTACTTATCCATTATATCCCATGCCATCACCACCAAGAGGATATGCACCAACACCTACTACTTATTCATTCAATCCCATGCCACCACCACCAAGAGGCTATGCACCAGCCCCTTCTACATACCCATTTGGTCCCAATAATGACATTGGAATTGGATTGCCAAGAATGAACAACTATATCCACGATTTTGGTGGGCAAGGTGGAAGCTCGTCCAACAATTTGGAATTTGATCCATACATGCAATTTAAGTAGATGCATGAGTATGCAATTGAAGCCCGTACGTACTTGAAAAAGAGAAAACATATCCATCTCGCGGATCCTTAATTTATCGTTTTATGTCATTTTAAGAACTCTTATTTGAGATTTTTCGATTTACCTATTTAATTGCTTTTTGAAATTATTCAGTATTTTAAACCCTTTGTGGGAGATTTTATGTCATTTTAATCAGAACTCTTGCTTGAGATTTTTTTTCGATTTGCCTGTTAAATTAAATTGCTTCTTTAACTTGTTCAGTAGTTTGAACCCTTTGCAATCGATGCAATGTGGAGGAATTTGAATTTTTGATTGCATCTGATTTTCCTATAATTACTAATTAGAACATAAAAAATGATAGACTTTAGTGCCTTGAACATTAGACACACACTTAATTGACTACATTCTTTTCCTTTCAAATATGTTTGAGATGAGATTTGTCCTAAAAAACATTCTAGACCCGTGCAAAGGTTGTCACTATTGAAATTGATTCTTTGATAAAGCAAATAAGCTTGAATTGGAAAATGCAACTTTGTTTCACTGTAATATATGTACTTTACAAGCATAAATGTTCGCCCTATTTGGAAGAGTTTTGGTTCAATTTCAAAAAAATGATTTGGGTGGTTTCGGTGAAACCTTTGAAACCCCATTTGGTTAGGTTATGGACGTTGGGTTTGTGGTTTTGAAAAAATTGAAACCCCACTTGAAGTGGGTTTTGATGTTGGGGTTTAGAAAAAAAAGTAGGTGATATGTGTCAAATCAATATCTTTTTTATAGAATTTGGGGAAAAAAAGTAGGTGGTAGGTGTCAAATCAATATTTTATAGGTTTCAAGAGTTTGAATGATTAGTTTCTGAATAGGTTTGTGATGAATTTCATTAGTTTGACGAAAACTCATTTGGAACTTGTAAGGGTTTTGACCCGATCTCGCAAAATCCGCGAGACAGGGCCAAAACTCATCCACATAGGCCCGTTATTTTATATAGTCATATTTTAATTTTCTAAAAAATTGATGCTTTTGCTTACTTGATAACTAAATAAATAGACGAAAAATATGTTGCTAAGTTGATTATTTTGAAATTATCATAATTTGGCCAAAAAATCACCCTTAGTTAAAAAATGCACCTAAGCTCATTATTATTTTCTAACTTCTATATATTTTTAGATCTTTATTCCTGTTGGTATTATTTACCAATGAACACTTCTTTATTAGTTGTATTGCTATTGAACAATATCTCAATTTCTACGCATCCCCTGTATATGGGTCGATGTTTTTTCTTTTTTCACAAGGATTAATCCCTTTCAAGGGTTTGAACTTGGGTTCCCCACCTTGTAGTGATTAGGCCATCTCCAATGATCACGGCGGGGCGGGCTCTGAGGCCGGGGCAGAGAAGAAAATGGAAATTAGTAGCAAGGGTGGCGGGGCGAGCTCGTAGCTGAGCCGGGGCAGCTACGGCTCGGAGCAGGGAACGGGGTCGCATGGGTTAAATTGAGGAGCACGCGCCCCTCTTTAAGTCAGGTGGCACCACATGACGCCACCTGATTGGACATTTTTTTATTTGATTTTTTTCTTTATTCAAAGAATATGAATTGTTTTATTCATTAATTCTTTTATTTAAATAATAGTAATTAAAATTTATAAATAATTATTTAAAAAATTACAGAATTTGTAATAATTTTTTCTATTAATTTATTTAAAGAATAGGAATTGTTTTATTCATTAATTTTTTTATTTAAATAATAGTATTAAAATTTGTAAATAATTATTTAAAAAATTAAAGAATTTGTAATAAATTTTGTTTTATTCATTTATTTTAAAGAATTGTAATTAATTATTTAATAAAATTAAAATTTCCTACTAAATTAAATTAAATGTTTAGAATTGAATTATTTAATATAATTTGTTAGTATATTTGTTATTAGAATAAAATTAAAATATTAATTATTAATGATTTAATTAGAATAAAATTAAAATTCCTCCTAAATTAAATTTTAAGAATTGGATTTATTTAATAAAATTTCTTTTTAATTAAATCATTAATAATTATTTAGAATTGTAATTAAAATATTTGAATTCAAAAATTAGTTAGAATTTTAATTAGTATTAGACTTAATTAGAAAATATTTAAATTTCTCTTTTAAATGAAATTTCAAAAATTAGTTAGTATTTTATTTTAATTTCTCTTATTGTAATTAAAAATTTAATCATTTAATAAAATATTGGTGGTGGCTATATATTTAAAAAAATTTGATTTAGTTGAAAATATAATTAAACACTTATATAAATAATTTAAATTAATATTAAAAATAAAAATAAAATTAATATTATAATGGTGAGAGTAGGGAAGAAATTAAATTGGAAGTAATTGGGGCTCAAAGCCCTGTCATTGAAGACGACTAGGCAGAGCTAGAGGCAGGGACATGGGTTGCCCCAGGGCTCCGAAACCCTGACCCTGACCCTGACCTTACCACTGTAGATGCCTTTAGTCCCCTTCAACTAGATCACTAACTTGTTGGTGTAAAAGGACCATTTTTTAAATTTTTTTCTTATGAATTATATGGGCCATGTTAATATTGTTTTTATGGTTCTAATTGTCAAATGTTCAGAATGGACAATGTATTGTTACTCAAATTATATTTGTAACAAATATTATCGCTGAAAGATTTCTTTTATTGAAAAAAAATTAGTAATATATAATTACTCCATTATGTCACAAGAAAACAAGTAAATTTATTATTCTTTCGATCAAAGAAAAAAATTGTTATATTGAAATGAAACATTTTATATAAATTTGTGTCCATAAAAGTAAGAAAATATAGTAAAATATATTTTCTAGGACATGAGCCCTCAAATTAAATTTTGCATAGGATCGTCTAAATGCTAGGATCGACCCTGACCTAGGAGGCGACTACTTTTGCTAGCTCACATACGTTATATTCAAGACTGATATAGGTCATATATGAATAAATTAGCTCTTACATCGATGTACTATGAATCATGGCCATTTAAATACCATTAAATACACGACATTCACCTACAAATTCATCCCACAATTCGAGAAATCGGCCGTATATTGAATTCATTCCGAATGAAAACTTTATATGAATCGTAATAAAATCAGCGCATTAGTAAATAAATATCCCATAACTACGACGTCCAATCAATGAAGTACAAAACCCTAGTTCCAATAATCGTTTACGAGAGATAACCTTAACTCTTAGATTGAAGTAAATTAGTGAACCATGCCTTATTTTAATTCATGAAACTCTTCTTTTTTTTTCTTTCAAACTAATATGTGTTAGCAACATGGCGTTTTGGCGGAGTCATCTCATCTCCTGCCTTACTACGTTCATTTTTGTGTTGTAGATTTGGATTCATTCAATTCAGAGCCATTGGAGTCATCCCATGTTAACACACCAAAAATAATCCACATCACTACATTTTTTTTTTTGTTCTTTCATCACTACATTTATTTATTTATTTGAAAAACTATTATTCTTAGTATTTTTATTATTATTAAGAATAAAAAGCGTTAAAAAGAAAAGAAAAGAAAAGAAAAGAAAATAAATTGATGGGCATTGCGATGTGTTTTGTATTAGAAACAGAGCACGATTTATTTACTAGTTAGAACAATTAAAGAAAATCCAACCTCCAGATTCTCGCAATTTCATTGTAATAATTGCAATGAGTGTACACACACCTGTATGAAATGAATGCAAACTGAATTCAATGAGAAAATGCAGGATATATATATATATATGCAATTTGTAGCGAAGAAAAACAGAGAGAGTTGGAAAGAAAAAAAGCAGAGGCAGGGAATGGCCAACACCAATGGGGGTGCGGAGAATTCGAGGTGGACATGGGAAGAAAACAAGCTATTTGAGAATAGCCTCGTTGAATTCCCCGAAGACTGCCCTGATCGATGGGAGAGGATCGCTGCTAAAATGGGAACCAAATCAGCGGTTGAAATCGAGCAACACTACATCCTACTGGTGGAAGACGTAATGGCCATCGAATCCGGCTTGATTGAGCCGCCGAACTATCCTGAACCGGAAAACCCTAAACCGGAGAAGAAGCAGCTGACCGTGCAGAGAAAACCGCCAAAAGCCTGGACTGAGAACGAACATAGGTTTAATTTAAAATCCACAAATTCAACTTCTTCTTCTTCTTCTTTTTTTTTTAAAAAAAAATAAAAATAAAACATGAGATCTCCTCCTGATTCTATTAATTTTAATGCAGGTTATTTCTAGCTGGCTTAGAGAATTATGGAAGAGGAGATTGGAAGAGCATTTCAAGGTATGCGGTGTTAACAAGAAGTCCTGCTCAAGTAGCCAGCCATGCTCAGAAATACTTTGAACGTCAAGAAAAGGAGGAACAGCAAAAGAAACGTCGTAGCATTTTCGATAATCCCAATCTGGGAAGCAGTTCTATGAAATTTTAAATGACTGATTTTTATTTTGAGAGTTATTTATATTATTAATAAAATGTCAGTTAATGTTTTATTTTCAGGATCATAAATAAAATATTCTGCTTTGTGAATGTTGCAGATAGCTCTTAATGTTACATCAACTTTAATTTAATACCGAGATGAGATACGTACGTAAAACATTGAAATCTATACATAGGGGATTGAAAATCTTCTTAATTTAAACCATAAGTGTTGTCAATTTATGAACACTTGTTCTATACACTTAAAGAATCAACACAAGTCAGAGAAGTGGAATTGAAAACAAAAAGAACGAGATTCACATGGTTCTAAAAGCTTAAACGACACTCGAATTCTCTTCACTGATTGGCTTCGTCTTCTCTTCATCTTCAGCACTCTTAGGTTTTACAGAAGGTAACTGGTCTGGAAGCAGACTGCTCGGCTTCTCAATCGATGGCTTTATATTAAGTGAAGTGTAAACTGACATTCCACAAAGAGCTACAATCACACCAATAATGCTCACAAATCCTGGATCAGAGCCAAAAAGTAGATATCCCCCAAGTAGAATCACACAAGTTTTGAATTGCCCTAAAACCACATGTGACGTTGCAGAAGTAGCACTGTACGAATAAATATAAAACATATTTAATGATCAAAATCAACTTAAATTCGATGGATTTGAGAGTCGAGGATAGAGGTTCATACCCGAGTGCTAAAGCCCCTGACCATTGTAATAGAAACCCGAGCAAAGCTGATATTAGAATTGCGGTTGTGTTGTTGAGATCCCACTTGAAGGACAATACACCCGGAGGGTCTAACCATGGCATAAGAGCGACTAAGAAGAAAATTGTGACAGGGGTTGTCTTCCACATTAACCTAAAAGAAACAAATTAGTGATTTAAGGAAAAGTTTATAAGTACTATAATGTTATTAAGCAAACGTACGCGAGGGCTGTCCAATTTCCTTGCTGCTGAAGATTAGACCAGAGTATTTTGTTTATGGCACTTGGAATTATCCAGGCGATGGCTACACAAGCACCAAATAGATTGAACTCAATATCTGTTACGGTAGCCACAGCCACCCCAAACGAGACAACAACTAGAGCAACAACCTGCATACTCTATTAGGTTAGATGAACTTACAGAAACACCCTGACGTTAATTTCCTAACGGCAGAGTTGGCGCCTTGACAACAAGAATAGATTTGTGGAAAGGAATTAGAAATCACCTTACTGAATGATATGGTCTTTCGGAAAAGAATAAATTCGGCAATAACGATAGTTGGAGTGACAGCGATTTTCGCCATCTGGTAAAAACCAACACTGCACAAAATGTTGAATGAGGACAAAAAGATATACTAATATTTTAAGAAGAATTGAGAAACTTAGGTAGTTTAGGATAAAGACCTGTTGTGTTTTAGGCTCGTATTTGCAAGGCCGGAAGCAAAAGCCATGACAGCACCCAAAGCAAACAACGATGAAAATGGTGTAGATTTAGAAGGAGGGGAAACGGGGAGCATTGCAAATGACTTGAAAATGGCAAGTAAAACCCAAGCAGTTGTGTAGTGGATTAGTGTTAAAAAGATTGGATAATTAAATCCAACTTTCCCCATAACCTGTGTTGTTAATGAAGTATATCAGATTTCAACCGTAAACCGATGTAAAAGTCACGTGTAAATGAGAAATAAATGAGAGACCAATTTGTTTCCGAGTATTATTCCAACGGCCACCATAAAATTGAATGACATTGCAACAAACGGTCCACAGAATCGTTGTTGTTGACGCTTGGCTCCTTCTGAAGTCCGAAGCTCATTGTAAAGGGAACTTCTGAGTTCTTCCAACGCACGACCTGGGAAATTTCGCAAATAATTATTGATTGACAAAGAAAGAATTCATTAATGCAGGATAGATACAGCTTTAATTTGGTTATTACTTATTTCTCCAGAAAATTATGAACAAAGTTCTAATAAATTAGGAAATGCCAGTATGATTGACCCAGAAATAAAATCCATGACAAGGGATTAACTCCAGAATCAGAGAATTGAATTTGGGATTTGACAATAAAATGAAATTAATCACTTCTTAGAAAAGGATCAAATCAAACTTTTAGAACTGGAAACTTATTCACAATAATAAAGTCAGAATTGCATATGAACAACAACAACAACAACAACACAAATCACAAGAAACAGAAAATGCAATTATATGGATCACTGACAAAATTAACTCCCCAGATCCTCATCATTCCAATAACTAAGAAAACATTAGATATGGAGGAAAATTGAGAAACTATCTACAAAACCATAATGTAATAACTCTGCAGCTTCAAGAAGAAATCATATTCATAAAATTAAATTCTAAAGGGGAACAAACCTGCTTCCCCTGCATCACTATCTTTTCTTTTGATAAATCTTTTTCCATCTTGTCCCAACAGAGAACCAAACAATCCCATAAATGCATTTGTCAAATAAAATAAAAACACAGAGAAAATAAAACTAAACCCAATTCATGTTACATGAGGAAAAATAATTAAAAAGTAAAATTGGTTAGATGAATGTGACAGAAGTAAAGAAACCAAAATTGATGAAAGGGATTGAGAAAATAGCCTTTCAATTAAAAGACTCCACAAAAGGATTGAAGGAGAAAGAGAACCATGCAGCTATCATAAGAGTTTTCACACAAAAAAGGGATTTAATTTTTTTATTAAACTTTGGATTTTAATACAAAATGGAATACTTTTAATACAATGCGATATTTCTAGGAGATTGAGGAGTAGAAGGAAAAAGGTGATGCAATTTTAGTAAAAGTGAAATTTGTTATTGGATTTACGAAATTCAAATCCCAGTGCCACAGTCTTTAAGAATTTGTCAAAAAATTACTGTTACCAAAGTCGGATATCACGGATCTCCTGATAATACTCATATGTAATGCAGCCATGCAGGACAGGAAAAAAAAAAAAAAAAAAGGGATGTTTTTTTGCAAATTACTCCAACATCAATTAGGCCCACGTAGAAATTGACATTATTTACTGAGAAAAATACTTTTTTATTCCACAATTTACTCATACGTTAGTTTAGTCCTTAACTTTTTTGCTTTTGACTAATCGGGTAATAGAATGCAAAACTATTCTCTTCTTTACCATTTCTTATGTCTTTAATTATCAACTCATAATGATGTTACATATTTGATTGCTTGAAAATTAAACCTGTTGATAATTTCTTGTTTACTGAAGCTCATTACACAATCATTTTTACCCCTTCCTTTCCAAAAGAATAGAGTAAACCTCAAGACTTAAGTTCGCTGTCAATTATTATTTCATCCAACAAAATGGTCCTAGTTATTGTGCGGTCTATATTGTATAGTTATGAACACATATAGAAACACAACATTTATTATAATAATATAAAGCACGTCACGTTTACTATATACTATATTTATAGAAATATGTCCTTATAGTTACATTAACTAAATAAAAACTAACTACATAGTCACTATGTGAAAAACTAAAACACACATTTTTTTATATGTGGGATATGTATACCAATATCATTAAGATGCAGATTTGAATAAAAATCTGAGTTATATCATAGTTCATTTTGTTATATAATTTGAATTGATGCTATTGACATAATTTTTTATTTTTTTCATATGACAAAGTTATATTTAGGTTACATTATTATTTGGACAAATCAAATCTTAGCGGTGTGTTAGTAGTAAACTTTTTTTTTCTTGAAAATAATAAGGAAGTCTTATAATTGCCCTTTTTTTGACATTTTAATAAGATTATGAGAAACACAAAATTATTACTGCTTTGAAATTATTATTGAAAACTCTCTTCAAACACAAGGGGTTAATATGGAAGTAGTTTGACTGGGTTTGGTCTCGGTTTGGTCTCAATAAGTGGTTTTGGAGGTTTCGACAAAAACTTTGAGACTCGATTTGGATAATGGTTTCAACAGAATATTAAGATTGTAAAATATTATTAAATAATATATAGTGGGTTATGAAAATTTGAGATTTGATTTGGATTGAGATTTGGTTGTTGGAGTTTGAGGAAGAAAAATGGATGGTATGTGTCAAATCAATAACTTTATGGAGTATTATATTATATTGTGTAATGATTAAATGATGAATTATTATATTATATTTTAGTGATTATTGAGAAGTGATTTGTAATTATTATAATGATTTATGTTATTATAAATTGAATGTGTATTTAATGAGATAATTAATATCTTTTATGTTGTTATATATATAATATTAAAATAAACTTAATTTTCACCAACTAATAAAATTGGATATAACATTTAAAATTGTAGTTACGTATTTTAATAACAATTGATAAATACAAAAAATTGATAATGCAAAAATCAAATAATATGATAAGAATTGATAATGCAAAAATTACATGATAAAAATTGATAATGTAATTGATACCATTGAAATATAATGTATATTAATGTGGCATAGGGTGAAAATAAATTATAGAAATCATAGGGAGAAAATAAAAAATAAAAAAACAAACAAAAGCAAAAAAAGAAAAGCTAAAAAAAAAAGAAGAAAGATAGATAGATATAGGGCTGCTAATGGGGCGGATTTCAATCTGGATCCGTCAGAACCCGGTCCGATTTATTAGGATAATTGTCCGATTAGAAATTTGATGGACCTGATTCGATTATAAAGATCCGTAATCCAAAACTCATGGAGCGAATATGGATTTAGGTCGATCCGATCCGTTAAAGATCCGTATATGACAATAAATAAAAAGAATGATATATATACATAATGTTTTATAAAAGTAAGTATCATTAATAATGTTTCACTGTCAATTTAAGAAGATAGTAATTTATAACTCGTTTTTATAAAAAGAAAGTAATTTTGCCCTGAAATAATTTTGAGTTTTTCAATCTCTTTTTATTACTGATTCAATTTGGACAAGGGCAAAACAGACATTTGACATATGCGGTCTATTTTTTATGATGATAACTAACAATTATATTGAAGAAAATATTAATGATGCAATGATGATGTATTCTATTATGAATATATATATATTTTGATTGGTGTATTATTATTAATTTTTTTTTTTTGTGCGAAAGAACAAAGAAAGGAAACTAAACTACACTAACAACATAAAACAATTACAACAAGTCCTCCTTGAGAAGAGAGACAACATCCTGAGGGGGTTCATCCCACAACTGAAATCTTCCCGGGATGGTATGTCCCTTCCTAGCAAGAGCATCCGCACATCCATTTCCGCTCCTCCTTGTATGAGTGATCACACTTTCCCAAGGCATTCCGAGAAGATGTCTACAATCTTCAATAAACCTACCAAAGGGGTGGGTCTTCACATTCGCTTCTTTTATGAGTTTAATAATAGCTTCAGAATCGACTTCAAGAACAATCTTATGAAATCTCCTCTCCCAAGCAATGGACAACCCTTCTCTTGCTGCCAACAATTCGGCCATCGTGATTGAGATATTCCCAAGCTTCCAGGTAAACCCCAAGATCCACCCACCATACTCGTCTCGAATTAAACCCCCCGCTGCAGCCGAGCCACTGTTGTTAATAACACTACCATCAGTGTTAATTTTATGCCAACCCGCACTAGGTTTTTTCCAAGACACCTCCTTACTCGCCTTATCTTTGGACTCGTGATAGTAACCAAACGCGCTCCATGAGTCTTCAGCTAACCGTTTAGCCGCAAGAATTATCCCACAAACATTCTCTTTTTCATTCTTAAATATGAACCTGTTGCGAGATTTCCAAATGTTCCACAGTACAGATGTAAACATGATAGGCCAGGGGACTTTTGGAGCAATAATATTCTCAAAACTTACCTTAGTAATGTTATCCCGAATCCAAGTCTCAGAATTAATGTTAAGGAACTTTAAAGAGTGAGTTGGGGCAATAACATATTCCCAAACCTCTTTGGCAGTGTTGCAATCTCTTAGAGTATGAACAATCGTTTCCGGGTAAGCAAGACACCTCTGGCACGCACGCACGTGTTTAAAAAGATAGTGTCGTGTTATATAGCTGTTAATTTAACTGCAACAAATAATTTTCTAAATCAGTATAAGTATCCCTCACGTGTTTAATTTGATATGATGGTGCTGTATACTAGCTTAACACTGCATTAATAAAGAAGGAAGGAAGGAAGGAATCATGTAGCTGTTCATTATATATCTTATGGCAATAACGTACCTTTTGTTTTTCAAGATTAATTAATTTCCTTCTTTAAATCTCAAGTGAAGTGAAGTGAAGTGAGCATAAGAAAAGTGTGGGCCAACTAAAAGCTTGTCATCTAACTCTTCGTAGTTGGGCATAAAAAGATTGTTGCCCAACAATTAAACTTTATTTTTCAAAGTATAGGCAAGATTTTGGTCTATTGTTGTTTGGTTTATTATATAACCAATTACAAGCTAATACTACCTTCATAGTTACAAGAAAATGGAATGTGGTAGACAAGACGAAATCGAAGATTTGCAGTCTCTCTCCCCTCCAACTTTGGGCTCCATTCGTATTTCAGGGAGCAATGGCTTTGGCCATAACATAGACTTTATGTCTCAAGCATATCTAAGAAACAGGAGCTCCGAAATTGATATCCTGCAGGAAGATCAGATATTATCAAGCACAGGAGGACATGACCGCCCCCTCCCGGTTTTTCTCAAGGCAATTAATTAATTCATTAATTATCATCCTATTAATAACATGTCGCACGATCATCTTAATTTTCGAGTTCTCATAATTTTTATTCTCGAGTGCATGCAGTTTGCAGATGTGGAGTTTAAGGTCAAAGTTAGAGGTGCTTCATCTGTTAATCCCGTTAAGGCTGTAGTGTCCAAGGTAGCTTCACAGTTGAACACTGAACATGACAACTACAAGCAGATATTGAAAGGTATAAGTGGAAGTATTGGCCCTGGGGAGATATTAGCCCTTATGGGCCCTTCGGGAAGTGGTAAAACGACTTTGTTGAAAATAATTGGAGGCAGATTGCGAGAAAATGTCAGAGGAAATGTTACCTACAATGATATTTCATATAATCCCGCTCTAAAAAGGAGGTAAACTGAAATCGGAATAGCAAGTCAAGTTGTTCGTGTGTGTATATATATATATATATTATGTTAAGCATGATGCATCATCTCATTTTCCTTGGTTTTACAGGATTGGTTTCGTAACACAAGATGATGTCCTTTTTCCACAGTTGACAGTGGAAGAAACCTTGGTTTTTGCAGCATTTTTAAGACTTCCAAGTAGAATGAGCAAAAACCAAAAGTACGACAGAGTAGAGCTGATTATTAAGGAATTAGGCCTTCAAAGGTTTGTTAGTTCAAATATACTAATAGCATTTTGTTACATTGCATAATAAAGTAATTGTGTATTTGATGATGAGCACGTTAATTAAATAGATGCCGTCATACAAGAATTGGGGGTCCATTTGTTAAAGGCATATCTGGCGGAGAAAGGAAAAGAACCAGTATAGGCCACGAAATTCTTGTTGATCCATCACTACTTTTGCTTGATGAACCAACTTCAGGTCTCGATTCAACTTCAGCTAATAAGTTACTTCAAATACTTCAAGGTCTCGCAAAGGTATGGAACTTATTTTCATCCCATGCACATTGATTATGCAAAGGAGGATATATATTCTTCTAATTAAAGAAAATGTTTACATTCTATGATTACGCAATAGGCAGGGAGATCGATAATTTCGACTATCCATCAGCCCTCAAGTCGGATGTTTTACATGTTCGATAAGGTTCTGTTAATATCAGAAGGATCTCCCGTTTACTGTGGAAAAGCCAGAGAGTCCATGGACTACTTTGCGTCTTTAAGGTTCATTCCAGAATTAGCAATGAACCCTGCTGAATTTTTGCTCGATTTAGCAACAGGCCAAGTCAATGACATCAGTGTTCCTGAAGAATTACTTGCATCTCGGGGGAGTTCCGAATACGAAAAAGTCGTCATAAGAGTGAGCAAAATTTCCTTGCCTTTTCGTCGTTAGATATCAAACATGCTTTAATTAATTTGTGTCTATCGTGACTTAACTAGTATTTACAAAACAAGTACAAAACCGAACTTGAGCCGAAAGAGAAGGTAGGGAATCAACAGATGCCAAAGGTTTCAGAACGCCTTCAGATTGCGATTCAAGTGAAGAAAGATTGGACCTTGACTTGGTGGGAACAATTCCGAGTATTGTTCAAGCGAACATTTAAAGAACGATGGAGAGATTATTTTGATCATCTAAGACTAATTCAGGCATTTGGGGTGGCTGTTCTTTTAGGCCTACTCTGGTGGAAATCCAACTGTACAAACGAGGCTCACCTCAGAGATCAGGTGAACAACATTTTGTCGTCCTTTTCCACCGTTTCCAATGATTTTTTTCAAGAACCGGACTAAGACCGTGATTATGCTAAATCGCAGATTGGTTTATTATTTTATATATGCATCTTCTGGACATCTTCATCGATATTTGGAGCAGTTTATGTTTTCCCATTTGAGAAGTTGTATTTGGTGAAAGAAAGAAAGGCGGACATGTACAGAATGAGTGTTTACTATGTATGTAGCACATTATGCGACATGGTGGCTCATGTATTGTACCCGACCTCGTTCATGTGCATTCTATACTTCATGGTTGGCTTCAAAAGAACAGCCGAATGTTTCTTCTTGACCTTATCTGCAATCGTATTAATTGCAGTAACCAGTCAAGTAAGTAATTAATATACTCGTGTTGATTTTATATAATTAATGCTGCAATTTATTTGTGAATTTCGAGCTTTCAATAAAATATGTGGTTAGGGAGCAGGAGAATTGTTTGGAGCAGCAGTAATGAGCATCAAAAGAGCTGGAATGATTGCTTCCCTCATACTAATGTTATTTCTTCTCACTGGTGGATATTATGTTCAGGTAAGTAGACGTTCCAAATCCGAAATAAAATTGATTCGATTATCTAAGTCCTTGTAACATATTGTTTGTATCATGTATGGATTGGCAGCACATTCCGGTATTTATGCAGTGGCTGAAGTATGTGTCGTTTATGTACTACGGGTTTAGGCTTTTGGTGAAGGTGCAGTATTCAGGGGATCAGTTGTATGAATGTGAAAGCAAGGGTGGGTGTAGAAGGCTACAGAGCTCGCCTTCATTTGACACGGTGAATCTGAATGGAGGACTTAAAGAAGTTTGGGTATTGTTAGCTATGGCGCTAGCTTATCGGCTATGTGCATACGTTTGTCTTCGTAGAAAAATCAACATGTACCATCTTTGAAGTTTTGTCAATTTTAATAAAACTGCAACAAGTTTCTTGTGCCTTGACCCCAACTCATTCAACATTTCACTGTGTGTGTAGTTGTGACAAAAGATGTGTATCAGAATCCTTAAGTTGTTTTCATTGCACCACCATATGTTCTGTTGTCTACACTTGGATTCAGATAAAATCTCTAGGTTTCTCTGCAACATATTCTCTATGTTGCAATGAACCTAAAAACTCTTTTTTTTTTTTTTTTCACAAATATATTTGGGTTTTATATCTAATCGACATACTATAGATCTGAATTTGGTTTCGCTTCATTATGAAGATTAATCTTTTACACTGGACCAAATATGATAAATTAAATGACATTTTACTTACAAATAACTACTTTTTTTATTAGGTTCCAGGATTGGCTTTGAAAAATATTGTATCATATCAATAACTTTCGATATTATTGTAAATTCAGTCATGACAAACGTAGACAAATCATCAAATTGAAAATATAAAATTATGTATAATATGATTCATCATCGCTTGTATCCACATTTTGTAATACATTTGGTCAATAAAAATGCTTGAACGACCAACATTAAGCTTACGAATTATCATACATGCATGAAGAAATTTTGGCTCAATTTTTACTGCTTATTTTTAGTAAGCCACTCGATTTTGTTCAACAATTCAGTATTACAAATCGTTTTGAACTTAGTGCCAATATTTTGTTGGTAATGTCAATTCTAGTGACCTCCCTTATTTGATTTTTTATAATGGAGGTGTCCCGTTATTTAAAACTTATGTGATTTTCAAAAGAATGTAAACTAGTATAAAGTTTTGACATATACCGATATACGTATGTCCCTAATTAATCCCACGTTTTGAATCCCTCATCTATGGTGTGTCCGGGCCGGACTAATTCAGTGCCGACACTTGGTGGACCACACATTGCACGATCGATCACAAATTAGACTAAATCAATTGTGGACCCCCTCTTTCCAAAACCATGTGAAAAGGAAAGGAGAAGAAAAATGATATACAGACAGACATCAGAACAATCAATAAACCCCAAAACATTGTCTCTTTCTTTACCTGTGTTGTATTTATTCACATTTGAATTAATTATAAATATATCATACCTGTAAATTCTCTGAACTTCCCAAATCCTGACCAAATAATTCCAGACTGTCACCACCCTCTCTCTCCTCCAAACAAAGAAAGAAAGAAAGAACGACTTTTAGATTAATACTCATTGAGACAACTTTTCAAAAATTACATATTTATTGTTTCTTTTTTTAAGAAAGAAACATTGGAATGGAGATGGTGCCGTATGATTCCGACCCCAAATCAGAATCAAACAGCTTCTCTCCACCGTGGAAAGACATGTTCCGATCCGCCTCCATCAGAAAACCAGAAATCAACCCCTCCCCCTCGCCTCAAACCCACGCGCCTCCCCCTCCTACGCCATCTCAACCGCATAAAGATTCCTCCTTTAGTGACCCTCAGGTACGATTGGCTCTCTACATTACCATGGCACACGCGGGTCTTGCTTTCGTAATATTTGTCCTTTACGGAGTTTGTAAACTTCTGGAAGATTTCTTAAGGCCCATTTTATGGGCTGTCCTCTGTTCAATCCCTTTAAGAGGTATTCAAGAGACCCTTGTTGGGTTTTGGTCCGAACCGTTAAAACTAGGACTCACAGAAACAATTTTAGCTGTCCCTGTTACTGTATTTAGAGTATTTGTGGGCACCCTTGTTGAACTTAGAGATGGGATTTTGAGACTTGTTCTTAGGAAGAAAAAGATTAATTCTTTGAGGAGTAAAAAGAGTGGGTTTTACAAGTTATTAAGATGGCTTGTGTCCTTTTGGTTATTTGTGAGGGCTTATGAGCAAATTGGTGGAATTGGGTCTGTGTTTCTTCTTGCAATTGGGTTTATGTTTACAGCTACTGGTGTGGAGTCAACAATGAGTAAAGTCACTACTTTGAGAAGCCACAGCTTTCGTAGGTTACCAGTAACTGCTTTTTTCACGAGGGGGGTGTTGAAAAGACTGAAGACTTTTGTGGCTATTGGTTTGATTGTTGGAATGAGTGTAGGGTCTTTGGCGGGTATGATCTTTTTCTCGTATAAGATTGGTGTCGAGGGAAAAGATGCCGTCTTTGCACTTAAATCACACGTGGAAGAGAATAACTACGCTGAAAAAATTGGGGTAAAGAAATGGATGGATGAAAATGATGTGCCTGGTATGGTGGATATGTATTCTACAAAGGTATACGAAACTGTTTCTGAACAGATTGATAGTTTAGCGATGCAGTATAATATGACTGAGTTAGTAACCGGAGTCAAACATTTCGTAATAAGCCCATCGGAAATCAATACTACACGTTCCCAAGCTTTGATGAGCCCTTCCCCTTATGCAGAGAAGTTTTTAAGCTTGAAAAGGAGGATTAGGGAGCGTGAATGGGGGCAAATATACACGGAAGTTGACGTAATTTTCAGGGAATTAATAATCAGTCGAGAAGATTTGGTGGAAAAGGCAAAAGGTTTTGCTTCTCAAGGTATGAATGTGATGCAAAGTGTATTAGTAAGTAGTACATCAGTTCTAGGTAGCGGAGCAAAGCTCGTGTTTTTAATTGGGACTTCTATTGTCTCTGGTGCTGCTGAACTATTTAACTTTGTTTCGCAGTCGATGGTTTTCTTTTGGGTTTTGTATTATTTAATCACGTCTGAGTCTGGTGGAGTTACGGAACAAGTTATGTATATGCTTCCAATTACACAATCTGCAAGGACTCGATGTGTTGAGGTGTTAGATAATGCTATTTCAGGGGTATTATTGGCAACGGTTGAGATTGCTTTCTTTCAAGGATGTTTGACTTGGCTTCTGTTTAGATTGTTTTCGATACATTTCTTGTACATGTCGACTGTGCTTTCGTTTATGAGTTCATTGTTTCCTTTGTTTCCCATTTGGATTTCGACAATTCCAGCTGCATTGCAACTGGTATTGGAGGGGAGATATGTATTGGCTATTGGGTTGTCGATTATTCATCTTGTGCTTATGGATTACGGAACTACTGAGATTCAAGAAGATGTTCCGGGATATAGTGCTTATCTTACGGGCCTTAGTATCATAGGCGGAATGACATTGTTCTCCTCAGCTTTGGAGGTAAATTACATGTAGTAATCTTTTGTTCTCCTTTTCATTTGTTAATATATGTAGATTGCAGAATTAATCTATACAAATTTTGTAGGGAGCAATAATGGGGCCACTGATAACTACAGTTGTGATTGCTTTGAAGGATTTGTATGTAGAGTTTGTTTTGGAGGGCAAAAGTGAATAGTAAGTTTTGATTTATTATATGATTGTTGAGCACTTTGAATTGAGTGATAATTGAACAGACTGGCTTGGCTATAATTGCTTGTAGAAAACTGTACATGCTGTGTATTGCTGCTGTGAAAACAGAGTTATAGTGAGAAGCTGAAAACAGAGTTATACATGTTTGGTTTGATTTTTGAGATGGAGATTTAATCTATTCCAGTACGAGTCGAGTTCTAATAATAATAAATTAATAATTACTGTATTTCGTAATTTGTAATTTATCAGCCTGCTAATTATTGTTTGGATTTAGTGGTGAAGGTAAGGCATTATTATTTAGGCAAAATATTTGCATACCATAGTATTCGATTTCAACCTACACTAAAATTAAGTTTTTGTTTTGTTCTTCGAATCAAACAGCAAAAGATGTGTGTGCAATCTACATAAATCACCTATTATAATATTGTTCTCCTCAAACACGTTTAATTCGCTTGCTTTCGCAGATCGTAATAGAATCCGATGCATTAGTACTAGTATAATTACACACATCTCCTTTCTTACTTTGATTCATCATCAACAAAAAATGCCATTATCTTTTTGTAGTTTGACAGTAACAACAATTAAAACTACTAAAAATTCTATTGGTATGACACCATGACCACTATTATAATATCACATTTATTCATGATTTGATCATTAACATCATGTTCCTTTTTTTTATACTTAATTATTTTATTTAAAATGGGAAAAATATATGTTTTTTTTTTAAACTTAACTTAACATGAGAAAGTTTATTTTTAAATTATGTAAGATTTAATAATATTGTATTTAAATTAAATCTTTATTGTTATTAATTTTGAAATTTTAAATTTATCTATGATCGTAAAATTTAGACAAAACGTACAATATAAAAAGTTTATTTTTAAATTTTAGTTAGGGGTAATAACATCGTAGCACGCCATTGTTAGTTTAAATATTAAATCTTAAATTTGTTTACGATTGTACAATTTAGACAAAACGTACAAATGTGAATTACTACTATAATTGAATATGTATAATTAAATAATGATGAAAGTTATAGTGGATAAAAATATTAATGGTGCCCCCAAGCGGTTAGAAAGGGACGGGAGCCCTGGGGGTTGGAGATGCCCTAAATAAACATCTATATCAATTCAAATATATTTTTTTAACTTTTCAAGTACGCCAACTTTATATTTATTCCTTTTTTTTTTTGTGATAATTAACTTCTATCCAAGAATTAGATCACTGAATACATATAACATATTATCCAAAATTCTTAACAATTTGAAAGAACCGAGTCGCTAGAAATACAGGTCTTAGAACCCGAAGAACATTAGCTTTCATCATACGTGTCACATATCTAATGAAATCTTTCAGACCTCACAAACCAAACCAAAATCTCGAAAACAAGTCAAAACCAATATAGGCAGCGGTAAATATGTTTTGGACATTCATAACATTATTGTATGCTTTCCGTGAGAACAAGGTAAGGTCGCAAGGATACACGTATGTACAGAATCTAAATGTAACATATTAAGCACAACTACTTGTATATACAAGATGGCATAACACAAAATAGCAAAATGATTCATGTTATATATAGATTACACTCGGAAACATTGCAAAGAAATGTCAATCAACGACAAATTGAGCCCAACAGTCATTCATTGGGGAAGTCGACAATGGGAAATGACTTAATTGAAAGCATGCAGTTCTGTTTGTTACATCAGACTCTTATCACCAAGTAGTCTCAATAAAATTATCATTAAATTTTATTTCATGTACTTCTGGAGAAATTTTCGATGGAAATCACTTCTAATGGTGTCGTTGATAAAGCGCTTTGCCAACTTTGTCTCGCCACGAGTTTGGTTCTTGAACACCACATCATCATCCCACCTAATATAAATTGAAATTTAGATAGCATTCATTATTATAAATCCAAAATAATTAGACAAAAGGTAGAAGCATACTACCTTCTCTTCACACTAAAGGAAGTTGGATTATTTATCAGAGGATTTCCACGCAATAATTGCTCTTCTTTAGCTTTCAGCTCCTCTTCTTGTTGTTGTCGTTCCTGGCAGAAGAGTAACACAGTCATTATTACTCATGGCTACCAGAATTAAACACAGTTAGCAGTAGGCAGCAACAGAACAGAACAAGATACATTAAAGCCAGGCCACCACAAATTTTATTCACTTAACAAGGTCATTTGCACGTGTGATGCTAGTAAATGATTATGAAAATAGAGAAGTTGAGCCATGAAGCAAACCTTTCAAGAAAATAATTACTAAACTAAAGTGAAAAATTAGGTGATGCATGACTTACTTCGCGTTCTTTCTGCTCTGCTTTTTCTTTCCTTATGCGTTCAAGCTCAGCCAAAAGTGCTTCTTCATCATCCCCATCATCATCGTCGTCATCCTCACTGAAATTGAATAATTAGTTATTCATCAAATGGACTAGTAACTGATGTCAGTACATGGCTGATTACAACTCAACCCCAACAATCTACTACCCACCCCCCAGAAAGAAGTAATCAGTCTGTTTCCATTTTATGTTTTCTCTTAGAGCTAGCAAGATTGAGAAAAATCCAAAAAAAAAAGGCAATCCGTAACCGAGAACCAGAACTGATAAGAGAACTTATTCACAGCATGATCAACATACTTAATAAGTAAAGAACAAAATATAATGGAATGCACAAACTACATGACTAAAGCAGTCAACGCATGTAAGAACTAACATTGGCATTGCTAAAATTGCAACAAGAAATTGTGAGAAAGACAAACCTATCATCATCGCTCTGAGCATCCACATCAGCATCATCAGCATCTACACTACGTGGAACAATACGATCTTCAAGTTCTCTCCTGGACCCTGTCAGAGAGGTAATGAAACAACTTGCAAAAACCTTAAATTATTTTATATGGAAATTTAACCAACAGATTAATGCATGATTTACCTTCTAAAAGAAGGTGACCTCCCTTGCGACGCTCTCTGTCCTCTGCAGCATATATATGTGAGTGTCATATGAAGAGATGATCCAGGTGAACAAGTAATTAAAGGAGTGGGGATCGGACCACACTATTTATAGCTAGTTGAATGCATAAAAAACACTAACCTTTTGATGAGAAATGCCTCCTCTCCCTGTCCTCCAATTCATCCCGGAGATTCCTCCTTTGCACCTCGTCATGGGTGTCTTGTCCTTCCTTTCTGTGGGAATGCATCAAGAGAAAATATTAAAATTTGTAATGTACATTCCCAAAATAATACTATAAGAAAATAAAAACAATTCATGTTCTCAATAAACAGAGAGAGCTTATACCAATATCAACGAGTTCAATACCAAAACTGCAGCAGAATACATACAGAAAAACTCAAATACACAGAAATACATGTCATCTAATAGTAAGCTTGAAGCGAGCTTCAACTAAATTACTGAATCTATAAAGAAAGGTCATATTTCAAAAGCGTAGACTTCCATTTCCTCACACACTTAAGAAGCCTATAAACATAAAGAAAGATCATTAACGGGTTAACAAAACTCCAAAAATCAACACAAGTTTTTACAAAAAGCAAGCAATAACAAATAAAACATAAACTATAGAAAATTTCAACAAAGAATCCTTTAAATTGATTTCTGGCCCGTTCTTCTACTCCTCAATTGAACATATCATAATACCTCGAGAAAAAAAAATATCAACAACCTGGGTTTTAAAGTAGTGTGAGCAGCGATATCCCTGGAAGAATATTTTTGAGAAGGACCGAATATTCGAGTTCCCCCTTGCTCGTTCCCACCTTTCGCAGGTGCCCATGTAGGTCTAGCTGCGGTCGTCATATCGAAACCCTAGGCTCTTCAATTTCTGCAATTAAACAATTGATTAGTATCCGAAACGTATCCACATATAAAAGAAATCGAAATTCCGAGACTAGGACTTCCTACATGCCTTCGATTTGATTTTGGTTGTGGAGATCGAGAGCGATTTTTGAAGGACCAAAAAGAAACTGAAAGATATTATTGTTTCTACGGTTTTTGAAGGACAATATCGCGACGATGCCGTTTGAGCATTCTGCTTTAAACTCACAAGATCAAGGCTTAAGTCTGGGCCATTGAGGATGGCCAAATGGGCCGTAATATTAAATGTTATGGGCTCTATGGCTTGTATGAAGTATAAGCTGCCTGCACCGATATGGACCCATTAAAAAGTTCACGTGAAAAGTGTGGCCGTCAGTTCGAAAAATAATTATAGGAGAATTAATTTTTTAAAATAAATTTTGACAATAATTAATTATAATAAAAAATAATTATGAAATAATTATTTTTTTATAATAGCTTTTGCAAAAGTAATAATTTAGGAGCATCTAAAATAAGTTGATTTTTAGCTTCTGGAAATCCCAAAAATGATTATAGTATTGGGGGCCAAACACAATGATAATCACGATTGACCAAAAATAATTTTTATAATTGGGGTCAAGCACTTTAAAAATCACAATAGAGATCTAAAAGTGCTCCCACCGCTGAGGCAAACTCACTCTAAGATGCGAGATAGAGTTGGAAAAATAAGAAAATAAACAAAATTAACTATAGTGATTTTTTTAATAATAATAATTTTATTAGTGAACGGTAAAACATATATCAAATTACAATGATTGAATTACTTACAAGTAATAAGACTAGTATGTAGTTAAAAAATAAAAACACTTCTGATTAGTGATCATACTCAAAGACCTAACCTCAAGCAATATTGTGAAAATTAACTTCACCATTATCATAACACATTTAAATTCATATTTTGAATTATGTCACGGATGCACTACATAATTTCTCCATAATAATTATACAGTTAAATCATAGTGCTCCTGGGCATTAAGGATCCAGATATTGATAGTTAGATAGCTTGGCCAACAACTATACCCGCCCCCAGAAGTCGAACTTACTAAAAATAATTCAAATGGTCAAACAAAAATTAAGTTATCACGAACTTTATTATTATTATTAAGGGTAAATTACGAATACCCCCCTCAGGTAAGGCCTAATTACAAAAATCCCCCTCACGTATTGGGTATTACAAAAATCCCCCTCGGGTTTGTCACATTCTTACAATTAACCCCTTGTCCCTAAAATGTTCCAATTTTGCCCTTGGAAGTTATTTGTAATGTTTATAATATGTTATAAATTTTAAAAATTGGGTGTTAATTATTATATCTTGTAAATATAAAAATAATAATCATATATTTACCACCAAAATAATTGATATAATTTTATAATTTCCCATAAATTTCAATAAATATTTCAATTTATAATACAATATAAACTTTAATAAATTAAAATATCTTATTTATAATACAATATAATTTATTAAATTTACTAATTTAAAAAATAAATTCATTTAACTAATGTGTAAACAATTCATATTTATAAAATATATTATTAAAATTCTATTTAATTTAATATTTTACAATTTAAATTGCTAATAAATATATAAATACCCTTTTTTTTTGCAATATTTATTAAAACTTATGGGCAATTATATATTTTATCAATTATTCTGGTAGTAAATATATAATTATCTCTTTTCTAATTAATAAGATATAATAATTAGATCCCATGTTTTAACATTTATAAGACATTACAAACAATACAAATAACACCCAAGGGCAAAATTGGAATATTTTAGGGGCAAGGGGTTAATTGTAAGAAGGTGACAAACCTGAGGGGAATTTTTGTAATATCCAATATGTGAGGGTAATTTTTGTAATTAGGGCTTACCTGAGGGGGTATTCGTAATTTACCCTATTATTGAACGTAAAAATAACCCAGGCATTAACATCAGAAAAGGAAAAAAGAAATGTTCCAAATCAAATCCACTTCAGGATTTTTTATTTTTTTAACCAAATCCACTTGAGGATTATTATGTTGTTTGCTTTAAAGAACCAAGAGGCCATAGCTTTCAGCTAAACTTGCTTATTCAGTAAACAATAGTAGAATAGAACTGAAGAAGTTAGGCCAGCGGTTGTATATATTGAATTGATGTATGTATACTAATCTCCAAACTCACTTTGAAACAAAGCAAAGCAAAACCGTTGGATTCTTGGTCGCCATCTGAATCCAAACTTCACCTTCCACCCCTTTTATATTATTCCCAGTCCTTTTTATTCTTCATCAAAATTCCATTAATTATCAAAACAGAATTTGATGCAACGTACCTGTTTGATTAGTGGCCTCAGAGAGTTTAGTGTTCATCTGATAAAACGTAATAAGACCGACTGAAGAATTGGCGATTCAATGAATTCAAGATACTTACTTGCACCAGAAACACTATGCAACTCTGGCTATGGAGTTCTATATTCAGGAGAAGGAAATATTGCTCCAAATTTACACATTAGTCCTTCTCAGAATTCTACTACTCCTCCTCCTCCTCCTCCTCCTCCTCCTTTCTTGATAAGATTATCAAGAGCCAAGTGGTACAGTTTCTTGAGAAGAGTTTTTCATTATCAGAATGGATCAGGGTCGGACCTCGGGCCCAATCCATTCAATTCCGGGAACTGGATGCTCATGGAATTTATCACTTTTGCAATTCAAATTAGTGCCATTGCATATACTCTGATAATGTCGAAACAGGACAGGCTAGTTTGGCCCATGAGAATATGGATTTCGGGTTATGCTTTTGGTTGTTTCCTTACTCTTATACTTCTCTACTGCCGCTATACTCTCGTTTATCTAACTCCAGGAGATAATACAATTGTTTCTGATATCGAACAACAGAGAAGCCACCAAGAATCAAGGTAAATTCTTGCACCTAGAAAGATAGTTAAATGCAGAATTATCCCCCATGCTTGGCCTAATTAGCAAATTATACACCTGTGCCTAAAGCATAGGGGGTATTTTTGCATTTAGCTCCTAAAGAAAGGCCTTAACATAAACTCCTTGCCTATTAACAATTTCTTGAATGCTTTTTGCCATGATCAGATCTCTGCAGTACATGAACAAATGCAAGACATCGCTTGAACTTGTATTTGCAGTATGGTTTGTGTTGGGTAATATTTGGATATTTGATGCGGGATTTGGTTCATATAATCGAGCTTCCAAACTCTACAGCCTATGGATTGCCCTCCTTGCTTGGAATGCTGTGTGCTACTCTTTTCCATTTATACTGTTTGTGTTGCTGTGCTGTTGTGTGCCGTTGCTTAGCAGACTCCTAGGATATAACTTGAACAAGGCCTCTCTTGACCGTGGAGCAACCGAGGAACAGATCGCGGGTCTACAAAACTGGAAATACAAGGATGTTGAAAATTCACCCAAGAACAATGAAATTCAAGTATGTTCCAATCTGCTTGATTATTTGAAAAATAATGTGCGTAATTGATTAATGAAGATTTTCTTATGTTCTTTTGACAGGAGTGCTGTATATGTTTGGCAAAGTACAAGGACAAGGAAGAAATTAGGAAGTTGCCATGTACTCATATTTTTCACCTTAAATGTGTGGATCAGTGGCTTAAGATTATATCTTGTTGTCCTCTTTGTAAGCAGGGGATAGAGAAATAAAAGTAAAAGTAAAAGTAAAAGTAAATAGGAAATCCTTTTTATCACAATTTTTTATAGTAGTTACTAGAGTGGGAGCTCCTTCCTGTATATTGAAGCTCACCTGTAACTAGGACTTGAATTACTTTCTTTGTTTTATCTTTAATTTTAAAAAATATGTTGATATTATTTTTATTAGCAGAATGTTCAAATGTGTTACTCAATTCTCCAATCATTAGTTAACTGTTAAAATAATTAATTTGTTATCATAGTATTAGTAAAGTTGCATTTCCAGTCATACCTCATTGTTTACTGAAGTCCATGCTGCTCACGTTCGATCTGATTTGGGACCAAACCCAAAAGTATAAAACATAGACTTTTATATTGAAGAAAAATGAAGCTATACAACAACGGCAAAGTGTATTCTTAAAAATTGTGATTATTATAAGTATATAGTTTTATAATTTTATACATATAATATGTAGCAAGAGAAAATAGTAGAATTTCACATCAGTTTTGGCCGAACTAAAGTAATTACACGATAAACTTGTTTGTGGTTGGGTTGGGTTTGGCCAAGAACTTTCCTTAAAAGAAATCTAGACATTTTACGGCGTTGAGTCTCCTCTCCTCAACAACATAAATTCAGGGCCCAAAAACCACTTCACACCACACTAAATAATTCATCTCCCTCCTCCAAAACAAACTAATAATCCAATTTCAATTCTCAAACGAACACACACACACACACAGTCACGCACGTTTCGTTTCTCAAGCAAACATGACCGACCTCAAATCCAAATTCTTGCATGTTTACTCTGTCTTGAAATCGGAGCTATTGAATGACCCTGATTTCGAGTTCACAGATGATTCTCGTCAATGGATCGACCGGGTACTATTTCTTCTTTCTTTTTTTATGAATATCTGGGGGGGTCTTCTCTTTCCTTTATAGGTTTTCTCAATTCATGGAGTATTTATTTTGTTTATGATGGATTATTCTCCACCTTATGAGCTCAATTGGGTTCTAATTATGTTTATGTGGCAATTTCCTTTTGTGATCACAGATGATGGATTACAATGTTCCTGGAGGTGGGATTCAAATGGTTGCAGTAATCTAAACTCAAAAAGATTTTATTTTTATATCTAGGCCTCTCTTTTGAACTTAATACATAGTCAATAGATGTTTAATAATATAAATGTTAATATTTTCTTGTCTTCTTTGCAGGAAAACTGAATCGAGGAATCTCCGTGGTTGACAGCTATAAGCTGCTGAAACTTGGGAAAGAACTAACCGATGATGAAGTGTTTCTTGCATGCTCACTTGGATGGTGCATTGAGTGGGTATGAAAAATTAATGTTATTAGTTTGTTCAAAATCTTTTTTACTTTCTAGACCATGATATCTATGTTACTTTTTTACAGCTTCAAGCTTATTTCCTTGTTCTTGATGATATAATGGATGGCTCTCATACACGACGAGGACAACCTTGTTGGTTCAGATTGCCCAAAGTATGGGTTTTAATGATAAAATATTTTGTATTTTCTCTATCTACTCAAGATTGTTTATGCATTTTCAGTAATAATGGTTAAATGTTTGGTTTGCAATATATATACAAGGTTGGGATGATAGCTGTGAATGATGGGATAATACTTCGCAATCATATTTCAAGAATTCTCAAAAAACATTTCAAAGGAAAGCCTTACTATGTGGATTTGGTGGATTTATTTAACGAGGTACAATCTTTTTTATTAGTGCTACAGGATAGTTGAATGTATATATCCCGTAGATGATTCGTAATGTCATCTCATGGTTTATCAGGTGGAGTTTCAGACAGCACATGGACAAATGATAGATCTAATCACCACACTTGTTGGAGAGAAGGACTTATCAAAATATTCAATGCCTTTGTAAGTGTGTATTTAAGTGTTCATAACTGCCAATCTCAGTTTTGAATACAGATTTATGTTTCTTTTCTTATTGCCATGCTATTTAATCTCTTGTTTGGTAACTTATCATTTGTCTGATACACTTTCTTTTGTTTTCGCACAGGCACCACAGGATTGTTAAATACAAAACTGGCTATTACTCATTTTATCTACCTGTGAGTAACTCTAAGTTCGAGATAAGGATATAATTTTTACTATTTTATTTTCTTAACTTTGGTCTTTAAATACTCTGCTCTACTCAAACCAAAACTATACAATATCATTTGAATTTGGTGTCTAGAATTGCATCAAAGTTTATTTAAAACTGTCACAGGTGGCTTGTGCACTTCTTATATTTGGTGAGAATCTGGACCAACACGTCAATGTAAAGGACATACTTGTTGATATGGGTACTTATTTTCAAGTTCAGGTATTAGTATTTGTATATAAAATTGTACTTTGCTCTGTACTATGATTCTTGATTGTAATAAAATTTCACTTATATTGTAGGATGACTATCTTGATTGTTTTGGTGATCCCGAGGTCATTGGTAAGGTAAACATTTAAAACTTTGTGCTGTTCTTTGTCCTAACAATCAACACTGGATTACCATATAAGTTTCATGTTTGGTGCATTTACAGATTGGAACAGATATTGAGGATTTTAAGTGCTCTTGGTTGGTAGTTAAAGCCCTGGAACTCTGTAATGAAGACCAAAAGAAATCTCTCTATGTATGTTGTATACAAAAATGAATCTGGTATTATTTCTTTGTCATGTTGGTGATTATAAAGCTAATAAACGAGCTTTACTTTCTTTTAGGAGAATTATGGGAAGGATGATCCAGTTTGTGTAGCTAAAGTCAAAGATATTTATAAAGCTCTCAAGCTTCAGGTTTCTTTTCTCAACAATTGCTCTTTATCTTAGTAGAAGAGTTCATTGATATCATACTGTTTCTAGTAATATATAGCGATTCAGTCCTCGTTCAACCTCGTAGGATGTTTATCTGGAATATGAAAGCAAGATTTACGAGAAGATAATCAACTCGATTGAAGCTGTTCCCAGGAAAGAAGTGCAAGCAGTCCTGAAATCATTCTTGGCAAAGATCTATAAGAGGCAAAAGTGAAGACATGACGACTAGATAATATAAGTCATCTCTAATGTACCAATCTAACCCCTTCCCATACCATTTTTTCGATGCTCTCCAATGTATCAATCTTTACCCCTCTAATTAATTTCAAATAATTTCCTTTCCCACTCTCACTTAATAATAATAATAACATTAATAATAATTCTGGTTCTGGTTCTGGTTTGAATATTCTTGAAATAAAGAAGCAATATGTGGCTTTACCAGCGCAGAAAGTGACTAAATCACCGCAGCCAATGTCGCCAGTGCAGAACACACACCGTATCTTGAAATTGTTTATTTGAATCAAATTTATATCAGATTTTCATTGCCAAGCCTTTCTTTCCTAATATGATGATAATCGTCAAGCTTAATCTTCTGTACACAGTTGTAAATGTTATTGGAAATGTGAATCTCCAAATTCATATCAAATGTTGATGGTAATGAAAGTTTTTGTAGTATTTTGCTTTTTCTTAGTTCTATGAAAGTGGAGAATATTTTATTAATTTGTATTAAGTTTTTGCGACTATTTAACTAAATATATATCTCGAGATATTTTAAGCGAAACACAATTCCATAAAGAAGGAATGAGACGACATTAGGGGCAATTATAAAAATTATCAATTATTTTGGTATAAAATATATAATTATCACTTTTATAATTTATAAGATATAACAATTAACAGTCAAATTTTAACATTTATAAAATATTACAAACATTACAAATAACACCAAATGACAAAATTAGAACATTTTAGGGACAAATAATTAATTGTAAGAAGGTGATAAATATGAGGAAAATTTTTGTAATACCCAATACTTGATGAATTTTTTTATAATTAAGCCTTACCTCGGGGGATATTCTTAATATACCCTATATTTTAAGTGAAACACAAATTGCATAAAGAAGGAATGAGACGACATCAGCTACTTATATTTATTTATGTTTTCTTTTTGTTATTGGCCATTGAATTATAACTTAAAGATTATTTATTTACATTTGTCGTTCATATTTTCAGTGCAACACATTGTTTACAACTTTAAACTTCTTAAAATAGTAGTTAAATTACAGAAGTCGAATTCTATATAAAGTATAAACAAAAAATTGGATTCAATTTGCATACAATTTTGGTACAAAATACCAATTAAGTTTTAAAGCTCTTAAACTATAATTAAAATATTTCGTCTTAAATGTATATCGTAAAAAAACACTGCATAAAATAAATTTTGTTCTTTCAAATCTTCATTAAGCTAAAGAGAAGGAAACTTTCATATAAAAATAAAATAAAAAATAAAAGAGAGAGAGAAGGAAATTGGTTGTAAATTGTATATACTTCTATTGCAGAAAATACTGTATATATTAATATGTCGGTTTAAGCTTTTTATATAAACTGAATTTACTTACACTAAAAATCTTAATAAGATAATTGTTAAAACGAAGACTCACGTGCGAAGCACGCTACACCAAGGGCACATAATCCTCTTCATCATCTTTCTTTCTCCTTCCTCTCCTCTCTCGTTTCCTCCGGTTCGTTGCTCTGCGTTCCCGACCAACTCGAGGTAAAATTAAGACCTTTTCAATCTTATTATGATTTCTCTAGCTGTCTGAATTTTTCGTTTAAGTATCCAACCGTTATAATTTTTGGATTACGAAAATTACCCCTGATTAATACGTTATAAAGTCACCCTAACTTCCCTTCATTTGAATAGAACGATCAGTTGAATTGATTTCCCGTATAACCTTTTGAAATTTTTAAGAAGACTTAATTGTAAGTTCTCCAACATTTTTTCTGGTGATTGTAAGAAAAAAGTTCCTAAATCAATTTGGTTTTATCTTTATATTGTTTGTATATTGAAAATAAGTAATATTTTCTTTTGAAGATTAGGGTAGTATAGAAGTTTGTTGATGTCATTATGTCTGGTACAAAAGAAAAACCTAATTCGATATTTTTTTTTGTGTTTTATCTTTATTGTTTGTATATGATAAGTTCTGATTTTTGTTGGAAATTGTTGATGTCGTGATAATGTGAAGGCTCTTGCCGATACCAGGGCCGGCTCTATAGCTAGGCAATTTAGGCAATCGCCTAGGGCCCCCGGTTATAGAGGACCTCAAAAAATTATTTTGTAAATGTAAATGTATCTCAATTTTTTTTATTTGATATTTTTTTGTCAAATAAGATGTACCAATGCATTCAAAAAACTTGGATAATTTTCAAATAAAGTCTTGCCCTATTTATAACTACATTATCGAACAGACGGTGGGAATCAACTTGATCTAGTGGCTAAAACTGGTGCTCTAGAGACTTTTCTTATATACTTATCTAACTAATGCTCTAAAGACTTTTCTTATATACTTATTTAGAATGTTTTACTCCATAATATAGAAATATGTATATGCAAAAAGAATGTCATAGATATTTTTATGCATAATATATTGGATCATACTTACTTGATCAATTTATGTTGAGGCAAATATTAACATTAATGCGTCATGTATTGGTTCGGATGCGTTGGACAACAATCGGAGCGTGCCATTAAAATAGATTTAACCTATCAAATTAACTTTTCGATTAACAATACACATTCTATTGAAATTCTCCTTGTGTTTGTTATGTAAGCTCTGTTGAGCTAATTTATGTATAAAAATGATTAGTTCATATTATTGGTGTCGATAAAGATTGCTCCCCTTTTTTATTTATTTGTCGTTTTAGGAATCCAATGTAGAATTAATTTTTTTATACCAATTTTACTTTCTTATTAATGGTATGATTATTTGATTAAAAGGGTGTTTTAAGACTTCTACTTTAAAAAATTGGCTATTTATTACATTTCTTAATCATTGTGCAATCATCCAAGCGAATAAAAAAAAACGGAGAAAGTATATGCTAATTGTAAGTACAATATTTTTGTTTTATTGTATTTTAGTATTTTGGGGAAAAAAAATATGTAACTTAGATTCAACTAGTTTGAATCAAGCTACAATTTTTAATATTAATTTATTACAAAGAAAACTCAAACCACATAAATATCTTGGGTTTTTTGGTAGCGGACCGAACCGTTTGATAATCAAATCAAATAGTTCGATTTGACATACTGTACAAATTTTGAAACTACAGCGTTAGACTAGATACCGAAAATGGGTACGATTAAGTTATATTGAATGTACATCCCCTAAGATTAGGGTTGTGCACTATCCGGTAAACTGTATTGAAACCGAAGTTTCGATTTTGATACATGCCTTACTTTGGTTCGATTTATAGTATGAACTCCATTACCGTATGATTATGGCTATATATGGATCTGGTTTGGCCCGATTTGGTTTCAGCCAAACTGGGCCAAACCTTGTTTGGCAATGGGCTTGGGAGGGTTTCGGCCCAGACCATGATTTCGGCCCAAGACCGAAACCTTCCCAGCCAACTAGTAGATAGGCGCTGACAATTGTCAGCGCTTGTCTTAAATTTTTTTTTTTTTTTTTGCTATTTGCTTTTGCTTTTTTTTTTTTTTTCTTTTTTCCCTATGCTTTCTTTAATCTATTTTATTCCTATATGTCACATTTACTTAATTTATATTTCCATGATATCAATTAAATTATCATAAATTGAGTTTTGCATTATCAATTTATGTATTTATCATTTGTTATTAAAATATCTAATTATAATTTTATATGTTATATGCAATTATATTAGTTGGCGAAAATGAAGTTCATTTTAATATTGTATATATTTCAACAATACTTTCAAATCTCTTCTTCTCTTTTTCACAGGTGATTAGCAATAAAATTATATGTTAATTACAAAATAACGTCGTGTCTGACAAATTTATATATTTTTTATATAATTAGATGACAAAATTATATGTTTTTTTTTGTGACTTGTTTGACATTGGACAATGTCATTTCATAAAATGTTGTTTGGTTTTATTAATGTTGTGCTATTCAATTAACTATTTTCTAATATTATGCACTATGTGAATGAAGTTTACTATTTTTGCATTCAAATAATTGTTATCAAAATATTTTATTGCATTTTTTCATATTCGATTATATGTTAATTACAAAATAACGTCGTGTCTGATATCGTATATATCTACCTAATTTAGAAAATAACAAAATTATTAATTGTTTTATTTAAATAAATAATTGTTCATCATCTAAATTAATATCACAATCATATCTAAACAACTACAATCAATTCTCAATCATTATAATATAATAACTCATTATCTCAATCATTACACAATAAAATATTATATTTCAAATCCTATAAAGTTATTGATTTGACACCTACTACCTACTTTTCTTCTCCAAACCCCGACAACTAAACCACCATCCAAATCAAATCTCAAATTTTCAAAACCCACTAACTATTATTTAATAATATTTTACCATCTCAATATTCCATTGAAACTATTGGCCAAATCGAGTTTCAACGGTTTCGCCGAAACCACTGAAATCACTTTTCCAAACCAAACCGAGACCAAACCCAGTCAAACTACTTCTATATTAACCCTATAAGTTTTGATTTTCGGTATTCGATTTTACTGGCTTATCCGAACCGATATACCCATTTTTTTTTAATCCCAATTCCTACCAATCCAAGCTTCACTTTAATCTTCTCGCTTCTTCTACGGATTGCCCTGGAGCAAAACCCAAATCTTCTTCTTCTTCAATTCAAAATCCCACCGCGCCGCCGCACCACCCACCCCCATCGCGCCTCCACCATCTCTCTGTCGGCCCAGATTTGTAATTTACGGAGGTACAGTCCAAATTCTAAATGCCCAATTTTGTTCTTTTTCTGATTTTCTCTTAATAAATTGGGTTCTAATTGTATTTAAAACCCAAAAGTTGATTGATGCTAAAGTAATTTTTGGAGAGGGGACTGAGGCTAGGGGGTCTCTGATGTATTCTTTATAATTTCTATTCAACTTCATTGTTGGTTAGAGTGGTAGGAAGCATATTATTATTTACATATGTATTCAAGACAAATTATTTTTGATTCAATAATTTTTCGGTTTTTTTGTACCGAATCAAATCGAACCTCACTGAATGGTAATTTAGCGAACCAAACCGAATTTTTCGGTTTACCAATCCAGGCCGTATAACGAAATTTGGTTTGGTTCGGTTTACCGTTTGCACAGTCCCACCAATTACCTCAGATAGTAGCTTGAGCAGAAATATTACTTTCATATTTTATCAATTTATTATTCTGACAAGTAAAAACTTATATTTGTTAACTTACATTTGTTATATGACAATATTCATGATACTTGAATTTTCAATATATATATATATACACGATACTTGTAGTATTTGCTTTTGTTGAGAGAGTTTAAGAATGAAATGTCATAAAAAGATATTACGATTGAATTTAAAAAATATCAGTTAATTTGTAAAAGAGGGCCCCCAATTTTAAACATCGCCTAGGGCCCCATAATATGTCAGACCGGCCCTGGCCGATACACAAGATTTATGTAACCGCCATTTAGAGATTGATAATTAATAACATACTAATTTCGAGCTTCTTAGATGCAAGATCTTCTGTTCTATTGATCACAAACTAATTTCTTTTATTGTTCTCAGGTGATATTATTGATTAGCATTGAGATGTCACTGAGTACCACTATTGCCAGTCCAATTCCATCGCTATCTATTGGTATGTAGATTTCCATCTCGGATTATCTAGAATAAGTGAAGTTGCATGATTTAAATGTAAACGCCAACTCTAAAGAGTTTGCATTGAGTTTGGAATCATTAATGTTGACAGTGCCACATCATTTTTTTGGGTGTGTGTGTGTGTGTGTGTGTTTCTAGCTTTAAGTTCAAGTCTTCAATCTCGTCACTGTTGTTGAATAGTTGATGTATAAAGATTTGCATTTTGGAGTGTCTCTCTCTGTCCTCATGTAATCAGACATTGGATATGCATGGTCCTCATTTCTCTGCTTTATAAATCTTTGGGTTTGGTTAATCTACTTGTTGATTTTACTGTTTACATGTTGCATTGGAAATTTAATAATTTCCAGTAGCTACCTTGATACAATTTGGTTTCTTTTGTCTTCATAACATTTACAAGTTCATGAGAACAAGGCACTCAGATATGAGATATCTAGGATATGGTCCATTGTACCATTATCATCACGTGGTTGAAATCTTATGCTAGTTGATATTGCTACTATATTATCTATCAGTTGGAAGAAGCGATTCAAAGCATGTTATATGTTCACTTCAGTCGACCTTGTGTAAATTGAATTTTTTATTTACAGTGCGATCGGATGAACATTGTCTGAAGCAACAGAAGAATGTTTGGCCCAGTACAGTTGGACTCAAGCCACTTCGTATGCAGTTTCAGCCATTTGAAAGGAATAAAAGCATAGCTCATGCTATTCGAGTGAAGCGAGCTTCTGTGATATGTGCTTCTGCCCTGGTAGTATTACTTTCTATGTTCGTATATATGCTCATAAATATTCATCTCTCTCAGTCTCAGATAGGAATCATTTGTTTAGTGAAAAGATCGATTACTTGCCACTAGAGTTATTTTACCTTCAAATGAATCCTTAGACCATCAAGAAATATTGAGCTGGTTTTAAAGATTAGACGGTGTATAGTTTCTTGCTCGATGGTTGGTTAGTGTATTGAGATGTCTTAGATATGTTCTGCAATATTAAGTCTGGACACTAATTGTGTCAGTTTCCAAGAATAGGCTTGTGGGCATGCAATTATTTGTATGTTTTCAATCTCAATGCCTAGACATGCCATTAGATTAATGTAAAAACATCAGTATATGTTTTTTATTTCTACCTTTACATCTTATAAGTTCCAACAAACTGATTAGCTTGTTTTGAATTGCAGAATGCCACTTGTGCTGCAGAGCAAACCCAAACAGTCACACGTCAATCGTCTACAATTACTGTTGCGCCTATCCAAGGTAATAATCTTATCCACTTGGTTTTATATTGAGTTGCTCGCGATCAAATAATGTGAGTATTGTTTTATTCATACTTTGTCCAGTAATTTGTTGAAAAAGGAATGTGTGAGCTTCTTTAATCATTTTAGTTAAGCCATAATGTTACTCTTTTGCACAAGAAGATGGACATCTCCAAGTAATCAAGAAAGAGAGTACTTAAATTTTAATTGAATTCCAGGAAAAGAGAAGTCTCCAGACCTTGATGATGGAGGTGCTGGATTTCCACCCCGTGATGATGGAGATGGAGGTGGTGGAGGCGGTGGTGGTGGTGGACACTGGTCGGGTGGGTTCTTCTTTTTTGGGTTCCTCGCTTTCCTGGGTTTCTTGAAGGATCAAGAGAGTGAGGGACCTTACCGGGATGAAAGGAGGAGATGAGAGAAAATTTTACTCTGAAATTGATGTTGAATATCTGTATAAACATTAAGAAGAGTTCCTTGTATTCTCCACAATTCTTTTAGCCGCTTTGAGATATAAAAATCTAATAGGATATGGTTTCATGAGTTTAATTTACATGTTAATTTACGACATATTGCAATGCATTATCTCAAGTTCACTGTAAAAACATCAAAGAAGTAAAATAATATTTTGTCGATGACTTGTGATAAAAACTAAAGTGTCAATATTTCTTGGCAGTAGATGCAAGAATTTAAAGTTTTAGATCAAAATTAAGTTAACAGTCTGTTATAGAATTATGAAAGACGTCAAACGTTACAGATGAGTATTGTTTGTAAGCAAAATGCCAAACTCTCAAGTCACAAATTTTTTAAATCGGGAACCTGCAGTTTATTTATGGCCATTTTTTTCTCTCTACATTGTTGTTATGCTTGTCATTTATAATTATGGGTAGCAAAAATGTGGAGGATCCTGTCAACTCCCAGAAAAACTTATTTATCCAAACTGTTGGATCCAACGGAAGAATGGAGTATTTGGTCTTAATGAATTTTTACAAAATCATAATTCTAAAAATGACATTCCATTTAATTGATTTTCTTTTTTCTTTCTTTTATCATATTAAATATTTAATCCGCCTAAATCTTCCATTTAACACTTTCATTAATTTTTCTTCCATTTGAATTTTGAATTTAAATCTTTAATTCACTCTCTCTCTCTTCTTTAACGCTTTCACTCTCACACGAACCTACACATCTTCTTCTCTATCAACTCTACACTCATCAACTATACTCTCACAACAAAAACTATTCTATTTTCTCTTTTCTTATTCTTTTCATCTTCAATTCCACAGTTCTTTTGGGCGTCCAATCAGCCCAAACGTCCAAGAAGATTGCATGGGTGCCTGGGCGCGGGGCTCCCGGGCGCCGAGGCGCCCAAGAAGATTGCTCAGGCGTCTCGCACCCCGACGCCAAGCATGTTCTTGGGGGCTCTCGAGCGCCCATGCAATCTTCTTGGACGCCTGGGCGCTCGGGAACCAGGTGCCCGAGAACATGCTTGGGCGATTTGTTTGGCGATTTTGAATTTAATTGTTATTTTGTTTTATTTTTTATTTTAATTGTTTGTTTAAAAATTAGTTATAGTTTAATTAGTTAATAAGTTATTTGTAGAATTAAAAAAAAATTAAGTCAATTTTAAATTATTGACTTTCTCTAAGGTCATTTCCAAAATTTTCTCTGACTGTAAAATATTGAACAATAATTATTTATATGCATTTAGGCAGAGTACATAATTACAGAAATTACCTAAAAAATAGCACTGCCAAAGCATTGGGCACCCCCCAAAATGGCGATCCAAATTTGAATCCTTGTTGGAAGAGATTCTCATATTTTATATCTGACGTGCCTGGAAATGTATTAAATCATTAGGAAATAAAATATATGTATATATATATAAAAACCATTATTGCATCGGCTCACAAGTTTTTGAACCATATGACCAAAATTTCAACCGTTTCTGTCAATATCATCGAGAAGTTCATGATGTTTTTGGAACATTGAAACAAAAACAAAGCGTATTTCATAAACTATTGTCTCGAAGCTCTCTCTTCATAATTTTCCTAGTTTTCAGAAATATTTCTGAATTTTTTTGAAAATCCTGGGAACAAAATTTTGCTTACTTTTGGAACTTATTTAGTAAAAATTAAATTTGAATTTGCAATTGAAATAAATTAAAATTACGAGTATGATTTGCCCATGTAAAATGTATATTAATTTATTTCCAATGTTAGTTTCAAAGGGAACATGTATGGAGAAAATGAAATTGCAACAATATATTTGAATGTGGTGTTAAATAAAAAATTAAAACTTGAAAATATACTTGGGATGAGTTGTTTAATCCATTCCGTCGACAGCACTCAAGAAGAACATTTGTTCTTCTGCAATTCAAATTGGAAATCACCTTAAACTTATTCTCGCAATTGGAAATGTTGCTTGAAAACAGATCATAGAATTCTCACTTTCCAACTAAGTGAAATATAATCAATACAGGTTTTACATTACGAGGAATATGTGAACTTGAAATAAAAACAGTTATTCTTAATTTAGGTTTAAACCAAGAGTTTCCATAATCCTAAGGCTGAGGCCTAGTCCAGGATGTTTCAGATGTCAATACGTTTCCATAATAGACTTTCTTAGTAGAATCATCCCAATAAGCCTGAAAGAAAGAAAGAAAAGCAAAATAATAAGTACGTCATCTATTTTGGTATCAGAAATGAGAAATCCGAAAAAATCCACAATGCTTCCATATGTTATGGGAAGAAATGTATTTTACTTGTTTGGTATGGCTATTTAATTTTGAGAAAGGAAATAAATTCCTTGCAATTGGGAACCTTCCATCTAAAATCTGAGTAAGAGAGCTAGAAAAATACCTGCCATCCTGATGGAAGACCTTTTGAGAGTTCAACAAGATCAGGTTTATTATTTTGCTTGATTTCAATTGTTAGGACATCTGATGAACTTTGTCCAGTTTCTTTCATCTTTTGGGCTCTCTTGCGCTTCACGCGCTCTCGCCTGCAACACAAGGAACAAGTCATGAAAATGCAGAATGGAGAATGATGACCATAAAGGAGACGGGAAACAGTTTTTTCGCAAATACGAGGGCTATGTAGACTACATTTATATGGACTCACAAAATATGTGATTTTGCAAGTTTCTTTCAAGCACAGGAAATGAGAAAACTGAAAATTTGAGTAACTATGTACTAGATTTAATGCCAAGGCCCATACCAATCACCAACCACAGGCTGAAAGTTAGCATTTTCTTTGGCTTCGCCACTTGCAATCTGATGGGCACGCCACTCCTGCAATTTATAGAAAAATTATGAACACCGAAGAAAAGCAGCATTCATCAAACTAAAAGAGAAGCCTGAATTCACACACCTCTATTTCACGTTGTCGTTTCTTCTCTAAAGCTTCATACGCATCTTCAGGTTCTTCTTCCTCTTCGTGCAACTCTTCTTTCGCAGCTTTCCACTGATACAAAATATGGTATATTTAGTAAACAAAATATGGTATATTTAGTAAACAAAATTAATAAAAAAAGTAACTCAAAATCATCTCTCGGATCACAACATGCACTGATTAAAACCTTGTCCACCAAGCTGGAAACTTTCTTGTTAGATCTCAATGTTGTTACCACAGCGGCGGCCCGTTTCTTGCTACGCGAGACTGCAAGGAAAAAAGCCACAATTCATAAGTATTTCATTTGCAAAAATTCAAAAGAAAATGTCATTACAAATCAATATGTGCAATGACATTCAGATTCCAATTTTTTCCTCATAGTGCATCAATTATTACCCTTGGATTGAACCTTAGAAGTTGTTGCTGCTGCAGCAGCAAGACCAGCAGCAACATAAGCTGTATCAGATGTTGTTGAGACAGAAACACTGTTTGTAACTGATGAGGTAGCTGGAGCACCATCAGTGATATCAGGAACATCTGGACTGATGGCCAACCTATGATTATCATGATTGGTCTTTAGTAGCAAACTCGACCCAGCTTCTGCATGGGAATCGAAAGATCCTGCTAGATTTTGGGGAACAGGTTCGCTCGGGGTCGCAGAGGATTTGACTGCTGCACTACTAATCAACGGAACAGGATTCAAGGTTCCATTCTGGAGGCCATAGTAAGCACTAGAGTCAAGAGGGTTGACTGCTAGAGGAGCAACAGCATACACACTTGAGACCGTGTCATAATAATGTGGTAAATGTGAAACAGCTGCTTGTCCTCCTTCAGCCTGTGTGTAGAGAGTAGTTCCAGGAACTTCAGGGTGTGTGTGACCATAATATTCAACACTAGAACCAGGATATGACAGATTGTAGTGTTCTGAATACGGAAAAGGATGAACATACTCCGACTGAGATGCTGGAGGATATGATGTTTGTGGAGGCTCATCAGGTGGCAGGGGAGGAAAAGGTTCATCGTCAGGAGGTGGAGGAGGAAATGGTTGGTCATCAGGAGGTAGAGGAGGAACCCACTCCCCTCTAGGAGGCGGAACCCCGTCCTGGATCGCAACTGAACTGTGAATATTTGACAGGTCTGAGGAGACAGAATAATGAACTTCTGAAATTGAAGCTGACGTATCTTCAACTTCCATGTCCACATCCATGTCTACCTCTTCGCTAGAGTGAAGATCGGGCTTTGGAGTGAATTCTTTGGTTTCAATTCCAGTGATCTCAGTTTCTCCTCCGACATCATCAGTAGAAAGAGTGGTTCTGAAACATACAGAAGATACATTTTCAGTACCAGTAGCACCATTGCATGAAGCTTCAACATTCGACTCCTTGGCAGCATACTTGGGAGAATGAGATTCTACCACAGGAAACAATGGCTTTTGTCGACTCGAATCAATTTTAATATCATCACCAGTGCATTCATGTGATTCAAGTGTAGCCTCAAATCCACTCATGGATGCAGAACCATAGAGTTTCATGAGATCATCTATCGCTCCTTCAAGCTGTTTTAGCCGACTCTCAGAATGCAGCCAAAAGGGAAGTAGAGAAGATCCATAAGATGCTAATGTCTTGATGTCAGCAAGCCTGATCTCAATCTCCAATGTGTACTTTGATTTAAGATCTTGACCTTCCACGTTGTAATTTGAGCTGAATAATAGAATAGGAAAAGCGTCAGTAATGTGAACACATTTGAGGGGCAGGGGAATGAGATAGCTCATTTGCTTTAGACGTAATTTACAACAGAAAAAGGAAATATAATGTCATGAATAATGATAGAAGGTCAAGGTAAAGGGCATGTCTTTTACCTTTTCAAAGATTTCAATATCTCCAACATGCTTTCACCATGCTTCAACAGCTGCGAAGAAAGATCAATGCCACTTTTATTTTCTCCAAAATGTCCAACTTCATCTTCGGCGCCATTAATCATGGGAGCATCAGCAGGCAAAGAAGTTTCTTGATGTTGGTTGGCGTATCTATTTATATCATCATCATCAAAACAATCACCTTCCTCCCTTGGTTCACAATTGAGTTTGATATCACCGTTCTCTTCAGTATCACCTACAGTTCTCTCTACAGAAGCGGAACCTGTTTCCAGAGCCAAAACATCAGGTACTTCCCATGAAGTTTCACCCGTTGTTACATTCCAATAGTAATATTGATTACTCTCTTCATGCAAAACCATCTTCCAGCCTAACCTGTCTGCAACAAGTTGCAAACTAGGTAAGGCAGGATATGTAGCGCCTTCCACTGTTTTTGTTCCTCTAGGCAAATCATCAGAATCATTTGCACTCATAATCTCTTTCTCAAGCTTCTGTGAAGGATCTGATGAAGCAAAATCTTTATCCATCTGAAGCAGTTCAACTATTTCCTTGGAAGTCTCATCTCCAACGTTGTTTTCGACATCTTCAATTTCTTTCTCAGCAGTATTTTTTCCCTGAAAATTATTTTTTGTTTTTGTCAAAACTAAATTTAGTGCACCAAATAAAAAGTCATCACAAGGATGCCGAAAGAAAATAGTAAATAAAAAAATTCAGTACTTAAGTTTCAAAAGCCATTAATGTTAAAGGATAAGAAACTGTCAAATGCTGCAAAGGGGTAGCGCACGTGCAGCTGAAGCAATGTTCTGAAATTTAACCATGAGCACTAGAAATCTACTTACACTGGTGTTATGGCGATATAAACAGTAGAGAATACATAAAACAACGAATGGCTAAAAAAAAAATAAGAGACATCCTATACAAAATTCTGTTGAAGTGCAAAACATAATATCCTGCTATACATGAAAGGCTAACTAAAACTTGAGTTCGTATTTGGGCTCATCTGATTTCAGAGAAAGATAATTGTTGTTTTAAAGCATACTCATATTTTGCATGGCTGTTGAAATCAGAATCTGAATCATAGCACCAAATGATATAGATAGTTGCTTTTTAAAATACCTCATCATCAATGTCAGGAGATGCATCCTCCGCAATAACATGATTGTATCCGTCACTTGAATCCTCATCTAACTCTTCATCAGTGTACTGCCCAAGCAGCATGAGAGGATTTTGTGGCTTTTTACCTGTATACAAGATACTACAATGTCAAACACCTCAAAAATCTTAATACAACAATTAGCATGTCAACATATTTGTAACCGGATACACATATTATGTAGTTTAACTTATGGAACTATTTTAAGAAAATGGCCATTCAAAACAACATCAGAGAGAAAATTTAAGATAGAGGCCAAAGGCTTAGAACATTCAGCGAGACCACCCCACCTGTAGAAGACATCGCAAACCATCAGTATCGCCAAAAGGAAATAATGCCAAAGACATACGAACCGATAGGGGCATAATTCCTTGTTTGATCTCCATACAGCGTTTGATGCAGCCAAGAAAAGGAAATGATAGATCAAAGGTTAACACAATTAATGCACTGTGGCAGGTGAACGAAGTCTGATAACGATTTGATGGAATACCACAGCCATCCTACAATCTGAAAACAGACATGTCTTGTACAAAAAAAAATCCAATATTTTCCACCAAATTTATTTGGTCACATCATGTCTTCTCTACAAAGAGTAGTCCTTTGAAGAAAACTGACGGAACCCACCTGAAGATGATGGTGAACTGGGTAACTCGGTGTCAGTTTTGGAGTCACCGTCCCCTCCGGCTTCTTCCTCGGCGGTGTTGTCACCCAAATCTCCTAGCAAAGCACAGGTAAGAAACATTGTTGCGACCCCAATAATAAATAATAAAAAACGTATTTTCCTAATCTCGTCATGTTGAAAATCCTAAAAACAATTAGATGAAAGAAATCTGTTTGACATTCCAATACTTGGCGCAATAGATGTACGAAGCTACAAATAAGAAACCAAATTAACCAATCATAAGACCACTGTTGCATATTACTACATATAAGATATAAAATTCCATTACTAATTAAATGATTATACACTTGAAAAACTCCAATAACCTAAAACCCTAAGGAGCATAAAATTCGATTGAGTTTGGAGCTTACCAGGGGGTTCCGCAAACAAATCGAGTTTTACTCTACGACCAGCGGCGATTTTGGTAGCTAGTCGGCGCTCCTTTCGTCTCCCCATCTCGGTAATTTGATTTGATAGTTCTAGATATCGATGAAAACAAATGACTCTTATTCAAAAGGCAGAAGATTTATTATGGATAAAGAAGAAGAACTGATGATGAATGATGATTTAATTGATTGATTGTAGCACGCTGTGTGAATTGTAATTTAATAAATACTGTTTTTAATTAGGTAAGAATCCTTAAGCACTCAGAAGCCTTTTTCAATTTGGATCCTAATAGAAAGCCCATTACAAGTTTGCTAGTAACTTTTAGGCCCAGTCTTATGGGACACTCTAAGGTAGAGTCACCCAAGTTGTTTGAAAAAAAATTGGACAAGTGTCCTAGTATGACCCCAGCCCCACCTCTCCTGTATGAACCCTCTTAAGTGAAATTTACTACATTACCCTTTAATTAAATTAAAATCTCTCCTCCCAACTCTCTCATTTAATTTACATTTATCTCTCTCTTCTTCCTAAACTCTCCACACTGTTCACACACAAAACCACCGCCTCACACACCTGGCCACCGTAACGGCAAGACATCATCGCCGTTCTGGTCGTCACCAACAGAGGCGGCCTCGCCGCTGTTCTGGTGCAACCAGAACAGTCTAGGTTGAAGACGATTTTTTTTTTTAATTAAATTTTTTAATTTCGGTGGCGACGTGAGCGGCAAGACTTCGCTTTGATTTGGTTGAAACTAGTGCGACAAGAACAACCCTTTGTTGGTCGATTTGATTTGGTTGAAACTTGTTAAATTTTCATCTTTTTTTGAAGAATCCCATTTTCAAATTTTGATTTCTTGAGGTTTAGCAAGAGGACACGAAATAGGGGGCTGATTTGAGTAAATAAACAGCCTTCAACAATGGATGTCCTTCACTGGTTTCTGGCGAAGAAGATGAACAGTTCCTCTTTCTCTTGTTTTTTTTTTTTTTCTGAAATTCCTTCACTGGTTTGTGCGAAGAAGATGAACAGTTCATCTTTCTTTTTTTTTCTTTTTTTCTTTTTCATATATTTAATTATATAAAACAATATCTTAACTATTTTTAGAAAATAGGCAATGACATTAATATATTTACTGATATGCAATTATGTTAGAAAAATATTTAAATTATAAGGAAAATATATCTTTATATTTTATTAGCAAATAAATTAAGACTCGATTTTATTATTTAAGATATTCTTGTAATTGGGTTGATAGAAAATCGAATATTATGTTAATGAATCTCATAGTATCATTAACCCCTCTGTAAATCGATAATTAGTGAAATTTGATTTTTTCGTCACAAATGACTCCAAACAGAAAACTTAATTCCATAGTATCATTAATCCTTCCGTAAATCGATAACTACTGAAATTTGATATTTTTGGTCACAAATGACCGCAAACGGAGAAATAAATCTCGTAATATCATTAATCCCTCCGTAAATCTATAATTTGTAAATTTTGATGTTTTTGGTCACAAATGACCCCAAACGGATAACTAAATATCGTAGTATCATCATCCCCTCCGTAAATCGACAATTAGTGAAATTTGACGTTTTTGGTCACAAATGACTTCAAACGGAGAACTTAATCTCATAGTATCATTAACCCCTCCGTCAAAAGATAAATTATTGAAATTTGATATTTTTTGTCACAAATGACCGCAAACGGAGAACTAAATCTCGTAATATTATTAATCCCTCCGTAAATCGATAATTAGTGAAATTTGAAATTTTTTGTCGGAATAATGACCGACTCATCAAATTTTTCAAAATTATCGATGTATTTTCAAATTACGGAGGACATAGTGTTACATAATCATCTAATAGACAATTTGATCGAAATAATGACCGAATCATCAATTTTTTTAAAATTATCAATATATTTTCAAATTACGGAGGAGTTAGTGTTACATAACCATCTAATAGACAATTTAATCGAAATAATGACCGACTCATCAATTTTTTAAAAATTATCGACATATTTTCAAATTACGGAGGACTTAGTGTTACATAACCATCTAATAGACAATTTGATCGAAATAATGATCGACTCATCAATTTTTTTTAAATTATCGATATATGTTCAAATTATGGAGAATTTAGTGTTACATAACCATCTAATAGACAATTTAATCGGAATAATGACTGGGTCATCAATTTTTTTAAAATTATCGATATATTTTCAAATTACGGAGGACTTAGTGTTACATAACCATCTAATAGAAAATTTGATCGAAATAATGACCGAATCATCGATTTTTTTTAAATTATCAACATATTTTCAAATTACGGAGACGTTAGAGATACATAGTCATCTAAAAGACAACTTGATCGAAATAATGATCGAGTCATTAATTTTTTAAAAATTAACGATATATTTTCAAATTACGAAGGACTTAGTGTTACATAACCATCTAATAGACAATTTGATCGAAATAATGACTGAATCATCAAATTTTTAAAAACTATTGATATATTTTCAAATTACGGAGAACATAGTGTTACATAACCAACTAATAGACAATTTGATCGAAATAATGACCGAATCATCAATTTTTTTAAAATTATCAATATATTTTCAAATTACGGAGGAGTTAGTGTTACATAACCATCTAAAAGACAATTTGATCGAAATAATGACCGAGTCAATATTTTTTTTTTAAATTATCGATATTTTTTCAAATTACGAAATTTAAAAAAACCAAATCAAATGAATTTGTAATTTAAAAAATGAATTAAAATTTAAAAAAAAAAAGAAAAGAAAAGGAAATTCACCATCTTCGAAAAAAAAAGTTGTGTTTTTTATTTAAGACGTGTTCTGTATTAACTAAGATTTATTTAAGTTTTTTTTCAGAAATTCTTATTAAGTCGTATTTTTTTATATTCATACTAGCTATTTCGTATCTTTTAAATTTCAGAATTAAAAATTTAAACTAATCATGTTATAAAATTTTAAACTTTATTAAATCTTACAAAATCTTTAATTTTTCAGCAAAATTGAAAGTTTGAGGGCGATTTTGACCAGGGACAGAGCTTGGGGGGCTGAATGTGCAAATATATCATCTTCCCCAACACAACTTTGTACAGTAACAATTGAACTTTGTACAGTAACAATTGAAGGCATGAAATACACATATAAAACCAATTTTTAAGTCCTTCCCCTTTTCAGGTGGTCGGAACAGCCGATTCATCAGCGCCGTTGACCTCCATAATTTGAAAATATAATTAAAGTAAATTAAAAAAAATTAACAAAAAAAAAATCGTCTTCAACCTGGACTGTTCTGGTTGCACCAGAACGGCGGCGAGGCCGCCTCTGTTGGTGGCGACCAGAACGGCGACGAAGTCTTGCCGTTCCGGTGGCCAGGTGTGTGAGGCGGTGATTTTGTGTGTGAGCAGTGTTGTGAATTTAGGAAGAAGAGAGAGAGAAATGTAAATTAAATGAGAGGGGTAAAATGGAAATAAAGAAGACTTATAATGGTAGTTCTTGTCAATTCATTGTGTACATTATAAATTGCTATGTTCATACACACATACACACCATACACCAAAAATAGGCATAAAATGCTGTGCCTCTTGAATCGGCAAGAGTCAGAATATAATACTCCCAGTCTTATACTATTTTATTACTCTATTTTGGTGAAATAAATAAATTGCATTGTGGACACAACATTGGTAATTGCTTAAGTTTTTAGTAATTGTGAAGATTAATCCATTTTATCAAATAACAACATGCATCATCGATAAATTTAACGTTAGTTTTAAGCTTCATTTGTTGACAGCTAACCAAAATGAAATAAACATCTGACTTCTTTCATTTTTCTATTAACGGATATATATATATACTTTCATCATTTTGAATACATTTACTTCAGTATAATACCAAATGTCCAAAAAAAAAATATTTTCTGTAACTATTTAGATCGTTCATAAGATGAATTTTTAAAATATTCTTCTGTTTTTTAGGGGGAAAAATACTTCTTCTATTGTTGTGGAAATGCTGCACCGCATGACTTGACATTTATGCAACGAGTTAAGTTAATCAAAATAATGTTTGAGCAATGAGCATATTCCATCCACGGCCAAATTCCATTTTTGGTTCTATAAAGTGGCATCATCTTGAAATTCGTTTTTTAATGTGGTATCCCTTATTTTTACAATCATTTCTGTTTATACAATTGTCAATTTTAGTCTTTTTTTTTTTTTTTTTTTTTATCATAATTCCTCAATTTCGTCGGAAAATATCACGTGCCCATCATCATGTTACTAGTTGTCCAATGTTTAGGGCCTATTTGTTTGGCGTTTCCAAAAAAAAATTCATGTTTGGGAAATACCAAAAAAACATGTTTTCAACTTTATGAAATAAATTTTTCATCTCTCAATTTTCTTAAACTACTCTTTCCAAAGTCAAACAAACAAAAATCTTCTTATCTCTAAATAAAACCTATACAAACTCTACTATGATTTGACATAAAGTAACATATCTCTTACACAATTTATCTCACATAACAAACATGATTTGATATAAAATCTTACACATCTTACCCTTACAACTTATCTCTTCCAAAAAACCTTCATCTACTTTATTTCTTAAACCACTCTCTCAAAACCCAAACAAACATCATTACGCAAACCGAGATTATTTCACAAACATCCACTACTCTTCCAGACACCAAACAAACAGGCCCTCTGAATTACTGTGCTGTATTATTATTCATACAAAAATAAAATTACCAAATGGTGTAGGGCCTGTTTGTTTGGCGTTTGGAAAAGTAGTTTGGGAGAGTAGTGAAGGTTTGTGAAATAATTTCGATTTGCGTAATATTGTTTGTTTGGGTTTTGAGAGAGTGGTTTGAGAAATAAAGTAGGTATAAGTTTTTTTGGAAGAGTTGGGTTGTAGGTGTAAGATGTGTAAGACTTTATGTCAAATAATGTTTGTTATGTGAGATAAATTGTGTGAGAGATAGGTTATTTTATGTCAAATCAAAGTAGAGTTTGTATAGGTTTTGTTTAGAGATAAGAAAATTGTTGTTTGTTTGGCTTTTGAGAGAGTAGTTTGAGAAAATTAATGGATGAAAAATTTATTTCGAAAAATAGAAAACATGTTTGTTTGGCATTTCCCAAACACGAAAAAATTCTGGGAAACGCCAAACAAACAGGCCCGTATTATTTTCACAATATTATTATGCTCGACCACTTTCTCAAAAAAAAAAAAAAAAAAAAAGACAGCAGCTGAACTCTTTCCCTCTGAATTCGTTCTCATTAAATTAAAGGTGTGTTCTTCCTGTCCATTTGTAGCATATGCTTATTGTATTCCATTTTCAGGCTTACCAAAAACGGTGCTTTTTAACTTCAAAATTGTGGATCTGTTGGAGTTTTCTTTGAATTCTATTTCTTTTCTTTTTTCTTTGAAATTGAAAGGAAATACTTGGTCTGATTGCTTTTCCGTGTTGTTTACTGAATATACTCAATGCAACTGTGATAATTGCAGGTATAGCCAGTTAATTTAGTTTGAGGTTTTCTTATAACTACTAAATTCTTTGAAGGTTTAATACCAAATGAGTCATGATGCTGATTAAGTCTATCCGGTTAAGAGAAATGTAGGTTATTTGAAAATGGTTCCCTGGTTAAGTATATATTATGTGATTCCCTCTTTGAAGATTTGGAGTATGTTTAATTCCAAGGAGCTAGCCTTATACTAAAACTTAAAAGTTATAGTTATGAGCTTTCTGCAATTATACTATAAATTATGGGTACATGTGAATTAATTCTCAGTTATAGGTGTATATATAAATTTTAAAGTTTGAGTTTCCATCTTGTCGTCTCGTCGGAGCATCATAAGTGGAGAATGACCCAGATGTTCTTATTTCTTCCTTTTTTGCCATATGTTCTAAAGGTTTTATCTTTTGACAGGTATGCCTATGGAGTGTTTTAATGTGCACAAAATACCATGTTGCAGTTCTTAGGAGGGATCAAGCATTTAGGTGCATCATTGCTCCAGTGTTGTGAACTTGATACCCAATAAAGGGGCCTTAATATTCTAGCACGGGAGACTGTTTGTATGCTATTACCTCCATTCTATTGTCTTCGGTAATCAATCTCCTCCCCCCGCGAAACCCCAATACCTAATACAGAGAGATCATGGATACTATATATATATTTTTTGCTCTCTATATATTTCTTTGTCCTCTAACGCATACTTCTAAAAATCCTATAATCAAGTGTTGTCTTTTAGTACATACAATTATAACAGTCTTAAATTTTTACTAATATATGCCCTGAGACATGGAAATATGTCGAGTTAGATTTATTTTATGCTCAGAGAAAGAGAAAACCTTCACTTACTTTTTTTTTTTTCCCTTTAATGCAGTTAGTGTAACTGAAATTGAAGATCTCTATGTGATGTTTAAGAGGATAAGAAGTGCTTTGATTGATGACGGGTTGATTAACAAGGTGGTAAATATGATTGCAAAGATCTTATATGTGTTCTCTTTCCACATGTACTATTCCTTGAGAAGGTCACCTATTTTTGCAGGAAGAATTTCAATTATTTTTCAACACAAACATAAAAGACAGTTTGTTTGCCGATAGGGTACCCAACTTTCAACCATTTTTTGGTTACTCTCTCTTAGCAGTCCCTTTCGAATGTCTTGTGGTCCTCCTGTCGAGATTGACGGTTCCAAGTCAGATTCTGATATTGAGGAGAAGGAATAGTGCTTCTTGTAGAATTTTCATAACTTGTACTTTTGTCATGTATTATCAGTTTCTTTTTCGTGTTATCCTCTTTTCTTTACTGAATAACTTCTTAGTGCACTACAACATGCAGTAATAAATGTGGCATTGCATGGTTATTGGATAGCATGCTATTCTTTGTTTATTTTTTTATCTTTTCCTATTCCGATGGATGGGATTAATTTACCATGCAATTACTTATAGAATCATAAATACTTCCGAAGATGGTTTATAAATACGGGGTGGATTTACCACAGTTACTTATAAACTACATTGAAGCAGGACATATATTACAGTGTTCTTTAACATAGAATTCGGCCTTCAGGGTGTCACAAAGTTTTTTAGTGGTCTTGCATATATGAAATCTTTTTTCATGTTTACGCCATTATTAGCAGGTGTTCGATTTGTTTGACTCAAAACATAATGGAGCACTTGGTTTTGAAGAGTTTGCCCTTGCACTATCTGTCTTCCACCCAAATGCTCCTATCAGTGATAAGATTGAATGTATGTCATAATATGTGGTTTTCTAGTAATGGGAACTGTTAATTATTTCAAGCATCGTTTTTCCTCTGCATAAAACTTTAATGTTTTGTCACTGCAGTTTGTTTTCAATTTTATGATCTCAAGCTGCAAGGTTTCATTGAAAGGCAAGAGGTAACCACAACTAGAGCTATTTGAGAGAGCCATTGTTCTTTCACTTGAATCAGAGTTGTGAATGCTTAAAATTTGCCTTTGTGACACATTTCATTCTTTCACTTGTACTGTTGAGTATTCGGATCCCATTGGGTCTGTGACATGCATTAACTGGAATGCCCACATCATAGTCAATGCCTTTTCAAATTATTGAGGCTCAAGTTTGAGATTTACAGATTCATATTCTTGAATATTCTGTTTTTACACAAGGGATGCAATACTTGAATATTCTGTTTTTACACCCTATTTAGATCTAAAAAACCCAGTAATACTTCACATATTTTCTTAAAAATTAAAATGTGTTACTATATAACAAGATCTATTTTTCAGGTAAAGCTAATGGTCGTGGAAATTCTTGAAGGATCTGGCATGGACCTGCCTGATGAAGTCACCGAGAGCATAATTGACAAGGTTTTCTGTAACATACATTTCATGATTTTCTGCCTACTATTTCTTTTTCATACTTATAATACTTAAATTCTAGGCGAACAAGGTTGTCATTTTCAAGTTTGGCTTATTACAAAAATCTAGAAACGGAGGTCTTACATTAAGAGATCTGGAGATTTAAGTAAATATTGATTGTTTCTAAGAGTTTCTGGTTTTCTCTTCAGATCTTTGAGGAAGCCGACACAAAGCATGATGGGAAGATTGATAAAGAAGAGTGGAGAAGTCTAGTTTCGCGGCATCCATCACTTTTGAGAAATATGACTCTCCCATTTCTCAAGTATATGTACCAACTTGAATAACCACTGTACTTTTATAACATTGTTTTTTATATTATCAAAAAGTTATGCTAAATCAATTCAGAGTCAAAGGGGATTCTACCATTAAGAGCATAACTAGCACTAATTAGAAGTTTCAAATTATAATTCATTTTCTCCGCAAATTAAAATTATGCATTAAAACAGAAATTATGATTCATTTGAGGATGAGGACATAATCACTACATTCCCAAGCTTTGTCTTCCATTCAAGAGTTGAGGATACCTGATTCCAGAACTGCAGTTTGAGCCGTGATGATGTTTACAGAGGTTGGTTTTTTTGAAGAAGAAACCTCTGCTTTCTCATGTGCAGTTTCTTCATAGAATTATTGCAACCGCTTTACTGATTTGAAATTCAATAAAATTACACATTTGAAATGCAGTTTACCTTGTTGAAGATTGTCCACCAACCAGTTTGCCAAAATTTGTAGCCTTGTATAGTCAAATGTATGCCATTCCAACTCAGTATATTGGTGAGGATCTATTTAATTGGGAACATTAGAGAGCACATCTTTCCCAAGTTTAAAGTGTATATGCATTTTATGCCTTTTGTGTATCAAATTCAGTATTTGTTGAAAAAACTAAGTCAATTATCATTTAACTCGAGAAATCTGGCAAGAACTGGATAGCTTTGTAATACTATCATAGCATGATTTTCACGTGAAGGGCTTGTTGCGATTATTCAATAATCATAAAGTTGCTAAGATGACAGATCCAATGTAAGCTACAAGATTAAGAATAATATATTTTTAGTGTCCTTTTGAGCTTTGAGGTTACTTTTGGTATTGCGTTACTACTCTGCAGCCTGCACCATGTTTTTTATGTATTGGATCTTATATTAAATCACAACTCAGTTTTTAACCGTTCACCCAAATATCTGTTTTCCCGAGATTTTTACCAGTGTAAATCAATCCAATGGATTTCAACTCCATTGTTTATGTTAGCATTACCTTTTACGATTTTCAGAGCTTGACTGCTGAATATGATAATTATTATTTATATTTCTAAGGAACCAACCCCAAAGGTCAGTTTTCCATTAATACTTCATTCTTTGCCAAAGAAAGAAAATAAGGAAAGAACAAAGAAACATATGCTCCATAACTGAACTGCATTGATAAACTAGCCATGAAAATATTTAAAAGTACTTAATACCAGTAGCAAATTCGCCATAGATATTAGTAACTGACCACCACCATGTGTTCAAAAAAGAGCACTCAGAAATTACAACTTAAAATGTTTAAACCTAAAAAACAAAATAAAATTATAGATAAATACTAAAAACCAAAAAGAGTTATTTAATCAACTTCCTCCATCTTGCTGCCCTCGGCATCAGCATCGGCCTCTTCCAAAGCTGGCATGTCAGAATCTGCTTCACCAGCATCTTCATCAATGCTGAGGCCAAGTTTAAGCATCCTGTGAATTCTGTTCCCAAAAGTGTTTGGGTCGTCAAGGCTGAACCCAGATGTGAGCAATGAAGTCTCAAACAGCAACATAACCAAATCCTTCACAGACTTATCATTCTTGTCAGCATCAGCCCTCTTTCTCAGTTCCTCCATGATAGAGTTCTCGGGATTAATCTCCATTGTCTTCTTGCTGGACATGTAACCGGCCATGCTAGAATCCCTAAGAGCTTGCGCCTTCATAATCCTTTCCATGTTTGCAGTCCAGCCATATTCCCCAGTCACCAAACAGCAGGGAGAGTCAACCACGCGGTCAGAAACAATAACCTTCTCGACCTTGTCTCCAAGAACATCCTTGATCACCTTGCACAGACCCTCAAACTTTTCTTTCAATTCTTCTTTCTTCTTCTTTTCATCCTCACTTTCTTCTAGCTTGAGACCTTCCTTGGTGGCAGACACAAGCTTCTTGCCCTCGAATTCCTTCAACTGACCAACAGCATACTCATCGATAGCATCCACCATGTAGAGGACTTCATATCCTTTCTTCTTTAACTTCTCAAGGAAGGGAGAGTTCTCAACTGCTTTCTTGCTCTCACCAGTGATGTAATAGATGTCACTTTGGCCTTCTTTCATTCGGGTGACATAGTCCTTCAAACTGGTCATGTCATCACCACTCTTGGTCGAGTGATACCTCAACAGTTCAGCAATCTTTGTCTTGTTAGTAGAATCCTCATGGATACCAAGCTTGAGGTTCTTGGAGAAAGCCTCGTAGAATTTGTCATAGTCTTCCTTGTTCTCAGCAATTTCAAAGAAGAGCTCAATGCACTTCTTAACCAAGTTCTTGCGGATGACCTTGAGGATCTTGTTTTGTTGCAACATTTCACGGGAGATGTTAAGGGGCAAGTCCTCAGAATCAACAATACCTTTGACAAAGCTCAGGTACTCGGGAATCAACTCCTCGCAGTTGTCCATGATAAAGACACGGCGGACATAGAGCTTAATGTTGTTGGGTTTCTTCTTGGTGTCAAAGAGATCAAAAGGAGCCCTCTTGGGCACAAACAGGACAGCCTTGAATTCAAGCTGGCCCTCAACTGAGAAGTGCTTCACAGCCAAGTGTTCCTCCCAATCGTTTGTAAGGCTCTTATAGAAAGCAGCATACTCTTCCTTTGTAATTTCCTCAGGTTTCCTCATCCAAATAGGCTTTTGCTTGTTTACCAAGTTCCACTCATGAGACACTTCCTTGATTTTCTTCTTTTTCTTCTCAGCTTTTTCCTTGTCCTCATCGACTTCCTCAACCTTACCTTCTTCATCTTTCTTGTCCTCTTCATCCTCATCATCAGAGATTTCCTTCTCTGTAGTTTTCTCAACCCAAAGAGAGATTGGGTAGCTAATGAACTCGGAGTGCTTCTTAATCAAATCCTTAAGCCTACGCTCCTCAAGGTATTCAAGCTGGTCTTCCTTGAGGTAGAGAGTAATTTTGGTGCCCCTTCCAAGGACTTCACCGGATGTGTCTCTCGTAACAGTGAATGAACCACCAGCCTGGGACTCCCAGACATACTGCTCATCATCATTATGCTTTGTTGTGACAATCACCTTATCTGCAACCAAGTAAGCAGAGTAGAAACCAACACCAAACTGACCAATCATGCTGACATCAGCTCCAGCAGCAAGGGCTTCCATAAATTCCTTTGTTCCAGACCTTGCAATTGTACCAAGATTGTTCACCAAATCTGAAATTCAAAGTAACACTTGTAAGAACGCATCCAATGCAAAAAACGATATCAAGATATAAAAAGTGGTGAAGAAAAGAACAGCTCAAACTTACCAGCTTTGGTCATACCAATACCACTGTCAATAATAGTCAGTGAGTTATTGGTCTTGTCAGGTATAATGTGGATGAAGAGCTCTGGTTGGGATTCAAGCTTGCTCTTGTCGGTCAAGCTTTCAAAACGGATCTTGTCCAGAGCCTGAATGCATCGTTCAAATTACAAACAAATAAGTTTTTGCACACTTGATATATTAGTAATACAAACACTCTTCCGACAATAATGAACTGAAGGTATGAGAACATATAATCAAGTTAACACGACAATTGTCAAATTATTGAGTAAATACTTAACCACTGTATGATAAAGTTCCGTGCCAGCATGTAATAATGGATGTACATCATAATTTATGACAGCACTCAATTATCAAGATTGCCAGAGGACGTAAAGTTCAATATGATTTGACAGATTTTAATTATTGATCGTTGGTCTTATTTGTACAGATGAACAATTTCAAATTAATCCTAGGTAATCACCAAAGAATGAAAACAGAGCTCTTTACCGCATACATAAAATTGAAATCTACTTTTATTTACGTGATTGAGCTTTAACAACAATGCGTATAATAAAATTAATCTTATCAGCATATACTGTAACATGAGAAGTCGTCAAAACTTTATAACACCAATAAATCAGACGACGAGGCATATGAAATTTCAAATATAGAGTCAGGTGTCTATACTACAATTCAATTCAATAGCGTAATGTAATATTCATATACTGTACAAATAATAAGAAACGAAAGTAATCTCCAACTAAGACATGATCACTCATCAAAATCAGGCAATTGAGTACGGGAATAAATCACATCACACATACTGATATGGATCAAATAAAGATCTTCAGAGACTAATAAATAAACGAGGAAAACTTACATCGGAAGAGTTACTGATGAGTTCACGAAGGAAAATCTCCTTGTTGCTGTAGAAAGTGTTGATGATCAGACTCAACAACTGGTTGATCTCGGCCTGGAAAGCAAACGTCTCAGTTTCCGCCATTACTGCTCAATTTCTCTCACTAGAAATATATACGCAGGATATAAAAGAGAGTGACGAGAGCTAAGGTTTTTCCGAAGAAAGTTATGATAATTGAGAATGCAGAAATTGAGGAATAGGGGAAAGTTTATATAGCTGAATTCTTTAGGGTTTCTAGATCCTTCGATTTAATTAATATAGAACACGGTTTTGTTTTTGTGAATTTTCTCTCTTTCTCCGTAGAAATTTCTAGATAAGTTGAACTTTTAGATGTGACCCTCGCCTAAAACGGTCGGTTGCGAGAGGCCCGGTTCGGGTTTGATTGATGGGTCGGGGTGAATGGGTGTTCGGATGCGGGTGCGAGATTATGCGGATAGTTTTGGTCCAACTCTAGAAAAAATTGTTTAGTAAAATCGCTGCATCACGTTTATCTCCCGCAATCAAATTAGAAAGAAACAATTATTTTTCTTTTTAATTCAATTTTACTATTAAGTAATGAATTAACTTTTCTTTTCAATATGTTTCAGGGAATTTTATATTAAAGACTTTTCGTATTTTTTGGGAAATTTTCGAAAAATATTTGTGAACATTGTAAATTTCTTTTTTTTTTTCTTTCAAATATTATAAATCAAATAAACATGTTGAAGTAAAAACTAAAAATATATTTTGTTTCAATTAACTAAAAGATAGAATTTTTTCGTTGTTTTTTTGGTAAAAAACATATAAAAAGAATTCAATTTTCGATTATTAGAAATTTTAACCTTACACTCTCATACAAAACTACACACTAAATCAAAAGAAACAAAATTAATGCAACGGATATATAAATAAAATATACAACTTATTATTATTTTAGGAACTTTCAGTTTCTCCAACGATATTAGACCAGATTGTCTATTGCACTTAATACCACAATTGGAGCGACTATTCAAAATGGTGTTTAGCTACATGTTTGGCAAAAAATTACAATCAATCCATTATCTATTAATAAGAAAAGTGCGTGTCTCACGTGATTAAGCCCCAAATTATAGAATTTGACAAAAATAACCCATATTTTGCTAGCCAAATGTTCTTCATCATTCACTTCCATCCGGCATTCCCATTTCACGATTCGGGAAAAAATTATCGTTATAATTTCTTCTTCTCAACACCAGTTCCACTTTAAATTTTCAAATCCAATTTCATACTAATGTTTAAGTTGAAACCAATGACTAATTGACAGATGAGCAAATGAAAATCTGAAAATCCAGCCAAAGATCGCAAGGCGGGTGAATTATTGGATATTCTTTGTATTTGTTTGCTTGACATACCTTGTACTATTATTTCGGGAAAATTATTTTTTTTGTACCATATGATAGGGTAACTTTTATTTTTGGTACCATTGGATACGAAAATACAAATTTGGTACCATATGATAGGTTTTCATTGCAATTTTGGTATCAAACCCAATTTTTCTACAAAGTTAATGGCAATTTACCCCCTATGAAATGCATAATATTCAATTTATCCCTCTATAATTTGAAAAAAATCAATTTACCCCCTGTAAAATTTTTAATGAAGCAATTTACCCCCTTAAGTCGGAGAGTGTAACTCATTTGCCGAAATTGAGAGTAGGCATGCAAACTATTTTATAACATAGGGGGATAAATTGTCACATTTATCATAACACAAGGGGTAAAATGCCACATTATCATAATAAAAGTGGATAAAGTGCCGCCTATAAAAATATCAGGGAGGCAATGTGAAACTTTTACAAAATTTGAGGGGGTAAAATGCTCTTTTTTAAACCACGAGGGGGTAAATTGAACATTATGCATTTCGCAGGGGTTAAATTATCATTAACGTTGGGGAAAAATTGGGTTTGGTACCAAAGTTCCAATGAAAACCTATCCTATGATACCAAATTTGCAATTTTGTATCCAAAGGTACCAATTTGGATACAAAATTGCAAGTAGGTCTATCCTAAGGTACAAAAAAAGCAATTTTTCCCTATTATTTCACTGAAGAAAAGGATTTAAGCCGAAGACTCTGAAAAAATGATTATACCATTTTCATTACTTTACCGTGATCATTACAAATCACAATTTGCAATAAATTATTTAGCCTTTTTTCGTTGATATTGGACAATCAAATATGGAAAGAGAATATATTCATGTTATTTGCAATAAATGGGCAATCAATTATGAAAAGGAAATATTACGCAATGAGCAATTAAAACTTTCATTAAGCAAGAACGTAGTTGTGGCCCGGTTATTAGACTGTCTTGCTTAACTTGCCTCTGGTTCGCCTTTACTCATCTCCATTCAATCTATCTTCATCGGTAGCAAATCCCAATTCGTATACAATGCAGAAGTGGTTTTCAGCGAGTTTTGGTGACAATGAGAATGAAAATTCTCTCCAGCAAGCGGCGTCGTCGTCTTCGTCTCTGTTGTCAGATTGGAATTCATACGCCGCCACTAGATCTTCCAAAGAGAGTAGCAGCGGCAGCGGCAGCGGCGCACTTGCCGGTGTGTTTGACATCGAATCCGCCGTCAGATCAGCCAACGACACCGTCTCCGGTACCTTCAATGTGTAAGATTTACATCCTTCTTCGATCCCCTCTTTTCAAATTCTAGGGTTTCTCCCATGCGCAGTGTTAGACGCATTTTTTTTATTGATTTCTTGATATGAATGATTCGTTTGAAGCTCCATTAGTAAGCATCTAATCTAAATAAATTGAATAATCGTGTATTTTGTGAAACCTATAACTATCGTCAGAACCAAATTAAAGCTCAGTGATACGAGTTACATTGAGCACCCATAAGTTCACATAAGTGTCAATTTGATGTCTAGCTTAGCTAATAATTTTTTCTTTCTTTCTTTCTTTTTTGTTTCATGGATAATCGGATATCAGTTCCCATTAACGTTAATTGACTATAAGTCTTCAGGTTGATGTGATTGTATCAAGCTGCTTAGAGGGGTTCATACATTTATACTGACTAAGAGAATATACACAGACTACAATGAACATGGACACCACTTTATCTAAACAAAACCTGACATATGTTAAAATTAATTGAATCACTAGATTATGCATTTAACACACTTCAACCGAGCAGACACATATCTTGGATTTAACAAAATCACTGTAAATAGGAACTTCCTAAAAGGAAGAACTAACATTGTATTTTGAGAATTTGAGTAATAAGAGGTATCAATATAGACAGTGAATATAACACATAGCAACAAAATAGAGAGGGAATCAATATAAATTGCCCGGTATTGCTGTTTTTCACTCTGTGATTTCCTCAATGATAATCACATAAATCTACCTTGTTTTCGATCCAATCTGTTGTAGCCAATTGAAAGCCAAAACCCTTATGCATATAACCGTCCGGTAACCTCTAAATTTCAATTCATCAACTCAAAATATTATACTTTGGAAATTGAGAAATGTTGCTCTCTAGTAGAACTTTTAGGGCAAATGTCGATCCAATCCGATTCCATGCCTGTGCCATTACTTTAAACTAGTTTAAGAAATAGTAGTCTTTGATGGATTGCCACGATCTAATGCTTTGTCTTAAAAAATACCAAAATAAAGTTGAATATAATCTCATACCATAAATCAGTTGGCTGATTTGCAGTGACATGCAAGCATTAGGCAGAGAGAGAACATAACACAATGATAAATAATTGATTACGTAAACCAAGAAAATGGCCTCTAGTTTAACCGATCTTAGAATCCATAAGATGTAAAATAAAATACACACGACTGAAATTGAAAAGAAAGCTTTGTAGGTGTTGACGAAGACAGAAAACCACTTAATTAGTTGACGGTGTTGGTTGTCTTATTCACGGAGAAAGTGGTGAAGCTACGTAGCTTGGATTGCTTGGAAGTTTAAGTTGCACAACAACATAGGGAGAGAGAGAGGGAGAGAGATGCAGGGTATTATTTTAGAGGGAGGGAGGGTTTTGTTTTAATTCTAGATGTGATTCTATACGGTGAAAATGGGTAAAGTGGGTTTTAAACATCCGTGAAGTTTGAACATAAGGGGATTTGTATGGTAATTCAGGTTGGACACTCAAGGAGATATTTCATACCTTCTCCACGTAGATTGTGTTGTGCCACAACTAGCTCCAGGGCGCGTGTTTCCTTGTGAAACTCATTTATCCTCAGCTCACTTTCATGTTCTCAAAGGAGATTCTTTGATTCCTAAATTTGAGTCCAGGAATGATATAAAGGTATGTAGTTTTTTGTTTAGTAATTTCAGTGATGTGGGTTTAAGTGTATAAGTTTCTCTCTCTTCACCAATATTATAGCTTCTATTTCTGGCAATGGGTGTAAATTATCGGACTGTTTAGAAGCCACATTTCAAATTAATATGAACTATCTATTTTTTCCTACACGTGTTTTATATTATTGTCCAGAGTTTCCAAAGGAGTGAAAGATTTACCAGGAAATTTCCAGTCTGCCACCAGTAACATCCCTTCAGGAAAAGCACTCATGTATTTTGGCTTGCTTCTGGCTAGTGGAGTTTTTTTTGTGTTTATAGCTTTCACGTTATTTCTTCCTGTCATTGTATTGGTGCCTCAGAAATTTGCCATCTGTTTTACCGTCGGATGTGCCTTAATCATCGGGTCCTTTTTTGCCCTTAGAGGTCCAAAGAATCAGTTTACCCACATGTCATCAATGGAGGTACTAAGTCACTCTATATACAAGGAAATTCATATTCTCCTTTAAGACCTGGATCTTCTCTAATATTTTATTTTCTGCTTTCCTACCAGAGACTTCCATTTACATTAGGGTTCCTTGGAAGCATGGTGGGGACCATTTACGTTTCTATGGTTCTTCATAGCTATGTTCTATCTGTGCTTTTTTCAGTTCTTCAGGTATTAAGAATAAGCAATACAATTTCCAACTTTTGGGAATTTTCTTTTGTTTCGCTGTTACTTTAAAGCAATGATTCGTTCTTGGATTTTAGTGGGTAAAATACTGAGGAAAACGATTTCTTTAGACCAAATGATAGAACATTTAGCTTTATTTGCTGTTTATTCTTGTTTTCTTCATCATTTTCCTCACGAAATTTTAAGTTCTAAAAATATCTTAATTATGATTGGTTTCTCTTATAATTGTTTTCCTTATAACAAAATGCTATCATCTGACCAAGAGAATAGTTGTTGTGCTTATAGGTCCTGGCACTAGCATACTATGCTATCTCTTACTTTCCGGGTGGATCTGCTGGGCTGAAGTTTCTTTCATCATCTTTGACCTCTTCTATTTTGAAGTGTTTTGGCAGGTGACATTGCCAACCTCACGTTAATATTTAGTCAGTTGTCATATATATACATATATAGGTATGGAACCAATGATACCTTGAGTTCACAAAGTTGTTTTCTAAAGGGAATATCTGTATAATTGAAATTTAACTGATGGCCTTTGGTTTTTTCCTTTTGCATATTCACAAGGAAAACCTACCTTTTTATCCATGTCTATAATATGGGCCATTGGCCCACTAGATAATTAATATATTTTTCAAAGGGGTTAGGCCCATTAAAACAGCTTGCTGCATGGGCCTTAATGCGTCGCTCATTTGTTGCATTACTGCACAGACCCACACATAAAAAGGAGCCTTATGTTTCTTCTTATTTAAAGTTAAAAGAACTCCAGCACATTAATTTTGATTTTTGACTGACCCAAAACTTTGGAGTATGTGACGAGTTTTGATTTTTGGAAAAGGTTAAGGAACGGCCTTTAATCGTTCAAAGTTACTATATAATTAATCTCCACTTTCCAACTTTAAACTCTTAAATAATTGGTCAAAGTGGGTTTTATCAAACCAAGTACCGAATTTATGGAAAGATAATGACTGCCGCGTTATGGAGAAGACAATGATTAATCTTTAGTATTATACTAATCCTTTGTTCCAAAAAAAAAAAAAAAAGTTATTAGACTAATCCTTGTATTTTAAATAAAGGACTAGACTAATCAGTGTTCCTATACGAAAATAATTGGATAGCAACTTAAAATGAACTAAATTGACTAACACAAAACAAGAACTTGAAGCCAGATTAGTCTTGACGATTAATTTAGTTAAATACCAGATCTAGGTTATAATTTATGTTCGTTTTGATACATGGAGCAGCATGCATGATTATTGAATTGTTATGAGATGAACTAAGATTGGAAATTTGTCCTTTTTTAATTTATTTTAAATAAATAATTTAAATCATGTATGCTCTTTTTTTCTTTGTTGGAATTTTTCCCATATGTCTTTAGGAGTAGTATTTAGTAGACATGATTATTAGATACTATTATACATAAGATATAAAGGTTTAAACATGGTAACTAATTGTTCTTAAGGATTGAATGGCCGAGTAAAAGCCCTATAAAAGCAGGATAAGCTTCATGATGATATGCACATAAAAACAAGAATATGATGATTGATGGCCAAAGTACTTGAAAGAAACCACCATTGAAATTGTATGAAAATTGTCAGACTGTAATGTTAATGAAAAAAAATGCATCTATCTTTGATATTTCTAAAGGTCATAATCATGATTGCATTATTCATCATAAACTCATTTGTTTCATCGCACGAGGGGGTGGTTTTAAACTTTCATTCTTTCAATTTGACATGAGTGCATAAAATAAAACTGTAGGGAGCATTCAGCAACTTAATATATAGATTGGGTCCGATGAGCAAAAAAACGGTACTAGTAGTATATGTGGGGCCAAACTGAGTCGGGGTGCCAGTCAACTTATTGGGTCTAAGCCGAATTTTTGCCTTTTTAAATAATTTCATTTAATACTCTGTTCAAAGCTAGCTAAAACTCAGTTTGATCCCGTTATTAATTTTGTCACAGTACAATGAAGAATAAAAGTTTGAGTTAGAGTTAAAATGGGTCTAGAGTTACGCTTAATAATATGTAAAAAAATCTTTTGGAATTTATTTTAGTTAGTTTCCAGACAAAGAAAAAGATGTCTTTTGTCTTCTAAAGTATACTTTTCCCTACATCTTAACAGTCCTCAATAATTCAATCAACTTTAGTTTAATGATCATAAAATATATATATCAAAGTAATATTCAATCCCCTCACTCGTCATGTGACCTCTCATGCCGTCCGACAATAATTTAGACACAAAAAATAATTAAACTTTCATGTCTTGAAATGGAAGGCCTAACATGCATGTCACGTTCCTAAAAGCTACTTGTTCCAATTTTGATCTTCAAATTAGAGCACACCACTATCTGCCAATGTCTAATCTTCATTATCCTCTTGATTATAAGATTTGTAATATTTAGCCAAAAAAACACATTAATTGTTTGTAAATATGTGACATTATCTTCACCATACATATTCATTCATGTGATAAGATCTGATTATGGATCTTACTTGAATTTTGATTGTGAAAGTTTAGTATAATTCAAGTCTAAGCACCCGATCACAGTGATTTTCTAATTTAGATTGGAGTAAGTCGAGGAGGCCTAGCCAGATGGCGAGGCTCCAAGACTTCAAAATTTTTATGGGTTCAAATTTCATTAAAAGTATACTAATTTTTTAGTTTGGTACTAGTCTTTTTAGTTTTATTTTTTTGGTGTCCTAATGGTATTCAAGTCTTAAACCTTATTTAATCTCTTCTAAGGTGCGAGGGGCATAGTATATGAGAACCTATCCTAGCGAGGTAATACTAGTCTTGTTACATACTATTATTCTTTGTATTTGTTAGTTGATGTAATCACTATTTACTCAAAAAAAAAAAAAAAAAAAATAGAGTACAAAGTGTAAAATATAAATGTAATCTAGGAGAAAAAATGCTTGATAAATCTTCCCAAATTTCATATTTTCATTTTCTAAATTACCAATTTTGCTTCATTACATTTAATTAATAGTATTTGTATTAAGTTTAACCCAATTTATGCCATCAAAAGGACACAAGGTTTAATTTACCATTTCACTGTATAAAACCCTCAAGTACTTTTTAAGTTTACTTTCAATTTAAAAAAGTATCGCCTATTTTTTTTCTTTCTTTCTAGAGAGAAATATTGCATGCTGGTATTTTAGAGGGGGTAAATTGCTATTTTCCAGAAATGTGGGTTTTACATATACATATAGCTGCACGGAGGAAATATAAAGTTGGTTCAAATAATGATAACAAAAGTAAGGATGAAAAGGCACCATTTCAAAATGATGATATAAGTATATGATTTTAATTTGAGCTGGTGTGTTTTTGTCTCTTCTCTCAATGCTATTGTTGTCTCTTTCTTTTTTGCTCTAGGCTAAGAGTTTCATACATCTTTCCTTTGCCATTTTTTCTCTCCATTCTTTGTGTTTTCAATTTTTGCCTTGGCCTACCTAACTTTGATATGGGTAGTGTCAAGTAACCATCAATCCCAAATTGTACACAAATCCATCTTGTTTGTACTGAAAAATTGCAAAAAGAATTGTGGTGATTGAAACATTTCATTTTCCTATCTTTATATTAAAGTATATATATTATATGTAGTGGGTCTATTATTAAATTTCTAGTACCTGCAAAGAGATCAATATGCCGGAATCTATAACTTATAGCAATGTTGTAAATCAGATCTTAAACCACGTTAATAATGCAAACGTTACTTTTCGACTGGGCATATTTATAATTCAGACCCATTCACCATAACGACAATTGTTGTCAAACAATCAATCCCCTCCCCAAATGAACTTCTTACTTGGCTTTAAGATTCCAATTGTAAGATTGAGTGTCTGCTATTGTGTCAAAAAGTTATGCCTTTTAACAACAATGTAATCTAAATCTGTAAGGTACACGACAATTCAAGCGCCACATTTTGACAGTGCATCATTTTGCTAATTGCGGTGGCACGAGGACGGATCTATCTCTGATTAATTTAATTAATACATAGTGGTTTTGATTGATTTGCTTAATAAAGGCAATTAAGAACTTTAGGTAGTTGTGAGAGTGTTGCTTCCATTAAAGCGAAATGTTGATATTCTTTATTCCTTGTTTGTTTAATTATTAGTATCCTTTTTTTACAGCAAAGCCGCCCGACATATTACCAGATTTTCAGATTATTAAAAAGCTGATTGTGGCTTAATTCTTCATATTTCATGTGCACTTCACTACCCCGTTAGATTCAATACTTACTCCCCGTCCCCTGTATTAATAAAATTATCAAATCAGATCTATCTTTAATTTTATATTATTACCACGAACACTCCTGTTCTTCCAAGAATTATGGTTGAGATCCCCATGATTCGATCGGATTTATTATAATCAAATTTTTTTTTTTTGATCCATTGATATGATCATAGAGACGTTTTTCTTGATTTCAAGAAGATACGATCGAGATGAAGAAATAATTTTACGATAAAATTTAAACTCATGGTTAATGGTTTTACTATATATATAGTATATTTTTTTGATAGAAATGGTTTCACTATCATATATAGAGCAAATATTAAAATTAATTAATGTCCAGTGACACTATTATTATTTTCCTTAATATGCTCTTTTCCATCAATTAAAACTCGTTTCAACTATATTGTATTTACTAACTAATAGTTTTTTGAAATTCTATTCAAGTTAAACTCAATAGATTTAAAAAAAATAAAAATATAAAATTACTTAAAACTTAATAAGCTAATTCAAGTCTGAAAAAAAAAAAAAAGAGATTCAATTAAAAAATAAAACAATTTCAAGTGAATTTCAGCCTTTAATGAATTGATGACTATCAACTATGAAGGTTCTTTTGGGTGAGAATTGGTATTATCCAGCCTTATAACTAACAAACATGTGGCTGAGTCATCTCTTGCAGTACCACTTTTACTAAGACCATCCTTACTTTTATTAGTGCATGGGCATGGACCGCATGGTCATATTTTTTTTTTTATTAGATTAAATAATATATTTGGGAAAACATTCATGAGGTAGTTGCTTATGGTCCATTTAATTAATACAGTAAATAATAATTCAAAAATGTATACAATATTATGTGTCATAATTAATAAAATTATGACATTGTTCTATGGTACTAACTTCCACGTTAAATGCACACAGTACGACATTTATAAAATGTAGTAATTCAATTTTTACTTAGAGTGTATTTTTATGGGAAAATTGTTTTTTTTTGGTACCATAGGATAGGCTAACTTGCACTTTTGGTACCATTGGATACGAAAATACAAATTTGATATCATATGATAGGTTTTCATTGCGATTTTGGTACCAAACCCAATTTTTTTACAAAGTTAATGGCAATTTATCCCCTATGAAATGCATAATGTTCAATTTACCCCTTTATAATTTGGAAAAAAATCAATTTACCTCCTGTAAATTTTTTAATGAAGCAATTTACCTCCTTCAGCATGAAAGTGCAACTCACTTGCCGAAATTGAGAGTAGACATGCAAACTATTTTATAACATAGGGGGATAAATTGTCACATTTATCATAACACAGGGGGTAAAATGCCACATTATCATAATAAAAGTGGATAAAGTGCCGCCTGTAAAAATATCAGGGAGGCGATGTGAAACTTTCACAAAATTTTGGGGGATAAAATGCTCTTTTTTAAATCACGAGGGGGTAAATTGAATATTATGCATTTCATATGGTTAAATTATCATTAACTTTGGGGAAAAATTGGGTTTGGTACCAAAGTTGCAATAAGACCTATCCTATAGTACCAAAATTACAAGTAGGTCTATCATATGATAAAAAAAAAAGTAAATTTCCCTTTATTGTCTTTTCTTTAGTAGATGTATAATTTACATTAAATAATGTGTAATTCCTGAATCTTAGAGTTGACAAACTGAGTCGAGTTGGATTCCCAGTCCGATTTATCTCAAAAGTTTTAAAGATGAGCTGGACTGAACTAAAATTGGAAAAATGAAAAAAAAAAAAGAAAAATGGAAAAACTAGATAAAGACAAGCAAATTCAGTTAAATTTATATTTAGTTTGTGCTGCTATTCTCTTCCAAACAAAAATACCCAGTGTAAATTTAACAAACAACATACAGTAGATTTAAAAAACTAAAATCCAAAAAACTTACCTGTACATCCATTAACATCAAATAAACCAATAGTACGTCCTCAGATTAATTATCCCCAAAATAAAGCCAAAAACAGTTAAAAACCATTTCCCTTCAATAGATACAAAACAATAGTAATAAAAAAAAAAATCAAAGGATCCAGACCTTACCTTCATTCCTTTTCATCTATAAACAAAACATGTTCTTCTCTTCTTGTTCCCCCCTCAACAATCCCAATACACTAACCAACCAACCACAATGCCTGCAGTTCCATACAATTTCTTCTCCTTCACTCTACTTCTTTCCATACACATACAGTACTCTCTTCTCTCCACAGCTTCCTGTTCCAATATTGATGAACAAAGCCAAGCTCTATTAACATGGAAAAACACCTTAAACTCCTCAACAAACGCTCTTCAATCATGGAACAACTCTTCATCACAAAGCCCCTGCAATTGGCTTGGAATATACTGCAACACCGAAAACGACATCCTAAAGATAAGTCTAAAATCTTTAGACTTACAAGGCCCATTGCCTTCAAATTTTCAACCACTCAAGTTCTTGAACACACTCATTATCTCATCTACAAATCTCACAGGCACAATCCCAAAAGAGATTGGAGACTATAATCAGCTAGTTCTAATCGATATTAGCGATAACAACGTCTCAGGTGAAATCCCAACCGAAATATGCAAGCTGAATAAGCTTCAGTCCTTATATCTCAACACAAATTACATTTCTGGTACCATACCTTTACATATAGGCAATTTATCAAGTCTCAAGAACCTTATGCTCTTTGACAACCAAATCTCCGGTGAGATTCCAAGGAGTATTGGAAAGCTGAGCAATCTTGAGGCTTTTAGAGCTGGTGGGAATCAGAATCTCAAAGGTGAGGTGCCTTTTGAGATTGGAAACTGCACGAAATTGTCCATATTAGGCCTAGCGGAAACTGGCATTTCCGGAAGCTTGCCATCCTCAATTGGGAAGTTGAAAAGGCTTCAAACTTTAGCAATTTATACATCTTTGTTATCTGGTCCAATCCCCGATGAGATTGGGAACTGTAGTGAGCTACAGAACTTGTACTTGTATCAGAACTCGATTACGGGGTCACTTCCGAGGGGACTTGGAGAGCTAAAAAAGCTTGAAAGTCTATTGTTATGGCAGAATAGTATAGTTGGCATAATCCCTTTTGAGCTTGGAAGGTGTAGTGAACTAAAAGTCATTGATTTATCGGAAAATCTTTTAACCGGAAGCATACCAGCAAGTTTTGGTTTTTTATCAAAGCTTGAGGAACTACAACTGAGTGTTAATCAATTAACAGGTACTATACCTTCTGAGATATCTAATTGTTCTCTCCTGACTCATTTCGAAGTCGATAATAATGGGATTTCGGGGGAGATTCCGATTACGATTGGGAAGTTAACAAGCTTGACTTTGTTTTTTGCTTGGAAGAATAACTTAACAGGCAAAATCCCTGAATCTTTAGGTGATTGTGAGAATCTTCAAGCTCTGGATCTTTCTTACAATGAGTTCTTTGGTCCTGTCCCAAAAGAGATATTTGGATTGAGAAATCTGACGAAATTGCTGCTGATTTCGAATAATTTGTCAGGTTTTATACCACCTGATATTGGGAACTGCACAAATTTGTACAGGTTTAGGATAAGTGACAATAAATTGGGCGGAACTGTTCCATCGGAAATTGGGAACTTGAAAAGTTTGAGTTTTCTTGATATGGGCAACAATCATTTTGTGGGTAATATTCCTCCTTCGATTTCCGGTTGCGAAAGCCTCGAGTTTCTCGATTTTCATTCGAATTCGCTAACCGGCCCTCTGCCTGAAACTCTGCCAATAAGTCTACAGTTTGTGGACATCTCAGACAACAGGCTTACTGGTCCTATAACTTCTAACATCGGCTCCTTAACCGAATTAACCAAACTTATTCTCAGAAGAAACCAACTCTCTGGCAAAATTCCATCACAGATCAAGTCATGCAACAAACTGCAAATGGTAGATGTCGGTAGCAATGATTTTTCAGGTAACATACCTAAAGAACTAGGACAACTTCCATCATTAGAAATCTCACTCAACCTCAGTTGTAACCAATTCACAGGCGAAATCCCAACAGAGTTTTCGTTTCTTGAAAAACTAGGAGTTCTTGATCTTTCATACAACCAGCTTTCTGGTAAAGTAGACGTTCTCAAAAGCCTTCAAAATCTAGTCACTCTCAATATCTCGTTCAACCAATTCTCCGGTGAATTACCCAATACGCCATTCTTTCACAGTCTGCCTCTTGGCAACATTGTAGGCAACAAAAATCTATATCATTCTGGCGGAGTTAAAACACCAGCTCATGTCCAAACCAAGTCTACAATGAAACTAGCAATGTCGATTCTTGTCAGCATCAGTGGAGTCCTCGTACTCCTCGCTATATACGTCTTATTAAAAACCCGAATGGCTAATGCTAAATCATTAGATCCTGAAAAATGGGAGATGACATTTTATCAAAAGATGGATTTTTCGGTTGATGACATTGTGAAAAACCTCACATCACATAATGTTATCGGAACTGGAAGCTCTGGAGTTGTGTATAAAGTAACAATGCCAAATGGGGAGACATTAGCTGTTAAAAAGATGTGGTCTTGTGAAGAAACAGGAGCGTTTGGGTCTGAAATACAAACACTTGGTTCGATCAGGCATAAGAACATTGTTCGGTTACTAGGTTGGGGTTCGAATCAGACACTTAAACTTTTGTTCTATGATTATTTACCTAATGGGAGTTTGAGTTCACTTCTTCATGGAGTTAGCAAAGGAGGAGTGGAATGGGAGGGTAGATATGAGATTGTGTTAGGGATTGCACATGCTCTCGCGTATTTACATCACGATTGCGTTCCTCCTATAATGCATGGTGATGTTAAAGCTATGAATGTGTTATTAGGAAGTAGAATGGAGCCTTATCTTGCTGATTTTGGTTTGGCGAAGCTCATGAAGAACGAAATTGATGGTTCGAAACAGAGTCAAAGGCTTCATTTAGCTGGTTCTTATGGATACATGGCTCCTGGTAAATATATATAATTCATATCCATTTTTCTGAATTTAGCAGTAACATGAATACTGATGATATTTGTTTAACAAACTAAAAAGAGCTAAATGCAAAAATACCCCCTGTGCTTTGCCTAATTGGCACAAAACCCCTGTGTTCTTTTTTTATTAGCAAAAAATTTCATTTAAAATTCCATCATAAATCATAAGTAGGTTATTGCCAATTTTCAAAGTTAACAAGGAGGATTATTGATAATTTTCAAAGTTAACAAGGAGGATTATTGATAATTTTTTTAGGTTGAGAGGGGTGTTTTTGCATTTTCGTGTGGGGGTATAATTATCATTTTTCCAGCAAAATATGTATTCCAACATTATAAGTGGTTTTTTGCCAATAAAAAATTAACTCGTTTTTTTTTTTTGCTAGGCAAAACATAGGGATATTTTTGCATTTCACTCAGATCTTTGTTTAACAGATTAAAAATGTGCCTTCTTTCTCATTCACAGAACACGCTTCGATGCATCGGATTACAGAAAAGAGTGATGTATATAGCTTTGGTGTGGTTCTTGTCGAGGTTTTAACAGGGAGGCACCCGTTAGACCCGACATTGCCAGGGGATGCACATTTGGTACAATGGGTTCGAGACCATTTGCATGGTAAAGATCCAGCTAATGTTTTGGACCCGAAGCTGAGGGGAATGGCTGACCCTCAAATGCATGAAATGCTACAAACACTTGCTGTGGCATTTCTATGCCTCAGCACACGGGCAGATGATCGCCCGATTATGAAAGATGTTGTGGCAATGCTCAAGGAAATTAGGGCTGTGGAAACGAGTGTGAGGTCGGACACTGATTTGTTGAAGGGATGTTTTTCGGATAGTTGTAAGTCTCCCCCTCCTCCTAAGAATGTGGTTTTACAAGGATCTTCTAGCTGTTCTTTTGCGTTTTCCGATGATTCTGTTTGATTAAGGTATTCAGAAAATGGTTGTGATGTACTCCAATATTTTAGAGGAGGTAGAGTAACATAGATTTTACAGGTGATTTGATTGTGGATGTAGATAGTTTTTTCACTTAAGTGGAATAGAAATAAGTAAGTGTATTCTTTTTTGTTAATAAATATATATAGTATTGTAGAGTGTAACAGAATTGGCAATTGGTATTTATTGGAAGAAATTTGATTTGATTTGATTTGATTTATTATACATTTCTAGTTTAGTTGAGAAAAATGACTTCCCTTGTCCTTTTTTCTGTGTTTGAATTTTTAGAAGAATTTTACAGTCTTTGCTTCTTACGAAATAAGAGGTACATGGGATTATATTGTTGCATTTACCACCACAAACTATAGAGGTAAAACAAAGCTAACTCTGACTTTCAACCTCTCAATCAACAGAGCATCAACTTTTCCAGGTTTGCCCATATCTCAATCACTTATCATTAGTATGTGCGAGTCATGTAAAAGATTTTTTTAACTTTCTCAACATTAAAAGACCATATCGAACAATAAATAATAAATACCAGAAAAATAACTACTTTTCCTCTACAAGGCAAGGCATAATTCTCTTGTTCATAGTTCGATCCACACGCAATCACGTATGTACAATTGCACTGAATGCTAGAAATCAAATCGCATTTAATATCCGTAAGCAGGTGAAAAGGGTAAGTCCATCCACTTTTTCCAACCAGAAACATCAGAATAACTAGCACCAATAATATTGACTTACAGTTACAGGTATTATAAGATAGGAACTAAGTGAATCAAATTTCTTCAATGTTCTCAACATATTGCCATTGCATCTGTGGTCCAGCTTCTCAAAATCCTGCCAACTGCCTCTTCCCAACGAGTTTCTTTCTTCAAATAAACTACATTTATAATGGAACAAATCTTGAAAAGTAAGCTAGTCCAAAAAACAAACCTTAATTTTGAAGGGGACCATGATTTGTTACAATTTTCCTCAATTACAACAACATTTTTAATTCTTGAAACAGCAGAAATGTTACATATGTTCAAAATTCAAGAATTCAAATCATATCAACCAATAATTCTGTTAAAACCAAAACAAGAAATCCTCTCCCAAACAAATCATTACTGCATAATATCATTCGATCTTCCAAGCATAAAGAAAATGGCAAAATCCCGCCGAGTCTGCCACCAAATCGTCAGCTTCAAGATGATAACTTTCAAAGTCACTTTCGAATCCATGCCTAAAGATAAATATGCCCTCCCCTGAATGTTGGCCATTATAAAGCCAATCATGCACATCCCACAAGATTTGCACAGGCAAATCATCCACAAAAATCGTTTCATTGCCCCTAAATCTCCAGTGCAAATTTGTCACCCGAATAGATTCAGTTCCATCTATACTAATCCACATTTCAGGATCAGAAGGGCCAGATAAAGCGGACTCGATTATAATATTATGTTCTCGTTTCCCCTGGCCTAATGTGGTTTTAGTACAAAAGCACTTCTTAGCAAATACTATCTCCTTTTTACGTACTAAACAAGCATCTACTAAAGATGGTCTAGATTTTGTCCTCCTGAATGCTTCTTTCTTCTGATCACCGAGTAATAAAACAACCTCTTCTTCAGATACAATTGCAACATAGAAATCAGAGTTTGGCTCAGGGCTGCTTGTAAATTTAGCAGACCTTAAATCCCAAAAAACGTCAACGCGTTTTTCATCAACTATGAATGTTTTCAGACCCTTTTTGCCCCAAAACTGCCAGGTTTTGAGATCAATCTTGCATGTGTAATGATTTTCATCATTAAAGTTCTCTACTGTAATATAAAGAGAGTGGCTTATCAAAGTCTTGACCCATGTTATGGTAATATTACGGAAAAAATCGGCAAGTTTGGCTCTATATATGCAGGTTACAAAATTTTGGGTAGGTTTATCTGGCTCATCAGCAGGTTTCTGTTCCAATGTCGCTGAATTGGAAGATTCAATAGGAATTTCAAACATTCTCAAGAATTGCTCCTGAAAATCAACATTTCTGACCTATTACAAATTGGAGGCCCCTTGGAACAAGATTTTTGCAATCAAATTATCATTATTCACATAGGGGCATTCTACAATGCAGATATCAAATTAATATCCCATTTCTCATCTAAACCTAAATTCACAACCAAAATCACTTCCAACCTTTAACATCTTTGTGGGTAATTTGTGGCATCTATTTGGGTTCTTTTGCCTCAATAAATTTGATAAAAGAACCTCAGATATCAAATTTACCATGTGCAATTTACCTTCGCAAATGAAGATTATTGAAACCAGGCATTGAATTTGAATGGAAATATGGCTTAGTTGCAGGCAAATAGAATATTAAATGTCACCTCTCCTAGAAAGGTTAAAAAAGGTCAAATCTTGTGGCAATCAAAGATAATAGGAAGATGGGGTTTTTGGGGAGAAGAGAAGAGGTCTGGAAGTTTTTCTTTCTTTTTCAGAGAAATGCAAATGTCACATTAATTAGGTACGGGCTCTTTTTTGCTGATAGACAGATTGGATCTTCTAGTCAGATGTACAAACAGACAATTGGCTATATTTGGCAGCCTACAAAAATCCATACTAAATTTAGGAAAATATCCAAGTATATTATGTCATAATGTTCTGTTATGTACAACCTTTCCTGAATTTGGACAAGATCAACGGTCCCTTTCCCATGTGATCAAAAAATACTTCTCCATAATGAAACCCTGTACTCTAATAATTTCATTTTACATGATTCTATGGGTGTTCAGTAGTTGAAATTCAGCGGAACCAAATTAGATTATCGTTACGGTTAACCAGTCAAAAACGACTAAAATATATTTTTTTTTGCAAAGTTTAATATGGAAAACCAAACCAAATTTGCTAGGGTTGCACCCAATATTTCGATTTTGTTCGGCCAGTTAACAGAAATGTGCACACCCCTGAATGATCATACTTTATAGAAGCTGCTAAATTACCCCTAGAGAAATGTTTTGGTGTGGCCTTATGATCACTGTCCTCAACTTCTTAGCCCGACATATGACCCAACAAAATGGTTGTATTTTCTTACATTTGTATGAAAACGATAAAAGGAAATAAAAAAGAAGCCCTACAGACAATGACTTTAAAGATGACATCAAAGAATCCCGTTTCTCAAATAATTAAAAACAGCCTAGGAAGAACAGCATGGTAGTTTATTAAAGCTATGCTGTATCTCATTCCTCAACCGGTGACAGCATGGATGCCACCTATTTTATGGTTGTTGGGCTATAGAAGAAAAATGTAACATAAATATTTCACAAGTATACACACAAAGGAATGTTTTATTGAAATCATAAATAGAAGAATTTCAGCAATTAGAGAACGCATCTCTAATAACTCGATAGAAAATGAAAGTACACCTCTCGATCCTTTCTCTGAGACCATTTCAACTAACTTCAACGAGCATTACAATCTGGAATCCAGGAGCGAAGAAGGCTTTGTACAAAATAATCTCCTGAGTCATGACCACATGCTCTACACTCGATCATAATCAAATGATAAATTTTCCACGAGGTGTGGATCTACTCCTTCGAAATTCTGGCACGGATGAGTTGCCTGTTTCCTTCACATTCTGATTGGAAAGTTTATTTTCTTGGTTCCCAGCCAACACGGGATCCACTTTCTGCAATAGTTCTCTGTTTGAGATAGAAAGTTAATCACGTAACTGCGTAAGTAAAAGCAAGAAATAGTGTTGAAAAGTGTGTATTGAACAATGGCTCGTGGAAAAAGTACCAGGAACATTATATTGGAATAGTATATTAAAGATAAACTCAAAGTAAATATTCCCGTCATACCTTGGTTCTAAATTTTGGGAGTTCCTTGAGAAGTTCCTATGAAGCTTCTTCGCCCTAGTGGTGGCTGGATACTTAAAAGTCCCATGATCATTTTCAGGATCGGACAAATCAACTTTTTGAGTATCCTCCGACGTTTTACTAGTGTCCATCATATCAGAATGCTGTGTCTCTGTAACACCAGACTTTTGAACTTTAGCTGATGACTGATGTTTGGTCTTCATCTTACTCTCTGCTCTAGTTTTTCCGATTCCACCTTGCCGTACATTCAGTGATTGCTTGAATTGCTCCTCTTCATTCTCAAAGTGAACTTTTCGAAATGTAACGCTCTGGAAGCTATTCAAAACATCTGGAAAAGGTGGGTCTTGTGAACCTTGATATAGACGTGTATTCACCGCAGATGGTATTATTGTAGGTATATTGGCTATAGATTTATTGACTGGAACACTGGCTGGAAAGGGTAATTTTATGACCGGTTGATTCTCAAGTGCATCTGAACTTATTCTGGGTCTGGTGAGGGCAGCTCTATCTGTGGATATCGATCTTCTAACTGGAGGAGATGGAAATCTAGAATTTATGGAGCCTATTGATCTCTCTTCAGCTAGGAGGGGCAATTTTGTCATTACTTCCTTGTCCATGAATTTAGAGGGAAATCGAGATCTTCTCTGCTTACCTGAGGAACAGCTTCTCACCTGAAATTTAGCCTACAAGACATGAGAATGGATTTTGGAATAATACGATAACTGTTATTTATTATTTTCATTTTCTTACTACGTTTCTTGCAGTTACCTCGGAATTTTGAGTATCCATACGTTGCTGACTGATCTCAGGTTTCAAACTGGCATTGTTGTTATGTTTTGGTAAGCGGAGAGGTGATACTGCACCTCGAGAATTTGTGCGGCTTTTCAACAGATCCAATTCAGCTTCCTTTTTCTCCAACAATGTCTTAAGGTATGAAATCTTAATTAACCATAAAAAAGTAAGAACTTGAGCTGAACAAATCAAAACAAAATTAGACAAGTAGTGGTAGAAGAACTGACCTCGTCTTTAAATTCTCTAATTTCACAGGTTTCTTTATTCGATTGGGCTGCCCCAAGATCTATTGTGGCAACTCTCTCAGCAAATTTCAAGGTGCTAATTGTCTCTCCCAGAGCATCAACCTCTGGGTTTATATGCACAAACATCAATGTCTTAGCCTGTCCCCCTGTGGAAAGGATGAGATCAAGTAGAATTATATGATTTTCAACGCTGTTAACCAAGCTGTTTGAGTGCAAGACTAGAGCAATTTCGTTTTTACCTCCCAATCAAATAATTAAAACCTCGCAACTTAAATTAATGTTCCCAGAGAACAGGGTTCGTTTGTTACCTAAAGAATCCTGTAATACTTGAGTTAGCTTGCTATTCCTATAAGGAACATGAGAACTCTTTTGTGCCAGAGCAGCAATGACATCTCCAAGTGCAGAGAGAGATCTGTTAATATGCTGAGCTTCTTTCAATCTCTCGCCTACAGCTTCAGATCTATCCACTCTCTCACTTCCAGCAAGATCTACTAGGTGAAGGCAACCCTTTGACATGGAACCTGAGGCTAGTTCTTTTCCTCGGACATGAACTGTCAAAATGCTGTGCAAAGGGCTTCAAATAAAAAATTGTAACAAATATAATTAAAGAATCAGAGGAATATAAGATTCACCTATGAGATCGGCTACTTCGCTCATTCAAAGCTGTGGCACCCACAGCACGGTTTCTTTGTCCAATTTTCATCAAATCCAGAACATCTTGAGTACATTTAACAGGAATCAAACTTGCATCAGGGACATTAAGACCATTGAGCTGAGAATTGTTGCGAATCTCTAATGTGTAGGTAATTAAGGAAGATAAAATTTCTTGCCAAAGGATGTATATTAGAGATAAGAACTTTATGATTTACCAAAAAGAGAGAATAAATTGTGAAAAGGATATCTGCGATTACTTCCATCAGAGACCAACAAATCTCTCACTTGTTCATTATATATTTCAATCATTTGGACTCCAACTTCATATTCTATGAAGTCCTTTCTCGTTTTTGAAATGTGAAACAGGTCGCCTAAAGCTCGATAATTCACCCCCCATGTCTCCGCTGTTGTCAGGTCTGGACCACTCTATGAACATGGAAAGTAAATTATTAAACCTTATGCGTGAAAGATTTACCAACAACCAGAAACATGTCATATTTTCTATGGTGAAAACATTCAAACCCGTTGCAGATTTCCAAACACCAAATAAATAGGCCACATATATGCCATTGGCCACACTGAACTTACTTCCAAAGTCACTTAACCACTGCTAAACATGGCTGTGGAGAGCCCATGTTTTGCTTGTAAAATTTTGAACCTCTAATAAGATTTTCTTGGAAGCATTTCAAGACTATATTGAAAATATTAGTAGACTTGGAAGTCCTTCATCAGATATTTGCTAATTAAGTTTAATTAAAATCTATCCACTAGTCCATCAAATGGTTAAGAGATATCACAATATATACCCCTAAATGGTAGATCATGAATCTATTCCGATTAGATTGCCGTGCTCTTGATCCCAAAATCATATACTTTTTTTAATATAAAGGCCAGGCATTGCTATGAAACTCTATTGAAGCAACAAACCAGAATATTGATATGATTTCACATTACCATTGTATATGTCTTCCCAGAACCAGTCTGACCATATGCAAATATACAAACATTATAACCATCCAGAACAGATCTGACCAATGGCTGAGTATCTGAATATATTTGCTCTGCAGATTTTGAAACAGATGAGAATACGAAGTTTTCAGATTGTAATATGGATTCGAAACGAAGATGGAAAAATACATACGCTGTGTCACATTTGTCCCAAAAACCTTATTGAATGAGAAAACTTTCCTTGCCCCTTTACCCTGTTTCTGGGGATTAACAATCATGATATCTCCATTTTCTCCAATATAATCAACTGTGGACTGGCCATTAGATTGTCCTGAAAGGAAAGGCCTTACTCTACAGTAAACTCTGATGGTCCCTGTGGAGAACAATTTTTATTATACTAACTTCAGTTATAAACAGGTTCCATTGAAGTAACTTCAGTTTGAAACAAATGATATGTAATATGTTTTTCGGCAGCAAGTGAAAAAATAATACTCCATATCACCTTTTAGATCTTGGACTTGATTATAAAGCGCACGATTTTCTTCCAAAACTTTATGATACGAAGAAGCAGTCTTTTCAAGGCCCTTGACATGGTTCCCTGATAAAGTTATCACTTTATTAATTGACCAGAAACAAGCTGCTAGAAGTATGTTGTAACATGAACTCTTGCGCAGCAAAGAAGGCACATTCTCCATGTTGAACAACTAGACACAGTACAAAAACCAAGAGGAAAAAGAAGAAATAAATCAAGTAGAACAACTGTCTTGTGTCTCACCAAGCAATTGAAGTTCTTTCTCCCATCCTAATTGAACCTGGTGGACTACTTCTTTTGTCTCTCCAAAAAGTGCTTTTAGATCCTGAAAATTGTTATATAAGATAAAACAACATTATTAGGAATATTCCCACATAAGAGAATGAAAAGGCGTTTACTAGTAAGAAGGAATGAGGATGCATTTTGCATTTATATGCTTAAGCATCGGGTAATTATAGCCCAGACAAGGTTCAGCCGAAACCAAACATTCACACAGAAAATATTTTCAATTGATGACCTTGAATTTTTCATTATATACTAATTCCCTGGGTCTTAGTTAGGCAAAGGAGAGGCGGCCAGATAAAATAAATAATTTAGCTAGAGAAAGCAAGGGAAAAACTAGTATACCTAAGTTGCAGTCAGAAATACTCATACCTGTAATTGTCTCTGTTGAAGATCAAGTAGATCTACACCACTGTTAAATGAAATATTCCTGTGCCGTGGTACTTCACCTTTTCCACCACAAATGCAGAAACTGGAAATATCTTTAGATGCAAGACTAGTCTTTTTGCTGAGATACTTTGATATGGCTTCGAGGAATTCAGATCTTGTCTGAGCACCACAATCATTATTCAAAATTTTCTTCAAAAATAAGCCAAGCTGCAGGTCAAGAAAAAAAAGAATCATACTTGAGACTGATGGGACATTTAGTTCTGGTTTAAGAATGAATTTGGTAGCAATCACACCAATCTCATGATTAGATACTGCAGCATGGAATTTTGTTATTACCTGATTGCCTTGTGATACCAACAAAGCTGAGAAATCCTTAACAATCTTCCTGAGCACAACATCAACAATCTACATATTTCCACAGTTAGACTGAATGAAGATGGTAAGAATACATAGAAGGCATATAATACTGAAATAACAAATTCATTTGAAACACATAAAATAATATTGACAAAGTGGAATTCATATTAAAGTGCATTATTATGACAAACTGGTATGACTATGAGCATGACCAGCGAAATGCTGAAAAATATATCTAGAACAAATTTTACTATAGAAGAGTAAGTCTTTAAGACCTCTGGGACGTAAGAGTTAAAACTAGAATTCTATTATAAATTCTTTCTTTTTGGCTACTACTATATTCATCATATCGACAGCTGTGATGCATACATCTAGTTTATACCTGAACTGAGGTATGGTATGATACCAGATATTGAAGGTGAAAATTTATATGTACTCATGTTTGTGCTATATTCTTTTGTCAACCAATAAGCTAGTTGATTTCTTAAGGTAATAAAAACCTCACATATCCTTCTCAGGATTAAGATCACGCATAATATAGCAAATATCAATGAACATGCAATAAACATAAATAGTCTTACCTACCATTGGACTTATAGGCATGTCATCAAATCCATTGGTTTCTGCCAGATAAGCTTGTAGAAGACAAATACTGAAGTGATCGAACATGTAAGTGAGTACATTGGCTTCCCTGGATTCCTCGTGTGAATTAGTAGATATGTGAAAGAACTCCATTAGCTGTTCATACTGTGATGATTCAGAATCATCTAATGACTCATCTGCACTTTCACTACTCACTAGAGAGGATGGTGATTCTTTTGGAAAGGACGTAATTCTCACTGTTCCACCATATCTCCAGACTCCGATTCCTCCAGATTGCTTCCATTCGTAATATCCTTTCAGACACAGAATGCAGTCGACAACTTTGCCTGATGAGCCTCCCTATGTTAATTAGAGCATAACATGAGGACAGTGGTGACGTTGTCAAATAGTATGTAAGAAATACAAGTATCATAGTAATTAATGGCAGTCAAATAGTCATGTGACTACATAACTGGTCTGCTAAAGCACGGTATTAAGATGACTGAGCCATAAAGAGAAAAAATGGTTATAGCCTGGGCAAACATGGGTCCCTGAGAGCTTTAACCCAATAGTCAGATTGTGTTTGGGGGTATGGCAACATGTTAATCCTTATGGAAAATTAAAATCATCTGCCATGCTCTCAGTCAGAGAGCGAACAAATGCGAAGATACAATTGTTACTGAGAAGAATCGCTTGCCACATGAAAAATGATTTACGACTCTCTTTAGCAATTAGCATGTCACATAATTACCCACCAAATGCCCATCTCCTGCGAGAATAACTATTTCTTTGGATATACACAATTATTTTTATGTATTTTATCAATTAAGCACAATTTCCAGGAAGAACCTTTAATATACAATTCATTTAAGCTTCCAAGTGTAGAGTGACAAATAACAACATGTACCTATGCATATGTTATGAAGCCACAGGGAAACACTCTCAAGCTAAATTAATATTGGCCTTCTTAACTTTAGCTGAACCAAATATGTCACATGTGTGTTATTTTAACTCCTTTCAAATCTATGAATTGATTCGAGCATGAAGCTAAAATATACCAACTTGTAACTCATAATTCTGCATTATCACCAATTGTACAAACATAGAGTAACACAAAATCAGGATACAGCTAAACAGATTGAGGTGCGAACCTTTTCTAGATCAGAAGCTTCAAAGGTGAGGAGTTTCATATTACCAACAGCAACAAGAAAATTCCTCGTGTTCTCGAAATATTGAATAGCGGACTGTGCCGCACCCTCCGTTGCCTGCACATCCACTACTGGATTCTCTACCACCTACCAATACAAGTAGTAATTCAATTCAAAACTTCGATAGACTGTAGGATGATTAAAAACATTCATTTATTTTTCGTGAATGTACCTTGTGAACGGCGCCGGGGTTGACTTTGTTGAGGACATTGCAGAGAATGAGACCGTTGCGGAGGGCCAAAGAGAATTGTTCCTCCATTGGCTCTTTTGGGAGCACTTCCGACGCGCCTTGGTCCATTTGCCGCAGCCATTGCGCCGCCTGGTACCTCCTCGCAGCTGAAAATGATTATGCGTTTAATTTCAATTTTGTTCTTAATTTTAAATATAGATTATATTAATGGTATTCTATTTCAAAGCATAATCTTTAATTATCAAAAAATACTAATTCAAAGCATAAATTAAAAACAATGTGGCATTTCCCAAAATATATTGTGTTAATATTTCTACTTTTGAAATAACTTTATCTCTCAAATTAATTAAATTGCTCTCCCAAAATTAAACAAATAATTATCTGCATAAAAGAACATAACATAAACATTACATAAAATATTATATCACTTACACAACTTATTTCACATAACAAACATGAATTGACAAAAAGTCTTACACTCGAGAGCCATATCCCATAATAAATTATTTATGCAAAAATTGTAATATTTAATTCATCTCTATCCATTTTGTCCCTCTACTTTCTTACAAGTCTACCTACCATTTGTAAACATCATAAAAATATGCAATGCTTAAATTTTTCTCACTCGTATAGTATTGCCTCAAGCATAGTTACCCCTTAAAACAATTTACCCTATGTATTATTTCATGTGGATCATTTTTTCCTCGTGTTAATTTAATGAAACAATTTAACTCAATGTTATTTCGTCTTTAAGCAACTACTTTCAACATATCTTTAATTTATGACACTTGAACTACGCTCTCCAATTTGACCACAAAAAAAAAGAACTATGCTCTCCAATTCAATCAAACATAAATTAAATTGGATATAGACCGACCCTAATTCAACCCATGTTTTTGTAAGAAACCGAATTCGCCCACTGACAACTTATTTTGTGTAAGATAGTTGATAAGCCCTTTCATATAGGGCTGTCAATGGGCCGGATCAGGGCAGATCCGGATCCGAGTCCGATTTCCATGTCTTCTATCAGGATCTGGATTCGAATCCGTGGAATCTTGAAAAGTAGCAACCGGATCCAGTTACATTTTCAGCTAATATTAGAGAAAGCAAATTATGAGAATCATATTTTTATTTTTATTTTTATTAGGTGTTTATATGTACTGTATTATTATTTGGAATTTGATAATTAAATCATTGTCATCTTTTTTTTGATAATCATCTGGATATTGAAAATTGAAACAATATCCAAATTCCAGATTTTATTGTAGCGCCAACGTGAAATTTTGAGTGCCGCATTTTCAGGATCAGAACTAAAAGAGGGCCTCAACCACTATCCGCACCAAGAGCCTAGAAGCTTAGTGAAAACTCATCACCGTAGATCCTTTATCATCAACGGTTCACAACAACTTCATCCAATATGACGCGGATTATAATCTCAAACCGTCGATTATAAACACACTATCCAACGACACTACATCCCCATACTTCCCTTTATATTATCCCATTCATTCAGAACTGAATCAGAAAAAGAAAATATCTCTTGCATTTCATTTTTTATCAAATCAAATCGAAAAACCAGAAAATGTCAGGAAGAGGAAAGGGAGGAAAGGGTTTGGGAAAGGGCGGAGCCAAACGTCACAGGAAAGTGTTAAGAGATAACATCCAAGGTATCACCAAGCCTGCTATTCGTCGTCTTGCTCGCCGAGGCGGTGTCAAACGTATCAGCGGCCTTATATACGAAGAGACTCGCGGTGTTTTGAAGATTTTTTTGGAGAACGTCATTCGTGACGCCGTCACTTACACTGAGCATGCCCGCCGTAAGACGGTGACGGCGATGGATGTCGTTTACGCTCTCAAGAGGCAGGGACGCACGCTCTATGGTTTTGGAGGTTGATTGTTTCTAGGGTTAGGGTTTTGACTGGTGGTGAAATTGGGGGAAGTGGGGTTGTTATTGTTAATTAGGACTTTTCTGTTAAGGTTGATTAGGATACTGGAAATCTTGCTGTAAATCTACTTTTAAATTCACGATGGTTTAGGGTTTCAATTGACTAATGATTTAAGTTTATTCCGTATGTTCAATTTTTATTTGTTCAGTGTGATTATCAATTTTGTGAAACTGACATTTTCTGGGAATTGATTTTGAAATCTGTTAGAATTTTATGTTGGTACTAAAACACAGATAATTACACCACAATTAATTCAAGAATAAAGCATGACTTAAACTAAGCGAAATTTATTTACGAAAAAAAATAAGCGAAATCCAAGGACCACTAACAGTTGTGTCATTATTATGCATCATGTCCTAGCTTCATAATATGTTTAGTCTAAAGTTGTGTGCCCATTTGCTCCTTGTGTCGATTAATTTAAAATTTGTACCCAGAGTGCAATCTAAGTATGTTGGTGCCAAAGACAATAATACCGGATCTCTTTATCTTTACTAATGGTTCTTTTTATTTTTAATGAAGTATACAACTAAATTGGTGGCCTAATTAGAGCTACCATAAATTATAATGGAGGGCCAATGTGACATATGTACTCAAGTACTTGGACCACCACAATTTCAAGCTTTGAACATATTCGCGGCCTGCCCAACTACATCATATTATATGATCTTTAACTTTTGAATTCAGAAATATATTTCCTTTCCTTTTGTCTTTTTTAATGTGTTTTCAATTGAATTTAATTTTCTATGCTGCAAAATGCAGATTAGTGGTGCAATTTACCTGCTACATCAGCTTTTCTTTGAGCTAATTCACGGTCATCGATTATTTCTTCGGCGGAGTATGGGGCATCAGTGGTGTTGTAGATCAAACCTTTTAGTCCTCTCAAATTCTTGCTTGGAGAGTTGAAGATTGTGCTGCCTTTGCTTTCTTGCGGCATTCTGATTAGTTCCTGTAGAAAATCAAATCTCATGTAAGAACAAACATAAGATAAGAGCAAGTTTTATTGCGGTATTTTCAATAAACGACAAGTTTAATAACGATTAAGATATTATAGTTCGTTGATAACAATATTATGGTTGACAAAGAAAGAATGCTCCAGTAGAGACAAGTACAGAACACACAAGAAAGAATCAAGAAAAATGAGCCTGAATTTGAGTCTCAATTCCACTCCATGAACTTACAAATAAATGAATTTTGTTACCTGAATATATGATAGCCGGCAGGTGGTACTAGGAACTCCGGTGATCGCGGAAAAGGAATGAGAAGAAAAATGATCAGTAATCAGCTACCGCTGCAGCAGGATGATAAAAATTGGGGTAGATTGGATCTGAACTTTGAAATGGGAGGATTGAACGAGCTTCTCGTGACTTGAATACAAGAAATTCAAAAAATCAAAAAGGCTTCATTTAATGCAAAATTCCAAAGAGCTCTAGAGAGAGAGAGAGAGAGAGAGAATAAGAAACCACTCAAGTAGTGTATATATGAGAAGCAGGGGAAAGATAAAAAGGCCCTGAAAGAAAACTACCCGTTGTCTCCCCTTTTCTTGGATTGAATTGAATTGAATTGAATTGGGACACATAAATTAAATATCATACGTTCAATACAATACCTAACGTGAATTTAAACTCGACTTAGGTTTACTTGATGCTGGTCTAAGTAATAGAATCAGTGCTATTGAATTTGATTTGCACTCAAATTAACCGAGTTTGACTTGTTTTGTATGATATAATCAGTTCAGTTGAATTTCATTTGGAATAAAATCTAGTGGAGTTTGACGGAATTAAATTACGGGATGGAGTCAAATTTGGTTTTGAATTTCCACGTGGCGTGACATGAGGTGAACCAGGATTAGGCAAGTGGAATCGAAGGTGGGGTCTTTTGGACGTTGGACTGGGCGGCAAGATCTGGTCTGGTAGGCTCAAGATCCTCTATACCACTATTAGTGTATCATACTTGTGTACCACTAATAAGTAATTGCCACATGTACATGTAACAATTATAATAATTGCCACATATACATGTGGCAATTACTTATTAGTGGTACACAAGTATGGTACACTAATAGTGGTATAGAGGATCCTCACCGGGTCTGGTATGATTAGAATTTGAGGTGCTTTAACAATGCTTATCGATTATGTATTTTTTTCTTCTATGTATTTTGGAATATGCCTTCTTTTGTTGGCTTTTGACACTTCGCACCCTCGAAACATATAATTAACACTTAAAACAAACGAATTAAGAAAAACTCAACAACTTGCACCCACAAAACACATAAATAACACTTAACACTTTCGAATTAAGAAAATCTCAGCAACTTGCACACCCTCATTTTTTCCAACAGAGTTGACTACCGGGGTCAAAAAAATCTAGAAGCAAAATAGTAGAATTTGATATGGATTTAGATCAGTTAAGGATTTTAGAATTTGTCTTAAAAGTTCTTGCATATAGTAGAATTTGATATGAAATTTAGTTATTGGTTTCGTCTTGAGAACTTTGCTTGCCACTTTATTTAGTATTTTTTCATCTATGAGAAGTTTAACTCCATCTTTCATATATGAATTATTTATTTTGTCTCTAGATCTTTCTGACCTAGTGGTCAAATTTGCCCGGAAAAACGAGGGGGTGCAAGTTGCTGAGTTATTCATAATTCGAGGGTGCTAAGTGCTAATTTTGTGTTTTGAAAGTGCATGTTGCTGAGTTTTTCCTAATTCGAGGGTATTAAGTGCTAATTATGTGTTTCAGTGATACAAGTTGTTGAGTTTTTCCTAATTCAAGAGTGTTAAGTGTTAATTTTATGTTTCAAGGGATTTTATGTTTCAAGGGTGCAAAATGCCTATTTCTCAGGTTTTGGAGGTGCAAAGTGCCAAAAACCCTTTTTTTATCGATTTGATACATAATTCCAAATGGTTATAGACTTTTGTTCGAGAAAGTGAAAATTTGTATAGTTTAACAATACAGATACACAACCAAATTTTGTGATAATGAACTCTGATGTTGTTAGCTATAAATTGCTTAAAAGTTCCAAGATATATATGAGTACGAGTGTGCATTTGGACTCCTTAATTAGTTGATCTTTTTTCCTGATATGGCTTTTTTTTTCTCCTTTTGATTTATTAGTAAATTTATGATATGAATCATTTGGCCAATTTAGCTTGGTTTCTTATTATATATGTCAAATCAAAGATTATATATGAAATTTTGATTTGAATTATTTTTATTTCTTAAATTAATTTTAATTGCAAGACATGATATTCTATACTACTTAAAATATATGAAATTCGATATATACATGAGTATGGAATTATTTTGATGGAATTTTAATATTTAATCCAAATATTATTTAGTTAGTTGTAAATAACTTGGAATTCTTCTTTTTCTCTTAGCTTTTGGAAAACTGAATTCAATTTCAACAAATTTCTATAAAAATAAATTTCAAACTTTTCTCACATTCAAATTTGGTAATTATAGATGTTGGATCTTGAATTAAATTTAAATTGGTCAATTAGCTAATAGTCATATACTCAATTCAACTTGATATGAGTCCAACCTAATCACATCAGTGACCTAACCTTGGAGTTGGTAACATTCTTTTCAAAAAATTAAATTTATTACTTGACCCTACCCTAAATAAGTAAATTGTAACTTGTAAGTTATTCTTATAGCATAAAAAGAAGAAGCAGTGTTTACGAATAATATATCATGCATTGACAAAAGAAGTGTCCGTTGGGAGTTTGAAACAAACAGGAGCGAAAAAGTCAAGTCCTATTTTTATGTAAGAGTTAGTTTCATTCAACCCCCTGAAACATCATTATTTGACAGTTAGCCACCAAAAGTGTTGTTGGCAGTCACTTAAGATTCATGAATTTGAAAATGTTAATTAACAAGCTATCTACTTGGGTCAGTTTTTTAGCTGAAGAATGAGAGAACACTTGTGTTTTTTTTTTTTTTTTTTTTTTTTTTTACGCCAAAATGTGAAAATTTTAACTTTGGATCCTCTTTCTGAAAAGTTGTCCCTACTTAAACTTTTTCAAAGCTTCATTATATATTACTGCAAACCAATTGGCCGCCCTCCTTTGGTCACTTGGTGTGTATGATCAGATATTAATTATTAGTCTATCTATAACAGGCTATTTAATTTAATTAATTGCGACAAGTTAAAATTACTATTGAAATGATTTTAGATTTGTGATGAGTAAGTCAAATTTGACTTGGCAAAATTATGAAGTCATGCATTCCAAAAACATGCATGCTGCTTTCCACCATGCGAAGAGAGAAGGTAGCATATATATTATAAATGTGTATTGTTAATTATGATTAGCTAGCATTGTTCTATACTTTTGTTACTAGGATATGATATATATATATTAATTATAGTTGAGTACAATCTGCTTCTCGAACATTGATCAATTTTGCTACCCCTACCCCGTCCCCCTTTTTTCTTGACATAGATCTCCTCAACAAGCATTTTTTCCCCTTTAAGCGCGCAAAAAAATAAAAATAAAAGATTTTGTTATCCTTGAAACCATCTAGTCACATGATCCAATAATGAGACACAGTTCACTTTCAGCCAATACTTTTGAGACCAAAAAAACTAATGTCCACAAGTTTCAATTTAATTTTCTCCAAAATTCCATAATATATGGGAGAAATAAATTGAAATCGTATAATATTTATTCAAGTAGATCTATTTGCTAATAATGAATTGCGGATATTTTTTAGAGGCAAGTTTGATCGAATTAGAAATATGTATATGACATGAATAGTGATAGACTATATAACAAGTGCACGCATTTGCTTTAATTATGGTTGGATTGAATTTGACCATGTTTGATTTATATATTTGGAATTACGGATCTTTTTAATAGAATCAAATTCATAAAGTCTATAACCAGATAACCATTTCAATAAATCATAATATTTCAAATCAAATTCAAAATAAAATCCATTCTATTATTTTTAATAGATATGAATCCACTCCGTTGACAGCCCTACTATTGCTCATACAGCGTGGAAACGTAGAGTAGCTAACTTGATTCCTATTGTCAATAGGGAAGTCATTGGTCGGATTCAGATCGGATCAGGCTCGACCCCGATTCAGTTCCATTTATGTCGGATCGGATTCAGTCTTGATCCAGATCTCCCTCGGGTCTACATTTCTAATCCAACGGATTTTAATTGAATTCGATCAGATATTAGATATTTTTCGGATACAATAAAATCTTCAAATTTTATACCAGTATTTTTTTCTATAACGAGTTTGTTAACTTTATGATTTATTTAATTCAATTCACATGTTCATACTTTCTTAACTACTATTCATATTTTTAGATGAAAATATGCATAAAAATAAAATTATCAATAAATTATTAAATATTATCATATTAAACTAATGGTAAAATATTATTAATGTTTTAAAAGGACGATTTGATTATAATTCTCCAATCAAGTTAAATTTCCCAAAGCCCAAGCATAACTGGGCTGAAGAAAACTTTGCCTTCTTCTTCTTAGAGGGAAATATGCATTTATATATCAAACTTTACCTTTTTGAAGACATTTTTCTATTTGAAGTAACGGCACATTTTTATTTTAAAAAAAAATGGGCCTAGCAACTCAAGAACCAGCAAATGTTATTTTCTTTGTTTAGGGTTAACCGTTTAAGTGAGTGGAGTCGTAACAGCAAATATGTTGGAAACTTGTTTGTATTTATTTAACCTGATTTGTTATACATGAATCGAGAGACGTGTTTTTACAAATTATTTCGTCACTGTTTAATTTAAGAACTTACAACTCATATCAGGTTTCACAAAAGTTGATACTCCAAATCTCAAACTTAATTAAATATTTAATATCGTTTGTTGTCCACTCTTTTTGATAGAAACAATATATCATATACAGTTATTTAAACATGTAAATCCACATTATCAGAATGGTAAAATAATAATCCTAATACTTTTTAGTTATACTTGCATAATTACGAAACATTGTCTCTATTGGTGATATATATATTGTAAAAAGTTGATTGTAAAATTGGAATCTTAAATGCTCACAAGGTTATGTTGTGAAATACAAATTATTTTTATTCACTGAAGTCTTAAACAACAAAAAAAAAAAATGTATGGACTACATCACATAGAAAATTAATTATTTTAATGTGTTAATTACATAATACTTAAAATTATAAAATTTTGAGTTATTTCACGTTTAAAAAAACTGAAGATGGTTAACTTTCAAATACAATGGTAACTAGCTTAAAACTCGTGCTATGCACGGAATTATAGTAGTTATTTAGTATATGATTTTAATACTATATTAAAAATTGATATTTTTGTCTATTTCATAATACAATATTAAAACTAAATATTGATAATGTTAATAGCTTAATAAAAATTAACATAGATACTTGAAAATGAACAAAAACCCGTGAATATAGGAATTAACTCATAAGAAATGCAAAAGTTTGAATATTTGTTTTACTAATAAAATAGTCAAGAATACACTATAAAGTCAAAATCTCAATGTATTTTATCAGGAAATGCAATTTTACATTCGTTTAGGAAAATATATGAAAATGCGCAAAAATATAAATTATGATTTTTTCATATTTTTAAAAGATGTGATCTCTTGGGAAGATGAGAACATTCTTCCGACCAATCAACAGCTAAAACAGTATTAACTGTACAACGAACATTAGGCCTTGCAAACTTTGGTGGTACTGGAATGATAAATGAAAATGTTCGGTGTAAGAATGAATTCATGTGCTCCCGTAACAACTTTTTGCCATTCTCCTAAAAAATACAATATGTCATTCAAATGAAAGTTTTATTTCAAGTAAAAAAAAATAATTTAAATTTATACCTTCTCTTGCAATGTTTTAAAATAAGAAGCTTTGTTATGAAATATATATTCCGCTTGATCATTAAGCAACTTCAAATCAATCGTCCCCGTGCTATCTCTTACAGTAATATGAACACGGAACCTACAAAAGTAAGGTAAATATAAATAATAAACTGTTTAAATACATATAAAATTTCTAAAATGATTAAATACATATAAGATTAAGAAGTATACAATAATGTTCCAACAACCACATCACAACCGCCAATACGATATATTTGTTCACCATAAGGTCTACACTCGTCTCCACGTGAACTCATTGTGTACCACATGTTGTCCATATCAATACTATCAATACGTGCAAGAAAAGTCCTGTTTATTCTACTATTAACTACATTATGTTCATAAGATGTTTTTGCCTTGATTTATAGAAAAGTAGGATGCTTAGTTTGAATATTTGTTTTACTAATAAAATAGTCAAGACTACACTGTAAAGTCAAAATCTCAATGTATTTTATCAGGAAATGCAATTTAACATTCGTTTAGGAATAATTATAAAATATATGAAAATGCACAAAAAAATAAATTAAGATGTTCATAACTTTTAAAAGATGTGAGATCTTGGGAAGATGAATTATGTTCATAAGATGTTTTTGCCTTGATTTCTAGATGAATAAGATGCTTAGTTTAATTTCACCACAATTTTACAATTTTTTCTAGTTTCTAAAAAGGTTCTATTAATTTTTCTTAATTTTTAATATTTATGTTAGCTCAGCATATATTTCTTTGTTTCCTTTTGTACTTTGTTGTATTTGGAGTTTATTTTTTTGAAATTGTATCTTATAAATATATATACGTGGAGTTCATTTTTTTTCTTATTTTCTTGTTCATTTAAATAGTTCACTTCATTAATTTTTCTAAGTTCACCTAAAAGTATACGAAACGTGGCTAGTTTGTATAATTGCATTAATTATACATACATATATATATATATATATTTATATTTCACTTTATTACTTATAAAGTCAAAATCAAATAGTGAATTTGTTTGGTTAGTGGAATTTTTATTTTCATGGATCAATGTATTTAATTTTATAAATATTTTTCTTGAAAATGTCTCATAACTTTTAAAATGAAAACTTACTAATTAAAATCATACTAAGTGATTTGTGTGCATTATATAATATAATTTATATTTTGATAAATCTCTTAGAGTTTTGTGGCAAATAATATAACTATAGGGGTGTATTTCCATAAATAAAAAAAATTATTTTTAACCTCTAAATTTGGAAATTTCGATTAAATATGATAAAAATTACCTCAATTAAACATGCTATTATAAAATCACACTCGGACTTCAATGAACTTTCTGGTTGTAATTGATCCAAAAAAAAGTAATCTGATTCAAAATATCTACTTTTTTAATAGGACCAAATTACTTAGCAAAGAAAATATATTTTATTAAAAAAATAATCAACAGGACTATAAATTAAGCCCAATCATGAAACAAAAGAGATGAATTTGTTAACAAAAACCAATCAACAAAACTATAAAAGAGAGGAACTTGTTTACTCCATTAGAAGTGTCTTTCGTTGAAGATAAATAATGATCACCCTCCTCAGATCGCGATAATGGCTGGAAAAAAAAGTTAACAGTTAGTGTATAAAAATAAAACATTGGAGGCAAAATAAAAAATATTATAAGCTGAATTCAAATTAATCAGAAGAAAACGAATAAAAATATTATAGTATGGACTCATTAAGCACTATATAAAAAAATTAATAAAAATGTAATTAGATTAGAATACTGAAATGCATACCAGCTTCTAAGAAGTGGATTTAGTTGAAGATAAATAATGATCACCCTGCTCAGATCGTGATAATGACTGAAAAAAGTTAACATTTAGTTATATAATATATAATTTTTTTATATATATAAACAATACTCACTAAAAAACACCTTATAGCAAATAATTAAGGAAAAAGATTAGAAGAATTACGATTAATTCGTGATTGAAGTAGCTAGGATTTATAAGATTACTACTCCATTCTCATTTACCTGTTACTCCAATCTCAATCATTATGAAAAACATTTAGTGCACAAAAATGGAGTTGAAAAGATGACAATGATTTTTGCAGGAAAAGATTGTAGTATAAATTCATTTTATATATTAATTGGCTTGTCTTAGAAATTAAGTTGATTAGCGTAAATAAAGGGTAGATTAAGAGTATTAAGTTGACTTGGAGTAGATTATGGGTAGAATTAGTCTAAATAATTGACTTAAGTTTAAATTAATTATCCTTACCTAATTAAAGTAATGAACTTAGAAAAGAAAACATGAAAAATTCAACTAATTACTAATAACTGAATTATATATAGAGGTGAATATTTCCTAAATTACGTCCATTAGTGTATTAAAGGAGTACTTTTTTTTAATAATTTTAGCAATTATTTAATGAGACTTAATTACGTTAATGACCAAGAATTGAATTATATATAGAACCATACATTGGGGTATGTTTAATATGTTATTTAATTGATCCAAATTAGAAAACGTAAATTACGGCCATGACATTGGGGTATGTTTAATATGTTATAGTTAATTGATCCAAATTAGAAAACGTAACAAATCTTTGAAATTTGTTTAACTATCAAAATTAAATGCAAAATTCGGCTTTGAGAATAATGAACTTAGTGCAAAAGTAAAATATTGATCAGTTTTAAATGTAAATTGGAGAGAAAAAATTAATTAAAGACATTAATTGAGAATTTTTAGAAATAAAAAAAATTCAAAATTCTAGAAAATTAGGATTTTGGTCAAAACAACTAATTGGGGTCAAAATACACCCTTCAAATATATATATTTATAAGATTATACTCATTCAAACTGACCCCTGGCCCATATTTTACAAGAGCATAAATAAAACTCCTATCAACGGTGCAAGCTATTGCCAAATTTCGTATGAAAAAGCCCAAAACAGATTCCTTATTTTGGACTTCCTAACTTCGGCTGGGAATTAGAGTCTTATTTATATGGCAATGTAGTTTAATCCAGTGGCCCATATTTATTTCCTGAAAGCATAAATAATATATGGATTTAATATTCTGCAATTAAATTAGATTGCAGAAAGCAAAATTGGTATGTTATTTGGGAGAGTAGTAGAGGTTTATGAAATAATTTTGATTTGCGTAATGTTGTTTGTTTGAATTTTGAGAGAGTGATTTCTGAAATAAAATATGTGTAGGTATTTTTGAAATAGTTAGGTTGTAGGTGTAATATGTGTAGAATTTATGTGAATTTGTTATGTGAGATAAAATTGTGTAAGAAATTAATCACTTTATGTCAAATCAAAGTGGAGTTTGTATAGTTTTTCTTTTTGAAGGATAAACAAATTGTTATTTGTTTGACTTTTTAGGGTAATTTGATAAAATTGTGAGATGATAAATTTATTTCAGAAATTAATAAATATGTTTGTTTTGTTTTTCCCTAACAGGAAATAATTTTGGGGAAACCAAACAAACATGCTAGGGGTGCACATGGTACGGTTCTACGGTTTTTTTAATGAAATTAATACCGTACCAATTAATGCGGTTTTGAAAAGTTACATACCAAATTGAAGTTTTGAATACCATACCATTATATTCGGTACGGTGCGGTTCCGGTACGGTACGGTACGGTTTTGCGGTATTTTACACTAACTTTTTAGTTCTCAAACTATTTTGCTTGTATAAAAAAAATGGACATTTATTAGATGGAAAAAGCTTGATTTTTTGTTTAAGCTTAACATTTTTAATAGGCTAACACTTGAGGACTTCATGCTAACCAAATATTTGACATGTTTAGGCCCTTTACCCTTATCATCCCTATTAGCTTGTTTGCTAGATTGCGCTTCCATCTATGTATAAGAAAATTGATTGCATTATTATAAGCTTATAAATATATCTAACTATCTAAGTATTACCAATTTATAACCTCAAAATTAAACCATCAAATTCGAAAGTGCTAATTATGATCAAGAAAAACATATTAATGTCCATCAAAAGGTACAAAACAATGCTAGCTCACATCAATTTTGTTCAAGCTTCTGATATTAGTTTAGTTTTTGTGAATTTAATTAGCAAAATATATTTAATTATATTAAATACAGTAAAAAAAATTGCAAAAAAAAATTGTAATCTCATTCAGTACAGATTTAAACATATAAACTATATCCATACTAAAATTTAAGGCTTGGGTAATCTACTTTTAAAATAAAACAAAAATAAAGTACGTAATTGAACTTCTTGTGATGTCAAAGGAAGAAGAAACAACATAAATTAATTTGGAGAAGCTTTGATATGAAATAATTTTCAATGACGGTTGCCGTCAGTGCCGTGTATCTCTAAGGAATAAGGATAAAGGTATGCAATTTACTTAGGTAATTTAGGTTTTAATTACTTGCCTTTTAAGATATTAGTGGGCTTAATTTTGAGTCATAATTCTTTAAGGCTAGATAAAACATAAAACTCACAGAGTATAATCAATATATGGATAAATTAGTTAATAAAAGATATTTATTTTTATTGGTACGGTACGGTTTTTTTGCGGTATAAAAACCTTAAGACCTATACCATACCAAAATATCCAGTACGGTTTTTGTCTATACCAAGACCTATAATTTTGAGAAAAATGACCGATACTTCGGTCCGGTCCGGTCCGGTTCGGTACGATCCGGTACGGTTTCAAAAACCATGTGCACCCCTAAAACATGCCCAATATGATCTGGCTGTATAATCTTAATTTGCCTTGCTCTTTTTGTTGCCTTCATTTATATGTTATTTATTTTCAACTTAAATATAAATTATGAAGTTATAACTTTACGTCATTTCTTTCAAATTCCTTAAACTATTGTGCATATATGGAAAATTCTAAGGTGGCGTCACGTCATGTGACGTTAGTTATAACCAATAGAATTATGACACCTCATTAATAAAAGACTTATTTAACAGGTTACTAACAAGTCATAATACTATCACTATAAGTAGTTGTACTATTCTATTATTTGACCACATTCATTGTAATATTTAACTACATAAATAGTAAATTACAAACTAATAAATTATTATAAAAATAAATAAATAATTGTGTATAATAATATTTTATAATAAGCAATATATAATATTTTGTGTTGAATAATTAATATTAACCTTTTAAAAAATTCATAATATATTTTAATATACATAATTTATATTTTAATACATATTGGATAGTACTAATTGTAATACTTCATAATGTAGCTTATTACTATTAATATGAGATTGTACTATGTATGTGGAGTCAATATTATGCTATGTGAGTCTAAACTACTACGTGTGAGACATATACCATGTAATGTGAAGATACACATTGGTTAATACTAATGGTAATACTTCATAATGTGGCTAATTACTACTAATACGTGACCGTACTAAGTTTGTGGAGTCAATACTATGCTATGTGAGTCTACTACTACATGTGAGACATATACCATGTAATGTCAGTAATTCGATAATGACTAATGGTAATACTTTATAATGTGACTAATTACTACTAAAATGAGACCGTTCTAAGTATGTGAAGTCAATATTGTGCTATGTGAGTCTATACTACTACATGTGAACAATTATCAGTAAATTGAATAGTACTAATGGTAATATTATATAATATGACTAATTACTACTAATATGAGACCGTGCTAATTAAGTATGTGGAGTCAATATTATTACATGTGAGACATTATACTATGTCATGTGAATAATTATACATATTGGTTAGGACTAATGGAAATACTATATAATGTGACTAATTACTACTAATATGAGACCGTACTAAGTATGTAGAGTCAAAACTATGCTATGTGAGTCTATACTACTACATGTGAGATATATGCCTTGTAATGTGAAGAATTATTAGTAGATTGGTTAGTACTAATGATAATACTATATAATGTAACTAATTACTACTAATATGAGACCGTACTAAGTATGTGGAGTCAATACTATTACATGTGAGACATTATATTATGTAATGTGAAAAATTTTATACACATTGATTAGTATTAATGATAATACTTCATAATGTGACTAATTACTACTTATATGGGCTGACCGTACTAAGTTTGTGGAGTCAATATTATGCTCTATATGTGAGTCTATACTACTACATGTGAGACATATACCATGTAATGTTAAGAATTATTAGTAAATTGGTTAATACTAATGGTAATACTATATAATGTGACTAATTACTACTAATATGAGACCGTACTAAGTATATGGAGTCAATACTATTACATGTGCGACATTATATTATGTAATGTGAAGAATTATACACATTGGTTAGTACTAATGATAATACTTGATAATGTGACTAATTATTAATAATATGAGACCGTATTAAGTTTGTGAAGTTAATACTATGCTATGTGAGTCTATACTATTACATGTGAGACATATATCATGTAATGTGAAGAATTATTAGTAAATTGGTTAGTACTAATGGTAATAATATATAATGTGATTAATTATTACTAATATGAGATCGTACTAAGTATGTGGAATCAATACTATTAATGTGAATTATTACACACATTGGTTAGTACTACTGATAATACTTCATAATGTGGCTAATTACTACTAATATGGACTGACCGTACTAAGTTTGTGGAGTCAATATTATGTTGTGCGGGTCTATACTACTACATGTGAGAAATATGTCATGTAATGTGAAGAATTATTCGTAAATTGGTTAGTACTAATGATAATACTATATAATGTGAGTAATTACTACTAGTATGAGACCGTACTAAATATGTGGAGTTAATACTATTACATGTGAGACATTGTACTATGTAATGTGAATAATTATACACATTGATGGTGTTGTACTATTATATATGAACTAGTACCATAGAATGTGGAAACATAAAATTTTATGGTAATTTGATATTAATTTGGATAGAAAAAAGAAAAGAAGGAAAGTATAAATATTTATGGTAGTTAAATTTGGGATATTAAATAATATAAGATAAATTATGGTTTTAACCTGTTAAACAGGTAACTCATAATTTACTAAGTTTAATTTTATTCTATATTATAAAATTTATGTGATTGTGATTATATATTTATGATCTAATGCCTTAAATTAAATTGACGTCACATAACGTGACGTCACCTTAGAAGTCCATCATTGTCGTAATTTCTTGAATTTTTACTTGACATTTCCAAAGTTCAAAAAAATCATTGTTTCGGTTACAAATAAATGCCATTGGGCATAGCAACTTAGAACTAGGCAACTCTTGTCGCATGGATGAGCAACATCAGCATGAGCTGGATCACTGGATTCGTGAATCATATTCACCTTCTTCACGTGCTTTCTGCAGCATTTTTTCCTCGAAAAAGTCTACTCCCTTTTTCTCTGCTTTGGTGTAAATGAGAGTGGTATTGAAAAATATTCAATGTTTGTGATTTGTTCAATTTTTATCTATAGTTGCGGTGAGGATCCTCTATACCACTATTAGTGTACCATTCTTGTGTACCACTAATAAGTAATTGCCACATGTACATGTGGCAATTATTATAATTGTTACATGTACATGTGGCAATTACTTATTAGTGGTACACAAGTATGGTACACTAATAGTGGTATAGAGGATCTTGAGCCCTATAGTTGTCGTATTTTTACATTATTATATCAATTTCACTAAATCATAAATTTAAGTCTAAGAAATTAATAAGATGGGAAATAAGCGTGCATATTAGAAATTTAAAGATTCGAAATAAAATAGTTACAATCTTTGTGGTTCCTTTGATTCTATTATTCAAATAATGTTTCTGAAATTTGATCTTGGAAAATGTTGATTTGATCTTTGTCCAAGCTAGTTCCAACTTTTGGACAACGTTAATACAAGGGCAATGCTGTTTAATCTTGGATCAAAGTTTGAAATAACTCGAATATTCTCGACTAACGACTTTAACTCCTTCTTGGATACTTCGACTTTTGAGGGCTTTGATATTCCTTGAATTTAATTTTCTAATATATAATTTTATTTTATCGAGAATAAAATTTAAGTGCTACAAAAGGCTAAATGTCATTTTTCAAATTATTAAACAAGACTTAATATGTTTCAAAATATCAGTTACAAATAATGTTTGATTCTTAAACGAACTTAATCGATTAATCTTGAAGTGGATCTCGTTATTAAATTAAATTAAATTTCAATTAATCTTATTCATTCTCAACTCCTTGTAAGTATATTTTTTTTTTTCTGATGAAGAAAAACGTCTCTATGGGTGATATTTTAATATCCTATATATGTATATAATTAATTTTTGGATGAGAAATTTAATCAATAAGTTTGTTTAATCACCATCAAAACATAAAAAAATTATGCCCAATAAACAAATGCGTATAATATCTAACTAATAAAATTAATCACACATTTTATGGGATTCGGACCGAGGACCTTTATATTTAGGGCTGAAAATCAGATTAAGTTATTCGATACTTGACTCGAACTCGTTCGATAAAGGCTTGTTTGAGCTCGGTTCGTCACACTAATCAAACAAACTTAAACATCATTTTTCGTTCGATAACTTTTAAAGTTCGACTCGAGCTCGACTTGATAAACTAAAAATTGATAATATACATATAAAATATCAAACTACTCGATATTCGACTCGAGCTTGGCGACAATCAAACCAAGCTCATTACAAAATTTCAAACCCGATTAAACTCAAATGAAACTTGAACAGTGTATCGTTCGATACTACTCGATTCGATTATATCACTATCTACATATTTTAAAGACAATACTTTATATTAAATGAGAGATCAAACTTTTCATTTTGCTGAAAACTAGATTTTTGAAGTTATATTACATATATATTTTTTGGTATTAGATTGTGTAACGTGGAATAATGCAATAGTAATATAAAAAAAGTGGACCCAAATGATATTGAGTCCGTTTTTCTCGCTTTTTTTTAAATATTACGTATTTAGAAAAAACAAAACAAACATATTTTTTATATTTTAAATAAGTTTATCATATCTCAATTTTTTAAATATTCTCTCAAAATCAAACAAACTATAATTATCTTATCTCTAAAAAAACCCACTCAAACTTTACTTTGATTTGAGATGAAGTAATGTATCTCTTATACAACTTATCTCATATAATAAACATGATTTGTAATAAAATTTTACATATCTTACACCTACAACATTTAAAAAAAAATGTACATCTGTCTTATTTCCTAAATTCAAACAAACAAAAATACACAAATCAAAACTATTTCACAAATTTTCATCCCTCTCTAAAATACCAAATAAACAAACCCATTTTTTGCGAGCACTATTGGCCCACACGCAACTCACGCCTGACAGTCGGACCCACCCCAACATCCATAGTAGGACCCACATCTACCCGATGCCGACGTGTATTACTGTGAGCGCGCCTCTTTTCACCGCAAAACCGAAAAACACTGTGACGTACGGAAGAAAGAGAGAGCAAATGCACAAATAAAGGCTTAATCCCACTTTGCACCCTAGAAATATATCAATTTAGCACTTTGCACCCTCAAAAAAAAATAATCCCACTTTACACCCTCAAAACATATATTGCATTTTACTTTGCACCCTAGATGATTTTCAAGCCAAAAAGCAAGGGTATTTCCGTCACTCCTTTAAAAAATCAACATATATTCCATCCAAAATATAATAATGTGAGATTTATATACAATTTAGAGTATAATTGAAAATTTACCTATTAAAATAACTTTGGAAAAAATTCATTTTGAAGGGTAGTTAAATGAATACTTTACTTATTCTTAACTCGACCTAATATAAAATATTATTCTAAAAAAATATATATATAACTTGAAATAAGAAAATATAATATCAATAAATAAAGAAAAAATAGTTTTGTTTTTACAGTCTAGTGGAGGAGTATAGTAAAATGGAATAACTGTCGAAAATACTTATCACTCGAAAATTCATCAAAAAAAAATTCGACACGATGTTTTTCGACGAAATGTTTCGGTCCCAATTTTTGCCGCGACAAATGTGACGGAAAATCCATCGAAGTGTAGTGAGCTAAAAAATTAACGTAGTTGGTTTAGATTGTGTTTCATACGAAATATAATATATGAAGGTCTATGTAACAATATATATATATATATATATATATATATATATATATATATATATATATATATATAGCTTTGTGCATTCAAATATATAAGAATCCTTAAACTCCAACATGGGAAAAAATATCACATGATATCGATCTTTTCGAATTTTTATTTACAACATGTGACGTCTCATTTTTTTTTTATGTTTTTTCGGAGTTATTTTAATGGATAATTGTCAATTTTACTCTTAATTACACATGAATTAAAACCCTAAATCCCAAAACAAATGAGACGTCACATGTTTTTTCGGAGTTATTTTAATGAGTAATTGTCAATTTTACTCTTAATTGCACATGAATTAAAACCCTAAAACCCCAAATTCAAATTTATATTTATAGTATGTGACGTCTCATTTTTTTTTTCCGGAGTTATTTTAATGGGTAATTGTCAATTTTACTCTTAATTGCACATGAATCTCACATTAATACATTTTGGAGGAAATATATGTTGACTTTTGAAGGGAGTGACAAAAATACCCTTGCTTTTTGGCCTAAAATTCACCTAGGGTGCAAAATGAAAGTCAATATATGTTTTGAGGGTGCAAAGTGGGATTGATTTTTTTCGAGGGTGCAAAGTGTCAAACTGATATATTTCTAGGGTGCAAAGTGGGATTAAGCCCACAAATAAATTAAATAATATTTAATATAGGAGATTCAGAATTTCAGATCACAGGAAAAGGGGCCTTAATGTAATTTCACCAAATCTGAAGTCCCATTTATGGCAAACCCCAAGCCTCGCTTCTCCCTATAAATTTCACTCTTTGTGCGACAGCTGATATTTTATTTTTCCTCTCTTCTTTCTGTTCGAAATCCTAAAACTCTCATTCAACGGAATAATAAAATCGTAAATTGTACCCATCAGGTATGTGTTTGAATCTACATTGGCTGATTCATCAATCAATAGCTACGTTAATGCCAATGATTTTCTGGAATTTTATGTATTTTTAGCTTTTCAAAATGTAATTAATTATAGTTGAGGATCATCTGTTTACATAGCTGCTAAGATCACGTTTAGTGCTTGGAATTTCTAAAATTTGTGCCTTAATATATAGAAATGTTTATGACCACTTTATTTTGTTTAATTTACCTTTTGTTTTTTTAGGTGCCTTTCTTATAAAGTTCAGTGATTGATATATAATATATGCCATAAATAGTTGTAATCAATTTATATGGTTTTCTTTTAAATTATCGAGCTCATGGACCTTTTTTTCAAATAAAAATAAAAATTATTTATGTGAAACTTTATACTCTATCTTTTATCTGTAGTGTCTATTGATTGGTAAATGGCAAAGCTACTTAGATTAGATTGGTCACCTGTTAACATTTGGCGCCAAGGAAAAGTAGCTTGTAAGAATATTAAAATGTGGAAATAGATGTGTGATGATAGTTCCCTTTTTTTGCTTGTCCAGTACTTTTCTACTCTAAGAAATATTGTCCCTTTTAATGATTGTGAGAAGCACAATGAGCTTTCCATCTAATTTTAAAAGTAATGCCAATCAAATAACTTCCTTTGTGGTTATTCAATATAGAATACCATTTCTCATTGTCTAAAATCAATATTTCAAAGTCTTTACCTTTCTTTTGTTTCTGATTGTATGATAATTTTTTGAGCCTTCGATACAGCCCTGTTGATGCTTTATTCGTGATATCGTATCTTCCTTTTAACTTCTTATTTATTTATTTTGCAGCGGAAGTCTGAAAAATGGGTTCAAAAGCAGTCGATGATTTGATAGAGGCTTCATCTGGGGTTCATTTTTCTGGATTTCATTTAGAAAGTACCTTCCCAAGTACTTCAGAAGCTGAGCAACCAACTACCTCTGCAACTGAAAATATCAAGCAACCCTTTGTCATAGGTAGTGCAAATATCTATGAATTAGCCTGTCAAGATTTTGCGACCTTGTGTTGAATGTGAACCAATTTTGGCATTGTCTTCAGTGCTGCTACGTGTATTAAATTCAATTTTGAATTGGATTAGGACTCCCAGGTACGAGGCTTTCACCTATTTAAGGTGATGTATATGGCCCTTCGGACCTGTTTTGACGAGAAATCCTCATGTTGCACCTCCTTTTTCTGGTAGAATAAATTGTCTGTTTTTGTGGCCCCTCCAGTATTTAAACATTTGCCTGATACACATCACAACCAAAGTTCAGGAGTGACTTCATAAGTTTGAAGGCCTTTGGGAGCAACGGTGACTTGGTAAATTTGAACTTTTAGAAGACATAAGATAAAGTGCATCAAGATGATAAATTTTGCTACACATCATAAGTGCAAGAAAAATTTAATGCTGGCACTAATGTTTTATGATGAATACTAATAATTATAAAGGCTAATGAGTTCCTCATAGTGGGATATTAACTATGAGGTCGTCTCATATTTGTTTAGACGTTACGCATGAATACAATAACATAATTTTGTCCTTTTTTGTGATGTCAATGCTTGATATACTGCATGGTTTCCACATGCAAAAGGTTGCATGTTGCGAGTTGGAAAATATAGGGAACAAAAAGGGAAGGCATTGCTGATCCTTTTTTAGCAACTAAAAGTTGAATGAGATCTTTCAAGATATGAAGAGTACACTGGCATTCAAATTGTCAAAGAAGTGCCACCAATCTTTATAGTCCAAGTCCTTTTTATATATTTTTTTTTTCAGAAAAAAGGTCAAGATCGGAACCTATAATTTGTTATTATTTGAATTTTCCAATTTAAAGGGTTTATTAGATATACTGCATTTGCGAAAGAATGGGGATTAGTTCATAGTTTTCTGGGCATTATTTGGTAACTAAGCTTGTCTGTTACTAATCATATCAGTTCCAAATTAGTGCCTGGCTGCATTAGGCTTGAATGTGTAGAACTCTGCATGTGGTGGGATGGCTTTCTGGAAGAACTGCTATATGTTTGCTGCTGTAAATTTTTTTAAGGTTCAATTAAATTGATAAGTTTCTACATAAATCACTCTTAACTATATTAACTTCTTGTGATTTCTATATGCATTTCGGCTTGTTAAAATCGATGTGCAATGTTGTCTATGTTTTGAGTTTAATGCCTCATTAATTCATATCTTATAATCGTTTAGAATACAAGTTTATTATACCTGTTGTGTTCAATTCTAATTTAAACAATGTTAACTGATTCAAATTGATTATTTTGAACATCTGCATCTCAGGAGTTGCTGGAGGTGCAGCATCTGGTAAGACTACAGTTTGTGATATGATTATAGAACAGCTTCATGATCAGCGTGTTGTACTTGTTAACCAGGTATAACTGTCTCTCTACGTTGTCTTAAGTGCTACTATAAAGTATGCAGAATTTCTTTCTCTCTCCTTCTAGTCAAGTTGCATTCTGAAAGATATGCTTGTGGTTTCAAAATTGACTTTCATAAAATACCTGGCAAAGTCAAGTAATTATAGTAATTCTTCCAATAAGAGTGTTCCCCTTGTATTGTTGTCCTCCGGAAATTATGAGATCATAGTATGAAATCCAGCAGTACATCCAGACATTTTGACATTTTGCAGGATTCATTTTATCACAGTTCTTCCAATAAGAGTGTTCCCCTTGTATTGTTGTCTACATATTAAGCTTCTCCATGTGACATATTGCAGGATTCATTTTATCACAATTTGACCCCAGACGAACTTACAAGAGTTCATGAATATAACTTTGACCATCCTGGTGAGTTTTTGTCTTGACTCTTGAACTTTGGAGCTTTTGCTTTTTCTTGGCATTCTTCAATTTTAGCTGAGTTACCTGTTTATTTAGTCAAAGATAAATTCTAGTAATATGAATCTAGTTGTGATATTGTTTCCTGTTTGGTAGTTTGTATTATCAGAGGGATGCTATGTACAGAAGATAGTTTGTTTCGATGGTTCAGTTTCATCATATTTGTACTTTGTAGTCCTCTATACTGCGATCATTGTTGCTGCAGCATCTCTACGGTCCTTTGCATTCTATTCAAATTCATTTTCCTATTCAGTCTTTCTGTTTCTTTTTTAAATTTACGTAGTTCATTCTCAAGCTCTCATCTTCTACGTTGCCATGAATTACATTGAATGGAAATATCGTTCTCAGGTATAAATTTCTGTTTAATTCCTTCTGCTTTCATGCATCTATAATAAATATCTGGCAATCAGATAACATCGTATTCTAGGAAAAATGATAATAGTCAATTAAGTGCCATATGAAACTTGACAACTTTGATTTGGCAATTAATGTGGCCCTATTAAGTTATCAGTAGCTTTTTTTAGGGTTTGCATCTGTTTCACTAAATTAATTTAGTTATTTTGGGTTCAGATGCTTTCAACACAGAGCAACTATTGTGTATTATGGACAAGTTAAAACACGGTCAGGCAGTAGATATTCCAAAATACGATTTCAAGAGTTATAAATATGACGTCTTCCCTGCTCGAAGAGTAATTTCTTTCTCTTTTCATCTAATTTTCCTTATTGATCGTTACTCTTTTTGAAACTTACTCCCTTTTGTTACATGTTGCAGGTAAATCCCTCAGATGTTATTCTTTTAGAAGGTATCCTCATTTTTCATGATCCACGTGTCCGGGATCTGATGAATATGAAGATATTTGTAGATACAGGTTTCCTTCTACCTTTCCACCATTATTTTCTTCCATCTCTGTTCACAATGTGTATTTATATATTCTTTGTTGGATAAGAAGCAGATCTTTACGTTAGACCTGGACTTGTGTGTACAAAATTGTTATGTTTATCATCTTTCCCATTCTGGCATCCTTGTATGTTAAACAAATGTATGCCATTATAGCTGAAGGAACTTGCTGAAAAGGGAAACAGCATGTAACAACCTAAGTACGGCCGAGCCCAGGACAGACATTTCTTTGGGATCTAACCAACATGAGATATTGAGATTTGCTGCTCCACATTCAAATTGAGAGCAGTGTTTTATTAATTTGTTTGATAGGTAGTTTGTTCATCATGTTTTTGCGAAATGAATAACATGTGGGTCTGTGATGTGAGTTGTTTACTCTTTTGAATCATGCACGTGGTTTTGTTGGCCGCTTGTTCTTGTTACTATTATTTGACGGGCATCTAAATTTGATAATCTGGTTGTTGTCTTAATGTATTTGTTCTTTTTATTAATATCAGATTTTTAGTGCAGATTCTGATGTACGTCTAGCAAGGAGAATTAAGCGTGACACAGTAGAGAAGGGAAGAGATATTGGTATGGTACTTGATCAGGTAGAGAAATATGCATTCCTTATATGCAGAAAATTATTGACTAGTTTAGTTCACATGCAGCTAGTTCTCAATATTATACCTAGAATTTTTGTTTTGAGATCCATTGCTTTGCTTACTAATCCTTGGTTTCATCTGCTTGCAGTACTCCAAATTTGTAAAGCCTGCTTTTGATGATTTTATACTTCCAACCAAAAAGTATGCTGATATCATCATTCCTCGTGGAGGAGACAATCATGTTGCTATTGATTTGATTGTCCAACATATCCGGACTAAACTCGGTCAACATGATCTTTGTAAAATCTATCCTAATTTGTATGTCATTCAATCAACTTTTCAGGTATCATTTCCATCTTACTATTTGTGGACTTTCTACATTTTCTTATACTCTGAGATCCATTATACTTTGGTCCCATGACTTCATTCAACCTTAACGATAAGGTTGTATTGTCACCCAGTAACCTTTTTATGTCCCTTGCTAATGATCCTGGAATCATTGTTTGTCTTTTCCAGATACGTGGTATGCATACACTTATACGTGATGCTCAAACAACGAAACATGACTTTGTCTTTTATGCAGATCGGTTAATCCGATTGGTAGGTTCCTGTATTTCTTAAATGTGTATATTTAGCATCAACATTTAATAGGGATAACCATCTTGGCTTTATAAACTTATTAGGTTGTTGAACATGGTCTTGGACATCTGCCATTTACAGAAAAGCAGGTGAACACTCCGACTGGTAAGTCACCATCTCAAATTATCTGTGATCTGTTCTAATTTTTTATTATTTTACTATTAATTTTTTGTCATTTAAAAAAGTTCCATCCTCCTCGAAGGCTCTGGCTTGGCCAGTTAATTTGCTAATATTACTTTTCTGACTTGAGAGGTGTTTTTTGCTTAGTAAATGAAACGGCACTTTGGGTGTGAATCAAAAAAGAAAGATTCTATTCATTTCTTGACATCCCTGAGCAAGAATCATCTTCATCAGTGTCACTAATTTAAAAAGTAAACACAATGGAACAAAATCTTCAAATTTTCAAGTGGTGAATATTGAAAAGGCAACCCCAAACCTCTTGTTATTTATTTTCCTTTGGAAAAGCTGTAAATTGTGTCAGTTTTTTGCAGCTTCTCATATAAATTCACCCTCTTTTAAAAAAAAAAAAAAAAAAAATGCTTTGTTAGTGCAGGTTCTGTGTACACTGGAGTGGACTTCTGTAAGAGGCTGTGTGGGGTCTCTGTTATCAGAAGGTATAACGGCTATCTTCTATTTCTGTTAAACTTTTTTTCATTGGGAGATGATATTACTTCCTTTTGCTTCTGTGATTTTTCTTTTTTTGCTTCTATACTTGCTGGAATTACCGACAAATGAAACAAAACCATTCTTCTCACTTCAGTTTTTTGTGGATTTAGCTTCTAAAAACTAATTCTAAACTCTGCAGTGGTGAGAGCATGGAGAACGCGTTGAGAGCATGTTGCAAAGGAATCAAAATTGGCAAAATTCTTATTCACAGAGAAGGCGACAATGGTCAGCAGGTTTGGAAAAACTTTACCTCTACTTTTAATTTGATACCATGTTTATTCTTACATCTGATTGTACTTGGATTCATTTTCTGATGAAATGCCTTGGATTTTGTGCAGCTGATCTATGAAAAGCTCCCAAACGACATCTCAGATAGACATGTCTTGTTATTAGATCCGATTCTGGGCACAGGTTAGCCTTTTTATATTGTGGCAAAAGTCGTCAACTAGTACTTGTTATACAATATTCCACAAGGGTCTATCTACTTGTTGGAAACAGGCTTTTGTAAGATGAGTTCTTTTTTGTTTGATTTTTGCATGCTCCGGTAACTGAAAGCTTGTCTTTCTCAGAGGAGAAACGTACTAAGATCACAATTTTCTCAATTGCCTCTTTTCTGTATTCAATTTCTCATCGTAAATTTCAATCCATCTTCAGGTAATTCAGCGGTTCAAGCTATTTCTCTACTTATCAAGAAAGGTGTACCTGAGTTCAACATCATATTCCTTAATCTAATTTCTGTAAGTTTGATTGGTTGTATACAGTTTCTCCCTTTTTCAAATTTTTCAAAGCTTCTGCTTCTGCTTCTGCTTCTGCTTCTTCTGCTCTGTGTATGACTACCTATATGGAAAACCTAAAATATGAATTCTTTTGTTAATTCAGGCACCTCAAGGAATACATGTAGTCTGCAAACGATTTCCTCGAGTGAAGATAGTAACATCTGAGATTGAAATTGGTCTGAGTGAAGACTACCGTGTTATCCCAGGTATGGGCGAGTTTGGTGATCGGTACTTTGGAACAGATGATGATTGATCGGAAAACTCCCTCGGAACCAACCAAATTATTTGCAGAGACAACTCAGAAAATTCTGCTCAACTTAAAACTTATAATAAACTTATAATAAGCTGAAATGCTGGTTCTTTTTAATATATTTTTTTTTCTTCCAATTTTGAAAAGATTTTCCCTAAATTTTGAGAATACTTCCTTTTCCCATGTAAGGTAATTGTTTTAGGTACGGGAGCAGAGAGTCTTACAGTGTTTTTAAACATATTCATAGACAAGTCCTTTTAGATTCATAGTGAAAGAATTGAATTATTCTATTACAACTAGATGTCTTGAAATCAATATATATATATATATATATATGCGGAATAATCTCCAATGAACTCCGTTCAAATGTGTTTATTTACTTCAAGTTAAATATGAATGAACTTGAGTTTCACATGTATATATTTTGTATATATGCATGTGTAAATATACATGTATTCAAGTTTTCCTTTCCATAAAGAATTGTTGCTCTATTCCTGGCTACAACCAATTGATTTAAAATTCTGAAGTAAATTTTAAGTAAATATGAGCTCAAATTTTTATTTCTAAGCCCATAGATGTATTTTGGCTTAAGACTTTGGAGCTCGTTTTTTTTTTAAATTTAATTAAATTTTTTTAGTATTTGATCATTAATGAAGTACAAAAAATGTCCTACTTACAAATGCAAAAAAATTACTAACAATACTAGCATTAAACTATAAAAAGATCCACACTTATGGTGAGATTCAAACTAAGAACCTTTAGGATATTTGGGGTCTCAGTTTCGTCATTATCCTCAACTTAATTTTTTGGTATTTAAGAACCTAAAATTCAAAACTTGGAGTAATATATGATTACCAAAAAAGAAAAAATGGACCTTGTTTTTTTATTCTCACTAAAAATAATAATTATTTTATTATTTTATTTTCTTAAATTAGCTGGTATACTATAATATTCAGTTTATTAAGTCTGGAAGCATCACCTGTCGTGCATATAAGGAAAGTCTGAGGGTGAGTTGAACCCTATACTGCCATATCTTACAAAAAAAAATTTCGAGCTCCCAATGGGCAAATAATATGTATAATTTTATCTAAATCTAATAAAGATATGTAACCTTTTCATTATACTTAATTGAATTATTTGATCATATATTTGTTTTTTGTTGTTGATGATAATTATCATATATTTGGTTCATTTTTTTTTAAATCAAGAACATTTGTCAGCAAATTGTTGTTGATGATAATTATCATATATTTGGTTCATTTTTTTTTTTAAATCAAGAACATTTGTCAGCAAGTTAAATACTATATAATTGTGCTCGAAGAAAAAAAGTACTATACTAAAATGTAATCATTTAAAATTCAAAATAATTAAATCAAATTTGAGTGGTTCACACAACAATCCAACCCAACAGCCCTACACATAAATTTAGCAAACTTCATTAGTATTGATTAAGCCCATAATGGGATACGGATATTTGATTAAGCCCACTACAGCTTGTAAGTATAGTGATGGGCCCATGTCATTATATTTCCATTCTTTTGGGTAAAATCGGTATATACGTTTTTATCATCATGAATTCACTTTCCAAAACATTTTCGTCGCCATTTAGTTCTCTCCTTCCTCGCCTCTTCGAACCCGCAAAATCATTTGGAAATTCACAACAATTGTCAATCAGAAATCCAAGAACCATGTCAATTTCCACCAAATTCACACACCCTCCACTCTTTAACCACTCCAACACTCCATTATTAAAAATCCCATCTTTACTCTCATCGCCGCATAAATCGTTCTTATTCTTCAAGCCCATCACAATTCAGAGAATACCCACAAAAGAAGCAATTTATTCTACCCCACCTTCATCTTCACCTTCAGTTTCTCTGCAACGAATCGAAGAGCTTCCTCCTAAGCTTCAAGAAATCATCAAACTATTCCAAGGAGTTCAAGAACCTAAAGCGAAGTATGAACAATTGTTATTCTATGGAAGAAATCTAAACCCATTAGAATCTAAGTACAAAACTAGTGAAAACAAGGTTCAAGGCTGCGTTTCTCAGGTGTGGGTCAGAGCATATTTGGATGATGATAAAAATGTGATCTTTGAAGCAGATTCTGATTCAGTGTTAACTAAAGGGCTTGCTGCTTTGTTGGTTCAAGGCCTTTCGGGTAGGCCTGTAGAGGAGATTGTTAAGGTATCACCCGATTTTGCGGTGCTTTTAGGGCTGCAGCAGAGTTTAACTCCTTCTAGGAATAATGGGTTCTTGAATATGTTGAAGTTGATGCAGAAAAAGGCTGTGCAATTGTATGTTGAAGCTGAGAGAGCTAATAATTCATTAAGTGGTGATGTAATAGGTAAAAGCCCACCTGAGAATTCTGATTTGGGATTGAATGGAGATGTTGAAAAAATTGGAGTGAAGTCCAGTACTGAGTCGAAGAAGGATTTGGGTAGTGGAAGTTTATTGGGAAGTAGGGGAATGAGGATTAAGGCGATGCTCGAAAAAGAACTTAGGCCAATTGAATTGGAAGTTGAGGATATATCTTATCAGCATGCTGGACATGCTGGTGTTAGGGGAAGTGATGATGGTGAGACACATTTCAATGTAAAAGTTGTTTCTGAAGAATTTGAAGGGAAGAGTTTGGTAAAGAGGCATAGATTGATTTATGGATTATTGCAAGATGAGTTGCAGAGTGGACTACATGCATTGTCAATCGAGGCAAAGACACCGGCTGAAATTGGCTCTTTGTGATGACGTCTTAGTTACAATAGAGGTTTCGTTTTGCTTTACTTGGATTGATAGTCATGAGTTTATGTTATTGATGGATGTTGTATTTATAGTTGTTTTGACTACATAATTGAAGTATGATGCCTAATAACATCTGCAGTATATGGAAGCAATTATTTTTAAGTTTTGGTGTTCAATTCAATGTAAACTGAGTTGCTGGAAACAAATAAAGTCAAGTCAATTCAGATGATGGTTATCTTTCTCTTTGTTGCTAATTGGTTTTATTGATCGTCTTGGTTGTTGCCTAAATAATTTATAAGAGTAGTGGTTGAATGAATTCTTGTTTTGTCTATGACACCTGGATTATATTATTGAATCTTGATCAACTTGTTTTCTGCGATAACTAACCATGTTTGCTAAAAATTCCATATAAAATCCACAAAATATTTAAGCCTCAACTTTCATTCACTTGGATGTAGTTCCAGACTTTTTACATTCTAATTGGCCTAGCTTTCATTGTTTACTTTCTCTATAACATATCACGACACCATACATTGAGAACATACATATATAGGCCTTCATTTTTTCCCTTGGCTACTTAAGTTCATGTTCATTTTTTGGATTATGCACTTTATTAGTATATATTTTCCCCAATAGCATAGTAGATGTCTGTTGAATCGAAGAGAAGTAAGTACAGAAGATTTTATTTAATTGAGAAAATTTTGCTGAAGGGTAAGATTAGGACTTCATTTTTGCTGGTAGGTTATTAAGATGTCGTGGTGCTTGTCTGCTTGATTCCTCCCTAATTACATTGCAATTTAATTTTCTGGTTCAGCCGATTTATAATTTAAGCCAGTATCTCTATTTCGACTAGGTATTTCCGTATTTCTGTCGACTATATATCTTGCTGACGACTATTGTTCTATCATCTGAATGTGCGTTGTAGACATACTTTACTACCACATATTGTGGAATCCTGATTTTGAGAACTGGTGCAATGCGAATGAGGTGGGTAATTAATAACTTAACCTCAATGATACTTGCCAAAATTAAAAATTAAAATGGTCTTGTAGATTTGTTTCTACCATGACCACTTTTTTCCAGTAATTGATGTTTCATCATAATCTCGACTTGTTATACCCCCCAAGTTTAGGCCCATGTGCTTGTTCTTAAAAATATCTTAAAACATAGATACAATTGCCAAAACATGTTATAAGAAGATTAGATGGAAAAAGAATATTCTGAGTCATCTTTGGTATATATCTCTTAAATGTAAGCCATTGAGGATTTAAAAGATCTGGGCTAATATAGAGAAAAAAGCACAGGATGGCTAAAGTTGAAAGGACCTTTTAAGATTCACTTCCCATAAGAATACATTCTAGTGCTCTTTGTTTTCCTTAAGACTTATGGCCTCTTCTTCTTTTGGTTCATTCTGAAGCAGCTTCACAGATGGGGGGTTGATAATTAGACCATTTACATGTATGTACTCATTGGCAAAGTTCTTGAACTGTTGTTGTTACCTTCCTTGATACTTGGTTATATGACAGTAGTTGTTCTTGTTCATATGATTCTTTTGCATATCTGATCTGATTGACATAAAAAATCACCTGATATTTTTATGTCCAAAGCTGTAAAGATCTGTGCATATCCGAAAGAATTGTTCAATATAATTGTAGTGAACTTTCATTCAAATCAAATCCTACTAAATTTATGAGAAAGCAGAGCAAATAAAAACCAAATCTCTTTTATCTCTTAGTTCTGCAACTATGAGCTATCAAGACTCCAGTAGGTGGACTTGTCATCTCTATTTGGCACTTCCCATGCAACCAATAAGAATAATGAAATAGACCCATCTTAACCCGAACTCGAAAAGTCCCTCTTATATTATACATAATCCTGTTCCTTTGTTCCATCTTTTGAAGTTCAAGAGCATGATTTGGGGGCAGATAAACCAAACTTGACAGCATATGAACCGATACCAATCGAGCTTCACCTGGATTCTGACCAAAAGGTTGAACAACTTGAGTTGCTATCAAACTCTCTGAAAAATAGAGCTCAAAATACAGGTACTCAAACTTAACATTCATTTTCTTATTCGGGTTTGAAAAATTAGCGAGAAATATTAGGTCACCGTTTAGAAACTCCGGTGAGTTAAAGTAGATTACACTTAAACTTGCTTGTGGTGTATCAAACACTGGAGTTTTGGGTTTAATAGCAACAAAGATGATTAAAGTTGCAATACCAAAGAAGATTAGAAGAAGGCTAAATACCAAACACAACATTGCACCACACCATATTATAGGATTTGTTCTTCGTGGCTTACGTAGAATTGGTTGATCTCTTGTTCTAGTCTTGTTTTCATAGAGTAGTGATTCTGGTGTCAAGTTGTGCTGATTTCTTGCTTGCTTAGATAATACAATCTGATAAAGTGGAGATGGTTTTGTTTGTTTGGTGGTAGAAGGTGTGTAGGGTGGGGGTGGTGGAAGGGGTTGCATTCTTTTTTTGTGTTTAGAGAAAATAAATTTGTATGAAGGAATGAGAATTATTATTGTATGTTAAATAAACTTGGAAGTGGAGTAAGGAAAGTAGAGGGCAAAAAAAGAAGCTTTTGAATGGAGTGAAATGCAAAAATATTTTTGCCTAGCTATCAAAAATCCCCGGTATTATTTTTATTAGCACAAACCCCTTCCCCCCATGTTATTTTTTATTAGGAAAAAAAACCTTCAAAGTCGAAATGACAATTATGCCGCAAAAACACCCCTCTAAATCATCAATAACTCTCCTATTAACTTTGAAAATTCGCAATAATCCCCCTTTTTATTTTAAAAATTGACAAAAATCTCCTATGATCTATGAAGAAATTTCAAATAAGTTTTTTAGCTAATAAAAAAAGAACATAGGGTGGTTTTTTGGTAATAAAAAGAACATAGGATTTTTTTTATAATTAGGCAAAACACAAGGGGTGTTTTTGCATTTAGCTCCTTTTGAATTCTTAATGGGGGCCATATTGTGCTTTAATATACAGAAAAAGCAGCTGAATGCAGAATTTAAAGTTAGATGTTTGAGTTTGAATTATTTATGCTTTTTGGTGTTGAAACAAGAAAACAAACAAAGGAAATGTGGAGGTAAAGGATTTGTGTTCTTTTCACTTTCTTGAAGTTGTTATTAAATGAGGATTTGAGCTGTCAAATGAGGAGGAGCATAAGGGGCAAAATCAAGGGCTTCATGTTTGTGGACTAATCTATTGCATAATCACATGATATCAGCCTTATTACTGCTAAACTTTTTGTAAATTAAGTTTCATGCTTACCCACTAAGAAAGTACCTCAAAAAGGTGACCAATTTGATTAAGATAACTTAGTTGTGTCATTTTGTTGAAAATTCCAGGTGGGATGCGTTTCAGTTGGGTTTCTAATTAAACTTCAAATCAAATTATTATAGAATTTATAGTAAAACCTTTTTCTATGTTTGCTTTATAGAGTGATCAAGATTAGCTGAGTGAGCTCTGTAAATCTGATATACGGAGTACTATTTAATGTGCCAATGTGTGCACAACACGAGGAAAAAGTTTTTTAGGTAAGAATGTTATAATTGTCTCTATTACATATATTAGTTACAATAAATTGAATTTTTTGTTAATTGCATAAACGTAATGGTGAAACAATAATAGATTTTTCCCAGTAAAAATATGATTCTGAACGAATTAAAAATTTCTCACCAAATATAAATAATTACTACTTTAATATTATGTCATTAATACACAATCTTTTAGTGTTATATAGATATGTCATTGAAAATTTCTTACACTGAGCATTGGGTGGCGCTAGATCGGCTCAACCCCAATTCAACTCATTTTTTTTTTTTTTTTTTATCTTTGATGGGTTTAGTTGAATTTAGTAAACATTTAAATGAGTTAACATTTAATCACTTAATTTTGAGTAAAAAATATTATTTTATTTTTCGTTCCTCAATTCATGAAAATTTTAGTTACAATATTAAATTACTAAACATATTTGAGTTTCAAATAAATATAAAAATATTAAATTGCTTTTGAAAAATAGAAAAAATAATAAGTGTGTTGAGTTTTCTTAATCCATATAATTTAAATAATTTCATATTAATCTAATCTCATTTAATAATACTTAAATATTTGAATAATATTTACTTATAAGTAAGTTATTTTTAAATTAGTAAATACACATCATTACCAAAAAATGGACCGACTCGACCAGGATCGAATCGGACAGGTCTGCTTATGACCTGAACCAGGAAAAATCTTGCATAGACTTGTTCTATGAGATTTTTATGGATCTTGTGGTTGTAAATCCACCACATAATTTATTTTGATGATGTCATGCTCTCATAATGTGTGATGTTGTACATTTACAACCACAAAGTCTATGAAAATCTCATAGACCAAATCTATGCAATAATTTTTCCCCGAACCATCACCAACTTGATCTGTCTTTGGCCTGGATAAAGTGACACAACTATTTTTGACATGAATGAACCCGACCCGACCCGTTTGCCAGCCTTACATATAATGCACTTTTATTTTATTTTTCTTTTTCCAAATCGAGGATATATCGTTTTAAGTTATTCGTTCGTTCATTATGTTAATTTCTGATAAGTTCGATTTTGCATTATTTACCTCTTTCAAGCTATTTTTATAAAGGTGCATTATGACTTTCAAATGTTGTCTCGTCTTATATGTGACGAACCATGAAATATGTATATATATTTAGTTGATTCATAAAATATGACACTGGTATTTAGTTGATTCATAAAATATTTTCTCTAATAAAATTATCATGTTTATTTGGACCTTATTTATCCATTCTCATTAATCTTCAACTTCTAGTAGAATAAAATTTATCTAAGATGTCAGATGAGGACTGGACTTAACGGCAAATTTATCTAAATGTCTGAAGTTAGAGTCTCAAAAAGTGTAGGCATTTGTCTAGTTTAAGTGTTTAACAGTACTCTCTCATATTTTATTTTTTTTCTTCCAGAAATTAATAAATAGTCTTATAGTTATTTAATTTTCAGCTGCGTAAGTTGTACAATTATCCAGCCCAATATTAAATTATTATGTCAACCCGGTTTATGACCCAAAGGCAACTAATTATCCGACACAGTATTGCTATCAACACTCAAATTACCATGCCTACTCTGTTCATGATCCAAACCCAGTTAATTGCGAATTCGGCCCATATAAGTTTTTGACTTATAATCAAAAGGTACCTACACCAACATTGAAACCCCACCTTAATTAGGACAAGAAAATCAAATAACCAAAAATCATATACATGTTTGCTTTGCGGTAAACTAGATTCCAAGTTCTACAATCTTTTTGCTGATGCTTTTAAAATTGTCGCAACCTCCTACAATCTCAATGTACTACTTTACATATACCTTATTTTTCAAATCAATCTTCCAAAATTAAAATAAATATTGCTATATAAATCGAAATTATTTCACAAAATTCACTACTCTTCGAAATACCAAACAAACAAGCCCTAAGATTTTTTTGCAATTTATCCTCCCGAGATTTTTGTTCGACAAATTAACTTTGTGTGATATACAATTTCACCTATTCAAATTAGTGACTGAGGCTACATATTGATATGAAAAATAACCAATTTAACCATATATTAATAATATATCTCATTCACTTTACTCTCACTAGATATGTCTAATGAATATTTTTTCCCTTTAATAATTTTAATAATCAACTTATCCCATAGGATATAATATTTATAATAAACAATTTACTCTGTACATTATTGTTTAATTGAGACTTGGCTCCCTTTTAGGAGAGACTAGTACGTAGTGGAGGACTATATAAAGGCCATTATCGTACCACATCATACTAATAATTTATTTATGTTGTGTTTAATTAATTGATCTCTAGAAAATGGGAATTATTATGAGTCTCTTCCGATTGCGTCGCCGTAAAGATGATGAAGAGGAAATCGATCATCAATTATCAAACCAAAACAACAATATTAATAATGTTAAAAATGTTATTTCTTCACCGTGGAATTCCTACAATATGCGGCGGCGCGTGAAGCTTGAGTTTGAGGCGGCGCCACCGACTAGAGTGGGGAGATGGATTAAGTACTATAGTAGCTGCCACCGGATATTGCTTGTGGGCGAAGGAGATTTCTCATTCTCTACTTGTTTAGCTACGGCTTTTGTTTGGGCACCCAATATGATTGCCACTTCTTTCGATTCTCAAGGTATGTATATCATAGGAGTATTAAACTAATTAATTAATTAATTGGAGTGACATTTAATTAATAATTACTCAGATTTTTTGATGAAGAATTATCGAAATGCACTATCCAACATTGCGGAACTAAAAAATAGGAATTGCAATATTATGCATGAGATTGATGCGACTACAATGGCGAGTCATCATTTTCTCGGAAATATGAAATTTGACCGCATAATATTCAACTTCCCATATGCTGGATTTTACAAGAATTTGTCCCGCCAAACTCAACTACGGTACGTATACTTTTAGAAAAGAATACAAAAAATATTTTTTTTATTTTTTAATCATAAGTCTTAATATATATATATATATATATATATATATATATTTTTTTTAAATAAATAAATAGAGTCCACAGACAACTTGTAAGCTTGTTTTTGAAGAATGCTAAAGAGATGATTAGTGAAGATGGTGAAATCCACATATCCCACAAGACTAATGGTTTCCACAGGGAGTGGAACATTGAGTCAGTGGCTTCTTTGCACTGGCTTGGGCTGATCGAGGCCGTTGATTTTAATCATCTTGATTATCCAGGCTACAACACAAAGTGTGGATTTGGGGGTGATAATAACTTCAATTGCTACCCAAGCAAGACTTACAAGTTTCGACTTATGTTTACAAGTTGACCCCTACCTACCTACCTATATTTTTGTTATAATGTACTCTTTCGGTTCATATTAGCTGGCATATTTGTCAAATTTTTATGTTTCATATTAATTGGCGCGTTTGGGTTTTTAGTACAATTTTTTTTAATTTTATCATTCTCTTACATCTAGGTTGGGAAGCTCAAGAGTTACTAGAAAGGGTATTTTTGATATTTTACTGTAAAAGTGATTAATCATGAAATTTCTTAATATGTGTGAATAGTAATAATGTGTCAATTAACATAAACATGAGGGAGTAGTGAATGATATTTTGTTAATTTTCTAAATATGAATGATAAAATTAAAACAAAATTCAACCCTTGGAATTTTCTAAATATCAATTAAAGAACACGCTACATTTAATTTGTTACATCAGTTAGATCCTTATCCATAAATTAATGGTAAGACAGGTCATGATGAATTTCCTCAAATCTCACACCACTTTTTTGCTTTCTAATTAATTTTAACCCTCCCAAAAAAAATTCTAAAACTAAAACCTCCGTCTAGTCTTGTCACAGCACTAGCTTAAAGCCTTAAAAGCAGCTAGCCGAGCCACTCCAGAGAATCATTAAAGGTGATTCTGAGTACCATCTTGATTGGATTGATTTAACCAAAAATAACAATTTTTTTTCTTCCATTCTTTCTTGTTTTAGTTTCCACATAATAATCGATCAATAAACCATGTTTACAATTATTGTCATTAAATGAAAGTAAGGCCATCCTCAATCGAACTTCAAGGTGTATGTGGTTGGGTTTTGGCTCAGTCTCGTGGGTTTTGCGATATCGAGTCAAAATCCTTTAAAATGAGTTTTCGTCAAACCCATAAAATCATCAAAAATCTATTCAGAAACTCATACTAAAACTCTTCAAACCTATAAAATATTAATTTGACACATACCACCCACTTTTTCTCTCAAATCTCACTTAAAAATACATTGATTTGACACCTACCACTACTTTTTTTCCTAAACCTCAACATTCAAACTCAATCCAAGTGGAGTTTCAACTTATTCAAACCACAAAACTCAACAGTCAAAATCCATCAAAATGAAGTCTCAAATGTTTCATCAAAACCACTCAAACAATTTTTTTAAACCGAGACCCGCGAAATCGAGTCAAAATTCATCCAAATAGACCCTCACTTCTCGTCTCCAACCAGAGGTTTTTCCCCACAATTAATTTTGAAACACACACACTCTCTCTCCCTCTTAAATTTTATAATGATAATAATAATTATAATAATTGAACATGTGTAGGCAAGACATAGTACAAATTGAGTTAAACAGTGTTTGAAATCATATTTATTTAGATATTGAAATATAAACCCAAGTGTTTTAATATATTTTTGTTAATTGTATCGTATTTAATTTAAGTTATATTAAAAATATTATTCTAGATATTTCATATTTGTAAAATTTGTTTAAATTGTACAATCATAAACAAATTTAAGATTTAAAAATTAAAATTAACAATGTTTAAACTACAATGTTATTAAATTATATTAAACTTTAAAAAATTAAGTTTTCATATTTGTACGTTTAGTACAAATTTTAGGATTATAGACAAATTTAAATTTTCAAAATTAAAAGTAATCTTGTTATTAAATCTTACACAAAATTAAAAATACAATGCTATTAAATCTTACACAAAGATGTTTTAGGTTAAAAAGTGAAATTTTTAAATAAATGTATATCCCTTCTTCGAAAGTATTAATAGAGACTTAATAAATATTTAAATAGTCATTTTTTCAAAGTCTATCTTAAAAAAGAAATTCTTGTTTCGATTATTACTAAATAAAAAGTAGGTGTAAAAATTTAGAGACACACAAAATATAATTTATTCTTTTAATATTTTGCAATTTTATATAATACAAACCTAGAACATCCAAAATATAATGACCCTATTTTGGAAGGGTTTTTGCTTGGTTTCGCGAATTTCGGCAATGTTTTTAAAATCGGACCGGACCGATCGATCGTTTCGCTCGGTTAACCGCTAATCAGTCCTCTGTTCGATCCGACTTACCCCTAAATATCACCCCTTTAATTAATCAGTTTGAACCGATCAAAATCGGTCCAAAATCGGTAAAATCAGTGAACCGCCGATTTTAGTGTACCAGCGGTTCACTTAATGACCATTTAAAAAAAAAATTAATCAAAAGATTAGGGCTGCTGACTACTGTACACTTGTTTCATTGTTTCTCTATCAAATATTTCGGGTCTATTTGGATGGGTTTTGGCTCGATTTTGTTGGTCTCGATTTAAAAAAAAAAAGGTTTAGGTGGTTTCGATGAAACTTTTGAAACCTCATTTGGATGGGTTTTAGCTGTTATTATTTATATGAACTCTTGTTTAACATTTAATAGGATTAATTATATGCTTGAATTGAAATAACATTTATTAGTTTCTGTAACGGCCTAACCCCGAGGTGGTACTAACAGGAGACCCCAACGGGATATGCCCTCAAATCTAAATTCAATAAAAACAAGCAGTACAATGAATGACTCTATTCATGTATTAATATTTTCAGTAATGCACCTTTAATATTCATTCATAAATCACATAATGTTCTCATGAATTAACACTTGAAAGATTTATAATCACATAGAAAGGATACGGGACCTAAAGTTTGATAATGCTGCACTACACGAACTTGTCACTCACGAACCACGAAATGCATTGACTGGTCGCTGCCACGAAAGATCTTATATACCAAAAGCATAATCCCCTTGATAAAGATCAAGATTAGGGGTGGGCACGGGGCGGGTTTGGGGCGGTGTTGGGGTTAGAGATATGGGTATAATAAATTTCGGGATTGACACATTTCATCCCAAACCCGCCCCGTATTAATTCGGGTACCCGGAAGCGGGTACCCGAAATATTACGGGACGGGACGGGATTACGGGTCCCATATTATTTTAAATCATTAATTATTCACGCACTTAAAAACATTAAATTACAATATTTCATATAAAATTTTGTATGTATTAGACTAGTAGTAGTAGTAATTTAATTTGTAGAGCAAACAAAAATCAAAAAAATAATTATTGTATGCCGTGGCATAGGTGGGAAGAAGAAGAAGAAGTGGTAGAGTCGTGGAGACTATATGAGTTATTAGAACTGAGACAAACTTAATGAAAAAAGTATTAATAACTAGTGTACGATTAAAAAATGTATTAGGGTAAAGTAATTTTTTTTTATTAGATGATATTAATTTAATTGATACATAAATAAAGTGTATAATTATATAATAATAATAATAATAAATAAAAAAAAATATATAGGCGGGTTCGGGTATTCGGGGTTGGAGAGGCTAATCCCAAACCCGTCCCGTGTTTCCGTAAAAAAATACGGGTTTTCAAGTTCGGGTACCCAAACCCAAAAAATACTCGTCCCGTTCGGGTATTTTAAAAACGGGACGGGTCGGGTTTGGGTTACCCGAACCCAACGACCACCCCTAATCAAGATAGTGGTAGATCAGGTTTTACCCAAACCGTCCACCATCACACGAACAAATCAAGTAATCAAATAATGCAAGCACCACAAATAAATAAATATATATATATATATATATATATATATATATATATGCAATCATAAAGGTTATGTTCCGCAATTTCCATCAATCATGCACGGTCTATTATAACAAACTGCGATAACGTGCTTAAAACAATATATAACCAATTTAAATCCATAAAGTGCGATCAATTACTGCGAACATCGCAAACGCACAATTTTAATGCTCTACTGAACTAATTAAGCACATAAATAAAAAGAACTCATGTAATAAACAAAATAAATAAAATGAAATATTACTTGTATGGTATGACTCTCACCTTTGATATGTTAAATCTCGGAACCTACAGATTACCGAAAAAAGGTATGTCGCCCGAACCTTACCGGGAATTTTAGATTACACCACCCAACCACATTTTTCAACAACTTCTAGTGGCTTCTGTTTCACCTACTTTAATCAAAACAATAATCCGAAAGGTCAAATTGTAAAACCAGTTGTGTAGAATCTCCAGTTAAAATTTGGATATGATCCCACGGTGAGTTAATTTGAAAACCATAAAAATCCGAGGCTACTGTGTAGAAATCCGAAAATTTTTTCCTAAAAAGTTGCCTACTTTCTTCTCCTTTTCATTTTTCTTGCAATTTCCTTTCTCTTTCTTTCTCACAATTCCCATACTCTCAAATCCAACGCTCTCTCTCACGTTTTCTATGGGAGATTTTCAGATTTTTTTCCTCTCTTTTGCATTCATGTACGAGGCTATTTATAGAAGTGTTCAACCAAACATTTTGCCCCAAGTAAAGATACACGTGGGGACTTGCATGCCCCATAACTTGGCCATTAACACCTAAACATGATAAGTGTCATGCTTTGTTGTGAACTTAATGTTTAAAGAGTGATTGATATTTTCAGATTTTGCATAACAGTGCCTAAATTTCTGAAATTTATATTTTTGACCCCAAAACTTTTAAAAGTGTACATTCAAGTCCAAAATGAAAATTCAGTTTTAAAAATCAATTTTTTATAAGACTTTTGACATATTTAATCTAACAAAAAAAAAATTAATTGAAAGGTAAATTCCCGGGTTATCACAGTTTCTTTTTTATTGATGAAGATAATTAGATATTTTAGTCTTACCTTCAAAAGACTCCATAGAATATAGTTTTTATTTTTGAGACATTGTTATTTCTTTATGTGGTACTTTAGTCTATGTTTTGGATATTGGTTGGTTGTTTTTAATCTTGTTGTCTTGTTTTGGATGTATGAATCCTTGAAGGATATTTGAGATTTATGTTTTTGACATTGATCTTGGTTTTTGAGACACTTTGAATTTATATTAACAAAGAATGACAATTTTTTTAATTATAATTGTATTTTAGATAGTCTATATATATAATTATTACATAATAATTACGTCACATCGGTTATACCGGTCGAACCACTGACCGAACCGATTTAACAGATCAAACCAGTAACTAGTAGGAACTTCCGGTTTTATGGTCGGTCCGCTTTTCAAAACACAGGGTTTCGATTTCAAAAAATGGTTTGGGTGATTCCGGTTAAACCTTTGAAGCCTCATTTTGTTAAACTTCGGATGTTGGATTTTGTGGTCTTGAAAAAGTTAAAACCTTACTTAGATTGGTTTGGATGTTGGGTTTGCAAATATATATATATATATATATGGTAGGTGTCAAATCAAGATTTAATTGGTTTCAAGAGTTTGAAAGCGAAGAATTTCATAAGTTTTGTCGAACTCCATTTGAAATAGTTCTGACTCAATTTTGCGAGACCGCACCAGAAACCATCCAAATAGGCCCAATATAATTAAATGAATTAAGGTCAAAATAACCATTCATATTGTATCTTGACCTAATAAGTAATTACATTACATTTTTTTTCTTAGGTTTTTTTTTTTTGTTTCATAAGAGTTTAATCCATTTCGAGGTGCGCCAGACACATTAAGTGGAAACCTCTCCCAACAGAGATTCGAACATGGGTTCGTTACTTTGTACTTGTCCATTCCACTAAACCATTCACCCGTTGGTTTTTTTTTTTTTCTTTCTAGTTTGAATTGTTGCTTGGATTGAGTTTTATTCATTTTAAGTGTTTATATCGTCTGTCCCTTAAAAAATATTACTATTTCTATTTTAGAATGCCAAGTTAATGTTCTAATTATATGGAACTTTTTTTTCTTTCTCAAAAATACTCTCACATTAACAAATTAATGATTTCACACGTCAGTACAATCACTATTTTGTAGGGAATATATGATTACCGATTATCTATTTGTTAATTAAATTCATTATTATGATAATTGAAATTATAATATATGAACATATGTAGACAATGATAAATTTACTATTATTGCTTCAAAATAAACTTACTGGTACTATTTTTGTAGGAGGTAAATTTTGACGGAAGAAAGTTCTTCAGTTTCTTTTCTCAAGAATTCTTTTTTTTCCTCAAAGTTCAATTTTCTCACCAAGGCGGGGATGAGAATTATCAAAAGTTTTGAGTAAGCTAATGCAATTTCTCCAAAATATAATCTTTTACCGGTGGACGGAGGTGGGGCAAACCCACGTAAGGGTTAGTTGGGTCTACAGCCCCCACTCAAAATTACTATAAATGTATTGTAATACTTAAATACTATGTCGAACATAATAATTTCATTGGTTTAGTGGTTAGGAGATGCAAGATTTTGTATAGAGTCCCGAGTTCGAGATCAGTGGATTCATTATTCTTTTGGGGCCACAACGAGGTATCATATATAATTAAAGTAATTTTTGTCAAATTTCACCTTTTTTTTTTTTATTTCTTCACATGTTTTCTTCATATCCCATTTAGTTAGGTTTTGGATGTTCGATTTTGTGGTTTTGAAAAAGTTGAAACCCCACTTAAATTGTGTTTAGACGTTGGGGTTTGGGAAAAAAAATAAGTGATAGTTGTCAAATTAATGTTTTTTTATAGAGCTTGGGTGAAAAAGTAGGTGGCAAATGTCAAATAAAAAAATTTATAAAGTTCTAGAATTTTGGTGTGAGTTTGTGATGAATTTCATGAATCTAACAAAATTTGATTTGAAAAGATTTTGTGTCAATCTCGCATGACGGGACCAAAACCTAACCACATCTCCTCGACCGGGATTGATAATTCCATATTGGGGTCCTTTTTCAAAGTAGTCCATTAATGTAGTAGTATAGGACGTTAAATTTGTACGGAGCCATGATTTTTCTTGGTCGACTTTATTTAGCTTTACTACTTATTAATGAGTACTACAGTGACGTGGCAAAAGTAGGAAGACAATTATTTGCAAATTGTCTTTACGAATTATAACAACACAAAAAAAAAAGCCTTAATTATTAAGAAGACTAGTGCATCAAGTCTTCTCTTAATCCTCAAAATTAATAAATAAAAATGGAAAGTTAAAAAGACTTAGACCATTCATACATTACATGTTCATTAATTCTTAGTTACCAAAAGCAAAAGTACCTTCCTTACTTACTTCACTCATTTTGATGAAATTAATGATCATCTGAAGATCCAGAAATTAAAATGGGAATTCTACACAGATTCATCAGCTATAAACAGAACGACGAGGAAATTGAAAGGCGTAACAGTCCATACCATACTCTTAATGAGGGAAGGCACAAATCATGTTATACCACTAATAATCCTCGCAGTAATTTCAATTTCTATGAAAGATTTCGTAAAATAGTATTATCTGTTCACAGTTCGTTCTACAATGGTCTGAAGGGACTATTCAGCTACATCTTCTTTTGGAAGCCAAAAAACAAAGCAAAAGCAGAACCAATTCTTCCTCTTGTAAACCCTGATCCTCTGTTAGTACAACCTCTTGTCATTTCTTCTTTACCTGATTTAGATTCGTCTGAATCAGATGATGAAGAAATAAAGCACTGTGTGTGTGTTGATATTGATTCTTCTCATCAATGGCCAGAGGAAATCTGCGGAACCACCTTAAAGCAGCAGAGGATCAGGGATGATGTCATAATTATTTCGGGTGAAGAAGAAATTTGTCCACAAGTGAGGTGGATTAAGCATTACAGCAGCAGCCATAGAATACTGATTGTCGGTGACGGAGATTTCTCCTTCTCTGCTTGTTTGGCTGTAGCCTTTTGTCAAGCTTCAAACATGATTGCAACTTCTCTTGATTCCAAAGGTATACCTGATTTAGATTCTTGAAATCCTGTTTAATTCCTCTTTCAAGTTAACAAACAAATTTTGACTGAAATTCTTACGCCCTTTTGGGTGTAATTAATTTTCTCAAGAGTTTTTGGAGAAGAATTATCATAAGGTGCCATCAAACATTCAGAAGTTAAGAAGCAGGGGGTGCATTGTTATGCATGGAATTGATGCTACTAAAATGGCGAATAATGCCTTTCTTGGACACCTAACATTTGATCGTATAATATTCAACTTCCCATTTGCTGGATTCTTCAAAGACTTGTCTTACAAATCTCAGCTTCGGTTAGTCCGTCACATGACTTTAGTTTTCCTGTGTGCATAATCATATCATGATTTCAAGAAATAAAAACCTTAATTAATTGATTAATTAATTGAATATTGATGCATAGACGACACAGAAGACTTGTGAGCTTGTTTCTGAAGAACGCGAAAGAGATGATAAGTAAAGATGGTGAGATTCATATATCTCACAAGACTAATCGCTTCCATAGTGAGTGGAATCTTGAATCCATGGCTTCTTCACACAAGCTTAAGCTAATTGAGGCAATTGAGTTTCATCACCGCGATTATCCTGGTTACAACACAAAGTATGGATTTGGGGGTGACAATAATTTTAATTGCAACCCCAGCAAAACCTACAAATTTGGACTACAAGGATGAGATAGATATTCATCACCCATGTATTGGTATATGAATTTGTATAATGGTTATGACTAGAGTGTTTCTTCCCCTTGAATTTATAACTATTTAATTATCTTATAGTTTTAGTGTGTTTTGTGTAGTTTTATGCCCATCGCCAACTTATTCTCTCACAAGTGAATGCATAAGATGATATAGTAGATACATAATCTCGATTGAATTAATTGTCTCTAAAGATGGAATCTGAACGACTAAATTGGAGGTACATGTTGTGATAAACATGAAATATTTACATGTCAAATGCATTACACTTGTTTTGTTGTTAATGAACATTCTTGTGACCAATGAGGCCGTAGCCCGTTGGTTAGGCTGAGGCCCCAAGACTACAAGATTTTGGGTTCATTTCATATTGTGAGTTTTCTCCTAGTTTAACATTAGTTTGGTTGGTAGTTATTTTTCTTTGTAATTTGGTTGCATCCAATTAGATTTTTGATTCAATCATATCTGTATTGATTTAATCTGTATTCAATTTAATTTTTGATTCAGTTTGTTTAGATTAATCGTGTTCTTGATGAGGTAGATTTACCATTGCAAGATGATTTTGTATGGGTTGCAATAGAGTGGGTTTGGACTTTGGACTGAGTTGAGATGAGTTGGCTCAAAGAACAATACTGTAGATAAACTGGAAATTGGCCAGATCAAATTGGATAGGGTTGAGTTGCGCTGAATGGGGATTGGAAAATCATATTATTACGTGCATTTATTTACTACATTTGTTACTTCATTTATATTTAAATTTGACTCTGGAATTTAAATATAAATGATATGAGAAGGAACCAATTCTAATTAAAATCAAGTTTGCGCGGGGTACTTATTGATTTATGTTTTGATTTTTGTAAAAGTATAGAAGAAATAGTTCTTCCTAAATCAATTAAAGGATGCAAGTACCTCCTTGTAAAAATCTCCAAAGCTTTTTTAGTTGCATCAGGTAAATTTAAATCTAGGAAATGAGGCTTCGGGATAAAGGAAGTTTGCTCAATTATGAACCGGCCAAAATGCTCAAATGTGGTTTTGAAAGTGATTGAGTTCAAGTTGTTTGTGATATAAACAACCGTCTCAAGTAGCCGAATTGGGAGTCTCGTGGTCTTATCTGGGAAATCTGTAATTTCTGGGCATGCTGGCCTAAGTGGAAGTTTCGATTTTCCCCCATGTGGTTCCAACTTCGCTGCTCACAACCTAGCTTCATGGGTCTTTGCTTTGGATTGGTCGGCTAGGATCCCTTTTAATTTAATTCCTTGTAATGTTTACCCCAACTTCAATTTGGTTGAACCTTTTATATTATTTTTATTTTTTAATTAAATATTGAATTAAAAAAAAACTTGATTAAGTAAAGGAAAATTCTTGTCGAAATTTGGTTCGGACAAAACCAAGTATTCGACCAACCAAAAAAATAAGTGTATCACATCAATGGTTACATACTCTGTGCAATAACTCATTTTCTTCCTTTGTTTTTCTTTTTGTTTCTTGCTCCCAAAACTTGGTTTGATCTGTTTGATAACTTAACTCTGCCTTTTTACTTCTTTCAGTTGTAATTGTAATGCCTCTTTGTTATTAGTATTACTAGCTTAAACCCCGTGCTATGCACGAAATTATAGTAGTTATTTGGTATATGATTATAATACTATATTAAAAATTAATATTTTTGTCTACTTCATAATACAATATTAAAACTAAAAATTGATAATGTTATTATCTTATAAAAATAAAAAAACAACATAAATACTTGAAAATGAACAAAAACCCGTGAATATATGAATAAACTCATAACAAAAAACTATATTTTCGAAAGTAAAATTTAATTAGTTAGAAGAAGTGTTATGTAGAAGTTTGAATATTTGTTTTACTAATAAAATAGTCAATACTACACTTCAAATTCAAAATCTCAATGTATTTTATCACAAATTGCAATTTTACATTGGTTTAGGAATAAATATAAAATATATGAAAATGCATACAAAAATAAATTTTAAAAGATGTGATTTCTTAGGAAGATGAGAAGTTGAGAACATTCATTCGACAAATCAACAGCTAAAACAATATTAATTGTACAATGAACATTATGCCATCCAAACTTTGGCGGTACTGGAATGATAAATGAAAATATTCGATGTAAGACATTCTCCTAAAAAGTATAATATGTCATTTAAATGAAAGGTGATGAGGATAGATTTCGATTTAAGGATAAATAGGAGTTTAAATCCACGTGTCACAAATATTGCCTAGTTATCCTGGAGCTTATCCGTCATCGTTTTAAAGGGAGATAGAACTTGGTATATAATCCAGAAAAACCTTCAAGAATATATCTTTTGGGTTTTCATAATAGCTAAAGTCGAAGATGTGCTTTGTTAGTGGTATGTTCTGGTCAATCAACTTTGGCTCTTCTTTGATCAATCGAAGCTTTTTCACTCGATCTGGTTTAGGTGGTTCCGGTCTATTTGGTCTTAGGCGATTGTTTCTTCTTTTCTCTAGTCGATTGCATTATGTATTGCTTTGGTCAATCGAGGTGGTCTCAGTCTCTTTCGTCTTAGGCGATTGGCTCTTCTTTAATCTAGTCGATCGTGCTCTATCTTGCTTAGGTTGACTTGTATGTTTCGTGATCCATCAATTTCTGGTTTTCTTTCGTCGACTCATATTTATAAGAAGTATAGTAATTCCCTCAAGTAAAAGCTAAATTTATGGACATTTATTCTATTAATTTCATATTTATTACCAATTACATTTAATAATATAATTTGGAAAATTTGACTATGGAAATCAATTTAGTCATAATTTTGATTTAGGTGTAATCACCATCTAAATTAGTTGACTTGGCGTAGATTATGGGTAGAATTAGTCTAAATAATTTACTTAAATTTAGATTAATTATCCTTACCTAATTAAAGTAATGAACTTAGAAAAGATAACATGCAAAATTAATCTTTGTGAATAAACGGAAAGATTAACTAAAGACATTAATTGAGAATTTTCAGAAATAAAAAAAGAAATCAAAACTCTAGAAAATTAGTATTTGATCAAATAAACTCAATTGGGGTCAAAAAAACACCCTTCAAATATATATATATATAAGACAAGATAAGATAAGATTATGGAAGTTTAATTATCAAAAATAAAAATAAAAACATATTCCATTTTGTTATATAGATGTTTTTTGGGACAGAAAAAATCTATTCGAACAAGAAACAACCTAGCAAGAGTAATAACCCTACATCTTAAATTACAATTTACAAGATGGAACCAAAAAAGTTCCGCGTTCCTTGTTGTTGCACGTTACAGGGTAGGAACAACCTTTTGTAAACTTGGTCTCCAATCACGAAATCAAAGTGTCCCTTTCTAATGTAAATTCTATGATGAAATACTCTCTTGATAGGAACATTATTTAATTTAAGGTGATGGTGAAAATTCCTTTCCTTGTGCGACAAGATTGATCTAAACAATACCAACATAGATCTTAGTATTACTTAATTACGTTGGCAATTTTTTTTAAGCAAATTAATTTCCTCCTCCTTTTTTCACCGCAATGTCTGTACCAATTTAGAAAATATGTAGTACATACATATGTCTTGTGATTGACTAATGGTATCTTTTTTTGTGACATATATCACAAGAATAAAGCAGATGAGGCCGCAACATAGTAGAAAAAATTAAGGTTAAAAGACAAAAAGAACACGAGTATTTTTCTGGTCCTAGTCTTAGTAGTTAATATATATTTTTACTTTGTTTGAGTAGATTCATAATATAGTAATTGACGCACGTTTCACTTAAAAGAAAAAGTAATAAGAACTACAACTGGTAATGTAATGGATAGTATGTTGGAATTTTTTTTTCTTCAATTAAATTACGTAGGAGTAATTGTTTTTGAAATAATGATAAACTAAACCTAGCATACATTAGGATTTAGGAGTGTAGCGTGTGATTACTTTTAAATTTTAATTGACTGATAACTTCATTTTGGGAAACGCGGAGAAATCCAGATGTTTTTCAATACAAAAAATAAGTCAGCCAAAAAAATGAATTTTTTTATAGGAAATCTTAATCCTTCTGAACATTTCTACCAAATTAAATGTCTCGTATTATTAATTAATTAATCACAGAACCGTGTATCACAAGAATCCATTCCTTCAATTCCCTATAAAAAGCAATCTTCGTTACTTCCCTTCCCTTCACTACAATATCATACTCTAATAAAGTCGTACGAGATTTTATCGATCTATTCCGCTTCACCAAACATGAAAGTAAGAAACCTAATATATACAACATATACGTAGAACCTATTTATAAAAGTATTTATTTATGCAATTAAGTATTTAATTATTAACTTATTTTGTATTTGATTTGATTTATGCAGCAAGAAATTGTAATTAATGTGCCAATCAACGAGGACAAAAGTAGATCAAAAGCCATGACCATTGCTTCAAAAATAAAAGGTAATTAAATATAACATGTTATACGCTAGCTCTATATATAAAAAATGAATATTTAATAATTTTGCATTGGCACAGGTGTGAACAAAGTGGAGATTATAAGGGAAAGAAACAATTTGGTGGTGATTGGAGAAGAAGTTGACTCTGTTAGTTTGGTAAAGTTGTTGAGGAAGAAATTCTGTTTCGCTAACATTGTTTCGGTTAAAAATCTGAATGAATCGGGTCGTGAAGAAGATGACTTTCGGCTCCGAACGTTGGACAATAATCGTAATGACTCCTTAATTTATCCTGCCTACCCGATTCATGATCCAAATCCACCCAATTGCTCCATCATGTGATTACCAAATTCGACTCGGCACTTTTGACTTTTGTTAATTACATTTGTGTCTTTTTATTTTCTATTTTGTCTTGAATATATTTATGAACAATATACGAGGGAATTGTACCTTTTATACCAAAATTTTGATACTTTTTATACATTTCATATCAAAATAACATATTGATACCAAAGTTGACTAACATTTTTCACTTTTTAAATGGACGAAAAATATCACGTGTGTGGCACATATTTAGGATCGATTGGAGGCATTTAGTTATATATATATGTATACTCGGCCTTTTCAGATGAGCAACTACCTAGCCTGCCGCACAGTGTTCACCAGTGACTTAATTCAAAAGAAATATTTTTCTCAATCTCTATTTATTTTATTGGCGTCAGGTTCTTTCAAATGTTACAGTTGGACCGACTCAAAATCAGCCAAAATGGTAACGAAGAGACATCAATCAATTATTACAGAATGCTGCATTTAAAAAGCCCAGTTCTTGGAAATAAAACAGAGCCATTAATCACAAATACATGAATGGAGTCTGAATGTAGAGTTAGTTCTTAGTAATTTAGAAACAATAATAAATAAATAGAATTTGATATCCCAAGGGACGCACCCATGCACTTTCAATTAATGAATGTCTCACTCACATTATTTAAACTCATAAATTAACAAGCTAGAGAAAATTGGAGAATAATGGAATGTGGAGAGGGAGTGAAATGGATTACACATTACAGCAGTAATCATAATATACTGCTGGTGGGTGAAGGAGATTTCTCCTTTGCTGCGTGTCTAGCCAGAGCTTTTGGGCGTGCTACCAACATGGTTGCTACCTCGTTAGACTCTCAAGGTATATATATATAAACACTCACAGTCACAGTAAACAATATTGTTTTAACAATTTCTTCTTACTTTTATGTATTGTTAAAATATAATAATTAACAATGTGGAGGTATTGGATATATATATGTTATGTAGCTGAATTGGGCAGAAAGCACCCTACTGCTGCTGCTAACCTGGTAACACTGAAAGACATGGGATGTACCATAATACATGAAGTAGATGTCTCCAATATGTCTGAACACTCTAGCCTCAAACACAAGTTATTCGATAGAATTGTGTTCAATTTTCCTCATGCTGGCTTCCTATTTAGAGAACACGACGATTATCAAATCCAGTAAGTAATTAATTACTCATTTTCCCTGCATGCTTTTCCTTTGAATTAGTTATATATTTCTTTGAAAAATGCCTGCCTTCTCAATATTTCCAGGCTTCACCAGAATGTCGTTCGGAGTTTCCTGTTAAGTGCACGAAAGATGTTAAGTGTAGTAGGAGAAGTGCACGTGACCCATAAAACTGCTTATCCATTTAGTAAATGGTATATAAAGGAACTAGGGGAGGAGGTTGGATTGCGATTTATTGGAGAAGATCGATTTTGCATCTATGAATACCCAGGTTACCACAACAAAAGAGGTGGGAACGATTGCTCCCGCAGCAATGACTCTTTTCCAGTTGGAGAATGCAGCACATTCAAGTTTGAAATTTAGATGAATTATGGCCTTTCATTGTTTTCAATGGCAAAATGCACAAATTCCTTTCTATTAATGAAATCTAAGCAAAAATACTAGAGCCAAACCAAATTATACTAGATATAGTATAAGGCCAAGTGAAATAGTGTTGATAAAAAAAACCAAATTATATGTTGACACTAGATAGTCACAAAATTAAAACAAGAATTGAACGGTTTTGCTTGCCTGAAAAATATGAATTTAAAAAGAAAAAGAGAATTCATCAATTACGTACAAAGGCTCTCAAAATAAATTACACAAGCAAAAGAGCAATCTATTTATAGAACTTGATTATTATTTTAGTTCAGTGATTTAATATAAGCCACTATATGTATGGGTCCAAAACTCCAATTATCAGGTGACTTGCATTACATAACTTTATTATTTGCTCAATAATTATATGACTTTTTTAAAATAAAAATAAAAATAAAAATTATGACCTGAAAACCTATATGAAGTTGGACTTTCACGATCAATGGTCCAAAATATCTAGCATGTCTGAACGGCCTTTAATTATCATGATACTCAAGTTTTATTAAGTAATAATTAGAGGTTACCCCACCTTCTAAACCACCTAGTACTCTTTCGTTTTCCCGAAAGCCAAAATTGGTCATTGATTGGATTAATTAATTAGGGTATAGTTTTCTGTACTGTACCATCGAAACCACGTATGTGTACTACATTTGATGAAGTAACACCAGGTGACATTGCTGTAAAGTTTTATTCATGCTTATATCAAATAATTAAGAGCATGTTTGGTTTTCATACTCTGTTTGAAGAAGTTAAATACTCTTTCTCTTAATATCCAACTTTTCAAATTTTGTACTTGGCCATATACAATCATAATTGATGGGAAAATACAAATTGGAGTTACTCGAAAACTAGATGTTAAGGTTACAAAACAATCTCGCATAGTCAACTTCGAATTCTTGTTGGTAGAGGTTTCTGCTGAGTGTAAATTTGTACCTAAAGGGAAATTAAGAGATTACGCATCTCAACATTAAGTTGACATAAATGAAATATTTGTAACTTCTTTATAATTCTATCTTGTAACGTCTTCAAATTTATTACTTGTAACGTTTTTTTAAAAAGACTATTGTACCCATGTTAGAGACCTATAAATAGATCACCTATTTCCAAGCAAAAAGTCATTCATATTACAACAAATCAAATACAATTCTTGAATTATTTTGATATATGTGTGCAGACTAATGTTATTTTTAGATCTATGATGTGTCTTAGTATGAATACATTTTTACGCAGCATCAATTTACATAAAATATGTCCGACGCACCTTGATAGAGATTAAACACTTGAAAAACCAAAAATAAAATTTTGCATAGCCAACTCTGAGCTAGAGCTTTAGGGACTGACAAAACCAAATTCATAATCCGTTTAAATCCATCAAATTAATTGGTTGAGAGAATCAAGGGTGAAGGGTAATTGCAATTCACTCCGAGCTAGTAACAAAACCATGACAATAAAATTTTGGCATGAGCCAAAAATCAACTATAACGTGGAGTAGAATACAAGAGCCAGGATGTTTGTAACAATCACGACAATAAATCATGAAAATATCCCACATTTCCGACTAAATGGTTTACGGGGATATACAGCCACATGATAAGTTCAATGGGTTAACTCGATCTATTTCTAATTGAGAATCAATTCTAAGCTCTCACCCTAGCTTTGCTATCAAATTATTTTAAATATTGAAGGGCTTCTCGGAGTCACCTTAACCTAATTCAATGTTGTCGGTTTTGTAGAGTACCTATTCATTTTTGGAAACTATCAAAGAATTGTTTTATGATAAATGATCAATTTTTCTTAATTAACATGTGTCCTTTGATGGACCAACAAGTGATTTATTTAGTGGAAGGGATTAGTCATTACAAAGTAGCAAATTCATGTTTGAATCTCTGTTGAAAGAGGTTTCCACTTAATATGTCTGATGCGCCTCAAAAGTGATTAAACTCTAGGAAAACAAAAAAAAAAAAATATGCCCTTTGATGGTATTTCGATCAGAAAATAATTTGATATCGTTGTAGCACTCGTGGAGTATAGAAAGAATATTTCATTCTGTTACTGCATAAGTTTTACTAATTGATTAAATTTTACTCCACAAATATTTGGTTGCTTGAGAAATTGGAACACTTGCAAGTTGCAATGAGGTTCCGGCCCGGCTCCACTCGAATGGATTCCTTTTTTGTCTACTTGCTAAATCTTCCACCCAAAATCAAACAGGGATTAAACTAATTGCTTTGAAGATTCATTATTGGCCCTACAAAATTTTGCTTGCCTCACCTGCACTCTTATGTGTATTCCTCAAATCAAATATTTTAATATTATTTTCTTTTCATTGTTGCCTTGTTCTTTCCAGTCTTACACAATACTATGGTATTGTATTGTGTGTGGAAAGTGACCAACCAACCAACCAAAAAGAAATTAAGTAAATATTGTTTGCTTAATTTGATTCATCAGATTTAAATTAAAACTAAAAAGTTGGAGACAGTTTAATCTAAGAAGTTCAATTAATGCTGGTATGGATATCAAAACATTTTTTACAATGAATACATGTATATTTATATATGTCTAATGATTGTCTTAGCATGATTTAAGTGCAAACAAATTTTAAAGTCGATGAGGCCGTAGCCTATTGACTAAGGTTGAGGCTTCATGACCAAGAGGTAATGTAAGTATTTCTCTAGTTTAATGCTAGTCCTTATAATTCGTTTATTTTTGTATTTTGATACCAATTAAATAGATTCGATATAGTGATTAATGAAAGGAAAAAAAAACAATTGAAACAGAAGAGTTTTTAATCTGGCAATATACCATATGATCCATTCACTAAGAAAAAAAAAAGTGTATGATCTATATTTGAACAGAGTATCAGACTCTGAAATAAATAAATTCCTAGAAAAATAACCCTAATGTACTTAAGTTTACTCTTTTGGAGAACAATATACGTTAGTTCTACTTAAACTGGAATTATTTATTTGACAAGCATACACCTACTAAGCATGACAATAATACCAACAAGTTGAATTTTGTCTATTGAAAACCACCTCTAAATATCTTCACATCTTTGTCACTTAATAGGTCAATAGGAAACCGACAACACATAATCCACTGCAGAAATGATCTATTAATATATATATCCATAATAAATAAAGCATGCCTTAGAGCATCTCCCATGGTACACCAAATCCTATTTTTTTCACCTAATTTAGATGTTTTTAGCCTCCCACCCTAAATCACTAAATCACCATAACACCAAAAAATATAGGAATTTTTTTTAGCCTCCCATGGTGGTCAACCACCATTTCACCATTTCACCAAATCCTATTTTTACACCAAATTTTTTGGTGAAGGAATTTACATCTCCCACCATTCCACCATTTCACCATTTTTTACACCAAATCCTATATTTATCACCAAATATAGGAAAAGAAATAGGATTTGGTGTAATTGTCCCTATTTGATTAATTAGCATCTAATTGCATGATTAGCAACGTATTGACATGTTTATTATGATTCATATGTATTTAACTATATTTTAAATATTTTATTGGCTTTTATTAAATATATACATTAATTATTATTAATAAAAAATTATTGTTGGTAAAAATAAATATTATTTACATTATTGTTAATTAATTCTATATTGTTTTTTCTTTATTAGTTTGTAATGTTGTTTAATTATGCAAGTGTTTATGAAAATGTTGTTTATGTTATGATTTTATTATATGTATAACATTTTGAGTTAATTGTGTCACATGTTTTAATGATTTTTCATAACTTATATAGCATAAAATTTAATTAACATAGTTATAAAAATTTAATACTTTTAAAAATGATTTGTAATTGTAAATAGCACTTTAAAATTGATAATATTGTATTGAAAATTTAATGAAATAAAATTATGATAAACATCAAATTTATTATTTGGTGACACATTTGGTGAAATACCATGGGAGATCAAACCAAATCCTATTCTCTAAAAATGGTGAAATGGTGAAATATTATTATTTTATAATTTGGTGTAAATTTTGATGAAAACCATGGGAGGCCAAAAACACCATTCTTTCACCAAAAATGGTGAAATGGTGAAATGGTGTGCTAACCATGGGAGATCAACTCATCTCCATTACACCAAATATAGGATTTGGTGAAAAAAATAGGGATGACCATGGGAGATGCTCTTAGAATTCACGTATTAAAAGAAAACATAATTTTTCCAATAAGGTAAAAGGACATCTCAATGGATCATTATTCTGCAAAATAGATACAAATAAAATTAGTTTATTCAAAAAAAGTGGATTAATGAAAGAGAACAAAGGAAAAGAATTAAATAAAAATATTTAAACAGATTCTTTCCAAAAGAAAAAAAATTGAGAATAATAAATAACCCATGCAGAAGAGCAATACTTTTAATTATTTAACAATAAATACTATTAAATATCACAACTAGAAGTGCAGTCTAAGCCAACAAATCAACAAAAATCCAACCGCTTTCTTTCTCACTCCCACAATACTACAGAGACAAATATCAAGAAAACAGAGCTAAGAATAATATACTCTGCAAAAACTTCACCATCAATGGCGTAACAATGATCAAAACATAAGATTGCGTGTCGGAAACCTTCATGTTCAATTGGTTCATCCTCAGAAACAATAAATTTTACTCCCAAAAATTTCAAATATGCATATAGAGAGATAAAAAGGGTGTGAAAATATATGAAGAAAAGAGTAAAAAGTTAAACTGGGAAAGCACAGAGATCAGTTTTTGGAAGGGATTTTTGATTGTGTCCATGAAATCACGGCGGCGCTTGTGTTCACTAGGATGAGTGACTCTGCTTACCGAGTTGAAACGACGTCGCGACTCGCACAATGGCGGATCGAAAATTTGGCTTCTTGCACTTACAGAAAATCCGATCCTTTCAAGATCGGCAAGTGGAATTGGTCAGTAATTCAAATCTTTTCACTCAAGAAAAGGGTTTTAAAGAATATCCCTCCAGATTCTATTCATTCAGATTTTTTTTTAATTTTAAAATTATGGTTCCACTAATTTTATTTTTGTGATATTTAATATGAAGGTATTTATCTGTGGAGAAAAGTAGGACAGTATCTATTAAACTGTACCCAGAAACATCAAATTTAACAAGAGATAATCCTCCAGTTGCATCATTTTTAATCAAAATTGTCTCTACTTTGGGGGATCGCAAGTGTTTGATTCATCCAGGTAATAATTCATCTTAATTTTCTTGATGTAAATATTACTCACTAATTTGGGGGCTTACATCATACAGTATGTATTTTACTTTCTTGCAGAAGTTAAAAATAAGCAGCTAAAGAACAATGAAGTTTTTATCTGGGCTATTGAGCTTCCATTAACTGGGAAATTCATCATCGACGTTGAGTTTCTTGATTTGAAAATTGCATCTCCAGACGTAAGATTAGAAGCAGCAACCATTTATTTATTTAGAAATGTTAAATTCTATTTTGCCAATCCAACCACCTCAGTCAGATGCCTTCTTAGTTTGCCAACTATTAATTTCATCAGTAGCCTCTCCATCTTTAACCACTATGCTGAAATACTGATATTAGTAAAGTGGGGAACTTACTTGTCCTGCTTTCATGATATATAGGGCTCAGAAGCATGCTCGATTTGGAGTGAAGGATTCACGCAGAGTGTACCATCGAATGAAACAGCTCTTGCATCACTTGGACGAATGTTGTCTGAAAGCATACATACAGATATCATGATAAATGCATCCAACGGAAGCACCTCAGCACATCGAGCAGTTCTTGCTTCCAGGTCTCCTGTTTTCCGCAGCATGTTTTCACACGACCTAAAGGAAAAAGAAATGTCTGCTATAAACATTCCTGACATGTCAATTGAAGCCTGTCGGGCTTTTCTAAATTATATCTATGGAAACATAGAAAATGAAGAATTCTTGACCCACAGACTGGCCCTTCTTCAGGCAGCTGATAAATACGACATTTTAGATTTGAAAGAAGCGTGCCATGAAAGTCTTCTAGAAGACATCGACACCAAGAATGTTCTGGAGAGACTCCAAAATGCTTCTCTGTATCAACTGCCGAAATTGAAGACCGCTTGCATGCGATATCTTGTGAAGTTTGGTAAGATCTTTGATATGAGAGATGAATTCAATGCATTTGTATTATGTGCAGATAGAGAACTGATTGCTGAAATATTCAATGAAGTTCTTGCTGCCTGGAAGGGGTTCTGAAGTCCTGTATAATAAATGTATAGAAGATTGATTGATTGATTGATGTTCATTAGTGTGAACTATTATTCATTTTCAAGAACATGTAGTAAGTATATTCTTTTGTTCAAATGCCAATTGTTTGTTTAGTTTTACTTGTACAGGTATTGATTCGGCCATATAAGTTTAAAGTGTATACTTTCATGACAATGTAAGATGTGAATATATGATTGAAATCAATTGAACTCGGCTTGTTATTAGTCAAATCAAATGCATTTGTGTTTCTTAATCTTTATTCCCAGAAGATCATGTGATGGTGGAGAAACAACATAATACCATGACTTTCCTTCACTTATTAATACTCTTGTCAACTTAAGTTCAATAAGCAGCAGGTAAATTCATACTAGAAAACATCAAACAACCATCTCGGATTACTCTTATTAGTCAGATTCAGGCATTAAACAGTAACTTTGTGGCTTCATAGAACTCGAGATATTCATTTTCTTAGGAAGCATGATATATATATATTTAAGTATTGTCTAACAGAAGGGTCAACTATCGGTATCAAGAGAGTCTAGGCACACATACAATACACACACCCTTAAAAAAGCCAAGAGGATGAAATTCAGATGGGTTTTATGTCTCTAGCTTATACTTAAGAATAGGAAATTGGCATCCATTTATTCCACCTCTTAATTTCTGTTTCAAAATTGAAAGAGTATTGCTATCGATAAAAACTAGTACCTGTGAATACCCAATAACTAAATTCTTGATCAAAAACCATTGTGCTGAAATTGTAATACAAAAAAAAGAATGGAGTTATTTTGGTCGAAAAGAAAGGCGGCAATACCTTACCGGCTCCGACAAACTGAAGCTACTTTTGAATGTGACGGATCGTTTCTTTCTCGTTGGCTGGCTCGACCCCCTTTATTTTGAGAAGAGTGTGGCTGGTTTCAGAATTCAATCTTTCCTTGCCCTCTGGGGAGAATATGGAGGGAATATTATCAGCATATCCCCAATTCAATTCTCTTTACCTAAATTGGCATCCAGGATAGAAAGTAGAACACGTTCCACCCACCATAAAAATACCTATATAAATATTTTTTCAAGTAACCTTGATTATTTATTACTATCAGATTAGTTAATATTTCATCATTTTTATTTATATTTTCATCAAATGATATAAATTAAGTTTGATACATTAACATCAATATCATTGTTTGCTAACTTGGTTTACTAAATCATTAGTATTAAGTGCTTATATGTATCGAGATATTTTTTCTATGTTGAAGCTCAATGAATTATGAAGATTGCGTGGATTAAATTCATGAAAATGTAACATTAACATAGTTGTTATAAATATATATATATATATTAATACAAATTTTAAAAATAGAGATTTTATTGTATCCAGAGAAAATTTGAAATATAATTAATCTAGATAAGATTAGACGGACTCGAGGATTTCAGGATCTGACTAGATCCATGCACAATTTGATATAAATGGATCATGCACATGAATTTGGATCGATCTAACCTATTGACAACTCTATTTACGGGACTTTTGTCTAACTAAAGATGGTTGAAAGTGTTAGGGAGATGAGTCGATTAATATTTGTCACTTAACACGCCCCTGACGTGTAAGCGGTATACATATATTTTACTCAAGGCTAGCACGTGAAATTTAGAAATGGGTGGCACCGAGATTAGAACACATGACCTTTATTTGGTATGAGATGATACTATATTGAATAACCAACTCATCTAAAAGCTTAAACTGTTAGATATCAAAATTTATATGCCATCAATTTCTAAATTTCACGTGTTAGGCTTGAATAAAATGCATACGGTTTACACGTGATGGGCGTGTTTAGTGATAAATATTAAACGACTTCTCTCTAGGTCTCTTTATCAGTTTAAGTTTTTAGGTGAGGTTTTATTTTATTTTTTTTGATAATTTTATTTTTAGGTGAGTTAGTCATTCAATAAAAAGAGTTGGAATAAGATGGAAATACATAGAAGGAAAATGTTTGAAGTATTGAGTATTATGTTTTTTATAAGATATGGTTTCTTTTATTTTTTTACAATGTGAAGAATAATAGATTTATTTTTCTGAAATGTGGTTTTATAAATGATGAGAGAGAATTTTAAAACATAAGAATAAATACTAAAGCGTGCAATAAGCAACTAAAGCCTGTGGTTTTATAAGCTAAAGCGTGTTAGAAAAGCTATGGGCACGTTTGTTTGGCTTTCCTCAAAATTATTTTGGGTATATGTGGATGGGGTTTGGCCGTTTGGCCTATTCTCGTGGGGTTCGTGAGATTGGGTCAAAATCCTTCTAAATGAGTTTTTGTCAGATCCATGAAACTCATCACAAAATTTATTCAGAAACCCATACTCAAACACTTGAAACCTATAAAACTTTGATTTGATATCTATCACTTATTTTTCCCTTCACAAACTCTATAAAAAAACATTGATTTGACACCCACCACCTATTTTATTCCCTAAATCCCAACTTCCAAACTCAAAAAAAGTAGGTTTCAGCTTTTTAAAATTACAAAATCCAACATTTAAAAACTAACTAAATGAGGTTTCAAAGGTTTACCAAAACCACCTAAACCATTGTTTCACCCAAACCATTTTTTTGAAATCAAAACCCATGAAACCGAACCAAAACCCTTCAAAATAGACCCTTCATGTTCGGAAAAAATGTAACAAACATATTTTCTACCATTTGAAATAAATTAATCATCTCTCAATTTTCTCAAACTGTTATCCCAAAAGCCAAACAAACAACGATTTTTTCATATTTCTAAAAAAAATCATATACAAACTCTATTTTGATTTGACATAAAGATAACTCATCTCTTACACAATTCATCCCACATAAACAGATTTAACATAAAGTTTTTCCATCTTACACCTACAACCTAAACTCTTCTAAAAAAAAAAACACCACCTTATTTCCTAAACCATTCTCCTAAAATTCGAGATTATTTCACTAACCACATTACTCTCTCAAACACCAAACAAACATATCCAAATATTTGGCAACCAAACAAGGCCCAAACATTTGCAGCCAGAACCTTTTCATTTTTCTTTTTTTAAATAATAAAAAATTACTGGGAAAAAGAATTAGAACCCAGGGCATCTTTCTAAAGCAACGTATGCGCAACCAAACTAGAAAGTAGAAAATCTCCTTTCGCTGTTGGCGCCTATGAAACGTTAGCGACATGAAGAAGAGGATTTGACGCCGTTAAGCCTTGCCCTTCATCTTCTAGATCTCTTCACTAAAGCAAATCCCTGTTCACTCATACTGATTTTCCATTGCCCTAATTCGGATTCATAATCCAAGTGATACATAGTTATTCTATCTAATAATCCATTAAGTTTTCGAGTATGGCGGATGGGCACGTGATTAAGCGTGCCAAGTATAAGACTTCACCCAAGGACCCCGGCGTTCCTGGAGTTCTCGAATTGGTAATAAACCCTTCATTTTCTCGAATATATCATATCAACACACATATCACTGTGTTGAAAAACATTTTTCTTTTTGATGCTTTTTGTTTAGGTTGATTAAAGTATTAGAACTGTGAATTTTAAGTAATATATTTTTCATTTTGTTCCCTTCCATAACAGACGACAGAAAGACTTGTTTTTAAGTCAAATGATCCAAAATCACCCACAAAGCTAAATGTGGAGTTTAGGATGATCACTGGTGCGTGACATTGATATATTCTACTTATTTATGCTGAGTTCTATCATTATATATTTATGTCAATTAAGAAGAAGAAAGCATTCATGTCCATTCAGTTGAAATGTTGTTTTGCAATTGATCCATTTGATATTTATTTATTTATTTTGATTCCAGCTCACAAATTTTCCAAGGAGAATTCCAAACAGGCCCTACTTAGTGTTTCTACAAAGGTTTGTATTCAGTGGCATCTTTTCTACTAAAGTATATTTTATTCCTGCTTAGTTTCAATGTAATTAACAAGCTTGTACATGTGTTTTTTCAGGATAACAGTTATATTTTTCAGTTTGATAGTGTTGCTAACCGTGATGTATGCCGTGATTTTGTCGGTGAGTTACAATCATGAGAAGTTATGTTATTCACAATGTTCAAATGAACTCACATTGTTGATTTTTTCAGAGTTTTGATATTTTGGATACGATAATCTCATGGCAGACAGAGTTCTTCCTTTTTTTTTTCATTTAAATTTGATTATTTTCATTCTACTGCTTTTCAAAGAAACTAGAAGATGTGAACCTATATTCCCCTTTATCCGAAAGCCTTCCTGTATTGACCGTTGTTTTATTCATTGGCAAAATTGCTTGTTGCGTCATGGGGACTGCACTTTAAGAACAATATTATACCTGACAAACATTTAATTGCCAAGTAAAATTGTATGTTGTTCTGCAAAAGCTTTTTTATTTGTGAAAATCGGATCTTCATTTTTCTACAAAAGAGTAAATAATGTATGACTTTGAGCTGAACCACTCATTTGGAATTTACAGCTAGTAAAACAGAGTTTATATGTGGCATCCAGGTAGTTTAATTTTCTTTTTATTTTGTTACTTGGATAATACCTAACAATAGGTATATGTTTACTATGGCAGGCTCCGCTATTGCATTTCATGCTAATGCTAAAACTGTAAGCACTGAAAATCTTAGCGAAGCAGAAACAAATCGCAGGGTTAATCTGATGCAGGGAAATAGGTAATTTCCTTTTCTCATGTAAAAAATTCTGACATTCAAACTAGTCTTGTTCGAAGTTTTGCACTTCATTTTGTTGATACCTTATAAGGTAGAGTGCTTCTTGTTCATGAACCCACACTTTATGGTGGATATTGTGTTAGGAAAGATTTTGTCCATGATACAAACTGAGAAAAAATTGGAATTTATGTTGTTTGCTTGTATAAATTAAATTTTGTGAGTAATCGGTTTCTTATAAATTTGTAAATATTATGCTTCAGCTGAGAACAGTACATCGGAGTCTCAGGTTGTTTTTGTTGTGAATGGAAGGCAAAGGCATAGGCATCGTAGTACATGTATTTTTTTCAATGTAAGAAAGAGCATAAGTACTGCAAATTGTAGGAAGAAAGAATTAAACAAGAAAGAGAAGAGGAAACCTAGTGGCTTCAAGGACTACAGTGAGTCATACCAAGGGGTAATGGTCACCATAGTGGAATTGAATAATATGGTTAATCTCTTATTTCAACATGGAGTAGACTTTACATGGAAAAGATAAGCTAAAATTTGATGATGATATCATCTTATGTAACCCGGTACTAAATTCAAAGAATAAAAGGCACAAAAGAGTGACTGCCATAAATTACAGGAAAAATTGCATTCATAGAATGCCAAAAGTCCCCCTTATACTCTATGCATTAGCAATTAAAGCCAAATCATAATATTTCCATGACATTCAAATAGAACTTTTGTTTTCTTTGTAACCTAAAGGAAGAACGTGTGAGGTTTTTATTAGACTGTATGACATACTATGTTTATTGATTCTCTCTCATCCCAAAAAGTGGTTTTTAGGCAGAATGTGGAAACTTTAGCGACTCACAATGTTTACCTGCCCACATTCCCATTGCCAAATTGATTGTATTTCTTCCTTGTATTGTAGCTTCTTAACTATCGAAGTCAAAGCTAAGCATGGCCTATTGGAAGTTGCTTTACAATTAGTGCATGTTAGGATTATGCCTAGAGATTTATTCTTCTGGATTTTCACATAATTATTACTAATGTTTTATTCTATTAATAAGAGGCAGCTGAGAGTATCTTTCCTTCTCTTCTTTTAATAAGTTTGATATTTTAAACTGTTCTGTAGTTAATATACTAAAAAAATAGCTGACAGTGAAATACAGAGACTTCACCAGCAATTTGTAGGTGGAGGTGTACTGTCGGATGCTGAATTTTGGGCTACAAGGAAGGTTAGCTATTTAATTGTCTTTGCAATTTTTGTTTATTTATTTTATCTTATTCTTATTTTTGAGCATTTATATAATTGAATAATATAATGAGAAAGGGACAATTTTCTATATCTCGTCCATGTTTAATTTACTGTTTTCTGTTTATCAATCTAACAACTGTCCAAGAAGATAAGATGCTAAAACTGTTTCAAGATATGATCATATTTGGTTTTGAAATCATTGTGAATTATTGCTCTTAATTTAGCTTCAACAGATGGAATATATTAATATATTAATTATGGTTGAATATAGATTGTCTTTTTTAATTTGAACTCATCAATGAAGTGCAGAAATTGCTGGACCAGAATGATGGCAGAATGCCAAAACAACGGATGGCACTAAAGAATGAAATGTGGTCGGTGAAGCCATTATCTGATGGTCAGGTAGAATATAAAGTCCCCCACGCATATAAATTCTTGAAATATGCCTGAGTGTGCATCTGTATAATTATTTGAGCCTATATGCCTATGTGCCCACATGGTCATGGGGCTTGATTTTGCAATGACTCATGCTCAGTATTTTATTGTTCACACTCTTTGGAAGCACTGTCGGATCTGCTGCATCTATATATCTATTGTGGGTCCATCCGCCTATGTGCGCCTTGGGGCTTGATTTTGACTAACTGATACTCGGTTATATTTTGCTCACATTCTTTATCAGCTTCTGTTACTGATTTGAATAACTGGTTCTGCTGGCTGGCCTCACACTCTGCACTGTGTCTTTGTGTTTGGTCAGTCTTTGCAACCCGTATCTTTTTCTTTTCCCTGTTGCAATGAGAAAAAATGACTCACATTTCTGTCAGTTGATAGAAAATGTCTAATTGACATGAAGTTGTTCCATTTTGTTTTTCGGTTGCAATTTTTTGTTTTCTACCTCGCAGAAGCTATCTCGTACTTACTAACCAGATATAGGAAACAAACAGAAGGAAAAAGTATAACCAAGAGTTGGATTGAGATTCCCAAAGAGACAGATTCTGCATTTTCTTGTGCCAGGCCCACCAGATGATTCTTCTGATTTAGAATTGAATCGTCCTAAGCATTTATCTTTTATATTTCTTGAGGCTGATAACAATTGAATGATTTTTCTTTTTGCTTATCGTGGCCTTAGGTTCCCATGGTTTCTATAACATAGGGTTGGTGTGATTATGAATAAGGAGATGCATGATAGTAATGTTGGGTGGGATATAATAGTTCTGTGGTGGCTATGGTAGGAAGTGGTGAAGTTGGAAGTTTGGACCTTGTCCTGAATACCAATGTCTTTTTTGGTTCTATACGTCCACCAACACTCTTGTTCTTTTCTATGTTACTGTGCTATTTGTTCTCTTTCTAGCTTGAAAAATAATTGTACAAATTAAATTCTCGAAGGTGAACTTTGTTTAACATGGAGATTGGAAGAAAATAATCCGTCCATACAAAGTTGGCTTTAATGCATGTGCAGTTGGCCTTGTTAGTTGAAACTTCATGTGGTTTACTGTGTTCTTCAATGTATCAACATGGATCTGTATAGTAACTTTTCCTGTTTGTTGTGTTTCAGTCAAACAGAGTTACATTCAATCTGACCCCGGAAATCATTCATCAGGTATTCTTTCATCTTCCATCCAGATATTTCTTCTTTCCTTTGTACTGCCTATGTGAAAAAGTTGTCTGATACAAGGGAGGAGAGTGAAAGGAGGAATCCTTTCTGAAAAACATTTAAGTAATGTCCATAACTATCCAAAATTCCTGAGACTCATAAAGATAATTTCGACATTCCTGAACTCTTTTCCAGAGGCAACTATTTTTGTAGGCTTTTCATTTGGATTGACTGACTTTATATTAAGTCCAGCATATCATTCTTTCATTGAAATTATATATGTGATTAAGCTACAACTTAAACATTGCCTTGTATCATCAACTTGTCCACATAAATATCAAATAATTGTGGGGTAATATTATAAACAATTCCTGACTGATGTCTGGTTAGAGTATATAAAACTGAAAATTTATTGTTTCTTTATGTGCAATTCCTGACTGAGTTGATGATAGGTAAGTTCTTCTAGTATTTGCTTTTTTCATGTTAAGCTGTACCCAGCCTAAAATTTACTCTCTTTTTTACAGATTTTTGCCGAAAAACCGGCAGTTCGCCAAGCATATCTGAATTTCGTCCCTAACAAGGTAGGAATAATGTTAAACTTTTATATTATGGTTTTTCCTGCTGAGTTTCATTTGCTAGATATGCCTTGTACTTTTATATGCATCCTTGTTGAATTAGACTATTTATGATAATTGCAATATTATCTCTGTCTTTTAATCTTGAGGAGTAATTTTTGGTTGGATTCTCTGAGTCTTCTGCTTTATGCTATCTTCCCTTACCTTGGATAATTGCATTGAAGTTTTTTCCTCATAATAGTGATCAACATGATTAATATTGGGACTCATGGTAGTTTTCTGATGATGAAAATCGTACAAACTCCTTATGATTAATGTAGTTTTCTGATGATGAAAATCATACAAACTCCTTATGCTTGATGTAGTTTTCTGATGATGAAAATCATACAAACTCCTTATGATTAGGGTTTTAGTTGGTTCATCATGATTTTTTCTTTGTGCTATTAGTCTCCTTTACTCGCTTCGACATTTGACATTATCTCCTTGTTGAACATCCATTGGGTTCAATTCATTGTAATCTAAATTCCGAAGAATCTCTCATATGAGAGTGTTAATATGCTTAGAAACTGTGAGTTTGTTTTCTAATCTAAGTTGTCTAGGATGATGATTCTTTTAATGAAGGTAATAGTTAAACGTATGTTTTGAACATCAAATTCATCTTAAAGTGCATCTTTAAACATGTAATAGCTAAGCAGTAGTTATTAAAGCATCTATCTAAAATTGCATCTTTAAACATTGACCTTTGTGTTTGAGACTGAATTAGTCTTTCTTGTAATAATAAATAGCTTATATTTAAAGAGCATTATTGTTGTTATTCAAGACCTTGAAGATCCAGGTGCCACTCCTTATCCTTATATGTAAGGAGTTATACAACAATGGATATAACTTGCAAATGATCCTTTATGTTGTATTCCAGATGACAGAAAAGGAGTTCTGGACCAAATATTCAAGAGCAGAATATCTCCACAGTACAAGAAATGTAGTTGCAGCTGCAGCTGAGGCTGCTGAAGATGAGGAGCTTGCTGTTTTTCTAAAACAAGATGATATGTTAGCAAATGAAGCTCGTAGAAAGGTAATTTCTGAAGAATTGTACACTTGAATGTCATTTATATTGTGATAAGACTTTCTCTTTTATTCTCATTTTATATTCATACTATTCTTTCAGATTAGGCGTGTTGATCCAACTATCGACATAGATGCTGATGAGGGTGACGATTACACACATCTCCCGGTACATTTGTTTTCACCCGTGTTCTGCAGTCTTACTGTTAGGACCTAGTTCATGAACAAAATTTTGCTAGTAGATGCACTTTGTCCTTGATTACTGTAGACCAAAACATGAAATGATAACCCCGAAAAAAGCTATAATTTGTAAGCATAACTGTTCTTTTTCTGAAACATTATAGGTCCATATGGATGTAGTTTGGCTCAGGTTTCGCCCCACGAGACCGGCCAAACCCCATTTGTATCTAGTCTCATCCCAAGTCATGCCCCAACCCAATTGTAAGCCAACTATCAAAATCTATTAAAACCACAAACCTGAAAATACATTGATTTGACACCTACGACCTACTTTTCCCCCACCACCCCCTACATCCAAACTCAATCCAAATCATATCTCAATTCTTAAACCACAAAACTCAACTTTCAAACTCAATTCAGACTCAAACCAATTTATCGAAACCAAAATCCAGCGAAACCGAGTCAACACTGATCCATATGGATCCTATATTCCTCTGTTGTATTTTTTTAAACTGTTCGTCTTGGTTTACATGACCTAATGCCAGATTGCGTATTGGTTTTCACAGTTTGATTCAATTTGATTTTTGCATTTTACGTTCTCATGAGTATGCTTGCACAAATTATAGGACCATGGCCTATCTCGTGCTGATAGTAAGGATGTTTTGGACCCAATATATGAGCCATATAGAAGATCTTTCTCACAAAATTTGAACCAACATGCAGCAGTTGTTCTACAAGGAAGACTTGTAGGTAGGTTCTTTCATGCCTTTCACTATTCAATTCACTAATTAGGCAATGCTCTCTTGTTGTGAAACTCATGTAATTCATCTAAGTTCAAACCTTGGAGAAGCTATTTTTTTATATATTAATAGAATTGCATGTGGCAGAATTTAATGATCTGGTGGAGTAACGTCATTCTCAAATTGTTTTGTCTGTTGAACTTGTCTGTTATGTCTTTTACTAATGTATCAAACTAGTAGCCAATTGTCCTCGAAAAGTAGCTTCAGTAGTAGTTTTGTTTGTGAATTCAACCTTATGTCTATATTTACATGGGTACAGGCTATGAAATAAGCTCTAGTAAAAGCATTTTGGATCGTAATAAAGTGAACGAAATATAAGATTAATATTTAATAGCACTGCTGAAATATAAGACAACCTTGTTTTCTGTTTATTCTAACAATCTGAGAATAGATGTTGAGCTGGGAGACACAAGGTCTGTTGCTGAAGCTCTTGCCAAGACAAAACAAGGTCAGAGAAGCTCTCCCCTCTTCCTTCATTCTTATAAACACAAACATTGTTTATTTTCCATTTTGATCTTGCAATAAATAAGGTTGCTAATGTTCAAGTATATTTGCAGCTGAATTGGCTAATGAAATATCCAATAATTCCAATGGGAATTTAGAAAAAGGTCTTTCAGATAGAATTTCCCGGATGACAGAGATTGAGGATCTCCAGGGGCCTCGGGATCCTTCAGTGGCGCCCCTATCTATCAAGGTTTAACCTTCACTCTTCTATAACTTTGAACTACATTGCTAAGTGCCAAACGCCTAGAAGTTTTTACATGTCTTGATTCTTCAAACAGGATCCTCGAGACTACTTTGATTCTCAACAGGCTAATGCCCTAAATGCATTTGGGGATGCAGGTTCAGGGGCAAAGCCATTGAAATTCAGTGTATACTCCGGTGAAGCCTATGACTCCTTGAGGGAACTTGTATCTGAAGTTAGAGTCAAGGGGTTCAGTAAACCAGTTATGAATCCAGAAGTCGCTCTTCAGGTATTCAATCTTCGAAATACATTAGTGTCTCTTAACTTTAATGACATGATTTATGTAAGAGAGGTTTTCCGTCGTATCAATTTTTGATGCAGGAAAATAACTGCTCGGTGTTATTACATATAGGTTCTCAATGTCTTGATCCAGAATATTTCTAGCACTAAGCATAGTCTGGGAAAGAGTCCACATGACAGTGTCCTGGATACGTTGCCAAAAGTTACTAAAGATGAACTCTTACATGTAAGCTGTCAGTAGTTGTGCTTCATGGAACATAAATGCATTATCTTTTGTTTGATGAAGTTATCTAATGGAGTGTTGTTTCTTTGGTAGCATTGGACTTCTATCCAGGAATTATTAAAACACTTTTGGTCATCATACCCGATTACAAAAAAGTATCTGTATGAAAAGGTAATTATGCTTCGTTGATTGAGCTTGAGATGTCCAATATGTTGGAGCGATTCAGTTTTTTGAAAGGATTCTATTTCCAGTTCTTATAAATTTGTATCTTAAGAACTTAGCTTAAACCTTGTATTCAGTTTTTGAAAGGATTCTATTTCCAGTTCTTGATATTTAAACCTTGTATCGGATTTTTCTGGGTAATTAGTTGAGTTTTCTATATGATTGGCCAGACCATGCCCGTCTGAGTTCTGTCAGCTTAGTATTCTTATGCTTTACTCAATAACAGGTAACCAGATTGAAAGACGCAATGTCACAAGTATATCCTAAGTTACAGGTACTGTTTACATATTTTAGATATGTTTTTTGCTTAACTTATGATGATCGCCTATATTACTTGACCAATTTTATTTTTAGGAGATTAAAGAATCTGTGCAGTCAGATTTTAGACATCAAGTTTCCCTTCTTGTTCAGCCAATGCTTCAGGTTAGGCTTTCTGTCAGATTTTAGACATCAAGTTATGTAGCCATAGTCACCATGATAATTCCTATTTATGAAATAACCATCTTTGGTGGCGCAGGCTTTAGATGCTGCTTTTGCATATTATGATGCAGATGTACAGAAGAGATCTGCTAAGAGTGGAGAAAAACCCAATGGGTTTGTGTAGATGAAATTTTACCTTTTATTCATGGCCAATGTCCTAGTTGAGAGATAAATTATATCTTACAAAATTTTGATAGTTTTATTTTCTTGAAAATAATCTCATTATATTATCATCGAAGGGCGATTGTTAGATGTTTGAAATGGAGTTGACTATATTGTTTCACTCCCAACGCCACCATTTCACTGAGTTCAAATTCCGTAGACTCTGTTTGGTCTCTCTAAGCTCGTTTCTTCAATTACTGACTGTGAAACCGTGTATTGCATTTAATCTGAAATTTTCATTCATCTGCATTGTTCTCTTCTACGAATTTTGTGTTTATCGTCTGAATGATTTGCAGTTTAGAACATTTTGGATCTCAAATTATCAACCTCTTTCAGGTATTTGGTTCCTATATCTATCTACAGTTCCGATGTTGCATTTTTTTTTTTTTTTTGATCCATTGACTGTACCAACAAATTAAAGTGGGACTAAATTACAGTAATTAAATAATTAACAATCTGAAAAACTAGTATGAAATTAAAATATAGTATTAATGTTTCTGGTGAATGGTAGTTGAGGAGAAACTGTGTTGGGAGTATAAAAACCCTCTAATTAGCAAACTAACTTACAGAAAAACGTAGGGGTAAAGTTGGTTATAATTTATTTCTTACCGTAACCTGTGATAGAAGTTAGATTCTTTTTTAGAGAATTTGTTTATATAGTTGCCCATGATTCAACTGCTTCATTAGTCGCAACATGACCATCGAGAATAAAAGAATAATAGACATTTGTGTAACACACCTAAACACGAAATACTTTGTTATACATTAAATGCTTGAAAAATTACCATCTTAATTTTTGGCCAAACAAATGTAGTTGTGATGAGGATATAGGATCAATATTAGGTAAAAACACAATTCAAGATTATATATCTTAAATTTATAGAGTTCATCCAGCGCATACAGAAGTAACTTATCAATTTGGCTATCTTATACAATTTGGTTTATCCTTTTTTTGCACCAAACGAGCTCTAAATTTAGCTCAACTTCATTCCTGTAGTAGAAAAAATGAAAAAAACATGTTAAACATAAAACATACTAGCATAATCAAATTAACAAATAATTTCCAAGCAAAACTTAGCACATAAAAGAATTAGAGGAATAAGGTCATGTGAGGCGTAGAACTGATTAAAACTTCATCATCAACATCAACATGAATAAATAAAGAAATAAAAATTCGGAAAAGCACAAAGACAAATTAATATACAACGTAACTACGGAAGGAAGAAAATTAAAAGACCCAATTGATGAGATGAATCAATCAATTGCCCTAAAACGGCGGCGGAGCACTTAAACCCAAGAATGGGCGTCCGCAGAAGGTGGCGGAGTCTCCATTGACGGCGGCGGGGTCGCAATCATGCAATGTGTCCTTCAATTTGTGGAAACCATGTTTGAAGACCCCAAATCCGAACAAAAATCCAATCGCCATTACGACTAATACCACGCACATGCAGAAGCAGCACACTTTTGTTCCACAACACATCTTATGATAATTCTTCCTTTAAAGTTAAAAATGAAAAAAAGAAGCTCAATTCGTGATTCTTAAAAGAAAAAAAAGAAATCAATTAAATTAATGTCGACATTTGGTAATTGTATAGTAGTGAGAGGGGCTTATATATATACATCGCATATCAGACGTGGGAACTAATGTTATGGAGTGGATTGAGGAGTGTAAAGTTGGGGAACTAGACTAACTAATGTTCGTGTTCTGTTCTACTAAGAAAGAAAGAGAGTATCTTTTTATCACGTTCTTGAAGCGGTTACTCCACGCATTCTCTTCCTTACGGAAAAGGTGATGTCATTCGCTTTCACGTTTAAATTCTTGTTCAGTCATGATTTGATCAACTCATTCAATCATAATGCAAGTGTATTTGTCATGTAGTTATTTTGGGTTCGGTCAAATCCGATCTTGATTAAAAAATTCCCACTTTTACATTATCTTTTTGGGGTTGAGAAATTTTTTTTTTTTAAATTATTGAGAAATTATTTTATTTGTGCATATGTAGTGGATGATATAATGCAATTCGTCTTGTATGTTTCTTTTTATATGTTTTATTCATCATAGTCTTCTTACTATTTTTTCATAAATTTTCATAAACTATTGTATTAGATAAACCTACATAGATATGTGCATAACACGGGCGCATACTGGTTGACTATAAAATTGCACCCTATTATTTGTATGCAAAAAAAAAAAAAAAAGAAAAACAGAATCATTGAGTCTCGTATTTTTGTTAGGAATGTTAGGATGGAAATTAGGAGCTCTGTCTCATTCCTAACTTCTCCGATTTGACTTTTCTCCCTAGTCCTAATAAACTTTTTATTCATTTTGTCTGGGGATTTCTTTTACCTCCACATAGATTTATATGTCTAATTATTAATTGGAATTAATTTCCTTATCCAAAAAGATGGACACCTTTTCATACGTACAGAATGTAAGATAATTTATTTTCTAAAAGATTTTTACACAACTTTCGGATTGCAGGGAATCGTTTTGGGCCCTTTTTTGCTCATAAATCACATGGTTGGTGTATTTCCTTTGTATTTTTTTTTAAATAGAATTTAAGCTTTCTTCTTTATTTTTAGTCTTTTATTCAATATCCAAAAATAGTTTTGTACAGTTTGGGAATCATTATACTAAAGCCCACAAGTATGGTTAAACTAGGCCCATCATTACAGGTCATACTGTAAGAAGTACGAACCTTATAAACATATTTGGACGATTAGGCCCACATACTGTCTTTTATGGAATGGGCTATAAAACCCTCAAAACAAAATCAAAATTGAGCCATTAATTTGTTAGCCCAAGTGCCGAGACTGCTAATTAAGTTCCAAGATTTATGATAATAACATTTTAGCAGAGTTTGAAGATCATCTTAAACTACCATTAATTAATAGTATGTATATTATATTGCACTTGTTACTTTGGATTCGGTCAAATTCGATTTGGAATAGAATTTCTCCACAGTGAGAAAAAGCTTAAGTGAACTTTCTATACCATGAATATAACCACAATAAATAATCAAGATGTATATTATTTATTATTTGACGAATAGTTCGACTTATTTTTTCATCATAGATCACTCAAGAGTCGAGATTACATTATGTATTGTATCTATTGACTAGTTATATAAGTATGTATTCTAACTCGTAACAAATAATATGAGGCCATTTTGAAGAGTGCTTACAATTATGATTGGATCACCCAATATTAAAAAAAAAAAATGATCATTCAAACTCCGAATATTTTATGAAAGTGGGGAGTAAAAATAATGCGTGGGTCTTAGATGTCTATCGCTTAGCACTTTGCTGGCGTAATAATGTGATGCATGCAGCATAATTAAGGTGGAGTGCACTAATTAAAATATTATATATTAGGCTGTGGAGTCATAATTGCGATCGATATGTTCTGCATGGGGGCCGGCCGGCCGGCCGGGTAGAAAGTTGGTATATTATGATCTCACCTTCTAAAAGAAATTAAATACTGTAGTAAATAGTACAAATATGGGAAAATTCTATAATAAGTGTAAGTTTTATATTAATTAGATGCATTAAATTGTTTTTATAAAAAAAAAAAAGATGCATTAAATTGCAAATCTGAGCATTAATTCAATGTTCTTCTGTAACTACCACCATTGTTAGCAAAGTTCATTTACATCTCAACTAAATTAACGAGATTGGGGATCCTCTCTCTCCAATGAATGATTAGTAAGTGGGTGAGTAATAATAGCTTTATATTTAATAATAAAATTAAAAGGAAACAGGTTATTAATATATCTAAACTTCTAAACATGTCAAGATAATTTGAAAAATTACATATTTTATCCCACTTCGTATATCCTAATTTTCTTTTAATAATCTCGAAGATTTTGGGAAATTCATTGAATTCAAACTGGCAAAGTAGATTAAAATTCAGATCAAATCCGACCCAAACTCATTTTTTTCATATTTAATAATAATAATTGGACTACCTAAACTAAATATTGACCGGTTTGGATGTATATATTGGTATTGTTTGATTTTGTTTAAGTGAAAAATACTTTGAATTGGCATTTAGAAGATTCTCTTAAAACCTATATCATATAATTGAAACATGATTTGAATGTATTTTGATTATAATATTTTTAATGTAAAATAATGTTAATCTAATGGTGAGTTGAATTTGATGACATATTAGTTGTGTTTGGATGTTGGAGTCGGAGAGAAAATGTAGATGATAACTGATATGTGTTGAATCATGTTTTTTATTTTTATTTTTGTATTAAATTAATTGATTTTATTTTGCATGATGATTGATTTGATTAAAGTATTATTATTTTGAGGTGAAGTATGATGATAACTTCATGTTTTTTATTTTTATTTTTTATTAAATTAATTGATTTTATTTTGCATGATGATTATTATTTTGAGGTGAAGTATGATGATAACTTCAAGTAACGTTTCGCCCAACTAAAATTTGAAATCGCAATAAGACATTCAAACACCATTCTTGTATATAAACTAGTTGATATATGGTAGGGCCCGCGACCCTGCGATCCGACTTAGGACCCAAATCCATGAATAAGCATGGATACATGGAATTTGGACAAGGTGGAGAGACGTCCAACCAAGCCAGCGAATAAGACCTCGCATGACGGGTTCAACTCGCTCAACGGACGAGTAACCCCTGTGAGTCCTCAACCTGGTGAACTATGACCTACGCTTACGAGTCAATTTAAGGAGTAGATCAATCGAATCAACAACCTCTCTTTCTTTTAATGGACGTGGGAAAACAAGCAAATAAATTCTCATGTATGCACGCCATAATTCCCTTAATCAAAAGGATCCGCATAACTAATGTGACCACATCACACAAGTATAAATACCCCATGCATGACATTTTTAAGACCTAATTGACAATCACATACGCATTTCATTTTTTCTACTATTCATCTTAAGTTTTCAGGCAACATCTTGCTGATTTAAGCATCAGAGAAGACTCCACCGTTACCCCACCGACGCACGACCTTTGTCTGTTTTGCAGATCTTGATGTATATATTATCGATAATTGAAATAGAGCATACTAGATTCAGAAATCTGGTATCTCACATGCATTACTAATCATTCTTAGCACGCGGATCGCGTGCATAATTTATTTTTAAACACACAAAGTAAAGATTCTCTTTTGAGATTGATCCAAAGTAAAATTGAAAAGTAATTTTATTAATGAATAATGAGTAGAATGGAGAAATAAAAAATCTACATAACTAGAAATAAAAAATCTACATAACTAGATAATATTTTAAATGTTAAGAATAATTTATTTTTCCCTCAGTCAAATCAAAACAAAACTCCCCAATAATTACATAAAAAAATCCCCAATATCACCATCTACCCATTTTCTACGAAGAATAAATAATTTTCCTAGTACACCTCCTTATTTTGGTCTCCCAAAAGTCTCTCTTTTTTCACTTACACCAAGTACACACACACACACTCTCCCCAATCTCCCATCGGATCTCTCTCCCCAGCAATCTATACATACACAATCAATATACGTATCTATACACACACCTCTTCAGATCTCTACCACTCTCCATCAATCAAGTTCCATTACTCAACTGCAAAACCAGTGCTTTTTACTGGAAATATATATAGTTGATATATAGATACACCTATACATACACAGAAATGGCTTCCCCTGGCAATCCAAACCCCACACCAGGCGGAGGTCCCTTCGATATGAAATTATTCAGACCTTCCACCCCTCCTCCCCCCACATCATCCACCCCTCCCCCCACCTCGAACCCTAATCCTCAAAATTTCCAAAATACTAACCCTAATCTCGCTTCCGCCTCCTCTTATCCGCCACCCACCGCCGGAGGCGGACCCTATTCCTTCACCCCACAAACCTCCCCTTTCCATTACCATCCTGTGTATACCCCTCCTTACCCCAGCCCCTCGCCGCCGCCTCCTCCCCACCAGGAGTTCGCTAACATGCACCCGCAGAGGTCCCTCTCTTATCCTACGCCACCGCTCCAACCCCAAGTACAAGTGCAGTCCCCACACCACAACAATTTCCAAAACCCCCCTAGTTCCCAAAACCCTAATCCAGGTGCTCGTCTGATGGCGTTATTGAGCGCGCCAGCCGCCACTTTGGAAGTCCATCCAGGCCCGATGCCAATGCCTGCCCAGATTAACCCTACTTCCTCTTCGGGCTCCGATTTTCAGGTGCCTCAGAATGTGAACATGTTGCCCTCTGGTGGTTCAGTGGTTTCACATCAGGGACCTGTAGTGATGAGGATGCTGAGTAGTAAGATCCCCAAGGGGAGGCATTTGATGGGGGATCATTTGGTTTATGACATAAATGTTAGGTTTCCTGGCGAGGTGCAGCCACAGCTTGAGGTAACGCCCATTACGAAATATGGGTCGGATCCAGGACTTGTTGTTGGAAGGCAAATAGCTGTTAATAAGACTTATATATGTTATGGGCTCAAATTGGGAGCTGTTCGGGTGCTAAATATTAACACAGCATTGAGGTCATTGCTTAAGGGTTTAGCACAGGTTAGTTTTGCATTTACTAATGGGAATTTTGTATAATTTGGAATCAGGAATATTGAGATCAGTTTGATATTATTTGAATTTACATTGACCATAGTAATTATCCTGTTGGTTACTGAATTTAGAATTTATTTTTTCTGGTGCTGCTTACAAGTTAGTTAGAGTCCTGCTAAACTAATGAATCCTGGTTGGTTAGTGATGCTGTTCTTAGCTTATACTGTCTTTTTTCCATTAGATTGGGATTGCTACATGATTTTATTGTTAGGCCTGTCTGTAGATAGTTATCATGAATATTTTAAACGTAGTTCCAGAGGTTACTTTTTTCACACAGTGACGGCAAAGAGTTTTATAGTACCATGATGTCCTGTGTTTTTAGTAAAATGCTATTCCTTTTGTTAGTTGTCTTTCTGCAGAGTAATTTTCGAATAAGAACTACTCTTGCATTGGGCATGTAACTGCTTTTTAACAAGTAGTATCCAGGGATTGTTGTTTGGTGGACTGAGCATATGGTTCTCTGCTTATTTAATTAAAATAAAATATGAATGTTGATTGTTGCCTTAATTTTGTTACCTCATTTTCTTTGGTACCTCATGGCAGCATCGTTGATTAGGAAATACAGGACTGACATTCTGCTTTTGTAATTTGAGATGGTGTGGTGATTTCTTAGCATGTATAACGATGCTTGTATTATATATTGAATAATGTATTTTCTTCCAGAGGGTCACAGACATGGCTTTCTTTGCTGAGGATGTTCACCTTTTGGCTAGGTAGACTCTTCATCAGTTGGATTTGTGATTTCCGTCTTTTGGTTCTTTAATGCTAATTTACTTGCATACAGTGCAAGTGTAGATGGTCGGGTTTACGTGTGGAAGATTACTGAAGGTCCAGATGAAGAAGACAAGCCTCAAATTACTGGAAGGATCGTTATTGCCATTCATATTACTGGAGAAGGGGAATCAGTTCATCCTAGAGTTTGTTGGCATTGTCATAAACAAGTATGCCATCCTTCGATACTTTTTGTTTGCATTTTTCGTTCTCCAGGCCCTAATTTTTGGTTAACTGGTTTTTTTGTTTTTTCTCACAGGAAGTTCTTGTAGTAGGAATTGGGAGACATGTTTTGAAGATTGATACCACTAAAGTTGGAAAAAGGGAAAAGTTTTCAGCAGAGGAACCACTTAAATGTCCCATTGACAAGTTAATCGATGGGGTCCAACTTGTTGGTAGCCATGATGGAGAAGTGACTGACTTGTCTATGTGCCAGTGGATGACCACCCGCTTGGTATCTGCTTCAGTAGATGGCACGGTTCGTCATGAATTTCTGCTTTACTCTTTCATTTAAATATTGTGTGCTTAATATCTTCTTGAATACTGCGACGAAGCAAGTTGATAACGATTTAGATCTACGATACCTTAAGTGCGCATAACTAATTTGAGAACCCAAAAAGAGGAAAAAATGAAATGGGAATATGTCCAGAAGCTAGGAGTGGACTACACTACATTAACAGAAACATATGCCTATGCCAATGTTCGACTCACCTTGGAGAAAAAAACTGACAGTTGGCTCGATAGTAAGGTGAGCTGCACTGTAGATGGATGATATATTGTTGGAAGATCATCACCTTTTCCGCTTTTTACAAGCTGAAAAGAAAGAGAGCTGTACTTATTTGTTATTTCTAAAATGAAAATAGAATGAAACAGAAACTTGAGGCCTACAATTATGTTGAAAGCTAATGAAGATGAAACTGTTTTCCTGGGTTAACAATGACATTTTTGAAATATAACCACTCAAATTTGACCTAGCTTTACAGCTGTTCCCTAAAGTGTACATTGAATCCCGATTCTGGATGACATGCGAGCGCAAAGCAATGACCCTGCAGGTAAAGATATATTGACTAGGGGGATGTACCATCGCCTATGAGTGGCCATATTGACACCTTCCTTGGGGAAAATTGATCTTCAACTGCAGCACATATGTTTTGTACCCCTTCAAATTAAGTAACAAATGTATTTGGAAGTTGAAAGAGACCAAGTACATTGATTAGTTTTAAGAGCCTAATTAAGTTAGATCCGTGGACGAAGGTGTTTGGCTTGGTGTTTAGGAACCATTAAGATCCTGAACCTGGACTTTAACTAGTATAATTGCAAGAACCTAAGCAAGAATTTTGACTGCTAGTAATCCCTTTTGATTTCTGGCAAACCGCAGTTACACCCACCATGCACTCTTCATATTTCATGACTGCTCACCTTTGAATTCTATTTGACCATGTGAATGTTCTTATATAGGAACCAGTAGTCACATTTAATCGTTATCTTCATTGTCCTTTCATATTGAATATTACAGTGCCTTATCTTCTTGCTTGTGTTGTACAAAAAGTAGTCAACTTGGTTCCAACCTAATGATTATAGTCAATGTTGAATGCCTCTGATATTCCATGGCTTGACAACCAAATACTGCTTGCATGATTAGGTTGTTTTGGTGTTTGGTGATTCTGCAGTTACATCTCAAACTGTGAGTCTGCAGTTACATCTCAAACTATGGCTGTGAACCTTCTACTGATTTTTGTCCATGATTGCAGATAAAAATTTGGGAAGATCGAAAGTCATCACCAATTGCTGTTCTCCGGCCACATGATGGCCAACCAGTTAATTCTGCCACATTTTTGGCTGCTCCTCACAGGCCAGATCATATCATACTTATCACGGGGGTAAATGCAAACAATTAAGTTTCAGATGTTTTTAGTAATGTATGTTATAAAGTTGAAATTCAGTTTATATGACAAAGTTGTTTTTGCTAATTACTCTTTAGTGTCTCTTACACTGAAAAGAAAATTCTTGCTGATTCTATATCTGTTTAAATATTTTATTACCGTACTCAAGATTTAAAGGATATCTGCAGGGCCCACTGAATCGTGAAATAAAGATATGGGTATCAGCAAGTGAAGAAGGTTGGTTGCTCCCTAGTGATGCAGAATCATGGAATTGTACTCAAACGTTGGAATTAAAAAGTTCAGAGGCTCGATTGGAAGAAGCTTTTTTCAATCAAGTAGTAGCCTTGTCACAAGCTGGTCTTCTTTTATTGGCAAATGCCAAAAGGAATGCTATATATGCTGTGCACTTGGAATATGGTCCTAACCCAGCAGCAACCCGCATGGATTACATATCAGAATTTACTGTAACTATGCCGATACTTAGTTTTACGGGGACGAGTGAATTACTACCTCATGGTGAACAAATTGTTCAGGTGTATTGTGTCCAAACACAGGCTATTCAGCAGTATGCTTTAGACCTATCACAATGTCTACCACCGCCTGTGGAAAATTTAGTCTATGAGAGGTCAGACTCTAATGTGTCACGGGAAGTTGCTACTATTGAAGGACTTGGCAATGTTGAACCTTCTGGGAGCAAACCAGCGGATATATCCATATCTAGTTCAGCCCCCAAAGCATCCATACATGAAAGTGGCTTGGAGAATGCACCTCCAGCACGATATCCAGTTACCCATGCTTCTGCCGAGTCACCCATCCTACAAGAGTTTGATTCTTCAAGTATGGAAAACAAACCAGTTCCGTTGTCCGCAGTTGCTAATGATAGTGATATTTCTTCTGTCACTTCACCTCCAATTCCTTTGAGCCCCAGGGTGTCCAGAACAGTTTCTGGTTTTAGAAGCCTATCGGGCAGCTTTGAGCATGGTCCTGCTAATGATCATAGTCTGGACCCGAAAATTGTTGAATATTCAGTTGACAGACAAATGGATGCAATTCATGCTAATTCGTCTGATATTGCTTCTGTGGATGATGATTCAAGAAATGATGACAATAGACTTTCTCAAGATGATATTTCCTTGGCTCTCAACCATCCTATTAAGTTCAAACACCCCACTCATTTGGTCACTCCTTCCGAGATATTGATGGCCAATTCATCCTCTGAGGTGAACCACAAAATTGAGGCCATAAGGGAGGGTGAACTAAACATTCAAGATGTTGCAATTAGCAATGATGCAAGAAACGTTGAGGTAGAGGTGAAAGTTGTGGGTGAAACAAGATATAGTCAAGACAATGATATTGGGACTCGAGATGAAAATCAGACTTCCGTGACAGAAAACAAGGAAAAATCCTTCTGCTCTCAAGCCTCTGATCTTGGGCTGGAGATGGCTCGAGAGTGTCGTGCCTTGTCTCCTGAAACTTATGTCGTGGAGGAAGCTAGGCAGTTTAGTGGTACTGGTGGGAATGAAACAGTTGCCCAACCTTCTATTGTAGAAGAAGTGCATGATTCAGCAAAGGATGTTCCTAGGAAGGTCATTGATTCATCAAATTCCCTACCGGCTCAACAACAACCTGCACCAAATACAAAAGGTAAAAAACACAAGGGAAAGAATGCCCAAGGATCAGGTCCATCTTCACCATCACCTAGTGCTTTCAACTCAACAGATTCTTCTAATGAAGCAGGCATCAGCTCTAGTAATCCTCCTGTAGAAAATGCATTTTCGCAAATCTTATCCATGCAAGAAATGCTGAATCAGGTAATGGTCAATCTTCTCGATTAAAATAGCTCAGAACTATTGTTACATTTTCCGGCACTGCATTATCTGGTGGTTGTATTTCATAATTCTCCATGCTTGGTCTTTTAGATTTGTTACATCTCGTGGTAGTTTCTTAAGTAGTTTTTTCCATCAAAATGGTTTTAAGTAAATTTAGCCTAGCACGACTGACATTAAAAACTCCTTCCGGTTTTCTTTTTACATTTTAATTTTGTTTCCCAATTCCATAAATTCTTTATCGTGAAGTTCTGTTCAGTTCTAGAGTAGATATCGTTCTTGTCTCTTCCTTGTCCAAAATTGTTAGTAGCTAATCTGAATGTGTTTAATTTATTAATGCATCACCAATATATCTATTTGTAATAACAAATTGTCCATTGCAGGTGATTTTGCTGTGTAAGCAGCTGCTTTAACCTTTTCTTGTTTCTTCATGTTTTTGCAGCTTGTAACCATGCAAAAAGAAATGCAGAAGCAGATGGCAATGATGGTTGCTGTCCCTGTTACAAAAGAAGGTAAAAGACTTGAGGCAGCCTTGGGACGGAGCATGGAGAAAGCTGTCAAAGCCAATGCTGATGCTATGTGGGCTCGTTTGCAAGAAGAGAATGCAAAACATGAAAAGGCAGCACGGGAGCGTTCACAACAAATAACAATTATGATTAACAATTGCTTAAACAAAGACTTACCTGCAATCATTGAGAAAACTTTGAAGAGAGAACTGACCACAGTTGGGCAATCCGTTGCACGAACAGTTACTTCTACAGTTGAGAAAACAATATCAACTTCTATTGCAGAGAGCTTCCAGGTTTGCATTTTCTGTCTTTTGTTTGCATTTATTGTGATCTAATTTATTCCTGGACCTCACCTGATTTATATTATCAGAAAGGGGTAGGTGATAAAGCCGTAAATCAACTGGAGAAATCAGTCAACTCCAAACTTGAAGCCACAGTCGCAAGGCAAATCCAAGCTCAGTTTCAGACTTCTGGCAAGCAAGCTCTTCAGGTATGATTTAAGAAGAAAACGTTTGATTCTTTTTTTTTTTTGGGTCTAAGTTGAAGTTTCAGGCCAGGTTTGGAACAAGTGTTAGCAAGCATTTGTCCAATTACTCCACATGAGGGATTTCGGACATGAACACACCAAAATTTTCACATGATTATTTATGTTCCTTTGACATGTTCTAGACTGCATGATGCCAGGGAGTAAATAATTGTTTTGTTTCCAAATTTTCTTTTTTTGTTCAGTGTCGCAACAATAATATTGAATCCTGCATTAACAATTAAGTAGGCTCTCTCTGACAGTAGAAAGAGTCGGATCATCATTTGCAATCATGGAAATGTGGAAGCTAAAAGAATTTCTTATATTATAAGACTTTAATTTGTTAATTATCTTTGGGAGGTGGCTTATCTGCTTGCTAGTGTACCTTTCCTGTAAATACTAGATGGCCTTGCTAACTGAATCTGATTAGATTGCTATAATATAATTTTAATTTGTGATGCAGGAGACATTTAAATCAATTTTGGAAGCTTCTGTTATCCCTGGATTTGAGATGTCATGCAGAAGCATGTTTGAGCAGGTTGATGCTACATTTCAGAAAGGAATGGTTGAACATACAGCAGCAGCTCAACAACAATTTGAGGCATCACATTCACCATTGGCACTTGCACTAAGGGTATCCCAATTATTATTGTTTATGGCATATTTTTTTAAGACGTTCTGGTACTACCAGGAATGACATCTCACTCATGGTGCCACATTGTTGGTATTGAAGGATATAGTTGTTTTTTGGTTGGTTATCTGTTTCTTTACTTAATATCCGCAAGTCCCAATAATATGTCTTTATTTTTTAGGAAGCTATAAACTCAGCATCATCAATGACTCAAACTTTAAGCAGCGAGTTGCTTGATGGTCAAAGAAAATTAGTAGCTCTGGCTGTTGCAGGATCTAATACTAAAGTAACAAATCCTTTGATCAGTCAATTGAGTAATGGTCCTTTGGGTGGTCTTCATGAGAAGGTTGGCTCTGTTTCTCATATCACTTTCGGGAAGTTGTGTAAATGCGTTTTATTTTGTAACAAGAAATTTGTGTGCTGCTATCAAAACTGTTTTATCTGAAACCAAGTTTGAATGTTATAGCTCGAGGCACCTCTTGATCCAACAAAAGAGCTATCTAGATTAATAGCTGAGCGTAAATACGAGGAGGCTTTCACAACTGCCCTGCAAAGGAGTGATGTTACTATTGTATCATGGTTGTGCTCTCAGGTATGGACTCTCTGTCTGTCTTTTCTATTATATGGCTTATATATTTCTGTTCAGTGTGGTTGGCATTGCCTTGTTAAGAATCCTGTTTAGCATACAGATTAACCGAACAATAGTTTCATCTTATTAACTATATTTTCTATGGCGTTGCAACTGAGCTTTTCATTTCCTACAAGGTTAAAAAGAAAATGTTTAGCATACAGATTAACTGAACAATAGTTTTGTTTTATTAACTAGCTTTGGCTGCATAATTAATGAACAATCATTAAATTTAAACTCTTTCTTGTTTTAAGACACTTGGGGTAAAGTTATCTAGTGCGAATACGATTGTTATACATGTTATTAGTTCATCTGAATCATTTTTTTTAACTCACAACTGAGTTGTGGGTCACAACATTTTAAAATTGGAAAAGTATGCTCTTGTTCTATATTGTATTAGTTCCTATAAAATTAGTTTTAAGTATGCTTTTGACACTAAACTTAAGCTTGTGGGATGAAGTTATTTTCCATTCATATTTTTTTTCTTCGTATTTTTAGGAAAACAATATCAAAACCCTTCCTGCTGGCCCCCACCCCCAACTCCAACCCAAAATGCTATTAACTGAAGCTTTTAATTTCCTTTGTTACTTGTTACCATAAATCATTTGTAGATAAATGTTTTTCTTCACCTGTAAAATTTGACTGCCTTTTGTTCTGTACCAGATTGATCTACCTGGAATTTTATCAATGAATCCCCTACCTTTGAGCCAAGGCGTACTCCTTTCTCTTCTACAGCAGTTGGCTTGTGATATCGTGAATGAGACCCCTCGTAAATTAACATGGATGAGGGAGGTTCTATCTGCCATAAATCCAACTGACCCGATGATTATGATTCATTTGCGGCCTATCTTTGAGCAAGTCTATCAAATATTGAATCACCATCGCAATCTCCCGACCACTAGTGGTGCTGAAATTTCTAACATTCGCTTGATTATGCATGTTATCCATTCCATGCTCATGAGCTCGAAATGATTTTTCCATTGTTTAAAAGATAATGGAAGGTGAAGTTTGTACAAATTTCAAGGGATGGATACTTGTTTGAAGGATAAGATGAATGATGTGTAGAGTTGAATTTCTCGCTTTCTTTTGTTTTTCACATTTTTATACTCAAGGTTTGAACAGTTTCCTCTGTTAGTGATTTGATGGAACGTACTTATTGTTCATATGCAATTTTGTATTTGTACGCCTATGTTCTGCAGTTATATGCCAGTATTTCTATTTTATTAATTTTTAGTAAAAAAAAGTGGGTACTCTTTTTTATTTTATTTTTATTACAAAAGTGATACTCTAATTTACAACTTCCTATTATATGCATGTTTACCAGTTAGAGATGATTAACCCACTTGGTGTTCCAAATATCCGTTTTCATGTACGTTGCAAGGATATATATATATATATATATATATATATATATATATAATATGATATGGATATGACAATATAAATACGGATGTAAAAATATAATTTAAATTAATGCATAATCAATTATATTTTTCAATTTAAATTTCAAAATAAAAAATAATCCACTTTAACATAAATAAAAGTTATGTAACTCCAAAGCATACATAATTCATTCTTAATATAATGAGTTAATGAAAATAATTTATCTTTGAGATTTTATTACCTAGAAGAGATTTCAATAAGAGACGGAATAGCGGTACTAAACCCTGTAAACTTTATCATTTAAACCCTATAAACTTTATTATTTTTCTATAATTTAAATTTAACTCGAAATATTACATAAAATATCCCCACGCGTATTCCAGCAGTATCCGATACACTATTTTGTATTTTTTCGAAGTATCCGTGTATTATAGGTTTTCATTCAAGGAATTTTTCTCATAAGAGTGGCTGGAAGGTAATCCAATTTGTCCAGCTCTATATTAGAATTTAGTCAAAATTGCAGAAAACGTCCCAAACTAATCAGTAATTTTGGGTTTTCGTCCCAAACTATATCACCTCACCGAATTTCATCCCGTAATTTAATATTTTTTTGGAATATCGTCCCACCATTAATTATGAGATGAAATTGCACATGTGCCGTTAAATTGCCACTTGGCTGCTTACTTGTCATGACGTGACAAATTTTAGCATGAACAATTATACAATATTGCATAATTCGTCCCAAACTAATTATAAGATTGAACCGTCATTTCCACTAAATTAAAAATTTAATATTGGGACTAAATTCGTGCAAAATGGTAAATTACGTGACGAAATTCGATGAGTTGATATAGTTTGAAATGAAAAACCAAAATTAGTAATTAGTTTGGGACAATATTCCGAAAAAATATTAAATTACATAACGAAATTCGGTTAGGTTATATAGTTCGGGACGAAAATCCAAAATCACTAATTAGTCTGGAACGTTTTCTGCAATTTTGCCGAGAATTTATTTACTAACTAATTCAGATTTTGATTGAAATATATCACATTTTGCAAAATAATTGTCTTATAAGCTATGGTCCTGAATCAAACTTTATCATATTAGTTAATAGTCCACGTAGCCCGTGGTATAGCGCGGTTCATAATGAGATACAACTCATTCGATTCGCAACGACATGCGCTATAATCTATCTTTTAGCTCGGATTATGTGTGTTATTTGCTCTATATCACGCTGTAACGAAGGATGTTTACATATGAGGGTCCTGCTCCTATTTATACTATCATTTTTTTAAATGGATGGTAGAGATCATCTTGATCTAATGGCTAAGAATAGTTCCTTACAAACTTATAACTTTCTACATATGCTTTCCAAAAATGTCACTTATAACTTTCTACATATGCTTTCCAAAGATGTCCTACACTCTGTACAATATTCTAGGGAGATCTAAAGTGCTCCACTAAGTTCTGCACTTGTATAGAAAATTCTGGAAGTCTCTAGACTTGTGTAGAACCTTTCGGACCCTTCCGAACTCTCCATACATGAGTAGTTCTATCTGGAACTCTTCGGAAACCTATAGTTTTTTGGAGAAGTAACTAGATTCTTCTATCGAGCTTCCTTCATAGAATGTTGTAGAATTTAGAACTATGCATAAGCGTTGAAAATTGTCTAGAAACCTCGTGCTTAGCTGAGCTTATTGGTTAGGCCAAAACTATTTGGCCAAGTATTGTAGCATATAGTATTGTGACACTTGAAAAAACAATGTTAAAAATATGTATCGGCTGGCGACTTCAAGTCCAAAAAGCGCGCGTTTCGCATTGCTCTATCTTCAAGAAGCGTTTGCACCTCGCAGCGCTATGCGCCATTAACTACTATAAACTTTATAATTATTTAAGTGACTTATTAAGTTGATTTTTTTTCTTATATTTATTTATGACATTTTAATCCTTCAAACTATTTTGTATATATAGATATGTGATATAATTAAATTATAATATAATTATTTGAAATTTAATCAAATTGATTGATCAACCTTATTAAATGACAAAGAATTATAAAACGGAGAGAGTGAAAATTCTTTTTTTTTTTTTTGATCTACTAGACTGTATTTACAGCTCGGACCGAAGAGTGCAAAGGGTATAGGTCCTCCCCAGTGTGATGTCTCCAGTAGGATTCGAACTTGAGTCTCGCCTCTGGGGGTCGCAAGTCACTACCACTTGGCCCAACCACCTTGGGTGAGAGAGTGAAAATTCTAATTGTATTCAAGTCTTCTAGTATTTTAATTTAATTGGATTTTGAACAAAACCTTGAATCTTAGAATTTGATTTATCGGTTTCAAAGCTTCCTACTTAGGCAGCATTTTATTTAGAAGCTGTTGTAAAATACTTCTCTTACATTGTTTGCCACAAGGTATTATGCTTCTGAATCCTGATGTTTCATCATACCAACTACGTTAATTGCCAAAATTAATTTCTGTTACCAAGTACAATCGACCTACATATCTTTTCTTTCTTTTTAATATTTTCACACCGTTTAAAAAACCTTCACTCTGTGAACCGGGTCTTTTCTTAATTCCTAATTATTATTTCTGGTTATAGAATTGCTTTGTCCGGATAGCTGGATAACTTTCACCGGTTGTAGGACAAAATTGAGATATTCCTGTGCTTGATTCATCCACAACAACATATGCATTCATTCAACTGATTTTGCTAATATTCCTCAGGTGTATATAAATCTAGGTCCATACCTATACTTTGATCACCAACTTTCTATCTAAAACATTCAAGTCCAGATTACAGTATCATTAGCAATATAAAGATACATTTGAGTTAATTAATTAGCGCAATTTGCTAATTACTTGGTAGAAGATAAATGCTTCTGCATTGCTTTTGTGGAGTCATGAGCAAAACATTTTTGCCTAAGAATTACATAAGGGTACCCAATAACTGAAAGAAAATGGGCAGGCTTCGAAAACGAAACTATTTCATACCAGACATTGTTCTTTTCGTCCATTGTAATTGAGAAACGCTCTTCACCAGCCAGCAAGTGTCCTTGAAGTGTTCCACTGCCAAAACCAAACGAGGAAACATCGTTTTTGAGGCTCTTGTGTTGTTCATCAACATAAACAACTTCCAAAGGCATCACAAGCCACGGGATAAAAGTCTTAGCACACACACAAAACTTCATCCCAGTTTGAACGGGAGTGTTTGGATCAACGAATGTCCAGTTCAAGGTAAAGTGCTTCCAACTCTTTAGAGCACTTTTGCCTTTCTCGAAAGTCTCGAGACCTGAACCAACTAACGCCCGAGCATGGTTAACAAAAAACCTATCGTTTAATAGCTCCTTATCTTGCTTAAGGGTAGATGCTGGCTTAGCAGTAGCCCCCTTGAAGTTAACATCATAATTGAAGGTACCGGACTTGTTGATGCATGATTTCTGTTCTTGATACGATGGGCAATCCCAGAACAAGAAAACCATCACAAATCCTAGTGAAAAGAAAGGAAAAAGTGGTAAATAGATGAACCAAAGCTTTGAGGGGCGTATGGTATGCTGCATTAACCAAATATGTTGAATTCCAATAAAATCTCAGAACATTACTTTTTAATAACTCATCTATACATTTATTCAGTTCAAGACTTCATTTTACTTTTTTGCATTGAAGAAACTAAATAATCAACTCCACCCATAACAATTGATCAGTTACTACATCACATATACTTTGCAATAGTAATTATCAAGTGACTAGTCTACAATAACCATCAGAAGCAACTTCATCCAAATAAGAATACTGTTATATTATTATCACTTTCTTTTTGAGAAGATATTATCACACTTATAAATAAATATCAGTGTTGAATTAAGCTACCACTTATGAAACTGGAGCAAGCACCTTGCAGATTAAATTAATCATCCAAAGAGAGAAAGGATTAGAAATAGATACCCGGATTGGAACCTACTTTGACCGAATTAGGGCAAGAAGATGAGGATGAGCTGGTCAATTATGAATTTGGAGTCGGTCAGAAGTGAGATAGGAGTTGGACTACTTTCTGTTTGTTCAGGCAAGCAACGGTTTGGGGAATTGAACCGCCCGGTTTCATTTGGTTTTATTATTGGTCTGATCCGATTCAGGATTCATAGGTTTGTATTATAAATGGGCTATACAAATACATAATGGGCCTATTGGATCGATATTCTTATATAGGCTTCATTATATTTTACTGATAAAGGTCCACAGATCATTGCTTTGAGTAAAATAACACTGATTGATTTAAAACAATCCAAATCAATAGGTTATTTATTGTTGAATTTTTATCTTTACCTTTTTTTTTTTTTTTTCCCCATAAATGCACAAGCAATAATTTTTTTTTGAGAAAATGAACTCAATGAAATAATGTTAAATCATAATCAACCAGAATTAGTTAACTCAATAGTACGAAAACCGTGAAATGAAAATAATAATTTGAAGTGAGTTTAACGCTTTTTATCATAATATTAAGTTTAGTTTGGTAGATAATATGTAAATGAGGGGTACTTTTGTCAAACCTCTTTTGCAATTTTTGGAAATTGAGTTGGTTGTTAATAGATTAAAACAATTATTTAAAGTATAAACTTGTTCAAGAGGTAGTAGGTGATCCAATTAATTTCTAAATTAAGCACTAAAAAAGGGTTGTACATTTACGGCTATGTCATATAATGATTTTCCATAAACAATCCAGCCCCTAATTGTATATTTTTATATCCGTAACCGTGTAAGTATCATACGATCAAATCTTTGCACTGAGCAATGTTCTGTTCTTTTTTTGTTGTTGTTTTTCTTTTCGACCCACTCCATTAGTTGTTTTGTGTCTTTAGAAGCTGGAAATGGACTCTCATCTCATCTCATCTCATATTTACGGGTATTAATTAGGTTGCATATATATATATATATATCATCAGTCAGTTGGGCTTTTCCCTGAATTATAATTTCAATCTTTATACATCAGATCGAAGTTGATAGCATAGAATTATCATGATGTACATTACATGGTTGGTGGTACTTATGCTCAGGTCTTAATCTGATGATGACATTTTACTGAATACAATTAACAGAAGAAGTGAAACTTGTTAATTGTTATGAGATCTTTTTTACGTATTAACATTTCTTAAAAGTAATCTGTATGTACATTATGACTTCCATGAAAAAGAAAAAATAGACAATTCAATATTAATTATACTACTACTGTTTAATTATTCCCCCCTTCTTATTTAAATTCCATAGCAACAGTCAGTTGGCGTTGGCGTTGGCGTTGGCGTCTTGAGAAGAAAATCTTAGTTGATTTTGTAATCACAAATCAAAAGTCAAATTATGCATTGCTCTGTCATTAGCCAATGATCACAAAAAAGCCACGCAAATTATACACAACGGGCCAATAATTAATAAACAAGTAGCTACGAGTATTATTCTGCTTTTTTCTTTTTTTCATATCCAAATTGACTTCACTATTTTTAATTAACCACTCCAACCACCACTCCAACCAGTCAGATGAAATCTGATCAACCACAACAATCTCAAATAACAAAGATTTCTCTTCATTAAAATTTCCCTATACAAACGGTTTAAAAATCTAAAAGAAAAAAAAAAAAAAAAGGAAGAAAAGAGCTAAATATTTACACCAGAGGTCAGGCTCTCTTTGATAAAAATCACCAGCACTGATCCGTTTCCCACCTCCGAGTCGAGTAAAATCTTCCTCGACCAGGTCCAGATACACCAGCAGCAGCAGCTTTCCACCGCCGCTGCGAATTAAAATTCAAATTATAATCGTACACCGCTCTTGCGTCAGGATCTGACAGAGTGGCGTAAGCGTCGTGGATCTCAATAAAATTTCGGCCGTCCGTTGAAGTAGCAATCGAGGAATCCATAAATCGCGAGGTAGCGTCGGGATGGTACAACTTGGCGAGCGTACGGTACGCCGTTTTGATCTCCGTTTGCGATGCGTTTCGTTTGACACGAAGGACCTCGTAGAGACTTTTCCTGTCCACTGCCGCCGCTGAGTGAGGCGCCACCTCCGCCATGGATGTTCGAATTGACATTCTTCGGTGGAAGGTGGAAGAGGGTTGAGAAGGAAGGGTTAGGGATCCCAACATTGAATTGAATTAGATGAATTGAGGAGAGAATTTTTTGTGAAGGGGAGAATGGTTTATTTTATGGAAATGAGAAGATAAATAAGGGTTTATATCAAAATATGCAAGTCTAGCAGAAATTGAGGGTCGGGCCCACTGCGGGTGGGCCAACCTTTTTTTGTGAGGGAAAGCTGTGTGTGCGTATTCTGGGGGTGATACTGATTACTGCGTGCTTACATGGCACATTGGATGGGTTTAAATTTGCTTCGCTTCTAGAAGGTCAGGGGAAAATAGCAACTTTAATCCTTTAATTTTGACGGGGATGTGAAAATGGTACATTTTTAGTTTCGACAAGCAATTTATAACCTTTATGTTTTAAGTTATCGTCTTACCCGTTATCCTAATTCTAAATTCAACGAAATTAAAATTAGTATTCATAAATTTCGAAAAATATTTAATAAAAAACATGAAATGTCCAAACTGTAATCCAAAAAACTCAGCAATATAAGCTATTAATGCCGTTGTTTTAGGGCCCCATTTGTTTATTTTGTCTCCTAAAGTTGTTTGTTGTACGTTATATAAAGTTGAATTATTCTACCAATTAAAAAGGCGATACAGTAAGAAAATGCCCTATAATTGAAGAACCTTCTCTTTTTAGCTCAACTTGCACACAAAATATCTAATGCCACCTCAACGGATTTTGCAAGATTTTAACGTTACGTTGAAGGCTAAAAGCGCTTTTCACATTGTCTTGCAACTTTTGCAAAAAAAACTTTTGAGGCCTGTTTGTTTGGTGTTTGAGAAAGTAGTTACAGAGAGTAGTGGAACTTTGTGAAATAATTTCGATTAGCGTAATATTGTTTGTTTGAGTTTTGAGAGAGTAGCTAGTTTGAGAAATAAAGTAGGCGTAAGTTTTTTTTTTTGAAGAGTTAAGTTGTAGGTGTAAGATGTGTAAAACTTTATGTCAAATTATGTTTGTTATGTGAGATAAATTGTATAAAAGATATGTTACTTTATGTCAAATTAGAGTAGAATTTGTATATGTTTTGTTTAGAGATAAGAAAATTGTTGTTTGTTTGACTTTTAAATGAGTAGTTTGAAAAAATTGAGGGATGAAAAATTTATTTTATAAAATAAAAAATATATTTGTTTGACATTTCTAAAACACGATTTTTTTTTTGGAAAACACCAAACAAACATGCCAAAGTGTCCGTGTGAATAACTAAGGCTGTATGTGGATGGGTTTTGGCCCGGTCTCGTGGGTTTCGCGAGACCGAGCCAAATTCCTTTCAAATGAGTTTTCGCCAAACCCATAAAACCATCAAAAACCTATTCAAAAACTCACACTCAAACTCTTCAAACCTATAAAACATTGATTTGACACCTACAACCTACTTTTTCCCTCAAATCTCACTAAAAAAGACATTGATTTGACACCTACCATCTACTTTTTCCCCTAAACCCCAACATCCAAACCCAATCCAAGTGAGGTTTCAACTTATTCAAATCACAAAACCTAACAGCCAAAACCCATCCAAATGAGGTGTCAAAGGTTTCATCGAAACCACCCAAACTATTTTTTTTAAACCGAGACCCGTGAAACCGAGCCAAAACCCATCCAAATAGACCCTAAAGTAAAAATATTGCTTAGGAAATATCTGATTAGAAACAAATCCACCTGAATTGGTTTGAAAAACAATGAAGTTAATTATTACCTGAAATGGCATATAAATCCCACTCTTTTTTCCTAACGGAAATTGATAGACTGAAAGTGAAGTGAATTAAACTGTCTTTACTTAATTAGTTATAAAATTACTAAAAAATCAATTTGTCTGTCTCACGTGCCAGTGCTTCTAGAAGAAAGAGCTATGATCTTTTCTGATGATACCACGTGTCCCAAATACCAAGTCTTCTAGAAGGCCTCTCTCTTTTCACTCGACGTCCGCGGTTCAGTGTCCAAAAGCAAAGTTTTAAATCGACGATTTAATTACAGAAAATGAGTTAAAGAGCAATTAAATCAATTACTGGGATATTCACTATGATTGTTATATCATGATGGATAATTAATGGTGTGACTGTTTTAAAATTTGAGGAATTGTAATGTGGATTAAAGCTAATGAGAGTAAAATTAGACTTCTGAAAAGAAAAGGAAAAACGATAGAGAGTGCACAAAAGAAATTCAAGCTCCTAAGAAGGAATTAAAATCTCATTAATCATTAAGGCTAATAATTTTTAAGGACGTTAATGAATAATGGTGTGAAGTTTTGTTTCGTCTATCATAGTCCTCGTAATTACATAACAATATCTAAGAAAATATATATGCAAAATGATACGAAATGTGCAAATAATTGTGACAGTATAATATATTGGTTGATTTTTTATGAAAATTATAATTTTACTACAATGAACAAAATGAACTACTCTATTATATTATATCAATGACAAATTAGCGACTATTTAAATATATATATATGATGATGTTACGAGTTTTAATCTAATTAAATATTGGATTATTATACTGACAGTGACACGAGGTTAAAATATCATTTTATTAGTAGTTAAGAGGAGTAGAGAATGTTGTTGACTTGAACTGCCAACATTAATCAACAACTTATAAGCAATTAATTGAAAAATTATAACATGGAGAAATCTCCTATCATACTTTGGTGTCACGTGAACATAAACCATGTTTATGAGTATTGCATAATTCTTGTCGGAAAAAAAATCACTACATAATTAATTTAAGAACTATGACATCATCACAATTGATGATAAAAAAATTCTCAAGCAATTGACATACTAGACAATTTAATGACCAATACTTTTGGCCAACTTGGACTCTATTCCAAGACCCCAAAATTTGCTATACCATGTTTGTGTATATGGTAAAATCTCATTAAAAGTATTTAGATCAACTAAGAAGAAACCGTATGAATTTGGTAAAATACGCACACTTTTGAACAACAATAATCTAGAATTCCGTATATTTCTCAAGTTTAGAATTTTGGCCGAATTGCAAAATTTGCCACTTGAACTATTAATTGCTGTATCGTCGAAGAAAAATTTAATTTTCGAGCAACATCTAAGAATGAACACTATTATAGCTAAACCATAAAGAGCCATTTAATCCAATTAACTTCTAGTGCACTATTAACCATTTCATGTTCTGATTACTTAAACAAGAGTGATAATACTTAATAAGACCATAGCCTAATGATAATCACAGTCAAATGTGAGGCTCCATGAACATAAGGTCTTTTATTCTTAATTATTTGTTACTTGGACAATTATTGAAATGATTTCTGATATATAAGTAATGATGGAAGTATTCTTAAAAAAAAAACAAGAGTGAAAATAACACATACCAAATTAAGGGTATATCAAAAATCCGTTTTTCAACGTTATTGAGACTAACAACGTCTCACATAGATTGAATAACAATATTATAAATTCATCTTGTAAGATCTTGGACAATCCTCAATTTTTCACATATTCAAACTTTATTCATAATTAACTAAACTCCGACGGAAAAACATTAACTCATTGATGCATTAACCACACAATTCAATTGAATTAGCAGGTTATGTTAGATGATTATATTGGAATTGAAATTCAAATTTAATGTCCAAGTTTGAAACTTAATTCATGAGTCACCTGTCTTTATTGATTGTCACCCCACATTATTTGTTAATTCGTTGCTTTTATTTGGATCCAACCATCCTTGATATGTGGGGATTTAAATGTAGGGGACCAGGGGTTATAATTCAGTGGGAAAGGGGCTTCTAGAAACTTTCTATATATAGTTCAATAAGGTTTCGTGGTATTTGATGAAGTGTGAGATTTTTTTAGATGATAAATGAACTATTGCATCAATCACCACATTACAAATTCTATTCGAATCTAGTTCAATTACTATTGAATTATAAAAATAAACTAAATTAAAAAATTAGTATCAACTAGAAAAGCACACACATTAGTGAGAGTTGAACTCATGACCAATATGTGAGTTCAATATCTTGAAAGGCTGAAATATAATTGTACCATAATTGATATTAGTAAGTCAAATTCATTCAGTTTATTACTAGTATTTGGTAGTTGTCTATTGTTTGTAATTAATTGTACTTGTTGAAATGATTAATAATATATATATATATATATATATATATATATATATATATATATATATATATATATATATATATATATATATATATATATATATATTAAAAAGTCAAATTTATGATATCAATAACTAAAACGTTAACTTTGCATTTGTGCAATTTAAATTAGAATTCACACAAAGTTACACAACACAAAAAGACACCGTAAATCCGTAAATGAAATAAATTTTTTGTTTAGGTTGACAATACTTTTTGATCAGATCTCTTAACTCAAATCTGAGAGCCACCGGAGTCAGGTTATATACCTCGATTAACTATAAACTTTCAACTAAGTTACGCGTAACTAATTAAATCGTTTATACTTCTAGTGTTGTTCTTTTTTTTTTTTTTTTTTTTGAAAAAATAAATAAATAGTAAACAATTCCATATGCGGGTTGACAAGGATGAGAAAGTTATGTTCTACCACTAACCTAATATATTGATTTGATTTTATATGTCTAGCAGTGCGTATTCATATGTCAAATAAAATAATGCAAATTGACTTTGAAAATAAAAAATGAGGTATCATGCTATCCTCAATTATTTGATATTCTATATTTTGTCATAGTAATTAAAATTTATACTTGGTTCATATAATATTGATCCCAAATGAAGTGGACCACATTGATAAAGACATGCAATGGAGAAAAATCTATAAGAAAAATCAAGGATCTGCAGCCTTGATTTTCCTGAAGTTCAATATGCAAGTCAAACATTAATTATTTTGTATTACTATATTATTGTAAAATTCCTTAAAAATTTAATTTAAAGCCAATATCTATTACAAACTTGTTAATTACTCTCATAACAGAAGTGGTAATGCTTGTTACAACTTACGCACCTGATAAAAAGATTAATTAATATTGATGGTAGAAGAATAATCATTAATATACAATGAATATTAGATACAAATTCTTAAAAAGTTATTAATGGCCCAAATATCAATTTGTTTCGGCCCTTTTAATATATGATGAAGGCGTGGTACATATTCAGAAAGTGACTTATGGTCCAATCACGTAGTTACACGGTCTATATATATAGTTGTTTTCCATGAATAATTATTTACCAGGATAAGAGAGGGCAGGAAAGATTAAAAAATATATTGTTCGAAGTTAGACTTTCTAAGATATTAATATTTTTTTTTAGTAATTATTAAAAGTTTTACGTTTTAAATCTGATTTAATTATTTTGAGGCAATGTCGTAGCGAACATATTACTTGAGCATTACCTTTATTTATTGATTCGTTTAGCGCCAAAAGGCATTGTTCGACGTGATAGATGGCATTGTTCGACATAAAAGCCTTGTTCGACATAATCAATGATCGATAGCTGAAGAGGCATCGAGGTAAAAGCTGTAAAAGCTGTCAACGAAGAACTCGATAGCTGAAGAGGCATCGAGGTAAAAGCTATAAAAGCTAAGTCAACGAAGAACTCGATAGCTGAAGAGGCATCGAGGTAAAAGCTATAAAAGCTGTCAACGAAGAACTCGATCGCTGAAGAGGCATCGAGGTAAAAGCTATAAAAGCTAAGTTAACGAAGAATTCGATAGCTGAAGAGGCATCGAGGTAAAAGCTATAAAAGCTGTCAACGAAGAACTCGATAGCTGAAGAGGCATCGAGGTAAAAGCTATAAAAGCTAAGTCAACGAAGAACTCGATAGCTGAAGATGCATCGAAGTAAAAGCTGTAAAAGCTGTCAACGAAGAACTCGATAGCTGAAGAGGCATCGAGGTAAAAGCTATAAAAGCTGTCAACGAAGAACTCGATAGCCGAAGAGGCATCGAGGTAAAAACACAGTAAAAGTGTTAATGAAGAATCTGGTCAACATCAAAGCATCGACCAGAAAGATTTAGGTCGAATAGCTTTCAAAGCATCGACTAGAAAAATTTAGGTCGAAATGCTTCAAAGCATCGACCAGAAAAATTTAGGTCGAATAGCTTTAAAAGCATCGACCAAAAACACTGTAAAAGTGTTAATGAATTGCTTTAAAAGCATCGACCAAAAACACTGTAAAAGTGATTGATATACTAAGAATTCGAAAATTCAAGTTACAAAATTCAAGGCTTCGATCTTCAATATCGAAACACTTGAACTTGGGGGACTATTGATATACCAAATATTTAATCAATGACATGGCAAGTTACACGTCAGAATAAAGTCAAACTAAGACCAAAACTAGTCTTCTTCGACCAAGACCAAACAAGTCTTCTTCGACCAAGACCAAAACTAGTCTTCTTCGACCAAGACCAAACTAGTCTTCTTCGATCAAGACCAAACTAGTCTCCTTCGACCAAGACCAAACCTAGTCTTCTTCGACCTAAACAGAAATTACTCCTTATGATTGCCCTTATGTAGTTCGATATCCTACTATGTCGAAGTGAAAGAATCTAGGTCCATTTGAATGATTTCATTACTGAACTCCGCAAGAACTTGATACGCCTATATCGACATACCTGATACATCGAATTAGACATCCCAAGCTAGATCTCTAAGTCATGTTTTATCATCCAATTCGACCTTCGAGCATAGCTATTCGACCTTGAGATCTCAATTTGATCGAACTAATAAAGATCCGACCCGACCCGAAGGACCTGACCGATCCGAAAGATCCGCTTTCCACTCCTATAAATACTCCGCATTTGTTACATTTTAAGGTACGTTCTGGTCGAATTAGCTACTACTTTTCTGCTATATTCTGCTATGCTTTGAATTGATCTGACTTAGGCATCGGAGGGTCAGCGCCGGGTCAACCACCGGCACAACCTGACGAGTTTCTTTGAGCACAGGGTTAGGAACCTTGAAGTGGAGTCCAGCTCGATCTGACCGGCTTAGGATTCCATACTGTGGAGCGGAAGACATCATTATGTGGCACATTGAACGTGGACCAGACACTTAGACGAAAATTCCCTTCATCAGTTGGCGCCGTCTGTGGGAACCTCTAACCAATGCTCGAACAAGAACGATGACCAGATCAAGGATAGCAGTATCATCGCTAGAACATGAGCAGCTTAGAAACAACATAAAAGTTGATCGAATAAGCATATGAGATGAGAAACAACCAAATTATAAGACCTTCAGTACCAAAACGAGACTTTATCAAGTTACTCGAGCAGAGTTGAAGGAACTCATCGATAACACCCATAGATAATGGATGAGCAAGCAAAATACTCCTGGAGTCGAAATCGATATCCCAAGGCCCTGATCGAACACGTCGATGTAGAGCTCGATGATGAAGCAAACATAAAAGATCATCAGCTTCCATGAAGGTTTTGATCGACCACGTCGATGGATGAGCTCAATGATGAAGCAAGAACAACTTGCTTGTTTGACGTAAGAGAAGAGAGCAAGTTGCTTGTTCGACGAAAAAGAAGAGAGCAAGTTGCTTGTTCGACGTAAAAAGTAAAAAGCACAAATTTGCTTCTTCGACGTAAAAGAAGAGCACAAGTTTCTTGTTCGACGAAAAAGAAGAGAGCAAGTTGTTTGTTCGACGTAAAAGAAGAGAGCAAGTTGCTTGTTCGACGTAAAAAGCAAAAAGCACAAATTTGCTTATTCGACGTAAAAGAAGGGCACAAGTTGCTTGTTCGACGTAAAAAGCAAAAAGCACAAATTTGCTTCTTCGACGTAAAAGAAGAGCACAAGTTTCTTGTTCGACGAAAAAGAAGAGACCAAAGTGATGAAGCAAGAACAACTTGCTTGTTTGACGTAAAAGAAAAGCACAAGTTTCTTGTTCGACGAAAAAGAAGAGAGCAAGTTGCTTGTTCGACGTAAAAAAGTAAAAACACAAATTTGCTTCTTTGACGTAAAAGAAGAGCACAAGTTGTTTGTTCGACGAAAAAGAAGAGAGCAAGTTGTTTGTTCGACGTAAAAGAAGAGAGCAAGTTGCTTGTTCGACGTAAAAAAGTAAAAACACAAATTTGCTTCTTTGACGTAAAAGAAGAGCACAAGTTGTTTGTTCGACAAAAAAGAAGAGAGCAAGTTGTTTGTTCGACGTAAAAGAAGAGAGCAAGTTGCTTGTTTGACGTAAAAGAAGAGAGCAAGTTGCTTGTTCGACGAAAAAAGTAAAAAGCACAAATTTGCTTCTTCGACGTAAAAGAAGGGCACAAGTTGTTTGTTCGACGTAAAAAAAAAAAAAAAAAAAAAAAAAAAAAGAACAACTTACTTGTTCGAAGTAAAAGATAAGAGTAAAACCTTGTTCAAATATCATCGATGGTCAAATTCATCAGATATAATGGAATCCTTAATCGACATAATCGAAGGAAGTGTTGTTCGACATCATCGATCAAACACATCAAAAACAAGCTTGATGATGAGGACGTAAAATGCCTTGTTCGTCGTAAAATGCCTTATTCGACTTCGTCGATGATCAAATTCAATGAAGAGAAGAGCAGAATGTCACAAGCAGCTTCAAAGCCTTGTTTGGCATAAGTAGCTTTTAAAAGCATTAAATCGACCTCATCGATGATAAATTCAATGAAGAGTAGAGCAAAATCTCATTTTCTTCGACATATCAAGGAAGAGCAGAATCTCATGTTCTTCGACATAAACAAATTCAATGAAGAGTGGAGCAAAATCTCATTTTCTTCGACATATCAAAGAAGAGGAGCAAAATCTCATGTTCTTCAAACAAATTCAATGAAGAAAAACAAAATATCATTTTCTTCGACATATCAAGGAAGAGGAGCAATATTGTCATGATGTTCGACGTAAACAACCATACTGCTCAAATCGCCGAAGAGGAGCAAAATGTCACAAGCAGATTTTGAAAGTCTTGTTCGACATCAAAGCAGCTTTGAAAGCCTTGATCGACCACATCAAAATGACAAGCTTGATGACGAGGAAGTAAAATGATTTGTTCGACGTAAAGTGCCTTGTTCGACATAAAATGTCTTGTTCGACGTAAGAGGCCTTGTTCGAGATCATCGATGAACAACTCAATGAAATGGTTGATGATGATGAAAGCAAAAAGTCATCGGCTGCCAAAAATGTCTTATTCAATATCAAGGCCTTGTTGGACATAAAAGCTTTGTTCGACATGATCGATGGCATTATTCAACGTAAAAATACTTGTTTGACATCATCGATGCTCAAATTGATAAAGAGGATAGCAAAGGCCTTGTTCGACATGATCAAGGCATTGTTCGACGTAAAATCCCTGTTCGATATGATCGATGATCAAATTGTTAAAACGGATAGCAAAAGGCATTGTTCGACGTGATAGATGGCATTGTTCGACATAAAAGCCTTGTTCGACATAATCAATGATCGATAGCTGAAGAGGCATCGAGGTAAAAGCTGTAAAAGCTGTCAACGAAGAACTCGATAGCTGAAGAGGCATCGAGGTAAAAGCTATAAAAGCTAAGTCAACGAAGAACTCGATAGCTGAAGAGGCATCGAGGTAAAAGCTATAAAAGCTGTCAACGAAGAACTCGATCGCTGAAGAGGCATCGAGGTAAAAGCTATAAAAGCTAAGTTAACGAAGAATTCGATAGCTGAAGAGGCATCGAGGTAAAAGCTATAAAAGCTGTCAACGAAGAACTCGATAGCTGAAGAGGCATCGAGGTAAAAGCTATAAAAGCTAAGTCAACGAAGAACTCGATAGCTGAAGATGCATCGAAGTAAAAGCTGTAAAAGCTGTCAACGAAGAACTCGATAGCTGAAGAGGCATCGAGGTAAAAGCTATAAAAGCTGTCAACGAAGAACTCGATAGCCGAAGAGGCATCGAGGTAAAAACACAGTAAAAGTGTTAATGAAGAATCTGGTCAACATCAAAGCATCGACCAGAAAGATTTAGGTCGAATAGCTTTCAAAGCATCGACTAGAAAAATTTAGGTCGAAATGCTTCAAAGCATCGACCAGAAAAATTTAGGTCGAATAGCTTTAAAAGCATCGACCAAAAACACTGTAAAAGTGTTAATGAATTGCTTTAAAAGCATCGACCAAAAACACTGTAAAAGTGATTGATATACTAAGAATTCGAAAATTCAAGTTACAAAATTCAAGGCTTCGATCTTCAATATCGAAACACTTGAACTTGGGGGACTATTGATATACCAAATATTTAATCAATGACATGGCAAGTTACACGTCAGAATAAAGTCAAACTAAGACCAAAACTAGTCTTCTTCGACCAAGACCAAACAAGTCTTCTTCGACCAAGACCAAAACTAGTCTTCTTCGACCAAGACCAAACTAGTCTTCTTCGATCAAGACCAAACTAGTCTCCTTCGACCAAGACCAAACCTAGTCTTCTTCGACCTAAACAGAAATTACTCCTTATGATTGCCCTTATGTAGTTCGATATCCTACTATGTCGAAGTGAAAGAATCTAGGTCCATTTGAATGATTTCATTACTGAACTCCGCAAGAACTTGATACGCCTATATCGACATACCTGATACATCGAATTAGACATCCCAAGCTAGATCTCTAAGTCATGTTTTATCATCCAATTCGACCTTCGAGCATAGCTATTCGACCTTGAGATCTCAATTTGATCGAACTAATAAAGATCCGACCCGACCCGAAGGACCTGACCGATCCGAAAGATCCGCTTTCCACTCCTATAAATACTCCGCATTTGTTACATTTTAAGGTACGTTCTGGTCGAATTAGCTACTACTTTTCTGCTATATTCTGCTATGCTTTGAATTGATCTGACTTAGGCATCGGAGGGTCAGCGCCGGGTCAACCACCGGCACAACCTGACGAGTTTCTTTGAGCACAGGGTTAGGAACCTTGAAGTGGAGTCCAGCTCGATCTGACCGGCTTAGGATTCCATACTGTGGAGCGGAAGACATCATTATGTGGCACATTGAACGTGGACCAGACACTTAGACGAAAATTCCCTTCATCATTACTCCTTGGTTGGGTATTTTTAGTAATTACCATCTGATCATTTTTATGCAACAACATTTTTCTTTGTGATGTAAAAGCATAGGGAGTCAAAAAGTATGAGCTCCTGAACTGAGTGATCATGCATGTGACATTGATACTAAATTTATATAAATCAGTGTATGGTGGAATTTTGAGGGGTGTTGAATTTGAATTTGAATTTGAATTAAAGGACACGAAATTCAATAATAATAAATTAACTTAAATTATGGTCTTTTTGTATTCGTTAAGGACATTGAATTAACTTAAATTATAGTGCATGGTGGAATTTTGAGGGGTGTTGAATTTGAATTTGAATTAGAATTATCGGACATGAAATTCAATAATAATAAATTAACTTAAATTATGGTCTTTTTGTATTCGCTAAGGACTTTGAATTAGATAATGAAATAACTCCTTATTTTGGCCAAAAGCTAAAGTGTATATAATAATAGTATGGACATTGTCAAAGTGAAGCACAGCACCACGGCAAAAGAATAATACTTATGAAAACAGGTTTCGTGTTAACCTGGATATATAGAGAATGAATGGCCAAATGACTTGAGAATTAACAAAACTGAAGAAACTTATATATCAGTTATCAGTACATATATATACACACACCAATGCTTACAGTGAATTTGGTCTGTACGTATTCTTACCACACTTAAAGACAAACCTGATGTCGAGCAAAATAGATTTTTTCCAAGGAAAAGTAGGTTACATATAATATATAAATTGTCTCACTTAAAAAAAGAAAAAAAGAACAAAAAAAAAAAAGACTTTTTTTCTTCAATAAAACTATTGAGCATGATTGAATGAACCGGGCTGGATATCGAGTCCAATTCATTCATAGTAGTGGTTAACTGGTTATGTGTCCATCTCTATCAGACAGTTGGACCACACATTGGGCTGTAATTCGCCTTAATCTTGGAAAAAGGAGCGGGCTTTGAAGAAATCTTCAATTTTTTGTCATTCTAGGCCTCAATGCTAAGTTTCTTTTACAAATGTTTTCACCTAATTTAATATTAATATTTGCAAATGTTTTCTTCTAATTTAAAATTAATATTTGGTGATTGATTTTTTTTTAATTTAATAGTTTTTTTGATTTAGTAATATCATTGATCTTAAAAAAAATTGTCAATTCATTACAACCAATTTTGGATTACAGCATAAAGATCTTTAAACAATAATTATATAACCCCACGACTCACAAAATAAACTTTTATAATGCAATATTTACAATAAATATGTCAAACAAGTATGAAACGTGTATGCAGATCAATTAAAGAATATTTGCCTTAAAAAATTTGTTTTATTTAATCAAAGATAAAAATGGGTTGACACCAGGCCAATGAATCAAGAAGCCCAATAATTTAATAGTAGTTTCAGCCCAGGACCTTTCCAACTTACCCCAGAGCTCAGCTAATCCAGTCAGGCCAACACAAAGTCAAATCAATCCAATTTACACCCAAACCGCGCGGCGCGGATCAGAGAAAATTACGACCTAGGAACAAGATATTCTTGATTAAACGTTTGCCCAATTTTGTATGTGTATTAGGGGTGTTTATAAACCCGCTACACCCGACCCACCTGCTCGACTCGACCCAACCCGCCCGCAACCCGTCGGTTTAATTTTCAAAATAATCAATTGCAAGTCGGTAACTTGTAAACCCGCATGGTATGGGTCGGGTGACAGGTTTGATGATTAATAATCGACCCACCCGCAACCCGCACTTAATCATCTTTTATGTACTTCTTGTTCATGTGTTTAATAATAATGTGAAATAAATCACATGTACTAACAAATGTCTAAGAACAAAAAATAAACTTTCTACAAGTTTCTTGTTTATATTAATGTTCATGGTATACATATGTTGGTACATAAATTGGTAATCACATTTTTTACTCTAATTTATCTCTAAATTATAATCATCGACATATAAGTTGGTAAGAATAAATATTGTTGCAAAGATAAATAATTAATATCTAACTTTTTAAGTGTGATATTGAAAATGTGTATGTTTCTTTTAATTTATTTAATATTAGCAATAATACGTGTTTTATTTTGCATTTGTATTGATATAATTACTCATAAACTTTATCAACCCGCAAATCCACCCGACCAACCGGCAAACCCTCCCGCACCAGCCTCACCCGAATCGAGCGGTTTATGAACATAAAAATGCGAGTGCGGTTTAAAATTTTGGCAACCCGCATATGTTGGGTCGGGTTGATATTTTCATATACACCCGCCCAAACCCGACCGCGTTCACCCCTAATGTGTATGTATTATGATTAATCACTATGATAATTCAATTGTAGGATAAGTATATTGGGCAATAATTTTCTAAGTAGCCCAAGCTGATGTTGTAATTCAGGTCTTGGCAAAAGGAGAGGGCTTTGAACAATTTTTAGTGGTTGAATTTTTTATATGTTTACAATCACATTTTAGTAGGTTGACCCAAAATTGAACCCTTTTTCTTTTGCAAGGTCAAGTAACAAATGTTCGATCTAGTCACTAATACTTCTGTTCTGTATATATACATTGTCAGCTGGAACTTGCAAGCCTCTTGTATTCTTCAAACTACAAAATACAAAATGGTGCCAATGGTACGTAGATTTAATATCAAAAAAATATATTAATATTAATTTGACTGTGTTTGTATATAAATAATTGTATTGCATTATTAGTAGAATGACCAGGATCCTAGTTGTATCCGTCTGTAGTTATGGCCCAAATGATGTGGCAACACACAATATATTTAGTCCTATCCAGTCAGCAATAAATTTCCGAGGCAATCCAAATTGTTGACAATTTCACTTGGACTTATCTTTTTCATAATTTTCCTGTTGCATTTATGACATGATCTTATATTTTAACCAATTGCTTAAGGATGATGTTAATGTAATAAATTCGATTCAAAATAGTGTTTTATGTAACGATATTTTCACCATCTCAAAATAAAAATAAAAATTATATATAATTAAATGACCCATGTCAATAAAGGAAATTATCCTATTAAGCAAGCATGATATATACTACCTAGTAACATCAACAATACGTTATCGATTATACTGTATATATAATATATATTAATGATGTACTTAATTATTCCCTTAAATACGCGAAGTCAAATTTGTCACATAGAAACATTTCAATTCTCAGGCTTATTAATCAAGATGTTTAACTCAAGTTTTTTAAAATTTTGCCATCTCAAACAAAAAAGAGAAAAAAGAAAGGGGAAGTTTCTAAAATTTTGAGTTTAATTAAAAGGTGAAAAGAAAATAGGAAAATTATTAAATTAGTTTGGGCGAAAAGGAATTTTTTTTTTTTTTTTTTTTTTTTTTGTGATTTTACGTGAGCCAATTCAAGTTTTATCAAACTTCATGTTCTAATAAACGTATAGGTGCATCTGTTTTGAAATTTGAAATTGTAAAATACTCATGTTTGTTTCTGAATTCAGGTTTTCTAGGTAGAGTCATTTGTTTTTCCCTCTAAATTAATATTCTAAAGTTGAAAATATTAAATAATAAAAAAAATATTAATACTAAAATAGAAGCAAATATCACTACAAGAAAATTGAGCTTAAGTGACAAAAAATTAAGTGATAATGTGAAAGTTGTCACTCTTTGTATGCATTTAGTGATAAAAATATTAATTTTATCATAATAATAATGGTGACAAGTGCAATAGTGACAATATATGTTTTTAAATTGTCACTAATAGTTATTAATGACAAATATATGGTGACTTAAGTTGTCACTATTGACAATTAGCGACACCCTTTAAGTGATAACCTAGTGACAATAAATATTGTCACTATGGTTTAGTGACAACTTTTTGGTTGTCACTTTAGGGGTATCGCTAAATGTCAATAGTGACAACTTTTTTACAATTCTTGTCACTAGTATGTTTATGAAAACCATTTTAATGACATTATTTGAGTTGTTGTCATTTAATATATATAAGAAGTGACAACTTTAACATTGTCACATAAAATTTTATCACTAAAGTTTAATTTTTTTGTAGTGTATACCTTAAATCTTGTGGATCTCGAAGTATAATTTCATAAGTTGGGTAAAAATAGTTGTTAATATTAAATTTAGAGCTAATGTAAATTTACCCCTTGTGATATGCATAATGTTCAGTTTACCATCTGTAATTTGAAATATAGAACTTTACCCACATGTGAAAATTTTAAAGGGACAATTTATCTCCTTGAATTAGAGAATGTAACTCACTTCCAAAATTGAGAGTTTGCTTGAAATTGTTTTTGTAACATGGGTTGGGGGGGGGGGGGGGGGGGGGGGGTAATGTGCATCATTTATCATGACATAGGGGAGGGGGTTAAAATGCCACATATAAATATAATATGAGTAGTTTTGTCAATTCATATTTTTTAAGTTTAAAAATTTCAAGGAGTTAGTGTGAAACTTTAATAAAATTCTAGGAGGCTAAAGTGCTCATTTTTAAATTACATGGAGGTAAATTGAACATTATGAATATTATACATGAGTAGTAAAATGCCATTTACTCATTAAAATTACATACCATTTGTAGGGAAATTATTTTATGCATATAAATGATCATATTTTTTTTGGGTAAGCGCATATAAATGATGTAAAACAATATCCTATTAATACATAAAATGTTTTGGTAATATTTCAAAATTCAATCCCGATATTATTTTCAAATGAAATTAGGGTTATATGCACTTACACCCCCTTGAACTATCGCTATTTGGCAATCACACCCCTTCTGTTAACAAACTATCCATTTCACTTATTAAATGTCCATTTTAACATTCCCCCTTAAGAACTACTTAAATTGATTTTTTTTTTTCTAAAACTACTTGAATAGTTGAATTTATCATAGTAATATGAACTTGTGAACATTGAATATTATCTTATTTATACTGCAATTTTGCATTAAAAAATCACACAAATCATAAGTTAGTTTCTTCTATGATTCTAAACCAAAAACTTAGACAATGGTGTTGAAAAGTCTATGTATTAAAATTATAACCAAGGCACCAAAATAAAAACATCATGTGCAATAACACAATGACTGATATTTCCAAGAATTGGTGCTATTGCATATGATGCCTAGTTACAATTTTCATATGTCTGAGATTTTGGGTTAGAATAATGGAATAAATTAACTTATGTTTTGCATTTTTATTTAGGAAAAATTGTAATATAAATAAAAAAGTATTCAATATTCCCAAATTCATATTATTAGAATCAATTCAAGTAGTTATAAAAAAAAATCAATTCAAATAATAGCTAAGGGGAAGGGTAAAATTAGGGCTGTCAATGGGGTAGATTTCAATCTGGATCGATCCGAACCCGGTCCGATTTATTAGGATAATTGTCCGATTAGGGATCCGATGGACCTGATCCGGTTAAGAAGATCCGTAATCCGAATTATATGGAGCGAATATGGATCTAGGCTGATCCGATCCGTTACAGATCCGTATCCGATATATATTACTATATATGTTGTTTATATATTATGTATTTAAAATAAAATTATCTATGTTCCACACAAATCTTTTACTATATTAAAAATAATCTTAAAAGAAAAAATACAAGAGAGGTGATGTTGGACTAACCTGGTAACTAATTGGGCATACAACATATTAATTTATGCTATTTAATAAGAAAAATCAGAACCCTAACCATTCATCTATGTAATAGCCGCCACATTTCCTCTACTTTTTTCTCCAATTTTTTTCTTCTCTTCCATTACTCAATATTGGGTTTTCTTCTTCTTTTTCCCAGTTTATATATTTTTTTATTCATATTTTTGTTTATTCCTTTGTTCTAATTTTTATCGTTTATATTTGTCCACCATATTCCATCTTTTACAATTTTTCGACAATAGTTTTGATGAAATAAGTAAAATATTACATTTTTAATTCATGGTGGTGGAATCTACAAGTGATTTAAAGGAAAATGAGAGAATTTTTTTTGTTTTTTGCTAAATATGCTAAACGGATCCGAATAATTTATCCGGATCCGGGATATCCACCGGATTCAAATCTGGTTGCTACTTTTCAAGATCCGCACATATTCGGATCCGGATAGAAGACATGGAAATCGAACTCGGATCCGGATCTGCCCTGATCCGGTTCGAGTCCGGCCCATTGACAGCCCTAGGTAAAATGAACATTTAATAAATGGAATGAAAGGTTTGTTAATAGATGAGTGTGATTATCAAAAAATGAATTTTTTTGGGGGTAATTGTCAAATAGCTATAGTTTAGGGGGTGTAAGTGCAAATAACCCAGTGAAATTAACTAGATAAAGTTATCACAATAAATAAACTTTTTCCCGTCCGTGACTTCTCACTTTTAGACGAAATTCATTTGAACGTATGTCCCTCGGCCTCGAAAAGCCTCATTTATTGAATACTGTATTAGTAACACCTAATCTCCAGTACAACTTTATTACATTAATAAAGATTATTACTACTAATTAATCTCTCACAGATCACACAGTCTCCAGTACAACTTACATTAATAAAGATTACTGTCAGATCGGGACCATACAATTCACAAAATAGTCCCCGTTACGATTGTAGCATGTGCATCAAGTTGGAGGTCCTATACACGAATAACTTGTCTGATGCATTGATGATGTTACACCTTTTTCTTTTTCATCTACCACAAATAATGTGTTGGAACAAACAATTGATATTTTGCATATCAATAAGCGATGTGAATGTGATCTTAGAATTTGTTTCACCTTAAATTTAGAGGCTAAATATAATACCTAAAATCATGGATTAAGATTTTGATTTTCATAGTATATTTCGATTAATTAAATATTGACTTTGGGTAATTTCTTTGAAATTTTACGAAATTTAAACATTAAAAAAAAAATTCTAAGACTACTATTGCTGAGTCTAAAATCCCAAGTGGATCATATAACAAAACTAAGTTAACATCTTATAAGGCCTTATTCTTTAGACAATCATCACTTCTCGACCTAGCTTTTGAGGTTGAGTTATGATCAAACCATTTAAATGGATTCAGTACAATCTAAATGAAGAAATTCAATATTATCTAAGTGAATCACCCCATTTCATGTTGGACTTATCCTTGTTCACGTGTTGGACTTTATTATTCAACCACACATTTCTTCCAAATAACAAGGTACAAGTTGTCATTATTCATCTAGATAACTAAGCATGGACTATTAATATCCGTGTGTTGGACCCTTTACCCACATGTCATAATTTGCAAGGTTGAGTTTTTTTATGCCAAATGTTGGGCTTGTTTCATCCATACGTTCAGCCCGCTCACACGTGAAGGAGGATTTGAGACAAAAATGTCACATAAACTGGTTATAGGACTGAAAATTAAATCAAATTATTCAATATTTGGCTCGAGCTCGTTCAATAAAAGCTCGTTTGAGCTCATTTAGTCATACAAATGAAATAAACTTGAACAATATTTTTCGTTTGATAAGTTTTAAAGTTCGGCTCGAGCTCGACTCAATAAGCTAGAAAATGAAAAAAACATATATAAAAGTATCAAGCTACTCGATATTCGGCTCAAGCTTGTTCGATAAAAGCTCGTATGAGTTTGGTTTCTTAAGAAATCAAATCAAACTCAAACACAATTACAGGCTAGATAAAAAAAAAATCAAATTAAGCTCGAACAATGTGTCGTTGAATACTACTCGACTCGTTTACACCCCTAACTGGATAACAAGACAAATTTCATCTTATAAGACATTGGACAATCCAAACCTTTTGAAGTTGAATAATTAGACCTGAGCCATGTAAATAGGGACTTAGACCATTCCAGTGAATAACTTTAAGAACTACATATTTCTCTATTTTAATTTGACTCAAATAAATAAACTTTTCAATATTTTCGTGGAAACATAATAAAACTTTTGATTTATGCTCCAAATTTTGTATCAACCAAATATTTTTTCTATACAAGGAAAGCTGAGCTGCATCTTTTTTAGTCATTAATAATGACTGTCCACTTTTATTTTTCACCAAATCAAATAGCTGGATTCTCATATATCATAATTTGACTAGTTCCCATTTGGCTTTTTTCAAATAAATGACTCACTGAAAAATACACGTGAATGAATCATATTACAGTCATATATCATGTCTTACCATAATCTTTCAAGTCAGAACTTACGTTTGTTTTCATTTTTTTTGGATAAATTTTAAACAAGTATTTGTTTCTAAAACATTTTCTATTATTACATTCTCTCACACGCAATGACTCAGATTACAGTCATACATAATTATCCAAAAAAAAAAAAAAAAGATTACAATCATATATTATGTGTTACCACAATTTTATGGAGTAATTCAGAATTTATCACAAGTAATTTCTTTTAAATCTTGTTGATAAGTTTCAAGACGAATAATATTTTCTAAAATATTTTTAATTGCTATATTCTCACAGGCGATGACTCAAATTACAGCCATATATTATATGTTACCATGATTTTTTAGAATTCAAAACTTACCATAAGTAATTTGTTTTAAATATTTTGGATATGTTTTACAACAGGTACTTATTTCTAAAATATTTTCAATTACTTCTTTCACACAAACGATGAATCAGATTACAGTCATATATCATGTCTTACCATAATTATAAGTATTTTTGTAAGAATTATTGGATAAGGGTCAAAACAAGTAATTAATATTCTCCCAAAATGTTTACAACTATGTACCTTCTCACATGTATCTAGAAAAAAATCAGTTTATTATAAAAAAACACCACTTTAAAGTACAATTGGAACATATAGTAATTAGTAGTTTATTTTCCTCGTAAAATCATGATTTATAAATAAACAACAATTAGGTGTATGTCACAATTTAATTAATGTAAAGAAGAACGTCTAAACCATAAACATTGTCCACTTATTATCCCATTCAGATAAATACATATAGTGATAGTTATCCGTGCTATAAGTCAAATAAAAATCCCGCAAATTTAAAGGTAAATAAAACTTCAAAGAAAATCTCAAAATTATAAAATATAAGTAATTAGTTTATTTAGACATTACCAAATTCCTATATAAACATAAATATCATAAACTTTGACCTCTTTCAACTCTGGAATCATGTACTTGGCAAAATTTTGGGAGGGTGCATTGTAGGAGAAACTCAAAATATTGGGGGTCAAAGTTGAAACTATATTTTGTTTTGTTATGCCAACTGCCAAGTAAGAGTGTGAGTTTGGCAAGTAAGAAATATTGGGCGTGAAATCCTATTTTTCCGGACTTTACGGACAACCCATGTTAGTTAATAATCCATTGTTTAAATCTTAGATTCACATGACCATATTCATACTGGGAAATTCTTAACCAGACCGGGTTTGGCCGAACCCAAAGTTTATATGACAAGTGCAATACACTTGCTTTGGGATTGGATGTAACTCCCAGTCCCAGTAGACTGACCAATCACAAAGCAAGGGCAATACACTTGCTTGCTTGGTGGTTGGATGAGTTTGGCTTCCATTCATACCTCGTCTCGTGTATGATTTTTGGCTATACACCTATAAATACCCACACCAAATCCCGCTTATTTCACATCACTTGTTCTACATTGTATTGTCAAAATTATTTTTTGATTTTTGATTTTTTTAAGTTAAAATTAAAATGACTGTGGGGGTAGGGATTTGTGTGAGTGATGGAAGTTTGAATGTTTTGGGAAAGAGTATTTTGAGTGATGTTAAGGACAACATTATTGTAACACCTGCGTCTGGTGGGATTTTGTCCAATGGAGCTTTCATCGGCGTTCAATCTGATCAAATTGGTAGTCGACGGGTCTTCCCTGTCGGCAAACTCTTGTAAGTTGCTTCTTTAATTTATGAATATGTGTGTATATATATATATATATATATATATATATATATATATATATATATATATATATGGGTTTTGAATGTAAGGTTTGATTCTTTAGAAATGATGTCATGTTACTGAAATGTATATGACCATGGGATTAAAATTTACGTCCACGGAAAAGTTTATGCTTTTGGATCAATCGAAATGAAAATATGGACTTCAACATGTTTCTTTGACTTATCCAAGTGTTATGGGATTAATTTTATTTGAAGAGTTGAAAGATTTCTAATATTTAATCCATGTATATTGTTACGGGGATTTCAGGGATTCGAGATTTTTGTGTGTTTTCCGGTTCAAGTTATGGTGGATGACACAAAGGATTGGGACTTGTGGTCAAGAGATACCTTTTGAGACCCAATTCTTGATTGTTGAAGGACAAGATGGCTCCAATTTTGGTGATGATGATGAACAATCACCTTCATATGTTGTCTTTTTGCCAATTTTAGAGGGAAATTTCAGGGCTGTTTTACAAGGAAATGCAAATAATGAATTGGAAATTTGCTTGGAAAGTGGTATGTACAGTAACAGTACTACTTTATATGATACCTTTCCTTATTTATTTGTAGAAATAAATGTGAATATTCTTATTAATTTTAGGAGATCCTGATGTGCAAGAGTTTGACGGGAGCCATCTAGTTTATGTTGCAGCTGGATCTGATCCATTTGATGTCATCACAAATGCAGTCAAGTATATATCTAGCTAGTCTTTTATTATTACAAGCATATTCAACTGATTAATTTTTAGATTCTCTTCTCAAATAAAAAGACTTCGATTTTGTAGCAAAGACTTTGGAATATTGGGATTGGGGGTACTTATTAGATTAATCTAATGTTTAAGTAATACCTGATAAATATCTTGGAATGTATCACATTTACCAATGAATGTTTCGTGATGGTATAATTTCAAATTTATGCAGGACTGTAGAAGGTCATTTGCAAACTTTCTCTCATCGCGATAGAAAGAAGGTGCAGTGATTATTTCGATTTTCCCTTTCTAATTTGGTTTGTTCTAAGAAAAAAACAGCTTTAAAATTGATTATGTTCTAAATCACGTTGTTTATCTTGATTCAGATGCCGGATATGTTGAACTGGTTCGGATGGTGCACGTGGGATGCTTTCTATACAGATGTCACTGCCGAGGGAGTGAAGAAAGGTTTAGAGAGGTATCTTGGTTACATATCTCTATGTATAGGCCCTAATGTATACAATGATTTAATTAATAAATATTTTAGCAATCTAACTCATAACTGCATACTATATATACTATATTCTTGCAGTTTTCAAAAAGGTGGGATTTCCCCAAAGTTTGTCATAATTGATGATGGATGGCAATCAGTAGGCATGGATCCAACTAGTGAGGCATCAATAGCCGATAACTCCGCCAAGTGAGTCAGATGACACTTTTCTCCTTTTGTCGTTCATATATATATAACAGTTCTTTACGTAACTAAATCGACTTTCTATCATGTCCAGCTTCGCAAACCGGTTAACTAATATCAAGGAGAATCACAAATTCCAAAAAGATGGGATCGAGGGTCAAAGGTTAGAGGATCCAGCAAAAGGAATTCGACACATTGTATCCGACATTAAAGACGAACACTCCGTAAAGTACGCTATCTACGACACTAATTTGTACTTTTACTTGTAAAGATTAATATTAGAGTTATGTGGTCTTTAACCATGTGTACTGTGTAGGTATGTTTATGTATGGCATGCCTTGATCGGGTACTGGGGAGGCGTGGGCCCAGGTGCAACCGGAATGGAACATTACGAATCAAAAATGGCTTATCCTATCTCTTCACCCGGAGTTCAATCAAACGAACCATGTGATGCTTTAAATAGCATAGCCAAGAATGGTCTTGGTCTTGTTAATCCTGAAAAAGTCTATAATTTCTACAATGAGTTACATTCGTACCTTGCATCAGCTCGTATTGATGGTGTAAAGGTAGATGTTCAGAACATTCTAGAAACTCTTGGGGCCGGACATGGCGGAAGGGTGAAGCTTGCAAGGAAATACCACCAAGCATTAGAAGCGTCGATTTCGAGAAACTTTCCTGATAATGGAATCATTTCTTGCATGAGTCACAATACCGATGGCTTATACAGGTGCTAATGAATATTTTTTTATTTCTTTTTAAGAATTCTTGATTTAGATGTTGCTTTAATTTGTTTTATTTTTTGCAGTGCGAAAAGAACGGCTGTGATTAGAGCTTCGGATGATTTTTGGCCTAGAGATCCGGCATCACACACGATTCACATTGCTTCCGTTGCTTATAATACCATTTTTGTAGGGGAGTTTATGCAGCCAGATTGGGATATGTTTCATGTAAGTTGAGGGGTTCGATAAACTTTTAGTTAAATATGGTTTAAGATATTGTGTGTCTAAAAGTTAAGTTTATGTTGCAGAGTTTGCACCCGATGGCTGAATATCACGGAGCAGCACGTGCCGTGGGGGGTTGTGCTATTTATGTCAGGTATCATTTATGTACATAAGAGTTCGTAATTATGCAATCATCATAATTTTATTTTGGCATTTTGCACCCTTGAAAATACAATATTTTGTCACTTTGCACCCTGAAATTATGGCACTTTGCACCCTTGAATTGCATATTATTTGGCAAAGGGTGCAAAATGCCTTTGTATTGCCAAGAATATACAATTTGAGGATGCAAAGTGTCAAAATGGTGTTGTTTCAGAGTGCAAAATGCCACTTTATGCCACTTTTTCCTTACATTGAACATCTATATATGCAGTGATAAGCCAGGACAACACGACTTTAACCTTCTCAAGAAGCTTGTACTTTCCGATGGTTCCATACTGAGGGCAAAACTTCCGGGAAGGCCAACACGCGATTGTCTGTTTTCAGATCCGGCTAGAGATGGAAAAACGTATGAATGAACAATTTTTTTAAGATTCTTTTTTTTTGTTTTCATCCAATTATAGAGTTCATTTTCATCTTACAAAAAGAAAACCGACTGCAGTTTGTTGAAAATCTGGAACTTAAACGATTTCAATGGAGTCGTGGGGGTCTTTAACTGCCAAGGAGCTGGATGGTGTAAAGTCGAGAAAAAGAATCTGATTCACAACGAACAACCTGGCACAATAACTGGAATTATTCGAGCTAAAGATGTTGATTATTTACCAAGAATTGCTAATAATAAATGGAATGGAGATTCCATTGCCTACTCTCATCTACACGGTACTTACTACTAGAAAAATAAAAATAAAATTAACTGATACACATAATTCATTCAATAAGACTTGAGCTTACGTTTATTTTTTCTATGTTGTCTGCAGAAGAGTTGGTTTATCTTCCAAAGAACGCTTCTCTGCCTATTACACTGAAAGCACGAGAATATGAAGTATTCACGGTTGTACCTGTAACTGAATTGTCAAACAAAATCTCATTTGCTCCAATAGGTCTTACCAAAATGTTTAATTCTGGAGGAGCTGTTAAAGAACTAAACTATGAATTGGAAAAGCCTGGAATTGTCCAAGTGAAAGTCCGAGGCAGTGGTCCTTTCGGAGCTTATTCATCGGTTAGACCTAAAAGAATTACAGTTGATGATAAGGAAATAGAGTTTGAATATGAAGAAGCATCTGGATTTATCACTTTTGGTTTAAGAATTCCTGAGGTCGAGATGTACCTTTGGAACGTGATCTTTGAACTTTGAAGAATTTGTGTTAACTAGCGAAGGAGAATCTATTTAAGTGTAGCGTTGATGAGGCCATTGGTTCCGAGTTAGGTCTCAGCTGTATTTTTCCCAAATTTTATGTACTGAAGTTTCAAAGCTTAAGTTGATTTAAATCGAAATGAATGTTTTGAGTTGCTTAATTTGTTGTTCTGTTGATGTATGACAAATATTTCCTTGCATTTGTCTTGTACATTTTCACATTCAGAAGGGCAGAATTACTGGTTTCATGCAATTGTAATGTTTAAGTCCCAACAATAATTGCTTTTAACTCTTCAATATCAAAATGAAGAGTAGCTGTATATCAATCAATCTATATATTGTTTCAAAATTGTATTAACACTTTTGCAAGATTTGGTTAGAAAATTTTATTCGAGTGGAAGATATCATATGATATGGTCTAATGACCGTGCAACGACGTTTAAACTGAGAATTTTCAAAATTTGGCAAGATTGTCAGTGAGTGAAACATGGCGCTTAAAGCAGAGTATTTTAAAAAAATTGGGAAGATTATCATATGCTTCACTTATTTTTCATCTTCCAAAGTGGCTAAAATTTCATTCTGGATGCCTAGAGCATGGCTCAAAATTTTCATCAATCTCATCAAAAAAAATCGAAAAGTTTCTGCTTTTGAATAAAAAATAAAATGTATTCCGAAACTCTATATTTGCCTTGTAACCTTTTCTTTATCTGAATTTAGTAATTTTTTTCATAATTTTCCCCAAACTTTTAAAAAAGTTTATAATATTCAGCTCTCCGAAATATATATAGAAAATGAAACTTTGATCCATAATGGAATGGGATTTTATGTCATTTCAAACAATTGTTCTATTTTATTTTGAAATTTGTAAGTTTGTAAAGTTGGACGCTCATAAAAAATAGAGTAGTTACTTTCCCTTATTTTGGTAAATCCCAAATAGGTGGCCTTTCCAATTATAAGTTTTCCAACCAATAATAGGATTATGCGACTAAACCAGGACAATATCTGCTGGTTTGCCATCATAATTCATGACTGCCAGATTGACTAAAAAAACTAGTCTAAACTAAATCAAGAATTGCTGCAATACAGTACAAGTAAAATCGAACGGTTAATTTAAAGAAATATACGGTTTTTCTCTCACCAGAAAAGAATTAATATGAAAACATCAAGCTTGAAGGTTTTGTACGTCTTGCTTGGAACCGTCAAAGACCGTTGTTACCAATTTTAAGTTCTAACATCACTAGCAATGAAAAATACATTAAGATTCCACATCATGAAGTACACCAAAATTACTTCTAATAAGAAGAGAATGTAGACAAAAGAAACTCCCTGTCCCTGCATAAAAAAACTCACATATCATAGGATCTCTTTTACACAAAGGAACCCTAAGATGACTGAAGCATTCCTGATAAAAGAACTTGAATCAGTCAAGGGTTTAGATTGCCAATATAGTCATAGTAAAATGCCAATAACATCATCTCTTACATACCCTGGAAACTTCAACAAAAAGTCTTCACAACACAGGACTATATTAACTGAGGTAACAATTAAAAATAGATATATCCTAACGGCCACGGCCGCGCCCACGACCACGTCCTCTGCCCCGACCACGGCCCAAGGGTTTCCCTATAATTGGAAGGTTAACTATATTAAAATCATAAAATACAAATAGAGAATATGCATGCAAATGTGAGACATAGAAACCAGAACAATAATTTATCACCTGCAGTTGGCTTCTTCGGCTTAACCCTCGGAGTCTCCTCAACAAGCAAAGTTTCAAGGTTCAAACTATCAGGAAGGATATAATAGCGAATGTTGTTACCCCGAACACTTAGATGATCAAGGGTAATCGGGTTCTTTCCTTTTGGTGTCAGTTTCACAGTCTTCAAGTGAGTGTTCATGCTGACATCAACTCCTACAAGAAACAAAAAATTCAGATTTCAGAAAAGTCTATATCATACATCTCAAGATTGTCTGCACATTTATCAGGGGGAAAATCAAATACAAGAAAAGGTCAATAAGTTTGACAGGAAGTATCATTTGAAAGACAATACTGAAGCAATAGCCACTTGATTAACATGGAAAGGAAGTCTTATTTACATTTTTAACTGAACCAGGATTCCTTTATGTGTATCCAAGGTAACAAAATAAGAACCACTGCGAAGCAGTCAAATTAAGTCAGAGGTTAAAAAAAAAGGTAGAAAGCAAGAAATAAAATACAAATACTCGTCATCTAAGTAAAACCAAATTAGACATTTTGATCATAGAGTGATGCAAATCACTTTAAGATTTTCAACTTTAGAGCATGCCATGAGGAATTCAACATATTCCTTCTATAGTACTGTACAAGTTTATTTGATCACACAAAAAAATGAAATAGTCATCTAAGCAAATGTGATTGAAGTATCAAACTTAAAAAAATATAGTAAAAAGCTTTCTTTAGAAAAAATTGTGTACACCAAGAATAGGGTGGGGGGAGAAATCCACCAGTGAGAAGGCTTTCAAAGGAAGACACTGTGAACTCCTAGAGTTGAGTTGGAAGTAATTAATGAATATTAAGAACTAAGACTGGGTGCTTGAAAATATCAAAGACAGTATACCACCAGAAAAATCAAGGCTATAAATGAAAATCAAAATTTTACATCATTCTCAGAGGATGACATATGAAAATGTGTCAGTAAATGTATTGCAACAGTCCAATATCAAATTAGTATCATGAGCATAAAACAGTTTATGATAATGAAAAGCACAGGCCACGAAACTGAATCAGTATATCTTAGATTTAAGCTTTCATATGAAGAGATTGTGTGTTTATGTGTTACTAGAACAGATAGGATATCCATGATTATTAGAACTATGAACCCCAATTGAAAGGGCTGCGTCAGAAGAAACCTCAAACCGTGTAAACCAACAAAACTGAAAGGGGAAAGAGAAAAAGAAGGCTCCGAACTGCATAACTATAATTTCATACTGCACATTGCAAACATCTTCTAATGACTGAATCGTCACATCCCTTGGACAAGGAGTTACGCCAAAGTGTTGAATAATACCATGACAATTATTCATCATTTTTAGCACAAAATGAACATCGATATATACAAGCAGAAGAAAAACAGAAATTTCTAGTATGATTTCTCCACTTTTGGGCTCAATCTTCATGCCAATTTAAAACCTAACAACATTATTTAACCTCCTCTGAGACTTACAACACTGTAATTACTCTGATTTTGCCACAAATTGATACCTAATTCCGAATTGATTACATTTCATGAGTAGAATAAAGTAAACTCACAAGCTGCACAAGTAAGCTACAGAATAATAGGATTGATATTGTAAGGACTTCGAGGTTTAGCAATAGACAATTACACAACTTGTAAATTATCAACTGAAATGAAGAATACCTATAATGGTGCCATGAACAACAGTTCCGTTCTTCAGTTCGATTGAAACGGTCTCGTTGTTCAATTTCATCAAGAATCTGGGCGATAAAACACACACACACAAACACACAAAGGAATCGGTTTAACTGAGAGTGACAAAATAGTCTCAAGAGTAAGAACAGGCATTCATTAAAAAAGAAAGTTATTTAAACAGTAAAAATAATGATACCTTACGAGCTTCATGGTTGTTCGGATCTAGGGCTCCAAAAATTGAAATGGAAGAAAATCGAACAAATGGGGAGCGGGAGGGGTTTAAATAGCATTAACTATTAGTTAAAAGCGCATTAGTGTTTCAATTCCTGATATAACGCGTTCATTAATTTTGAAGACTAGGAGTCTCGGAGAGAGAGTGGATACACTTCGCTGTTTATTTCTTAAAATTTTCAAGGAACTAAACTTTGAAACTAGGGTTATCAACGGTCGGATCATGCTCATCCATATCTGACTCCATTTATGTCGGATCGAATTCTGTAGGATTTGGATTGTGTTCGAATTTAGATTTTTTGAATTCACTGGATCTTGATTGGATTTGACCGAATATCGGATCTTTTTCGGATTCAATGAAATTTTCATTTAAAAATTACATTAATATTTTTTCCTAAAACAAATTTATTAACTTTATAATTTTATTTTATTTTAGCTCACATGTTCAAACTTTCTTTACTAATATTCATATTTAGATGAAAATTTTCGTTTAAATACATTTATAAACGTGTTATAAATTACTATCTTCTTAAATTGCCAGTGAAATATTATTAACGTTACTTACTTTTATAAAACATTATGTATATATATCATTCTTTTTATTTATTGGCGAATACGGATCTTTAACGGATCGGATCAGCCTAAATCCATGTTCCCTTCATGTGTTTCAGATTACGGATCTTTATAATCGGATCAAGTCCATCGAATCTCTAATCGGACAATTATCCTAATAAATCGGATCGGATCCGGATTAAAATCCGCCTCATTGACATCCCTACATGAAACCTAGCTAGTTGTATATGTCTTTGAATTAAGGGATTATTGCATTTTTGGTGCCACAATTTAAGCTCAGTAGCATTTCTACCGCATATCTTTCCAGGCTGGCACATTTTGTGACACACCTTCAACTTTGGTGGCAATTTTGGTCCAAATTGAGGCCCAATTTCAAAATTAGTCCGAAATCGCCCATGTGCAGGCCATGTGACATGTAAATTGGGGATTTTGCCAAATCAAAGGGAATTGTTGAGTTTTTCTGTAAATGTAAGGGCATATTGTAAAGGTGAAAAGTACAAGGGTCAATTTGCCGATTGAGATCAAGGGGCTAATTTTGCGAAGATGGAAGCTCCGCCATTGACGTGAGCTTGGAAATGGGGAATCTTTAATTCAACACCAAATTGGACAAGGTAGGTACCAAAATGACTGTCACACCGAGGGCAGTCTACGGCTGAAAGGGGAGGCGGTGGGTCAAGTTCCACCGCCGCCGGTGGCGTAAAATCGAAAATGCAAAATTCGTAGATATGAAAATAGAGTGACGGGATAAACTCGGAACTGATAATTAATGCTTGAGGTTTGTAGAGGAGGTGAGTGCGAGTCTATAGCCAACAAAAAGAGCTCAAATCGTGGTCCGAGTTGCCGAAAAATTGAGAAAAAAAGAAAGCAATTTTAGGGCTTCTAAATCATGATTTTCAGAGGCCAAAATTGAGCGAATTGGGAAAATTGCTTTTTTGGTACCATAAGATAGGCTAACTTGCACTTTTGATACCATTGGATACGAAAATGGAAATTTGGTACCATAGAATAGGTTTTCATTGCAATTTTGGTACCAAACCCAATTTTTCTACAAAGTTAATGGCAATTTACCCCCTATGAAATGCATAATGTTCAATATACCCCTCTATAATTTGGAAAATAATCAATTTACCCCCTATAAAAATTTTAATGAAGCAATTTACCCCCTTCAGCCGGAGAGTGTAACTCACTTGTCGAAATTGAGAGTAGGCATGCAAACTATTTTATAACATAGGGGGATAAATTGCCACATTTATCATAACACAGAGGGTAAAATGCCACATTATCATAATAAAAATGGATAAAGTGCCGCCTATAAAAATATCAAGAAGGCGATGTGAAACTTTTACAAAATTTCCGGGGGGTAAAATGCTCTTTTTTAAACCACGAGGGGGTAAATTGAACATTATGCATTTTATATGGGTTAAATTATCATTAACTTTAGGGAAAATTGGGTTTGGTACCAAAGTTGCAATGAAAACATATCATATGGTACCAAATTTGCATTTTCGTATCCAATAGTACCAAAATTGACAGTAGATCTATCCTATGGTACCAAAAAAACAATTTTCCCGATTTACAAGGCCAAAATAAAATTGTTTATACGAGTGAGTCCGCGGCGGAAAGATCCTAAAGACTCCCCAATCAATTTCGGTGGAAAACCACTGGAGGTGGTGGCCATGAGAAATAGGTGAACCGGTTAAGTGACAGGGACTTGAATGCAAAATCCACAAAGATTTTATTTTTTTAATCCGGTAGAAAATCATTCCTCCCCCCCCCCCCCCCCACCAAAGAAAAAATACGTTGATTTGGTCAAAATACTCATTTGGGAGATTTCGGGCCAAATGGGACCAAAATTGCCAGCAAAGTTGAATGTGTTGCATCAAATGTGTCAGTCTGAAAAGATATGGGATAAAAATGCCAGTGAACTTAAGTTGTGGCACCAAAAATACATTAATCCCTTGAATTAATCATTAAACCATTTGAACTGAAAATTAATTATTTCAAGTAATAAATTAAATGATTGTGCTGTTAAACACATATTTAACAAAAGAGTGTGGTTAACTAGTAAATCGATTAGGATTTTTTCGGGAAATAGTGGTTAATAATTTACAAGAAAATATATATATCTTAAATAGAAATGGATATGATCTTACTCAACAACACAACCACATGACGTGAGAATACATTTGAAGAAAGTAAGTCGAAAATGAGACCAAGGATGATGAACATTTATTATTCCTCATAGTTTTCCGTTCCATTGTTAATTAAAAATGAGCAAATTAATGTCTAGAGAGGAGGAAATTTGATAGCAGTATCACCACCACAAATCCCCGTCATCGGAATCCCAGGGCATTCAACTATGGCAGAAACTTCGGGGTCTGTGCATAAGATAGCTTGATCAAGTTGACTTTTGCCCTTTTTATCAACATTGCAATAAATCCCCGCAACGTTCAATCCAGTGTTCCGTATCGCATCTAAAATATCCCCCACTCGATAATAAGACTTACTATCTGGTTTTATTGCTTTATTACTGAGTACGTTCAGTAGGTTTACTTTCTTCTTTATATTCAACGCTGCTTCAAAATACTGATGCTCAGTGAGTGCAGGTTTAGAACACGTTCCATATTTCCTCCATTCATCTGCCCATAACTTCTTGCTGCCCGAACGTGGGCAAGTAAGGGATGGCCAGTTTTCGGTAAGACTCTTCTTCAAGTCCATCACCTATATATATATATATACATAAGTACCAAACATTTATATATAATCAATCATCATTTTTTGAACTTAAAAGTCCTACATAAACTATATAGTTATATTGGTACCTTTGATAAGTCGAAACGATTGGTAGAATCACAGTTTTTGGGGAATGTACCATTGTAATAAAATGGCTGAAGGCTAGCAATGATGAAATCAGCGTTGGGTTTTTTTGGCAACACTGGAAAGCAACAACCCTGCTTCGTGTTACATTGTGATCCCGGCCACTGCGCACAGCAAAAATACATATACTCCTATTCAATATTTAATGGTGAATGAATATATCAAGCTAACTTACAACTTTTTTTAGGCATACTCGTCGGTTAGATCGATCGATCTTCCCATGTATATATTAATTTCACTAGCTTAGCAGAACAAATCAAATATATATAATTAATATGATTGGTACTAAAGACATGTAGATAAGTTTTATCAAATTGATTAATTATTAACCTGAAGAAGAAGATAGAAGAAATCAGTTGAAGCTCCGGCACCTAAGGATACTTGAATCTGTGATATTCCAAATGCAGTGCTCAAGATGAACAATAGGAAAACCCGATTCATGGCTTTTGCCTCCTGATAAATTAAATTAAATTTTGTATGCTCACAGTCAACACCAATTATATATGTGCAAGAATATTTTATAGAGCTGGATATCTAAGTGGACAGGCGAGGGGATATGGAGTACTAGTAAATGTAATTTAATATTCGAACGATCACATGATTGATTTGGTATATAGTAGATAAGTTAAAATATATAATTGATATATTTGATTTAATCCCACCTAACTGTTACATATATATTTTTGGTTTCCCAAGGGTTTAAAACCTTTCGAAGAGCGTCGGTCACATAAAGTGAGAATCTCTCCCAACAAGATTCGAACCTGAATCCGTTACTTTGTAGTGACTAGTCCATTCCACTAGACCAATCACCTGGTGGTTAACTGTTACATATATAAATTAGCTAGACATGTGCATCTCATTATGCGACACTGAAAATCAAATCAAATTATTCGATGTTCATCTTGAGGTTGATCGTGCGATAAAAACTCGTTTAATCTCAGCTTGTTATACAAATTAATCAAGTTTGAACAATGTTTTTATGATACGTTTTGAACCTTGGTTCGAGCTTGACGACTCGATTGGGAAGATAAATGAAAAAATATCAAACTACTCGATACTTAGTTGAGCTCGTTCGATAAAATCTCATCCAAGCTCTGTTTGTTTCTCAATCAAATCAAATCAAACACAATTTCAAACTCGATACAAGTATCAAACCAAATTTGAATAATGTGCATCTTTTGATACTACTTAGTTTATTTACACCCCTAGCGCTATGACGAATTTAATTTATAATTATTTAGCCAATTTAATTACCTTGTTAGATCTTCCCATTAACAAAACAAATCAAATACTCCTTACAATATACTTAACAATAATTAGGCTGGTGATATAGCCAGAGCAATGTTCCTAACGTCAGAGCATCTTTTTGTTATTTGCCTATGTTACCCATCAGTTATTAAACAAGAGAACCCTTGCAAATCTCCAAAAACCATTCTCAGCTAATTTCAGAATTGGGATATTCAAATCTCCGTCTTTCTAATGCAATATAAGTATGTTGGATGACTTTACCACTTCTTGAAGAAGATCCCCGTCTAGGTTGCACGGATACTCCGAAATTATACACCGTGCAGTATCGTATGCGTACTGGATACTCGGATACTCAGATACTCGTACGATACCTGTGAAATACTCTACCGTGGCATTTTCAATAATAAAAAAATAAAAAATAAAAAGGATACCTTATCGGATACACATGAAGGCGTATCGGAAACACCCAGAATACTTAAAAGCATGTATTTCTACAAATAATTTCTAGATTATGTATATTATCAAAATGATCTACATAAAACGCTTGAAATTCTGTAAAGGGCCAAATGCTTTGCATATGGTATTAATACTATCGTTTAACTTGAACACTTATATAAGGGGGAGATATCATTGTTCATTTTAAAATGGAATAAAAAGTGAACTAAATATATATATTACATAATTTTTATTATACATTTTTAAAACAATGGTTTCTTATTATAATATATTTTTAAATATACACGCACGTATTTTAGCCGTATCGTATTCTATAAATTTTAAAAATCCGTATCGCCGTATTCGTATCGTATTCGTTCGTATCGCCGTATCCGTATCCGTGCAACATAGATCCCCGTATATACATGTATGTAACTGGTATTCATAATTTTGGAAGGAAGATAATTTTTAGAAACAAGAATAATGATATATACACACAAAAAAAGTAAAATTATGAGTTTTACTGTTTCGCTTTTGGAACAGAGAAAAGGAGAAAGGAAGATTAAGATGGAGGGAACACAACTTCTTAATACTTTATTACAAATTTCAGATTTTTAATTGGAGAAAAGGTGGAGCCAACGGTGCGGACCGTTTGATACGGGGAAGACAAAAGATTTTGGAGGGTATAATAGACAAAAAATTAAATATTGCTCTGATATTAGGGAAATTGCTCTGGCTATATCATCATCCCTGTAATTATGAGCAAGATTCTATAATGCTGCATGTCTGAAAGGGCAGGCGTGCGGAAATGGGAGTAAAATTAATTTCATTTTGGAAATGTCACATGACTGGTTTGGTGGAGTTAATTGTAGTAGTGTTCTAAATTTAGGTCACAATATCCACGATCTTCCAAAAAAAAAAAAAAATTCTTGTTAATCTAAACCAATTAGCTTTATTGAAATTTCACAGCATAAGTACATTCAAATCTGACTTGGGCTTAGTTTGGATTATTTTGGGCTTGAGTTTTAGCCCCAGGACCCATCAAAACTGACCAAATAGTAAAAACTATTTGCATCCGTTTTAACACACATAAGAGTCATTAAGACTTCATTTGTGACATGTTGGCGGCCAATTACCTTCAAACCATAAATCCTATTATTCCATTTTTTTTTTGTTATAATTAACATTTCATTTCATCTAATTAAAAGATCGGTACAATATAATAAAATTTAAGAAAATTCTCATCACAAAATACATTTACGGGAAGAAAAGAAAACGGAATACAACAAAATGGATTTCCCAGGTCCAAGGATCCAACCCAAATGAAAAGGTTGTGAGCCGCGAAATTTAAGCCTCTAGTAATTAAACGAAACCTGCAATGTAGCTAACATGACCGAAAAAATTGAAGTAATTATTCCAATAAATTATCTCATTCATTATACATTGCAATACCATTTCACATGTATTTAATTATCACGATATCAAAAAGAAAGAATTTTTTGGATTGGTCGGTTCAACTACAAACAATGCATGCTATTTACTATATATAATGATAATAGTGCTATAATGATCGATAATGAGACCTGCTTGCGGCAAAAGCATCACAATCATATTGCACATGTAGTGTATATTATTGGGTTATAGAAACAAGAAAATGATAACTGGGAATAAAAAATCATCAGACTGACATTTCTCATCGTTCCCCATTCACTATGCTTAGATTCAGATATAAATCTGTACATATGCATCTAAAGGATTCCTTTGCTGCAAAATGGGATTACCAGATAAAAATGAACCCATCCCTTTATTGCAATTGGGTTCCCCTTCACCAACCGAGGAAGATTTATTCGATTCTGATTTTGACCGATTAGTCAACTCCTCCCCTAAAAGAACTGGTTCGTTGCCTCTTCGTTTTCCAATTTCATTTATTGTATTTTCTGGTAATTGAATTTTTAAAAGGTTGCGTAATTGTGAAGGGACAACATGGACTGCAGTGGCTCATATCATAACAGGAGTAATTGGTTCAGGGGTGTTATCACTTTCATGGAGCATGGCCCAATTGGGTTGGATTTGGGCTCCTGTTTTAATGCTTTTTTTTGCAGGCGTTACTTTCATATCTACTTTCTTTCTTTGCAATAGCTACAGATCTCCTGATCCAGACTATGGTCCTATCAGGAATAGATCTTATATTGAAGCTGTTAAACTGAACTTAGGTAAATGAAATTTTAATCCATGATTGCCAATGATAATAATGTATTTCCTTCTCGCGAAGAGTAGACTCCTAATATGAATTTTGTGTGAGTTTTGAGGAAAAAATTGGTATGACAGGAAAGAGAAATGCCTGGATATGTGGGATGCTTATACAGATAAATCTATATGGGACTGGAATTGCTTATACTATTACTACTGCTATTTGCATGAGGTGCCTTGATTTAAACTTACCTTTTACTATATATTGCAATGTGTACTTAATTATCTGCATCAATTTGTGCATGTTTGATCTAATTTCCAATTTTATGAAAGACAGAGCGATACAAAGATCGAACTGTTACCACGATCATGAACATGATGCTCCATGTATATCTGGAAACACATCGTACATGCTACTTTTTGGCCTAGTTCAAATATTTATGTCTCAAATACCAGATTTTCATAGTATGGAGTGGCTTTCTATACTTGCTGCAATTATGTCTTTTAGCTATTCTTCCATTGGATTAGGACTCGGAGCTGCCAAAGTCTTAGGTAAAATTCGATTGATATGCTCCATTAATTTTGAACGTCCATTTCCTGATTCTGTTTTCAATTGTTTATATCAGGAAATGGGGTAATTGAAGGTAGCATTTATGGAGTTTCAACTTCAACTGGCTTCCAAAAAATGTGGCTAGTTTCTCAAGCAATTGGAGATATTGCTTTTGCCTATCCATACTCCATGATTGTTCTTGAAATACAGGTATTTACTCTTCTTTATATGTCAACATACAGTGTTCGTGTAGAAATATTCTAACTTAAGCATATACTAGTATACTGTATAACTTTTCAAATTCTGAAGGATACATTAAAATCACCTCCATCAGAGAGTCAAACCATGAAGAGGGCATCGGTGATTTCAATCAGCATCACTACATTTTTCTATCTTACCTGCGGAGGGTTCGGATATGCTGCCTTTGGAAACCAAACACCTGGGAATCTGTTGACCGGGTTTGGGTTCTACGAGCCATATTGGCTCATTGACTTTGCTAATGTCTGCATTGTTTTTCACTTAATTGGAGGATATCAGGTATATTCTATAGTACATTCCTTTAACAAATGCACATTATTGTTCCATTATAAATTAAATAGGCAAAGTTACAATTTTTTTAATATATAGGTCTATTCTCAACCAGTATTTGCACTGATGGATAAATGGTTAGCTGAGCAGTTTCCACAGAGTACATTTGTGAACAAATGTTACATTCTTAAATTTCCCTTAGTTCCAGCTTTGAGTCTAAATCTTCAGAGGTTGTGCTTTAGGACAGCTTATGTTGCCTCAACAACAGCAATTGCGATGGTTTTCCCGTATTTCAACCAGGTTTTGGGAGTTCTTGGCTCGCTTAATTTTTGGCCCTTGGCTATATATTTTCCAGTGGAAATGTGGTTGAGGCAGAAGAACATAGGAAGATGGACAAATAAATGGATTATTTTCAAGACTTTTAGTATTGTTTGTTTTGTAGTAACTATATTTGTTTTTGCTGGTTCAATTGAAGGACTCATAACAGCAAGGTTCAGCTAGAAATTGTACTGTGGAATAATAATTTATACTTCTTAACTAATTGAAATTGTTGATACTTCTCCTACTCCCTCCGTCCTTTATTTGTTGCTCTTATAAAAAAGATGTCCAAAAAGTATACTCCTAGAATGAAATTATTTTTCTTAAAACTACCCTATCACGCATACATGTAAAAATATCCAAAATTTTACTTGTACTTAAAATTTCTGACTTTGATGGAACTCGACTTTGATGGAACTCGACTTTTTTACCACTGACAGTTGGTATTTTTTTTTTGGTTGCACGTTTCAAACTTTACTAGTTTCTTCACATCCTGTATTATCCGTATGCTTTGATCTCAAAAGCGTAATTAACATTTATTAGAATGATTAACTAATAACTAGATGAGATAAGATAGAATTATTTTTAGTTCAAGACTTAAAATGTGAGTAATTCCTAATAAACTGAAGATTGTGTGAAAAAATGCAAGGTCAACTAACCAGTTAAAATTTCCCCAAAATAATTGGTTGGCCAGAGCTAGGGGTTAACCAAAAAGATTAGAAACATCACTGTCTGAACTTTGACATGATTTCTCATAAGCATCATTAAATTAAATTAATTAGGTAGAGAACAATAGAAAATAATTGATGGTGGGACTGCTTCCCACAACAGTGAATTAAAATAATTCATGCCAAGAAATCCAAAGAATCTAGGCAGAAACAGTACTGAACAACATGGGAATAACAGAAACACCATTGCTGCAATCAGCTGATCATCTACTCAACTCTACCACCAAAAGAACTGGTTTGTCATCTACTCTTCATCTTTGTTCCTTGTAGTACATTTCTGATTTTTGGAAATTTTGAATTGGTGAAGGGACCATATGGACAGCAGTGGCTCACATAATAACAGGAGTTATAGGGTCTGGAGTGCTCTCTTTGGCATGGAGCATGGCACAGTTGGGTTGGATTGCTGGCCCTATTTCCATGGTCTTTTTTGCCGCGGTCACTTTGATTTCCGTTATCCTCGTCTGCGATTGCTATCGGTACCCTGACCCCGTGTATGGTCCTCTCAGGAATATATCATATATTGAAGCTGTTCAAACAAATTTAGGTAAGAGTAGTAATGTAGTTTTCTATCTGAATAATTACCCAAGCGATTTAATGCTCATAGTATTGGCCAAAACTTGTAATTCCAGGAGAAAAGAAGGCTTGGATATGTGGAATTCTTATGCAGATAAACTTTTTTGGGACTGGGATTGCCTATGTTATGACTTCTGCCAAGTGCATGAGGTGTCTTTCTTTCAATTACAGCATCAATTATTTATTTTCTGCTTATTTGACAAAACCTTTTACTAAATTATGTTGTTTAAAATTAAATTTATGGCATAAAGATATATATGATGGAGTCATCCTATGTGGATATTTTCTTATAAGTATGATATATACAGAGCAATAAAGAGATCAAATTGTTACCATGAGTATGGACATGATGCACCTTGTGAATTTGGAGATACTTGGTACATGTTGCTATTTGGAGTGGTCCAGACACTTATATCTCAGATACCGGATTTCCATAGCATGGCTTGGCTTTCTGTAGTTGCTGCAATCCTGTCATTTGCATACTCTTCCATTGGATTGGGACTCGGAGCTGCACAAGTCATAGGTACCCTTTTAACGTTGAGCTTTATCTTTTTCACGCAAAGGCAAGTGCCACATATCCTTCTAAGAAATGTCAAGGACAATGATCTTTAACTCCTTCAAAAAAAGAACTTGTACATCATAGTAGCCCAGAAAAAAAGAACGACAAACTCTATAGTCTATTACAATCAATCATATTCTCTAAAGATATTCTTGAAAATCTCTTCCCAGGAAATGGAGTAATTGAAGGTAGCACTAATGGAATATCAGCATCCACTGCGATCCAAAAAATGTGGCTAGTTTCTCAAGCAATTGGAGATATAGCTTTTGCATATCCATACTCCATGATTGTTCTTAACATCCAGGTAAAGATATTTATTTACATATAAACAAACGGTTAAAGACTCTAAATTTATCATGAAATTTGAAAAATGTCAAGGATACTTTGCGATCACCTCCATCAGAGAGTGAGACGATGAAGAAGGCATCGGTAATTTCAATAGGTATCACCACATTTTTCTATCTAAGCTGTGGAGGCTTTGGATATGCTGCCTTTGGTGATCAAACACCAGGAAATATCTTAACTGGATTCGGGTACTACGAGCCTTACTGGCTAATTGACTTCGCCAATGCGTGCATTGCTCTGCACTTGGTCGGAGGTTATCAGGTAAATGTTAACATTACTTTTCTTCTTTTACATTCATTATAGTAAATCAGAAGCTTACGAGAATATAAACTTATCCATGTTTTTTGCTCCTGATCAGGTGTATTCCCAGCCAGTTTTCGCGGAGGTTGATAAATGGTTTGCTGAGCAGTTCACATCAAACACATTCGTGAACAGAAATTACAGTCTCAAAATTCCCTTCATTACACCATTGAATTTGAATCTTGGGAGGCTGTGCTATAGGACAGCTTATGTTGGTTCGACAACAGCAATTGCGATGATTTTCCCTTATTTCAATCAGGTTTTGGGAGTGCTTGGAGCCTTCAACTTTTGGCCCTTGGCCATATATTTTCCAGTGGAAATGTGCTTGAGGCAGAAGAAGATTGGAGCTTGGACAACCAAGTGGATTCTTCTCAGGACTTTTAGCATTGTTTGCTTCATTTTAACAATGTTTGCTTTCGTCGGCTCCATTCAAGGACTTGTAGCTGCAAAGTTCACTAGGTGACTTTACCATTAGATATGGCTGCAATGTGGGATTTCTTAAACTACTTTCTTTCTTTTCTCACATATAAGAAATGTATATCGAAACTGAAAAAATCGTGTCTATTCTTCTGAAATTAAAATATGGCATCAAGAGACTTCGATCTGTGTGTGGAATATGGCATTAGTTTTGAGTTTAATTTAAACTGAGATCTAGTGTACTAATTGTTCTACAGAAGTCATGTACAAGAAGAAAAGTTAGAAAACTGGTAACATGAACTAAAATGGCTGCAATCACAATCAAAACAACAAATTTCAGTTGTATAAAAAATAAATTCAAGTACACAATAAGATTTCACATGGCTCCGAAAAATTAAGTACGACAAGAAAATTACTAAGAATTAGAGGAAAAAATCAAAGAATTGAGTGAACAATTAACAGATCAACATTAGAGACATGTTTAATTACGATTACGTAAAACGATTCAGGGGATCATCTGGATTTTAAGAAACCTACAAGTACTTACCAACTCCGGCGAAGGCCTATATACAGATGCATATTGCATTGGAATGAAGTAGAGAGAAAAATTGGAAAAAAGGATTTTTTTTTAAAACGGAATAAACCCTCGCTGGTATGTGAGAATTGAAATAAATCTAAAATTTACCGGACAATTAACCGGTAACCGGATTAGCGGTGGTCAGGGTTAAAAGGCAAATAAAGTGACAGATGAATGGTGCTAGACATGGTAAAATTTCAAAACTAGTCATATATATATTTTTTTCAAAAATAGTTCCATAATTATATTGAACACATATTTAGTCCTTTAACTTTCACTCAATTATAATTTTAGTCATATACATAAAAAAAATTGTATTTGAGAATTTCTCAATTGTTTGTATCAATTTCTTCATATAACATAAATAGTAGTTTTAATTTTTTAAGAATTGTTAAGTCATTTTAGAGATTATAGAAATAAAAAAGTCTGGTAAAAAATATGTTACTCTATGTCATATCAAAATTTTACTAGGATAATAGATAAAATTACTTTAGGTCTAATCAAAGTAATATTTATTTATGTCTTTTGTAAAAATAAAAGAGAAACAACCATAGAACTTTATAAATTAATTCGAATATCTTGAATTATTAATAATGGAAAATACTATAATGTATATGTGATCATATTTTTTCCTAACACGAAGTAATTACAAATAAGTCTCTTAAGTTAACATTAAAGCTGAATTAGGTAAAGACACCATTCGGAAAAAAGGGAAATTTGTAATTCATGACTTGCACGCTCGAACATTATGTTGGGTAGCTAGGTTTGTTTGGGTTATCTGAAAATGTTTGTAGAAATGTGAGAATTGTTTGAGATGTTATTAGCTTTCGTGGAGAGATTAAAAAAGAAAAAAAGAAAAGGAATTTTATATATACTTTCTTCTTTCTAGTGTCTATAAGTTGACATTAAAGACACCGTTGAGAAATTGGGAATTTGAAGCTTTCACGTTTCAAACTTGACTTCACTTCTAGTAGGCAAATAATAGAGGCCAGGTCATCAGGCCAGAACAAGAACAGAAATACATCAATAATAGTAAAAGAAAAACAACAAAGCATATACAGAGATAATATATATCTTGACGTGGAAGTTTTTTACATGTTTTGTTTAGCTAATCTTCCTAGTTTGTGTGTGTACTAAACTGCAGTCTTTAACCATGTCAAATTTCCCAATAATAGTTAAAGTTAATTAATTGGCCACGTGAACTAAAAAGGTAAGAAACTAAACATCATTATCTGAACTGGAACCTGATGCGATTAGGCAATACCAATAGTGTCTTTGTCGAGCACAGAAATAGAAAACAATTTAAGGTGGAGAACTGTTTCATACAGAAGCCAAAAGAGAAATATAACCAACTAACTCTATCTTTCCAAGCCAAAAAGAGTACTTTAAAATAATTAACACACAGACACAAGAATCCATGGGAATTACAGAAGCAGATGAAATCCCTCTATTACAATCAGTCAACTCTCACATTACAAGAACTGGTCTAATTTAATTATAATTATCATCTACTCTTCATCCTTTTTTGACAACTTTCGATGATTATTGGATTGTAGTATTTTTTTCACATTTCTTGGGACTGACTGATTATTGGAAACTTTAATGCATGGTTTAGGGAGTGTATGGACAGCAGTGGCGCATATCGTGACCGGAGTCATAGGCTCGGGAGTACTGTCTCTGGCATGGAGCATGGCTCAGTTGGGCTGGATTGTTGGCCCTATTTCCATGGTGTGTTTTGCTGGGGTCACCTTGGTTTCCGTTTACATCGTGTGCGATTGCTACAGATATCCTGATCCTATGTATGGTCCTGTAAGGAATCGATCATATATTGAAGCTGTTCAATCTAATTTAGGTATGATTAAGTAAGTAACAGAGGCCTATTTTTCTTTTAGTTGTATAATAAGATTGGACAAAATTTGTTATTACAGGAGACAAGAAGGCTTGGATATGTGGACTTCTAATGCAGATAAATTTCTATGGAACCGGGATTGCCTATGTTATCACTTCTGCTATCAGCATGAGGTTTCCTTTTTTAATTTTCAATTACACCATCAATTTTTAATCTTCTGCTTAATTGATATTCGAAAATCAACACCTTATTATTCTCCCAATATATCAAGTGTAATAATTAGATTAAAGTGTTCATATATATATATATATATATATATGTGTGGCTTAACCAATGATATATAAATACAGAGCAATACAGAGATCAAATTGTTACCATAAGTATGGGCATGAAGCTCCTTGTGAATTTGGAGATACATTGTCTATGTTGATATTTGGAGTTGTACAAATATTTATATCTCAGATACCGGATTTCCACAGCATGGCTTGGCTTTCCGTAGTTGCTGCAATCATGTCCTTTACGTACTCTTCCACTGGATTGGGACTCGGAGCTGCACAAGTCATAGGTAATCAATCATATTAAGTTAATTCTATGTTCTACACCCGTTTAATAATTCGTCTACTGAATTTCCTTGGAAACTTCTTACCCTTTTTTTCTTCTACTTATATTCTTTAAAATATTCCCAGGAAATGGAGTAATTAAAGGTAGCCCTAGTGGAGTTTCAACATCAACGGGGGTACAAAAAGTGTGGCTAGTTTCTCAAGCAATTGGAGATATTGCATTTGCTTATCCATACTCCATGATTGTTCTTAACATTCAGGTAAGTAAAGGGCGGGCTTCACAATCAATAGATTTCATTTCCTAGGAAAAACAGACAAAGATTCTATATTTATCATCAAAATTTGATAAAACGTGAAGGATACTTTGCGATCACCTCCACCAGAGAGTGAGACTATGAAGAAAGCATCGATTATTTCAATAGGTATCACCACATTTTTCTATCTTAGCTGTGGAGGCTTTGGATATGCAGCCTTTGGTGATCAAACACCAGGAAATCTCATGACTGGCTTTGGGTTCTACGAGCCTTATTGGCTAATTGACTTTGCTAATGCTTGCATTGTTCTACATTTAGTCGGAGGTTATCAGGTAAAGCCACTATTAATCACAACAAGTTTCCATTATGGCTGTGTTTATATACAAGTCCATTTTTCTTGCTCCTGATCAGGTGTATTCCCAGCCAGTTTTCGCAGAGGTGGATAAATGGCTTTCTGAGCAGTTCACATCAAACACATTTGTGAACAGAAATTACAGTCTCAAACTTCCCTTCATTACACCATTGAATTTGAATCTTGGGAGGCTGTGCTTTAGGACAGCTTATGTTGGTTCGACAACAGCAATTGCGATGATTTTCCCATATTTCAATCAGGTTTTGGGAGTGCTTGGAGCCTTCAACTTTTGGCCCTATATATTTTCCAGTGGAAATGTGCTTGAGGCAGAAGAAGATTGGAGCTTGGACAACAAAGTGGATTCTTCTTAGGACTTTTAGCATTGTCTGCTTCATTTTAACAATGTTTGCTTTCGTCGGCTCCATTCAAGGACTTGTAGCTGCAAAGTTCAATTAGATATGTAGATGGGATAAAGAATATAAGGTATGTATATGTGTATCTTCCAAACTCTATCAGTAGCTGCATATTGTACATAAGGAGGAGGATGAGGAGGCCGGATAAGATAAGATAGAACAATATCCACTCAAAGGATATTTGCTGATCATTATCGTTTAAAGCTACAAAAAATCCCACATGTCTATTTCCCCTATACAAAGATCATAACATTACATAACCTCTGTATTTTCAATTTTTGGGTGACAAAAACACAATCCACGATGTAGCCCAATGAACAATCACGAAAAGAATTGTAACACTCAACACCTATTTATTTGAAGAAGAAAACAAAAATTGGTCGCTTAGCCCACAAGGACTGATAAATATCACAAATCAAAAAAGGAACTTTTAATTTTTACACATAATTTTTACAAAGAACAAGTACCTCAGTCGAGAAGGGAAAACGTGGTTATTAATATCCATTACAGAATAAAGAAACGCGTGTTGACAATTCTTTCATCCTGTTGGTTGCTGCCGAGGAGAATAATGGTTCCATTACCAGATTTTTCTTGTGCAAGCGAACGTGGTTCTACGTTAATGAGTAACAGCATCTCCAACAACATTAACAGAGTTAATGGCAATTTAACACATGTGATATGCATAATGTTCAATTTATCCCATATAATTTCAAAAATACCACTTTACCCTCTATAATCTTATAAAAGTTCACACTGTCTCCCTGACATTTTTAAACTTAAAAAAGATACGAATTGACAAAAATACTCCTCTTATATGTGGCACTTTACCCCTGTGTTACAAAAATATTTTTCATGCACGCTCTCAATTTCGACGAGTGAGTTACACTCTCCAGATGAAGGAGGTAAATTGCTCCTTTAAATTTTTTATAGGGGATAAAGTTTTTAATTCAAATCATAAGTGGATAAACTGAACATTATGAATATCGCATGGGTAAATTGGGATTAACTCACATTACCATTATGGATATATCTGGTTATATAATAAATTTTACATAGTGTAAGGTGTTTCACATATTTAGTTTTAGTTACCCAATCCAATAGTTATTTACATAACTATAAATCTATTATATTTATTCTTCTTCAATAATTAAATTATAAAAAAATATTATTACTTCGTGTACATTAATATAAATAATAAATATAGATTTTAATGATATAGTTCATATAAAAATATAGTAAATATGAAAGTGAAATAAATGGGTTTAAATTCAAATCTACATATTTTTAACGATTTTTAATTAAACTATACAATCCAAATCAACATAAAATTCTACCCGACATTTTTTCATATTTTTAATACAACTATTTTTATTAATAAATAATATAAGTTCCGGATGTGGAAGACTATGTAAAATTTTACATGGATACTTAAAAATTTACATAACCAATTGAGTCATAACGCATATTTATTGGAAACGGGTGGATTTAGGAAAAGATTAAAAGAAATAAAATAAACCACTATTTATGGAAAACGGATTGATTTGCTAAAGGAAACCAAATATTGAAAGCGGAATGATTTAGGAAAGAAAATAAAATAGACGCGGAAACCTGTTTTACTTGATTCTTGGTTATGTAAATTTAAGGAAAGTAATTACAAAATTAAATAGAGAAAAGGAAAGTTTGAGATCACTAATTCAGGCCAAACAGAAAGATCGCGTCTTCCTCTAAGTTGTACTAATCTATTTTCTATATTTCAAACTTTAAATAATTCAATAAAGTGATTTATCTATCTCTGAATCAGTATTCTCAGAAAACTCAAACTGATCCTTAAAACTTCATAAATTAATTTGAGTGCATTTACGTTTGAATAATAATGAACAATATTAAAATAAATCTGTAAATTTCTCTTTTCTAACACGTTGTAATAACCTATGATCAGTCTCTAAATTGTCATTTAAACCAAACAAACAAAAAAAGTCTCCGTTGAACATTAAAAAATGGGAAATTTGTAACTCATGACTTACACGTTCAAACGTTACTGTTTTGTTTTCTCCATCATCACAAGTGTCATGTTATCCAGACATAGGAATCAAAAGAATCTTGTTAGAGAGAGCCATGGGAATCACAGAAGCAGATGACCTCCCCTTATTACAGTCAGAGCTCCCTGCACAACAATTTATAATTAAAAGAACTGGTTTAATTTATCATCTTTTCTTTGACAACTTTTGATACTTAATTATTGGGTTGTAGAAATTTTCAATTTTGTTATTTTAATCAAAATTAATTTTAATGGTGAAGGGACGACATGGACGGCAGTGGCTCATATCGTAACAGGAGTGATAGGCTCGGGAGTGCTGTCTCTGGCATGGAGCATGGCTCAGTTGGGTTGGATCGCTGGCCCTATTTCCATGGTGTGTTTTGCCGGGGTCACTTTGGTTTCTGTTTACATCGTCTGTGATTGCTACAGATATCCTCATCTTAAGTATGGTCCTCTAAGGAATAGATCATATTTTGAAGCTGTTCAATCCAATTTAGGTAAGATTTATCTCATGGTAACATATATGTCTAACTAATTAGTTTCTACTAATAAGGCTGGACATGAAAATACATATACATTTGTTGTTACAGGAGAGAAGACGGCTTGGATATGTGGACTTTTTATGCAGATAAACTTCTGTGGAAATGCGGTTGCCTATGTTATCACTTCTGCTATCAGCATCAGGTGTCTTTATTTCGATTACACCATCAATTATTAATTTTCTGCTTAATTGGATCTTAAGTAGAGATCCGATAAAAGTGTTTCTATATGTGGCTTAAGCATGATCTTTTCTTATATAATAAATGATATATAAATACAGAGCAATAAAGAGATCAAATTGTTACCATGAGTATGGACATGATGCACCTTGTGAATTTGGAAATACTTCGTATATGTTGCTATTTGGAGCGGTCCAAATATTTATATCTCAGATACCGGATTTCCATAGCATGGCTTGGCTTTCTGTAGTTGCTGCAATCATGTCTTTTGCATACTCTTTCATTGGATTGGGACTCGGAGCTGCACAAGTCGTAGGTAATCAATCATTTTAAGTTAATTCTATGTTCTACACCTGTTTACTAAAATCTTTAACAAACAAATAGACTTAACTTCCCTTTTTTTCCTTGTACTGAAATTCTGTTTAAAATCTTCCCAGGAAATGGAGTAATTAAAGGTAACAATAGAGGAATATCAACATCCACCGGGATTAAAAAAATGTGGCTAGTTTCTCAAGCAATTGGAGATATCGCTTTTGCATATCCATACTCCATCCTTGTTCTTAACATCCAGGTAAAAGGCGGACATATTCACAATCACTCAACATATTAATATACTACACCTCCCCGCCCAACCACCAAAAAAAAAAAAAAAAAAAATGGTAGAAAGATTCTAACTTTTATATCATAAAATGTGAAGGATACTTTGCGATCACCTCCATCAGAGAGTGAAACAATGAAGAAGGCATCGGTAATTTCTATGGGTATCACCACATTTTTCTATCTAAGTTGTGGAGGCTTTGGATATGCGGCCTTTGGCGATCAAACACCAGGAAATCTAATGACTGGATTCGATGAGCCTTACTGGCTAATTGACTTTGCTAATGCTTGCATTGTTCTACACTTAGTCGGAGGTTATCAGGTAATTGCTGCATTTGACATTCATTCAACACAACAATATAAATGAAAAGTTGCACACTTAATCTATATCCTCGATCATCAGGTGTATTCCCAACCAGTTTTTGCGGTGGTGGATAAATGGTTTGCTGAGCAGTTCCCATCAGGCACATTTGTGAATAGAAATTACAGTCTCAAACTTCCCTTCATTACATCATTGAATTTGAATCTTGGGAGGCTGTGCTTTAGGACAGCTTATGTTGGTTCGACAACAGCAATTGCGATGATTTTCCCTTATTTCAATCAGGTTTTGGGAGTGCTTGGAGCCTTCAACTTTTGGCCCTTGGCTATATATTTTCCAGTGGAAATGTGCTTGAAGCAGAAGAAGATTGGAGCTTGGACAACCAAGTGGATTCTTCTTCGGGGTTTTAGCATTGTCTGCTTCATTTTAACAGTGTTTGCTTTGGTCGGCTCCATTCGAGGACTTGTAGCTGCAAAGTACAGTTATCAACTGTACAATTAGAACAAAGTGTAAAACTTCAAACGGAATTAAAATTTAGCAGCAATTAGACTTTGGACTGACTTTGAAATGTGGTATATAAAGTTAAATTTTAAAAATAACTTCATCTTATTTACCTGCAAGAAGTAACTCCAGAAAGTAAAAATCCAGTGTTTCTACTAAATTCAGTTCATAACTGAAAGCAAAATTGAACTTGACTGTCCAAAGGTGAGCTTATTTTTTTTTTTTGGTCAAACAGAAAGAAAGATGAAGGAGCCTAGGAGAGGTCTTCAAGGATGAAATCAGCACCAGAAGGATGAAATCAGCACCAGTTGGTGCTTCAACAAGGAGGGACTTGGTCCCAATCTCCTTCTGATGGCCCATCTTGGCCATAAAATCTGCCACTGAATTAGATGTGCGTCGAATGTGCCTAAAAACGATGTTCCACGGCTTCTTAATCAAAGCCCGACAGTCCTCCAAGATATGAGCCAAAGGATGATCCTCATTACCCTCCTTCGAAACCAAGGTAAAAATAGCTTCCGAGTCCACTTCGACTTCCACTTGTTGAAATCTTCTTTCCCAACCCAACATTAGACCCTCCCGTAGAGCAAGCAGCTCAGCCACAGTGATAGTGCACTGACCAATATTCCAGCAAAAACCCAAAATCCATTTGCCATTAGCATCCCGAATAACACCACCAGCCGTAGCCGAACTATTGTGCGCATAAAAGCTCCCATCTGTATTCAATTTAACCCACTCTTGAGGCGGCCTAATCCAGCGTTGTAAAGTCACAAGATTGGGCTTTTGCAAAGCTTTGAAATTGTCTTTAAGATCCATGGCCAAAAGGCGAATTTTGAAAACGGTTTCCCTAGTATGTTCCTCGGTATTTTCAAAGACCTTCTTGTTCCGGGCTTTCCAAATGTGCCAAATAGTGAGAGGAAAACGGTAGGCCAAGGGCATTCTGGAAGAAGCATGTTTCGGAAACTAAGTTTCATATTACGTTCAAACCAAAAGGCGTTAAGCAAGGAGAGGGCAAGGGAATCGGATGGTGAAAGGACCTTATCCCAAATATTTTGAGCTTTTGGACAAAGAAAGAAAATGTGGAACAAATCTTCCCTATTCGTAGTACATCTAGGACACAAATCATTTGGCGAAAAATGTCTATCAAATCTAAGAGCGTTGGTCATAAGGCTATTATGAAAAATGAGCCACAAAAAGAATTTTAAGCGATAGTGACAAGGGATTTTCCAAATCCAGCAAGGGCTGCTAGGAGACGAGGCAAACGAGTCCAAATCATTTAAAACTTTATAGGCACTACTGCAAGTAAAATGGCCATTGGGGGAGCCGAACCAAATTCGAGAGTCCCTATTTCCTCTAAGAATAGGCGCAGGGGTCGAAAGGATACAAAGGTGCACATGAGGCGGGATACTCGTCCTAATGCTGCTAAGGTCCCAAGCCCTAGACTGGGTTAACACATCCGCAACCCGCAAGTCACACTCCTCACTATCAATATCTCCCTCGATGAGGTCGCAAAGCTTGTCTTTCCCTAACCACCTATCGAACCAAAAGGAAATATCCTTGCCATCCCCGATTCTCCACTTTATAGCATGAGCCACCTCTTTGGTGCTACGTACCACCCATTTCCAAGTCGGAGACTCGGTTCCTTTGGCTGTATAATCAAGGATGTCCACCCCCCGGAGGTATTTTTTCCTAAAAATATCATTCCAAATGGAATGATGGTTTTTAAGAGTTCTCCACCCAACCTTAGCTAAAAGGGAAATATTCGCTCTCCTAGCCTCCCTAATGCCCAAACCCCCCTCTTTTTTACTACGAATCACCTTGTGCCAACCCACGAGATGCGTTTTCCTCCTATTGCTATCACTGGACCAAAGAAAAGACCTATTCATACTATCAAGACGATTACAAACTTGTGTGGGAAGCCAAGTAGTTTGCATGATAAAAGTAGGATTAGAGGAGGTAACGGATTGGATGAGAGTCGCCCTACACGCAAGACTAAGGTGTTTAGCTTTCCAAGCCGAGAGGCGGTTTTGAATTTTCTCAATGATCCCATTGAAGAGAGTGGTATTGACACGCTCATGGTGGAGAGGAACCCCAAGATACTTACCAAGATTGTTCGTGCAACTAAAACTCAAAGTTCTAAGAACCTCCGATTTAGCCGAAGGGCAAGTATGGGGCTAAAGAAAATCCTAGTCTTAGCAAGGTTAACATTGAGGCCGGAATGCTTGCAAAACAACTCAAGAGTGGTTTTAATAATTTTAGCGTCGCTTCCCGTACTCTTGGCAAAGAGAAGAAGGTCATCCGCAAAAAATAGATGAGAGAGGGTGGGTCCATTCCTACAAACCGAAATAGGGTGCCAATTCCTATCATCCACTGCTTCCTCAATCAAGTAGCCAAGCCTCTCCATACAAAGCACAAAAAGGTAGGGCGAGAGTGGGTCACCCTGACGAAGGCCACAATTAGGATGGATAGGGGAGAGAGGTTATCCATTCCACAAAATCTGAGGGTGCGAATTCCGGACACAATATAAAGAAAAACACTGAAACAGCAAATTAGATGGTACCAGGAAATTTGAAAAAGAAAAAGAATAAAATGAGTGAAATAATTTAAAAGATGAACAGCGAAGACATACTTCCTTCGTGAACCAATTCAAGATTTTGGGGATTTCAAGAAACCTTAAACGACTCTCCTTCAGTGCCAGAGCTGGTGGCAGCCATCAATTTATACAGACGCGTTGGAAGTAGTACAATATGTGAACAACTCTTATTTTTCGAAAATTTCACTCTTTACTTTTTGAGAGCCCCAAATTGTTACACTTTCTAAACTGATTTTTTTTATTTAATTACACTCTTACACAAATATAGAAGTGTGCATATTTAAGAAAGAAAAAAAAAAGATAGAAAATCATTGTTTGAAAATTGTATAATAACAATTACTTTTAATCATTGGGAAAAGGGGATTTTAACCGTGTAATGCTGAAATCTCTTGATTTGGATTAAAAAAAATACTTAATGTAATTCGCTCATTTAACATGATAATGTTTTGAAAATATACCAATAACAAAATCGTGATATTTTCAGAATATTTGTCATCTTCTATAGTCATTGACGTCGTGTCTTTAATATGCTCGATTTTTTCTTCTAATTCATCATAAATATCTTCATCTTTGTCTGACTCATCATAAATTGGATAATCTAATAGGTATCATTATCAATATTCTGTCAAATAAGATATATTCTATTTAGATTCTCTTGCATCAAGTATTATGGGTGCTACACCGAATTAGCCAAAAAAGTAGGGCATTTATAGAAAAAATCATGGGATCAATAAGGAAAAAATTTGTGTAACACATTATCATTCTCTTGAAGCTTGCATACTCTTTGTTTTGTGCTTTCACGTAAATATTTGACTTAGGTATCGAAATATTGTTGACTTAGCATCGAAGTAGTTTCGTTGAAATTGCTTTGACCTAGTTCACATTTGCTTTGCATGCAGTTTTATAGCGATGGAGAAGAAAAACACAATTTACTCAATCGTGAATCAATTATATTTGGATTCGAAGTCTGATCCATCAGAAAAATATCCACATTAATCATATTATCCTACACCAATGTAAATAACATTATTTCAAAAAATATCATTATATTTTAAAATGACACCACAGCGTTAAATGATGTTTCTAAAATTATTTTGTGCCATTAAAATTGCTCAAATTTTATCAATGTCCAACGCTATTTGATTCATTTAAACATTGTCCAAACTCTAGAGTAAAACATTGGATGAGTTTTGTCTAAACAAAAAATTGGATATAGAAATTTCAAATACGTGCAATCGTTTTGACATTTAAAGGGAAAAAACATCCTATATGTGTTTGGGGAAATCTGAGCAAAATTTTCCTTATTTTTTTTATTGAAAGGAACTCTCTTGTGTTTTATCAAATTTTGTGAATATGAAGGTTAAAATAAGAATATCAAATTTTATTAATGATATTAACAGTTTACCGTTAAAAGAAAAAATGTGCAAAATTTGATAAAATATAGGGAATTTCTTACAATAAAAAATAACACATGAGAATTTTGCGTAATTTTTTTAAAATACGAGTGGATATGGTGCTTTTTTCCGGACATTTAAAGCGAAGGCCCTCTTTGTGATGGAACACATGCTGTCACGTCACGTGTAGACATTAATATAGTTGTTATTAGGATCACCAAACACCTATGTTGCACAGACACTGACTCGGCGACTCGGACTCGACACGATTCGGATTCGGCGACTCGTTTTCTAAAAAATTTCAAGATACGATACGGCATGGATACGTATATTAAAAAATAAAAAAACTATATAGTTTATATAAAAATAAAATAAATTAACATCATAGCCAATGAATTAACATTCATTCTAATATTGCAAACACAAAATCAAAAGAAAAGATCACAAAAGGTGTATAAATTCACTCTAAGCACATCGTAAATGATTCAAACAAGTCTCATATGAAAAAAAATATCAAAACAAGTCTCATAAGAAAGATAATCACTCAAAGTACATAACAATCAGTCAATTACACGAAAATTGTTCGAAATTTTAATTTTTTTATTACAAGATAGAAATACCCACTTCTTTTTTTTTTCTTCTTTTGCTTTGTATTTTTTTTTATAGCAATTACCTAGAGGTTAAAAGATAATACATTTCTTGCCACACAAAGAGAAAGATTATGGTTTAGGTGCAATGGAGTTTAACAATGCGGCACGGGCACTGAATAGAAACACCAGATAAAAGAACTCCAAATAACTCTAATTTTAGGCCATAATGTCAATAATTTTTGTAAAAGAAGTACACATTGTTGATAGAAAAAGAAGAAAAAATAAAAACCCGAACTCAAATTTCAAGGAAATAAAACATAAATGCACAAAAATGAGGTAGAGAGGAAGAGAAGTACCTGTAAATTTGAATAAATTGGAAGAGAATTCTTGAACTAAGGTTTATGAAATGAATGAAATTGGGGAGTTCAGGAGTTGTTTTAATTTGTGTTTGGAATGAAGAGGAAGAGTACTACGTAGAAGTTTAATCGACTAGTTCACAAAAGTATTTTCTGATTTTTTTTAATTAAGTTTCAAAAAATTTCAATTTTAACCCATAATTTTGAAAAAAATTGCAGAAAGACCCCTGCCGTGTCCAAGACCGAGTCCTGCCGAGTCCTGACGAGTCATTGACCGAGTCCGGGTCCTTGACCGAGTCCTTGACCGTATCCCCGCCGAGTCCAATATCGTATTTTCTCGGACTCGCCACGTGGCGAGTCCGATGCGTGTCCGAGCCGAGTCGCACGCGTGTCCGAGTCCGTAAAGAGTCCGACTCTGCATAGTGGAATTTTTTGAAGTATCCGTGCTTCATAGCCAAACACGAACATACCATAAGTAGTACGATGGGTACACGTTGGGCACTATTATATAAGTTCGCCATATATACATGCATTAATATACAATAATTTGGTTGGCCGTGTTTTTCTGTTATCTATCTAATACTCGGTGGCACTATTATATAAGTTCGCCATATATACATGCATTAATATACAATAATTTGGTTGGCCGTGTTTTTCTGTTATCTATCTAATACTCGGTTCTAACTTCGACTAATTTGATTAATTTCCTATTTAAATATTAGTGTTATTGATTGATTTTTTTTTTTTATTTGGGATGGTGAATACATTGTTACATCAAACACTATATCGAATCGAAACTATTACAATAATATCGAAGTAAATTAATTACCAGTATTAAACTAGAGAAATGCTAGTATGAAACTAGAGAAAATACCCACATTCGTGGAAGTTGAATCCATAACTTCTTGGTCATGGAGCATCATACTTAACTGCTTGGCTAAAGCCTCATTGGCTAGTGTTATTGATTGAATTTTATTGTAATTTAATTTGATTAACTTCTACTTGTTAAATATGAAATTAAATATTTTTAGCTAATTGACTAGAGTTCAATAATGTTTACACGTCTAAAAGTAGAATGGTCTTGTATATCATTATATGATTTAAACATGAAAAGGGTGTACACATTCATCTATGATCACGTGTAAGACGTATGATAAAAACATATGTAAATTGCGTATCGAATTAAAGGATATGTGGCGCCCATGATGGCTTGTGGTATGTAAAACTTCAATGATTGTTGAGCAATTGATGAGTTAGGAAATTAAATTTGTACATGATTATTTTACACAATAATCTCCGGCTGTCAAGGTGGTACATATATAGCAGTATAAATTCCACATTTGCATATTAATATGCAATATATTGTATGTATTATTTAATTATAAACCTTAGACTACACTCCAATGGATTTCATCACAACTCTTACACTAATCCTATGTTCTTTGATTTTTACATGGTTTTATGTTCTAAAGCCAAAATTATGTCACCGGAGATCAAGAAAACTTCCACCGGGACCTTACCAATTTCCAATCATCGGAAACATTCTCCAATTGAGCAAAAAACCTCACAAGACATTCGCACACCTCTCCAAAGTTTATGGTCCCATAATGTCTCTCAAGTTTGGAAACATAAATTTAGTTATTATATCCTCACCCGAAATGGCAAAAGAAACACTAGTAAAACATGACCATATCCTTTCCGTGCGCCGACCCGTACCCCTCGCGGCCCAAGCACACTACCACGACAAAATCTCGGTGGCGTTTCTTCCGGTGGGAAATCGATGGCGAAAGCTTCGCAAAATATGCAAAGAGCAAATGTTTTCCACGTGTCGAGTTAAGGCAAGTCAAGGCCTACGCCGAGATAAGTTGTGTCAATTGCGTGACTACCTGCAAAAATGTTGTTTTAGTAGTAGAGTTGTGAATGTTGAAGAGGTTGCTTTCATAACGGCTTTGAATCTAATGTCGAACACACTTTTCTCTATGGATTTTGCTAAGTTTGATTGTAGTGGCGGGCAAGAATTGAAGAGAATTGTTCAAGATGTGGTGGTGACTTTGAGTGCTCCAAATATTGCGGATTTTTTTCCAGTTCTTGAAGCGATTGATCCACAGGGAATTAAACGAAAAGCTGATGTTTGTGTTGGGAAATTGTTGGGGATGTTTGAAGAAATTATTGACGAAAGATTGAAGAAAAGAGATGATTCAAATTCTTTAGAGAAATCTGATATGTTAGAAACACTTCTTCATCTTAGCCAAGGAAATGAGTATGACTTGAGCTACAATGAAATTAAACATCTGCTCCTGGTAAGTTATTAATTAATGTATGTGTGTTATTTTTAAAGAAATTTCTTTGAAATTAGTATAATTTTAGAGTTCATTGTTCTTTTAAGCTTAATTAAACGGGTCAACCTGTGACCCGATACGACCCGCAAATGTATGACCCGACTTGTTTGTAGTGATTTATTTATATCCCGACCCGTTTTTGACCCGCCAATTTGCCACCCTTAGGGTTATTTATGAATTGGGAATTTTCTTTTGAGGTCATGATTGACATATTGTTCCGTAACCGCTTCTTAGAATTGGCTGATTAATTAATAGGGTAAATTACGAATACCCCCCTCAGGTAAGGCCTAATTACAAAAATCCCCCTCACGTATTGGGTATTACAAAAATCCCCCTCAGGTTTGTCACATTCTTACAATTAACCCCTTGTCCCTAAAATGTTCCAATTTTGCCCTTGGAAGTTATTTGTAATGTTTATAATATGTTATAAATTTTAAAATTGGGTGTTAATTGTTTTATCTTGTAAATATAAAAATAATAATCATATATTTACCACCAAAATAATTGATATAATTATAATTTCGCATAAATTTCAATAAATATTTCAATTTATAATACAATATAAACTTTAATAAATTAAAATATCTTATTTATAATACAATATAATTTATTAAATTTACTAATTTAAAAAATAAATTCATTTAACTAATGTGTAAACAATTCATATTTATAAAATATATTATTAAAATTCTATTTAATTTAATATTTTACAATTTAAATTGCTAATAAATATATAAATACCTTTTCTTTTGCAAGATTTATTAAAACTTATAGACAATTATAAATTTTATCAATTATTCTGGTAGTAAATATATAATTATCTCTTTTCTAATTAAAAAGATATAATAATTAGATCCCAAGTTTTAACATTTATAAGACATTACAAACAATACAAATAACATCCAAGGGCAAAATTGGAATATTTTATGGGCAAGGGGTTAATTGTAAGAAGGTGACAAGCCTGAGGGGGATTTTTGTAATATCTAATACGTGAGGGTGATTTTTGTAATTAGGGCTTACCTGAGGGGGATATTAGTAATTTACCCTAATTAATAACATAATTTGGTGGCCGTGATAAAAGTAGGAGATCCCTTCCAAAAATGTATACTTAGTAAGTTAGATTTGTTTGAGAACTCTGGGTGTCTTCATCTAGGAGGTCCCTTGTCTATTAAGCTCGAGCTGAATATGGAGATCACATTTGAATTATTTAATAGTTAATATATTTGTTGTGTTTTTAGGACTTATTTCTTGGAGGAACAGACACTAGTTCCAACACGGTGGACTGGGCCATGACAGAATTACTACTCAATCCCTCAAAAATGTCAAATTTAAAAAATGAGCTAAATTTGGCCGTCGGGAAAGGGGAAAAAGTTGAAGAATCAGATATCTCAAAACTCCCCTACTTACAAGCTGTGATCAAAGAAGTCTTTAGGTTTCATCCTCCTGCTCCTTTTCTTATACCACACAAGGCGGACGCTGATACAGAAATTGATGGTTACATGATTTCCAGGAATACACAAGTAATTATTAATGTATGGGCTATTGGTAGAGATTCAAGAGTATGGTCAAATCCAGATTCATTTGAGCCCGAAAGATTTTTGGAGTCCAAAATAGATGTAAAGGGACAAGATTTTGAGCTTATTCCGTTCGGATCCGGGAGGAGAATTTGCCCTGGAATGCCCCTGGCTCACCAGATGATACATCTCATGGTGGCAACTTTGGTACATAATTTTGATTGGAAAGCAAAAGAATTGAACACAAATGACAAATTTGGTAAATAGGGTAGTTCCCCTCAAGGCTATTCCGATCAAACTAAGTGATGCTTAACATGAAAATGAAAAGATATGTTCGACGCGTATCAAAAGCGATTAATTCCTTGAGAAATTAAAAAAAAAAAAAAAAAAAAAAGGGTGTAGATGTTAACTATTGTGTGTAATATATATGTAAGTGTGTATGTATGTATCTATATATGAATGTGCACGTTAGTAGCACATAGATGTGTACGGGTACTACTAGTTGTTTCATGGTCGATGAGTTTTTGCAGATAATTCTAGTCTAGGCTTGTAAACGGTTTAAATGTACATGTCTGCTATTTTTTTTTATATTTGTAATATAAGATCTTTTTTTTTTCATGCATAAAACTGTAGCAGTATTTAAATTATTCGGAAAAAATAAATTGACCAAACTGAATTTAGCTTTTGAAGAGTAAAAATATTAATTAATTATCTTTTCGATTTGATGGGGTCATATTTTATTAATTTAGACATTATCTACTCAATAAAATTTATCATTCTTTTAGGGTGATGCAACTTTTTTTCTCAAAGAAATATCAATTGTTAATTTTTTCTTACTAGTCAAGTATTTATTCATAGTAAATTGTGACTAGATTTGTTTTTTCATAATTAAAAGACTAAATATGTATTGTCAAAAGATTTAATTAATAAAATATTAAATGTGATATGGTATAATCTATTTGGTTCTTCACCACCCTCTAGTTACTTTGTATTTAATCTGACAAATATCTGACCGTTGAAGTTTCCTATGCCAGCAAAGAACAAAATATGACCGTTGCCAGGGGTTTCTCTTTCTCTTCATCACCGTTTAAATATTCGGAAACAAACACCCCCTCCTCCACTTCCGTAACGTAACAAAACTAATCAATAAATCTTTCTGTATCCATCTCTCTATTTCCAAGCACTGCATTTCTCAGTTTCTTCAAGTCAGCATTAAGGAATTCTAATTTGTGAATGGCGGAAATCAAGAATTCTCACATCGTAGAAATCCCAATAGACGAAGAACACCAACAAAAACTCCTCTCCGCCATGACCACCGCCATCCAACACCACCCATTAGCCGAAATATCTCAAAGCCCCGGCCACTTCTTACTTCTAAAACTCTGGCAAAGACAAGAACATTTCTTCGGCCGGCGAATTTCAAGAAAAGAATCCAAAATGGATTCAATAAGAAGAGAACTTTTCCAACTCTGCTGTTTCTTCTTCATTTTCCACAGCCTCTTCTTCACGATCCTCTTCACATCTTCTTCGAAAGACCACCATCATTGTCACAAATGGTGGATCCCTTCTTTATTGTCCGCTTGTACTTCGCTTGCGTTTGTGTTTCTCGTTCAAGTGAAGCTTTGGATGTATTGGAAAGTGGATAGGCAGTTGCAGAGGGAAAGGAACGAGGGTCGAGCCTTGGCGAGGTGCATACAGGAGCTGAGGATGAAAGGGGCGAGTTTCGATTTGTGTAAAGAGCCGCAGAATGGGAAGAGGATGAAGAGTTCGAGTGTGGAGATTAAGTGGAAGCCTGTTACTTGGTGTTTGCAGTATCGAGTTACTGTTTTTCTTGTTTGTTTTACTGGTTTGGTTTTCCCTGTTTGCAGATTCATCATCTGTGCTTGAATAATAGTAATACAGTAGTATCAAATGCATCATGGATTGAAATGGAAGTTGCCTTATGGATATTAATCTTGTGAGGAATGAAGCTCCATTGGTCCGATTAATGTGAAGAAATTTACACATCTATGTATTGGATTTGTATTGCAGAATGTGATCCAAGGATAGCAACACTGCGTGTGGTTGGGTTTCTTAATATACTGTATTCATTTTTGTGTAGGATTAGGAATAATCTTAACTCCCTGGTGGATATAAATTAAAAATAAAAAGAAAAAGAAAAAAGGTTTTTTGCCTTCTTCAGTACTTGTGGCCATGCGGGACGGGTAGTAATTAATTAGTTCATACATTTTTGTAATATATAGAGAAAGAAAAAAAACGTACAGATGTTAGAATCATGAAAGAGTTTCACCCGGCACATTAAATTTACCAATGAATTCAACATTGATTACAAGGAACAGCATGTATTCACTTGTGCTAGACGCTATCAAAGCCAAATATTCGGAAAATACCTGCACGCAATGAAAGAAGCAGATGCTTAAAGGGTGAAGGAGGTTGGTTTATTCATTCAAACGTAGTTTTTTAAAACAAGGTCGAAAATTAGGAAGAGTTTGTTTATTACCTTCATCAGCTTGATATTTGTTCTTATCATCTCCGGCATATGCAAGTAAGTTGTACTTCGGATTCCATTCCACGCTGTTCATGGCAGCTCGACATGGAATTTGGTGGACTGTTCGTCCTGTTTTGACATTAGACTGTGCCAAATAGCCAGAGGGTTAGTAATTTTAACAACTAACATATCATCTATGAACAATCTCAGAAAGTTTTGGGGATAACATACGATATCTATGAACAAGTCCTCACTGGCAGCTGCGATATATTCACCAGTATGGTTGAAGCTTATTGTTCGAACAGGCCATCTAACAAAGATAAAGGCGAAAAATGATCAATAACATCTTCGATAAACGAGAAATCCCATAAAAAAAAAAAAAAAAAGTAGGTGGAATGTGGGGAAAGATGGAAGGGATGAAACGTACTCGAGTTTAGGGAATGTACGGACACAAAGCATCTCTTTTATATCCCAAAGGCTGACTAAGGAATCAGCACTTCCCACAGCAAAATATCTAAGCAATCACATAATTAAAAAGGTTTCAGCAACATCTCCATAAAAGAACTAATATAACCTGTTCAATATTCAAATAAAGTCGTCCCCTCTCTAGATTGGTTATCCATGGAAAGTGAATTACACACTCTAAACCCCTCTAATACTCAGAGTCTGATATTTCACACAAGAAAGAATGATATAGAGGTCTAAGACACACCTTCCCAGTGGGTCTATTGCAATGCAATAACAACCAGCTGTGTGAGCCATGAGGGTATCTATTGCTCGGAGTGATGGATATGAAAGAACTTCCACAGTACCTGAAGAGAAAGAGAGAGACAAGCATTCGAACAGCCGAACATAAACAAGCCAATGATAATAAATGCCCTCCTGATAAGTGATAAGTATAAAGTTCTCACCATTCCCAGTAGTTAAAAAGAACATATCTCCGGTTGTGTTCCAGGCAATCTCATTCACCTGATAAGGTGTTACATTGGAAGCATTAAAAGTTACTCAAGTACAAAGTGTCTAAAGTTGAAAGATTAATGATGCAGTCTATGCTGTAGTACAGTTAATAAAATAGACTCCTACTATTTCCCATGTATTATTCATCATTCTGATGTTAAATGCGCTAAGTGATTAAATATATACTGCTTTATTTGTTGCTATGAATCTCAAAACATGGGAGGGCAATAGAATTATTTTAAACAGCAAAAAAAGTCGAAAATTAAACAAACATACAACACGAGAAACAAATATATTTGCACTTGCATGACTTGTTCAATTGGTAGAGTTGAATTGTTCAGTATTTACAGCACAACAATAATTGAATTGAAATAAAAAACTATCGAAAAGTATCAAACAAGTAGTCAGGGCGTGGAACACAACAAGTATGTCAAGATTGCATGATCTTTACCATTTTTTTTTCCTTTACTAACTAAACTACTGATGGCGCATGAGCATGAATATGTACAGAATATCACCTCGTAGTTGAATTTGCGTTTATGTATGGCCTTAAATTTGCGGACATCCAATATTGTTAATTCATCGTCCTGAAGTACACAAAAAGAGCAGGGGAGACCATCACATACTTGCAAAAAGCAGGGTATGCAATGCACATAAGCAGCCAGTAGAACAATTTAGGACAAAGATGCATAAAGGAAATCACTTGCCCTGTTGCCAACTGCTATGTGTGTGCCATCGGGCTTGTAGGTGATATTAATGTTCTCCCCACTGAGTTCCACTTGCTGTGAGCATTTTCCGCCTGCATCACAAGGAAGACACTGTCAAGGAATGGTTAACACCACTATCACAAAAGTGACTATTAAATTATTTTCAGTCTCAACAAGAAAAGAGGGAGGAGCATGATCTGATGGCTTATATTCTTTTATCTAATATACATTTCAAGTGTTCCAAATGATAATGAAAAAATTCACTCTGAAAATAAATTAAATAGCTTCTTCATAACAAAGTAGGCATGCTAGAATGTCATCAAAGTTCTACATTCTCTTAAATCAAATGAATTTATGATATAACCATAACTTACTACGAGCATCCCACAAGCGAACAGTCTTGTCACCGGATGCAGTTGCAATCAAATCGGCATGTTTTGGATCCCAACATAACTGATCGACACTGTCCGTATGGCCTTTTAATTCAATATCTTTAACCTTGCCCTGCTTAAACAAAGAATATACTGAAAACCAGCAAAAAGCTGAAAAAATACAGCAAACACTTACGGACGAAGCCCTTAAAAAAATGAGTTAAGAAGAAAATGAAACTGAATAAAGCTATCATTTTTTAACAAAAAAATCATCACCACTTGATCTCAAACATGTAAAATTATATTTGATCAGAAACACAATGATTAGAATGTGAAGGTTTTTCTCAACTGAAAGCATGTGATGTAGCTGATGATTTAAACAAGCCCGGGAAGTTATAGGTGGGAAACTCATCTCCAAAGTTTGAGCCAATTTGCAGCTAACTTTGAGTGATTGAGTCCATAAAGAGAACCCCTTTCTAACTTCTTTGAATTCCAACAAATATACTCCACTATAGCTTCCCTCAATAAAGAAAAATGGTTAATCGAACTAATTACCAGCCATAAATTCGACAATCGGATACTTTCTAATGTCCCAAACTTAATTACTACATCTTTGTTAGATAAGTAAATTCTAGTTCACCTCGATTCAGGAGTAAATCTTGTATCTATAGAAGACTAGAAGTCAAATGTAAACATACCCACTTAAATAACTGAACTGAAATGAATCAAACAGGTAATGATTAAAATCGAATCTTACATGGCCTTGAGATTCAATATGCCAAATGCGAGCAGTTTGGTCGACAGAACCGGAGGCCAGTTTGGTGCCTGCGCAATTCCATGCCACGGAGTGCACCTTTTTTCAACAAATAAACATTGAATAATTGTACATTAATTTCATTTCCGCGGAATATATTAACATGAACTGAACACTAAATAGATTGATCGGATTTAATTGCGAGCTAGGGTTTTGAAGTTGTACCTTCTTCTTGTGGCCTTGGTACTCTCTGCTGTGGAGGTTTTTGAAGGATATTGTTTCCTCCATTGATACTCTTGTTTCGGCAACGATTGAATGCTGCTCTCTTAGTTACTCCCACTTCAAACTTTCAATTTCTGAAAATGTTTTCAGTAAACAAATTTTATACAGTAATTTATATTATCCATCAAATATTCCGAAATTTCTACTAATCCTTATGAATAAAAGTCTATTAGTATAAACATCCAGAATAAAATATATCCCGACCTCGTTTGTTTGGGTTTTATGGATAAATTTTAGAAAAGAAATTACAGAGTTAGTTAAAATTTGTTTGGGTTTTGGGGATAAAATTTAGAAATCATATGAGTTTGTGATTTTTTTTGGATTTCGTGTATTTTAAGAAAAATATTTATTTCAGTATTTAGGGTTAAAAATAAATATGAAGATTTTATTTTATTTCTAGTGATAGAAATAAGAAAAATGGAACAATAAATTTATGTTTTAAGTCAAACCCGGTTTTGCTCATCGGCAACTTAGGTGTTCCTCTAGGGTCCAAAGGGGTCTCGATTTTTTTTTATTTTTTATTGTGCATGTAACTTATTTTATATTAATATAGTGCAGGATTAGCTTACGGAGCCTAAGTTGAGTCGAGTTTCAAACGATATTAAAATTTGTTAACACTTGATTTGATATGTGTAACAAATATAACTTAAACAAAATTATATTAATCAAATTCGAGTCGGATATCGAATAATTTGGTTCGATGTTTAGTGGTAATAGAGGTCACCACTAACATAATTATAAGACAAATATATTCTTATACTCCTATATTATTACTATAGATCGATCCTGACAATCAAAATGTCATACTCTACAAATATCTTTCATAAAATTATAGTATAATATTACAGTAAAAGTTCTTTTCACCACAAGAAGTATATCAATATTAAAATTAATAAAAACATACTAGTATTTATTGTTATTTATTAGCATTATCTAAAACTATGAGAATCAAAATACTTTATTTGGATGTCCATTTACCATTTTTAAAATAGTTTATAAATATGTTAACTCCGGTTTAGATTGAAAAGGATGAATTTGTTAAAAAAATTAAAAATAGATGTTAGTTGAGAGGTCTTGTGACTTAAAATTTGAATATTTTAGGTTTATTTTAAATCCTGGATATAAGAAAATATATGGGTTCATATAGATGGCATTTACAGTTTAAAATATGAAACTTTAGTTATTATTGAATTTCAGGAAAAACACATTGGGTATTTTTTTATTCAATTATGAAACTTTAAAAGTTAATTTTTATTTAAAACAATGATTCAATCAACATCCGAAATACATGGAGGAAAGTGGCATGCGTGACTGTGTGTTCTCGTATATTGGTTTCATTTCATCTCTGCATCGGAGAAAAGTAACATCACATTCACAACTACCATTATCCTTTGAACACGCTATTATGCTTTTGTGCATGGACTTTTATTAGTTGCTACTCCTACTTACTAGTACATTTTAAGCTGGCATTACTAATTACTACTATTAATTAAGCATAATCATTCATGTACTAACTAAATACACACATAAAAAGAACATTTTTACCTTAAAATAAGAGCAACAACAACAAATCAATAAAGAAGATTTGAGAGTCGACAAGCTCCCATGATTGAGGCCCAATAAAATAAAATAAAATAAAATGATTGATTCATATGCCACTTTTACTTTATTTATGTGCCAGGGCCAGTACTGCTTGCAGGCAAAGGCCAGCCAGCCTATCTCAGGAAACAAAAAGTTCTTGCTTCTACAGTGAAAAGTAACTCCCCTTTTTGGATTTTTAATTTTAATAAAATGTATTTATTGTTTAATCTAATTCATTTCCGCACATTACGTATACACACATGTTATGCTATACTACAAATTAAAGACTTAATTAATCGAATACCTGTGAGCAATGATACTTACTCTCTACAAAAGTTGGTGAAGTCTAATATCATTTCTTTTCTCAATTCATTCAAGAATTTTAACTTAATTTGAATAGTTATTTCACCCAAACAAACTTAATATTAATGCTACTTGTTAAATTAAAAAAATATTAAACTACTCAAGTTCGATTTATTTGAATTTTTTGAACTAATTTTTATTTAACAATCAAATTAAATTCAAATATTATATGTAAGAAAATTTGAACATTCAAATCTAAAAACAAGTTTCTACAGTAATTTATATCATTTTTTTCCACTTACTCTTTGTTATTGTTTATTTTTCACAAATATTTAGAAATAATTATAAAAACTAACTTTTTGAGTAATTTTCTTGTCAAAATAACAGCTATAAATTACCAGTCATTCATTCTCAGCAACAAAAAAATTGGATTGGAATTTTCTCTCTCTCTCATATTCATTTCAATAAATACAACAGCTCTCCTTTCACGTTTTTCTTCTTTTACCTTTGCTCCACCGACGCACAGTCTGTATGTGGTATATTATTATTCTTCTTATTAATTATAAAGATAATAACTAAATAAATCCGCCAGCTATTTTGACTAGCTCTTCGGTTGAACAAAGAGTTGGATCTGACGGCGGTGATCATATCGTCGCCGCCGGAAACGATGTCGTCTGGAAGGTACATGGCGTATTCACCATCTCCATCACCCGGGGGTATCCGCGCCGCCTCTGCTCTAGTCGAGCAAGAAAAGTAATTGTTTCTTTCTTTCTTTCTTTCTTTCTTTCTTTCTTTCAGTTTTTTTTGTGTGTTCTATACAAAGAGTAATCTGCCGTTGTGGCACTGAAATTTTAGTTGACGTAGAGTCTGGATGGATTTAAGATCTTGTTTTGTTGTACTATGTAACGATCTATGTATAACTTGTTGATAATTGAAAGTGTCACGGTAACTAGGTTTTCCTGTAGTCTTGTTGTCTCTCTGACCTGCTATGGGGATATTTTCGTCCTGAGTAAATAGGACTTGTTGTGAGTGCAAACTGGATTGCGTTTGTTTAGATTGTGTTGTTTCATGATACTAGATGATCTCTCTGGTTCATGTAACACATGTAATTATGTCTTCTGTATATTTTTACTGTCCATATGATAGAAGTACAGCCAAATATATAGTAAAGGGTCTGTTTTGGTCTTGGTTTGAGATAGTTGGCAAAAAGATCATAACCTGTCCGGGTAAAGAAAATATAACTTTTACTTTCAGATATCTTGCGCAGTTTTGGATAATAATATAGCCTGTTGTCCTCAAAAAGATAAGCAAGACCTGTTCTCCAAGTCATTTTTTTATTATACACTTATTCAGAAGAAAATCACTTGTTTTTATGTAAGGCTTGTGTTTTGATATGAGCAAGTAAATCTATTTATGGGGCTTAGATATGTTGTCATTGTTATTTACAAATGTTAAAGTGTTATTGCAACTAATGCTGAAAATTTTATTTATTGTAACACTGACAGGTATCTCTCAGAATTGCTGGCAGAACGTAACAAAATTAATCCATTTATGGCTGTGCTGCCAAATTGCTATCGGTTGCTGAATCAGGGTGAGCTCATGATTCAACTTATTTTTGTCACTTCTACGGAAAACATAGGCATAAATAATAATATTTTCTTGCTTGTTAATAACTAAACCAAATAGCTAGCAAAGAAGTAAGCAATCTCATCTCCAACTTTTACCGGACTGTTGGATGGCTGAAATCAGTAAAATCTAGTCATCCACCTAGATGGTGAATCATGTGTTTGGAATTGGGTTAACTGAAATTTTGTTATTGATTGCGGCGGAAACAGGAAGGGGTCTTGGACACATTGCCCTATATCAACATGAATTATGCTAATTGTATTGGTGATATATGTGGACTTCTTAAACCTAGTATTTATCAGTTAAGACTACCCTCAAAGATGTCACTCATCATGGGCAGGAAGAGAACTTGAAAATACTGCAGACGTGGATTGCTTCACTTGGGATTTAAAGAATCAATCATCTGTCACCATGTAAGAGGGTAAAAGAGGATAATAGTTTGACCCCAGTTTTTATCCAATTCATATATGACCATGCCATGAGAGTGATATAACTAAGTCACAAACTTTGTATTTAGCTATGAAAGAAGAAGTTGGAGTCACCGAGTTACTAGACACTCAAATTTACCATATTTACTACTTTGTGTTGTTAAAATTGAAATGAAAAATGTGATTACATTGAGAACACTAAAAGTTTTCTCTCTATGACATGTACAATACATCAGTACAACATAAGGAATCCTGTCTGATGTTATTACAGCCGCTTCCTGTTGAGGCTCTTCTTTTTCTTATGTGGACTAAACAAACGCAATACTAGATGGTTTCATTTTATGGGAGGGTTCAAGGAGTGTAGTAGAATGGGAGGAAGGGATAGGAAAAGAGAGAAGAAAAGGAGGGAGAGATATAGAGCATTATAATTAAATATCTGATTGTTACATTGACCTTTTGGTTGGTCATACATTTTTCCTTACATGGTGCGCAAAACGATGATTTTTTACTTCTCTTTTGCCACTGTACAATTCCCTCCATAAATGCTCAAAATTATTTCACTAAAGACTGATTTAATATGGTTTGAAATGGAGTGAGATGTTTGTAATAATGTAGTTATTTGAAGAATTTAATTTCTATCTAGAAATTTCAAGAATAGCTGATTATGCCTTGTGTGTTTTTCTTTCTTTAAAAAGGCATAGTATGAAACTAACCCAAAAAGTTCCAAGTATAGAGATGTAGTGTTGTTTCTTTAAAACTGGCTCTTAGAAGAGAAAGTAAGAGAACGGAGAATGGTTGATAAAGAACCGAAATAGTTCTTATGATGATATGTTCATTAAGTTTACGTGTCTCCCACATCATATGGGACTCAAATTTCTCACCTCTCTGGGTTGTGTTTTTATACGGGAGATGTTATCAGTCCATAAGTGGCTAGCAGGAAACTGCCACTGTGATATGTGGAAAAAAAAATTTAGGTCTCTTGTGATAATTTACAGCCTAGCAACAATCCGCAATTGTAATGCTCTTTCCAGAAACTCTAGTTATTCTATGTTATTGATGTGAAAAAGTTGTCTTCAATAAATGCCTTCAAAAAATAGCCTCGACTAGCTAGATCTGATCAATATGGTCAAGAAAAGGTAGGATCTTAATGACTTGGTCTCATTATCGATCTTTTCAAGAGGTATCATCTAAAATCTGGCGATGAAGCTGAGATTTCTTTTTATTTTTCCCTTATGTATGCATTTGTTGCGTGTGTATGTGGACATGGTGAGGCGGGTTCCTGTATCATTAGGAGTACCTTTGCACTAATTTTATTGATGGTGAATTATGGATGAAATTGCAGCACCAACTCATAGAGAGAGTGCCCATTTGCAATTAAGAGGGAACTGGGTCTTTTTCCTTTTGTCTGGAGTCCATGTATGAGTGTCACTGCAGGATTATAGTAGCTATAACTAAGTCAGATAAGAAACTTGGTCTTGTTCTTGGACTTTCCTAATATTATTTGTTATAACATCTATTAACTTCACTATCTCTCATTATGTTTCTCCAGGGTGCTTTCATCTGAAAGGGCGCATTAATTTTTAACTAACCAGTTAACAGTCCGTGTTGTCTGTCCATATTGTGGTGACTGCTCACTAATTACTTAACCAATGCTAACTGGTACATTTATTCTGGAAATTGACCTTTTTGAAGCAGAAATATTGCGTGTAACTACACTGTTGGGGAATGCGTCAGTTTTAGAACAAAGTGGGCTTGAACATGCGAGCCCCCTGGCTTCAAGAGGAATATTTTCACATGGAGGAGCCAACGTGAACAGATGGCCTTCACCATTTCAATCAGAAGTATGGATACTAACCATTAACATAACCTTTTGTTTGATCTAATTCTTTACTTTTTTCAGAAATTCTCCAAAAATATCTTTAATTTTCATCCCAACTGTAATATTTCATTTAGTGCTTTTAATTTAACTTCCACTTCTATCATGACAGGTAGTTTGAAGCTAACAACCTCAAGAATCATTCATAGATTATGCTGAGCATATCAATTACAGACTTTTACTTGTAGTTAGATTGGTCAATTTTTCCATGATCTGACATCTCATATCTGATGTATAATAACTTTCAGCCTTAAGTAACGATGAGATGTAGAATACCGTTTACCATGGTCTACTGTCTTTGCAGATGGATTTAACTCTCTTTTAACTTCAACTAATTGTTAATATATTTATCTCCTTTAGCTAATGCCGATCTTTGGTTTGGGACTTCTAACAGATTTCCTAACATATTCTCCTCTTAACAAAGCTATAATAAATGCCTCTTCCATGTAAAAATGATGCTAATTGTATTCAACACCAAAGTGATATGATGTTTTTAGATTGGTTGAGTTGTCTTTGTCTTGTATTTGGCACGTCTCTGATATTTCCACTGTTATACCTGTTGAATTGTATATGTCTTTGGTTGTAGTTTTTCTCCTTAGAACTTTTAACATGCTTATGAGATATCCAATGCTCTCAACCTGCCCAATTGAAGAACTTCAAACATTTCCCGAGTAAACACACGAAGAAAGGGGAATTCTTTCCACTATCTTGAATGTTTTTCTCTTACTTAAATGGAATTGTAATGTGCAGATGCCAGGTTTGACACAGCCCTCTTCCGCGACCAGCTGGCTTGGTTCCCAAGGTAGCTCATCAGGTCTTATTGTCAAGCGAACAATCAGGGTCGACATTCCAGTAGATCAATATCCCAATGTACTAGCCTTCGTCTTCCAAGTTGTGCTTTCTTTATATAATATCGCCACATTTTATGTGTATATGCATAATATTTCATTTTGCAGTACAATTTTGTCGGACGCCTCCTTGGTCCTAGAGGGAACTCTCTGAAACGAGTTGAAGCAACTACTGATTGTCGTGTTCTAATCAGAGGACGTGGAAGTATCAAGGATCCAGCAAGGGTAATTTGCATATTGCATAATTTGAGGCAAAACTCTTGGATGCAACCATCTGAAATGAGCAACAATTCATTTTTCACTATGTTATCTCTTTTTCTTTTATTCATTATGGTTAATATTAATTGTGTTAGTAACTTGGAACATCTTCAATGCATTTATTTATTTTATTATATATTGTTTCCCTGGTGCTTCTTTGCCTTTGAAGAGTGGGTTAGTTTGAGTGAACTTACTAATTCAATATAAACTTATTTGCAGCTTCATATCTATCTTGTTATTTCATTGTTTCTTCTTAATATAGCTGTGAACCCTTTATTACACTTTTAGCAATTATCTATTCTAATGTGCTTTTACAATTTGATTTTCAGGAAGAGATGATGCGAGGGAAACCCGGCTATGAGCACCTTAACGAACCTCTTCACATACTAGTTGAGGCAGAGCTGCCAGTTGAGATAATTGATACTCGTCTAATGCAGGCGCGTGAGATACTTGAAGATTTGCTCAATCCAATGGTAACTTCGACTCACCTTCCTAATTGCTTTTTAACATTTCACTTTTGTCCTCTTACCTTAATTTTACTTATCATTGACTCTTTATATCTATCTTATAGCAGGATGAATCTCAAGATTTTTATAAGCAGCAGCAGCTACGAGAACTTGCAATGCTGAATGGTACATTACGAGACGAAAGCTCTCAAATGTCTGGTTCTGTTTCCCCCTTTCATAACAGCCTCGGAATGAAGAGGGCAAAAACAACTAGGGGGTAATATTTGGAGCTTGAAAATGTTCATCTCTGCCCATAAACAACAGCTCCGTTGCTGTGCCAGTCGAGGCCTCTATATGTCGCGTCCATCAGGGCACTGGCACTGTTGAGTGCCAGTTCTACCTGTCTCTATATGATATGAAGTGTGCTTTAGTATTACTTCTGGGAAGATTTAGTAGCCATCTATTGTACTTTGAGCGAGGGGTTTAAGTTTATATCTTGCTTAAGCAGTTTCATATTGGGAGTGTTATCTCTCTAAACATTGTCATATTATTGCATTTATTTGTTATTGTGAGCTTGTGATTGAGTCTTGGTATTTTAGTTATCTAAATGAAGCCGAAATGATCTGTGGTAGATGGTTTGGAAATTTGTATAATTATGACAAGAAATTTAGTATGCTATTCTTTGATGTGTTAACAGTTCATGTATTGACTTTGCATGTTAATAACCCACTGTTTTGTATCAAATTATATTGGTGTGTTATGCTTCTTTGTTGTACATTCGAACTGAGTTTTGGTTGAATTAAACTCGAGTTGAGCTAGAGTAATTTGATTATTTTAAAGATATTTGTTGGGGTTATCGAGTTGAATGCAAAAGAGTTCCAGAAACTTCAAGAATTTTTTGTACGAATTCTTGTGCTTAATTTATTAGGGTCAAGTGAATTTTGACATAATATCTTGGTTGTTTCTGTTTTCAGTAAATGGTAGTTCATAAAAGAAGAATAAGTTGACATGAAATAATCTACTATATATCTCATCTGTTTGATTTCCTTCTTCCTATGATCTCTTCCCCCACTTCTCTTTCTTTCACATGAGATTATAAATCTCTTATCCTACTTCTCTTCTTTTCACAAGTTTCATAACTCAATTTCTGAAACCAGACCTGTTAATATATTTTCATATGTAAAAACTCAACCAAATACATTTTTCTAAATACATGAAAAGTGGTGATGACGTTTCTAAGAATTTACCAAATACTTAAAGCTTTTCTCAGAAAATTCAACCAATCAGACAATATACGAGGCATGATATTTTGATTTTCTTTAATATCTTTTTATATATATGTTGTTCCCTGTTATCCACCTGAGCAGGCCACCATCTAGTTTTCTGGATTGAAGTAGAAAACAGAATAATACAAGACTAATACTGCACAGTTGTCTTAAAATCTGAATTTTATAGCAATGCATGTTTGAATTTCAACATAGTCTATTTACAACTTAAAATTCAATAGACAAACAGGTTCAAAACTTCATCTTCAAACCACATATTATTGGGAAAGCAAAACAAATAGTCCTCAGCCAAGAGCACAACTTTTCTGAGAAACTATGTGATAGTTCTTTTGTATATAGGAGCACATATAGACTTTATCGAAAACTCTCGATCAGACATTCTCCTCATCCTCGTCTTCTATATCTTCAATTCCAACCCAACGAGTAAAAGCAAAGAGAAACTCCTTGAAGTTAACCATTCCATTCTTGTCCCAGTCCATCTCCTCTGCAAAAGCACCGGAAAAAAAAAGGCTTTATGTAGAGATAGATATATAGAGATAGATATAGTGAGAGAGAGAGAGGACTGACCAAATCTTTTCATGGCTATTCTCCCAGAAGATCGTTCTCCCGAAGTAGTTTCATTTATTGCATCGACCATCTCATTTCTGCTAACATAACCATCCTTGTTCTTGTCCAAAAACACAAATGAATCAACTAATGTTTCAAAAGTAGTCTCAAAATTTGGTAAACCCATAGAAAATTTCTATCAGTTGTCAAGGAACAAAACTAGTCGAGCAATATAACTTAACTCAATATGGTGCAGGCAGAAAAGCTAAAGATAAAACAATGCATTTTGTAAAGGAGAAGGATACAGCGTGCTTGGTGGATGAGTCTTCTTTGAGGAGGTAGACGAGGCAAAGGAGAACAATAAATTCATTGAATTTTATTCCCATGTCTTCGTTTATATCACACGCCTCAAAGAGATCATTGATTTCCTCATCACTGAATTTGATCTCCAGCTTTTGAAAGCAGTGCTTTAGCTCTTGTGGATCTATTGCACCACTTCCATCTTCATCTATTAACACAAACAAACAAACATAGTTTCTTATTCTCAGGCTTCTAAGCGTTTAATCTTCCTTTACGGCACATACTAAGCAAAAACTAAATATTGGACGATATATATATATTGCAATGCTCAAGTATGAGGTGCTACTTCATTTATATGTTTGATCCCTTATAGCTATCTTACAATTATGCACATGAAAGAATACTAACCAAAGCCTTCAAAAGTAGCTTTGCATTTCCTTAAACTCTGATCAATTTTGGGAAATTTCAAGATAATATTGTTAAATGATTTCATAGAACTCCCTTCAATTTCTCTCCTCCGCATTGCTTCGATTATTTTAGCCTCGAGTTTTGTCTCCGGCACTGAAGCCTTGGGAGATTCTTCCTTACCAACTACACCTCCCATTCTCGGAGATTATCCAATCGATTGGCCCTGCAAAAAGATATGATAATGGAAAGGATTAAATGGCAACTTTGTACTATCAAAATCCAATTGTATAACCACAAAATAATGGCTTTCCGACCGACCAAATCCAAATTAAAGCTAATCCAATCTTGGAATGACAATTTATTATCCCTAAAACACAGAAGATCCTCAAACAAAACCAATTCAATAAAGTGAAAGATCTATCTAGCTTTATGAAAGCATAATCAAAATTGTGTTAGGTTATCTGTTCCCAAAATATAACAACACACACAATCACCTATCAAACAGGAGTCCCATCCAAGATTCGAACATTCATATGAAGAAAAATCACAATAGCCCTATTTTGGCTGTGCGAAAAAAGAGGAATAACCTTAGTTTCCAGTGATGAATCCAAATAGGCAAAAGCTGAATCGTTTGTAGTTGATTCTGAACAAGATCAGAATCAACAATATATATAAAGAAAAAATGAAGAAGCTGTAATTAGACTGGAGAAAAGCCACAAAGCTCTTGTCAAGAAAATCCACCACCGTCAAGATCTCAGTCTCTCACCACTAAATGAATTAAATCAAGTTTTAGTAAATAATAAAGTTATAGGAATACGAGTATTTTAATAAACTACTTAGTATTTTAATCTAAAATAATATACTAGTAATAATTAATAATAAGATTTCAAAATTGGTGGTATGCCCACCACGTATCGTGGTGAACGAACTGATGATAAAAAATCTTACCATGCACATGCTTCTCGCCTTGCTGCAGTTGTGCTTGTACGTTGTCTCTTCTTCTTGTGGATGGATTTATTCTTCTTACACCAATACTAAAGAAAAACAATAATTTAGTATGTCTTGGAAATCTCTAGGGTTTTTTGCACTTTGCACCTCCGAAACACACAAATAGGTATTTTGCACCCCTGAACCACATATTTAGCACTTTGCACCCGAGCAATTCAACACTTTGCACCATCTCTTATTTTCCAGCAAAGTTGTAACTGGATTCAAAAACCTAGGGGAAATATAGGTAATTCATTTTTGGATATTTGGCACTTTGCACCCCCGAAACTCGAAGAATGGGCACTTTGCATCCCCAAAACATAATTAACACTTATCACCCTCGAATTAAGAACAACTCATCAACTTGCAACTCCAAAACACGATAAATGGGCACTTTGCACCCCAAAACACAAATTAACAATTAGTACTCTCAAATTAAGAAAAACTAAGTAACTCGCACCCCTAGTTTTTCCGGCAGAGTTGACCAACAGGGTCAAAAAAATATAGGAGCAAAGTAGGTAATTCATTTTTGGATATTTGGCAATTTTTCTTTAATCACCAATTTTTCAAATGTTCTCGAAATTTTTCAAAAGAATTAGAAAAATTTCTAGAAAATCTTAATACATAAAATTTATCGAATCATATCACAGAAATAAAATTTTAATCCAAATTTACAATATGGATATGTATATTGATGAAAAGAAAGATGAAGAGAGAAATGAGTATTCATGTTCATAATAGTATTTTGCAAATTTTAAGGAAAAAAGAAAATGAATTACCTATTTTGCCCCTAGATTTTTTTGACCCGGTGCCGGAAAAAACGAGGAGGTGCTAGTTACTAAGTTTTCTTAATTTGAGGGTTTTAAGTGTAAATTTTGTGTTTCGGGGGGTTCAAAGTGCCCATTTATCGTGTTTTGGGGTGCTAAGTGTTAATTCTGTTTTGGGGGTGCAAAGTGTCAATTTCTCGTGTTTCGGGGGTGTTAAGTGTCAATGATCCAAACATGAATTACCTATTTTGCCCCTAAGTTTTTTAACTTCGGTGGTCAACTTTGCCGAAAAATAAGAAAGGGTGCAAAGTGCTGAAGTTTTCCTATTTCGGGAGTGCAAAGTGCTAAATTTGTGTTTTGGGGTACAAAATGCCTATTTCCATGTTTTGGGGGTGCAAAGTGTAAAAAACCCAAATCTCTAACGTTTACAACTCTAGTAATTGTATATAATAGTTAAAAAAAATCATTTTCTGAAGAATTTGTTATGTCCTAATATGAAAAAAGCTATTGAGAATTTGAGACTCGTCATCAAATATCTTTTGATCATTTTGTCTAAGAAAATAATCTCTCAATTTTTATTAAAATTTAACCAAATGTCTGATTTATTATTTTGAACCTATGAAAACTCATAAACGGGTGTGCTTGGAGTGTTTTTATTTTGAATTTGAATGAAAGATATTAAAGATGATAAATAAAAAATATTAAATGTTCCCTTTCACTTGTAAATAAATAATCACATTTCCAAACACACCATATTTCAAATGCTAATGAGCATGTTTAGTTGGCGTTTTTCAAAATTATTTTGTGTTTGAGAAAAACCAAATAAACATGTTATCTATTTTTTGAAATAAATTTATCATATCTCTCACTTTTCTCAAAATATTCTCTTAAAAGCCAAACAAACAATAATATTCTCATCTATAAAAAAAAAACATATACACACTCTACTTTGATTTGACATAAAGTAACATAACAAACATGATTTGACATAAAGTCTTACACATCTTATACCTATTTTCCAAACCACTCTTTCATAACCCAAATAAACAACTTTACGTAAATCGATGTTATTTCACAAATCTCCACTATTTTCCCAAACACCAAACAAACATGCCCAATACTTTTTGTCGTCATGAATATGGTGGGGTGGAAGTGGAACATGACATTCTTACTTAGATCTGGTCTAGGAGATTTTCCTAGACCTTGTGGTTGAAAATATACAACATCATCATTGTGAGAGCACCACATTATCACAATGATGATGTGGTGTAATTTCAACCATAATATTTAGAAAATATCTCATAGACCAGATCTAAGTAAAAATTTTCCAAGTGGAACCATGTTGTGCTTGTAACCCACGCTAACTTTTCAATAAAATTTTGCACTCCTTTATTTAATAATTAATAGTAGAATTTTGTTATAATTTGCCAATTTAATGAGCAGGGCCTCCTAATAAAGTAAAAATATTCTCAAAAATTATGTATTAACTCTTTCTTAGTTCTCAATAAAGTATAAATATTCTCAATACCACGCTAACTTTAATCTTTCTTAGTTCTTACGATAGACTAAAATTAAATCTAATATTCTCAAAAATTATGTATTTACTCTTTAATCGTCACTACCAACTTCTTATCCAAATCTTAACCCAGTTATCAATAAGTAAAAATAAAATATTTTCCCCCTCACAATTAAAACTAAATATTCTGGTAGGATCCAATTTTTTTTTCTTCAAATAATTAGTAGCATCCAATTTTAACTTAACATGAATGACTTATTTCATCAATTACACCCGTAATAAAAATTCCTTCGTATTTGATAAGTACAAATCAGTAAAAAAAATATTAAAAAAGACAATCAAAACAAATAGGCCTTTTTTATTTATTTTCATATGATGATAATTCCAAGCTAAATCATGGAATATGATTAAAGAATACACTAACTAATTATCATACTTAATTCATGATAACCTTAAAAACAACATATGTGGTGACCTAGCATATGACATGTAAAAAAGAAATTAATAATCCATATCACACAATAATAATATTTGTATACAATTGTTATCGAAAATTTACATTTTGTATATAGAAGTAATTATTAAGATTATTAAAATCCGAAAAAAGAGAGTATTTATTAAGATATACACACGTGCATGGGCTTTCACCGCCAGCAAGGATGAACACGCGTTGCGTGTTGTATATAAAGGCCGCTGTAAAGCGTAAAAGCATTATCTCTAAACAAATATCTCGAGCGATCAGCGCAGTCTCCCTATCCCTCTTGTTCAAGGTTAGACTCAAAACACTACCTAGGGTTTTTCCTTTCTTTCTAAATCTGCCTTTCGTTTATCGATTAGATTAATAATTTTGCATGTTTATTGATTGTTAGGGTTTGAAGGAGTGTTTTGGATTTAGGGTTGAGTGATGTGTTATGATTTGTTTTTTTTCTTTACTCCTTGTGTTTTGATTTCAATTGGGGATTTTGGTTGAATTTTAAATAATATAAAGTGTGGGGTTTGTTGCCCGTTCCCATATTTTGTAATTTTTTAGTGATTGTTAAAAATTGATTATTTTTAATGATACTGAAAAAACAAATCTAAATTGAATTAGAGTCAGAAACAAATTGGTTCCTTTTTTCTTTAATAGGGGAATGTATTTTGGTGTGTAATAGTTACAGTATTTGTCTGCTCTTGAAGATGATTTGTTTAGTCCTTTGAAGTCTAACTTTCTAATATTTAATTAGAACGTGATCTTTTTAAGCAACTTTTTTCCTGATGCTTAGTTGACCATATTAAACGTGTGTGTTTTCTTTCATCCTTGAAAGAATGATGGGGCCGTTGTTTCTTTGATTATTTTACATTTTTCATTGATTCATTATTACTATTTTGTTATCAAGGTTCTCCATGGCTTCCAAGAGAATTCAAAAGGAATTGAAGGACTTGAAGAAGGACCCTCCTGCATCCTGCAGTGCTGGTCTGTTTCTGTTATTTACTATTTCTCCTCTTCATGTTTGTCTAAAAAGTTATTTTCAATATTCTCCAATAACCACTCGACCCTTGTTTCTACTTTAATGCTATTGGAACTACTTATGAGTTTTCTACTTGTAATTTATTGGTTTGACTACTGTTTGTTGAAGGACTGACATAATTTGGTCACCTCCAACTAGGAGGGTGAAGTTCTGGCATGCTGTTGCCTGTGCTGTATGTTATCTCTAAAACTCGGTTATGTATTTCTGTAATATGGCAGGATTTGATCTTATTACTATTATTTTAGTGTGGAATATGAAATTGCAAATGAATCCTTGTGGGAGAAATCGTAAATTTGACAGTCTTAATGGATAATAATTTCTGAAAATGTGGATTGGTGCTTTGCATTTTCTAGTATCATGGATAAGTAGACTGTTCCTGGTATCCTGCCTTTTTCTGTCTTCATACATGCTATGTTTTGGCATGCATAGACTTAATTTTATCTTTGAAGTCTGATCCTGCCAATTTTTTAGAAGAAGATGTGTGGGATATTTATTTGTATCAAAGCTCAACATGCTTCTGTAACTTCTTGCAGGACCTGTTGGTGAGGATATGTTCCATTGGCAAGCTACAATCATGGGTCCCTCAGAAAGCCCATTTGCTGGAGGAGTGTTTCTTGTGACGATTCATTTCCCTCCTGATTATCCATTCAAGCCACCCAAGGTAACATGTGTTTACCTTTTAGTTGCTTTTGGTCTTATTGGATACGGCATTGTGTGTTTGTGATGATTCTTACCATAGTAACGATTTGTGGTTGTATAGTATGTCTTACAGAATCCAATTATGGATTAATCCCTTCTTATTTCTTTCTGAAATATTCTAACTAAACTGTTTTGGTTGAGCCCATCCATCCAACTACAAGAAAAGTGCATGTACCTTGTGATTAGTCACTTTCATGGGAGTGATACCATCACAAAGTAACCACAAAGCAAATGCACTTGCCTTGTGAATATTTGTGTTTGTGATTCTGAGCTAGAATTATGATTTGGTTTTTGTAAATTAACTAGTTCAAGAACATGTTGTGATTGGGCTTATTTTTGTTCAGATACGTAGTTAGAATATGATACTATGCGACACACTATATTTAAATCTTTGATATGTGAGACACCTCTGGATTTGAGAGTGGTGTTCAGCTATGGTTTCATCCATATTTGATCGGATTATTCATAATGTGCAGATATTTCACTGTTCCTACTGTGCAGAAATAACTCTTTGCTTGTATTTTGAGCAGGTATCTTTCAAAACAAAGGTTTTCCATCCTAATATCAACAGCAATGGCAGTATTTGCCTGGATATCCTCAAAGAGCAGTGGAGCCCTGCTCTTACGATATCAAAGGTATTGTGTGACTTAGTTCCACTTCCCACTTTTTGGTTGTCTTTAACATAATATAAAATGTCTGTTTAACAATCAGAACGACATTTAAAGTGCTATTTGAAGATCAGCGGTGCAAAAACTTGATTATTTAGACTAGTCGGCTTGTAAGACTTGTTCTAGTGGTATAACAACTGTAAATATTTTGCTTCAGAACGCAGATTGTTCTCAGCAACTTAAGGAGATGAGAATAGAGGGTGCTACCTGTAGAATAGTAGCTGGTTATGTCTATGCCTCATCATAACCAATACCATTTTTATGTATTTTATAGTTGGCTCATTATATAACCGATCTGAAATTTATGTTTGTAGGTGCTTCTCTCTATCTGCTCATTGTTGACTGATCCAAATCCTGATGATCCTCTTGTGCCTGAGATTGCTCACATGTACAAGACTGATAGAGTCAAATATGAGACCACTGCTCGATCGTGGACTCAGAAGTATGCTATGGGATAGAAGCTCGCTCAATATTAGCAATTGGACCAAGTGCTATTATATGAATATTAGTAATAATAGAAGATGTTAGAAAGAATGGCTATTATATGCCTGCATCTAATAATTTGATCACTTCATTACATGTCCTTGTAATGGAAGGTTATAAATTGATTGCTCTATTGCCGTTGGAAGTGTTTCTTATCTGATGTCGTTTTCATCTCTATATAGTTTATAAGTCTCACTTTTAGCCTCACTCTTAGGTTCTGTATATTCTGAAGAGTTAATATGTATGTTGAAGTAAATGTTTTTAGTTTCCAAGGCAAAAATATAATGAAAACAGTCGAAAGTGAAGGGTTGGTTTTTCATAAGTTCATTGTTCGAAAAGATCCTTCGATTTGTTTGCATCGAAGATCATTTTGAAATGGTGTGGACACATCCAAGAGCTGGGGTTTGTGAGTATTATTACGAGTTTGGCTATTAGGTCTAGGCCCAAAGTATAATGGGCCTAGGGGTATCATAATTTCAAAACATGAGGTTAAGAACAGGGAATATCGCAAGTACTTTTACTTCTAAGTTCAAGACCTGTACGTAACAAAATTAAGTAAATGCATATAGATTGATTCAGCACAAATGATAGCATTTATATCCTATTTTATATTTTGGTTTATGCATGAGTGTGTGAATTACTGAATAAATAAGCGATAAGAGTATAAATAATTAATTTATCCAAGAGAAAGATTCTCAGTCAAAGTTTAGAGTCCTGGTCGCCGTCAGATAATATATTTGAATTTTGAAAAGTTAAGACCATAATTTTTTTTAATATCTTTTGGCCCACATAAGTAAATTAAAAATGATGGTCCTTGGTTAGTACAGCTAATAGTATTATAATTTGTCCTTGTTACTTGCTCGTCGGCTCGTGTACATGTTGCAAATACAATAGTTTAGCACAGCAGAACAGAACAGGGGAGATAGAGAGAAATTCTCGTGAGGTCCCTTTTGGAGCAAAACTACACATTATTTTTGGTTGTTCTATTTGTTTGCTTTATCTTCCTTATCTTTGGACAATCGGAATATTGTATGAAAACGATATAACCAAAAGACACTATATACTTTATTCCGATTGTTCTACTACAAGAAACCCATACAATACAGGACTTGTAACTTCAATTGGGTATCTTTATATAAGATTTTATTGCTAATTAGTAGTATATTTCACTGTAAAAACTATTGATATTTGGAAGCATTATTCACAATTAGTACTTAATGACAAAGACTAAAGGGTCTTTTTTTTTTTCCAATGATTTTGTTGGTTGAATTAAAATGAGAATTTCTTGGGTCTCCCACTAATTTCTGAGGCTGTGTGTCAGTCAGACTCAGACAACCCGTGGCCGTGGGGCGTTTTCTGGTAATTACTCCTAACAAGTACTCCTGTAATTATTTAAATTGTACTCCCTCCGGTTCATATTAGTTGGCACATTTGCCAAATTTTTATGTTTCATATTAATTGGCACATTTGAGTTTCCAATGCAATTTTTTCCAATTTTGTCCTTGTCTTACATCTAGGTTGTGAAGCTCAAGAGTCACTAGGAAGGGTATTTTTGATATTATACCATATAAAAGTGATTAATCATGAGGTTTCTTAATATGTGTGAAAAGTAACAATGTGACAATTAATATGAACCGGAGGGAGTAGTAATTAGGAGTACGAACCCACCCTGTAGAATTCCCCTTGTTTCCATTTTATTGTATTGTATAGATATCATATACAGAGTAGTAGTATCTACTTTGTCCTGTCCCCTCGTCAAGGCCAACCTACCCTATACGGCTATGATGTTGGCATTTCATTTCATGGATTGATTAATGTTGTGATTCCCAAAGACTCAGGGCCAGGGCCTGTTTGTTTGGTGTTTGGAAAGATAATTTGGGAGAGTAGTGGGGTTTGTGAAATAATCTCGATTTGCGTAATGTTATTTGTTTGGATTTTTAGAGAGTGATTTGAGAAATAAAATAGGTGTAGGTTTTTTTTGGAAGAGTTAGGTTGTATGTATAAGATGTGTAAGACTTTATGTTAAATCATGTTTGTTATGTGAGATAAATTATGTAAGAGATATGTTACTTTATGTCAAATCATAATATAGTTTGTATAGATTTTGTTTAGAGATAAGAAAATTGTTGTTTGTTTGGCTTTTCAGAGAGTAATTTGAGAAAATTGTGAGATAGAAAAATTTATTTAAGAAATTAAAAAAATATTTGTTTGGCATTTTTCAAACACGAAATTATTTTGAGAAATACCAAACAAACAGGCCCTCGACTACTAGTACTAGTAACATTCTTGTTTCTTTATACTATATGGACATGGGCATGTCTAGCAATAGTTCATGCTGATGAGAACTATTGCTAGTTCATGCTTTATAACCACTCATTTAATATATTTAATTTTTTCACTACCTAGATAACCGGTGACATTAGCCGGTGACATTTTTAGTTTGATTAGCGTAAATTACCTTAATACCCTTTTGCCTTAATAAAAAAGAAAACAATTATTAGGCTGCCTCTTCTTCCCCAACAAACTTTTCTGCAGTACTTAAAAAGAATAATTCTTCCTGTAATTATTTTTCCCACCAAGCCGTCCTCTACTCCAGACCTATGGATCGAGAGAAAAATCCATAATACATAATTTTAACATGATAAAAAAAATCATAAAAATCATAAAAAAAAATCAAAAATTATTTTCTGAACCCAACGGCGGTCGCTGCCGGGAGAACATCCGCGCGTGGGCGAGGTTTGGTCCAACCGGATCGTTTCTGACCCGTTTCTCTGTAATTCGGGTCAGAGCGACCCGAATACATAATCCTGCATTATTTCTTCATTTTCGGTCGGGTAAAAGACAACATTCATGGAAAATTTGATTTAGAATAAGATTTCATGCTCAATTTCTGGTTTCATCAACATTTTCGCAGTTTTAATCAAGATTTTCGAATTGATTAATAACCCTAAAATTCTATTCCAACATCCAATTGAACATTATACAATCCAATTGAACATTATACAATTTTGTTGGTGTATTAATGTCGATTTAGGATAAATGAATCAATTTCGCCTCAATTTCCCATTCTCTTCACTCAATCCCGCACACAAACATGGTGGCCTTGAGAACACTATCAAATAGCTTCATCTTTGGTCATCTCTCAAAACCAACACCAATATTAAGTCATCTTCATCTCTTTCATTTCTTGTAGAGGCATAACTTCTTTTTTCATTTTTTGAAGAAACTTGCAGAGACATAGCCGTGATGTTGATGGTGATAAATCAATAAAGTTAACAAGGGTAAAAATGGTGATAAATGGTGTAAGGAAATTGTGTAAGGCAGAGAAGAAGTCTGAGTGTAAAAATGATTTAAGGGGTAATTAGGACAATTTGCACAGGGATAGAAGGAATTGTCTTTGCCGGTTTCAGGTCCTTTCACTGCCACATGGCAAGATTTGAGTGGAGAACTATCGGTAGTTCTGTCAATGTTGAACTGCCCGTAGAAAAGGCCTATGGACATTCAAATAGTCTCCATAATTCTTGAGTAAAAACTAAGCAAAATCATTGAATGTAAACTAGCTAGTAGCTAGAGTTGAGCTTTCTTGAGCTTTTTAATTGAGTTGAATAATTAGTCTTGTTGGTAGTAATCTAAAAAATTAGTAGATCTTATTTACCGGTAAATTTACAGTTAGGGGACCCTAGCTAACAGTAGTTGTGTTGTGTGTATATAATAAAGTATAATATTATAGGTCTGTCTGTGAAATCTGAAAATGACTTGTCTACCGACGTCCTCACATTTACTTGGTAGGGTCGCCTTCTCCGATATGATTCCTCTCGTTTCTCTTTATTACCTTAACCTTTTGCCCCTTACATAGAAGATGGATCTAATTTCTTCGATCAATGCTGTGCCTGTGCCTGTGCCTGTGACATATAACCAATTTCTTTTGTCTTCTTGAAAGTTGCACCAAGCTAAAGTCACTTTCTTAGTTTTGGCATTTCTTCATTTGCTGATGTTTTCCTTCAACAATTTGAATCCTCTATTCTATATTAAAACTATCTTCAACAGGACTCCTAAATTCAGACCTCTTATCTTAAAATTTAAGGGGTGACCAGTGTTATACATTCCCACGTTTTACTATATACTCCAACAGTTCGTTTATATTTTAACAAAATATTTTTAATTATTATTTATATATAAATAATAATGATATATATTTAGTATTTATTTATTTGATATAATAATAATAAAAATTTTAAAAAAAATTATTTCGGAAAAATAATATGAATTTAGATTAAATAAATCTGAACTATATTTCGAGATTCGTGCAATTTTTTAATTAGAACTTACATTAAATATTTTTGCAGCAAAGTACAAAAAAATGTTGTACTTTGCTGCATAAATTAAAATATACATTTGGCTTTGAACTCTTAAATTTGAGAGTCCAAACTTAAAAATTTAAATGACCCTTAAACTATAAAATATCCCTTGGAACACTATTTTTGTGAAAATCTTATAATTTGATTTATAAGAGCTGGAGCTAATAATCTAATTGGACTCTAACTACTACAGTAATAAAAGCTTCAACCCTACTCTATATGAGACAGCCCAAACCTAATTTTAGTCCAGTATTCAAAGCTAGCTCAAATCTAGAGTAAATTATTTGAAATTTACAATACTGTTTCTTTTAGTAAAGTAATTGATTTAACATATTGCACATTTTTACTTTCCAATCCTAACATGCAAAATTCAATTATATCTAAAGTTTTCTAAACGTTAGCTATTATTACTAAAATTTTACAATACAAATTTTCATCCAAAATCAATTTAAATGTTGTTTCAAAATTTCGATGAAAATACATGAAACAGAGCAGAAAGCGGTACTCACACCCTAATCTTTTTACTATGTCAAGTAAGGTGTGAACGAGTCAAGTCAGAATATTGGTGTTCAAAGTTGATTTGATTTTTTTCCTTTCTTATATTTATGTAGTTTTGACTTGTTTTGTTTTTTTCGTGCGAACTGATATTGTGTTTAAAGTTGGTTTATTTGTTAAATAGATTAGTTTTTTTAATCAAGTTTATTTCAAATTGTGTTTTGAAAATTTAAATAATTCAATTTGGCTGGTTCAATTATGAAAACAAAGCAACTAGCGACACCCAAAAGTAAGTAAGACTTTTGATCCAACCAATGAAAATTATGTGGCTATTCCGTCGGAACAATGCAAAATTATTGGACATGAAATTACAACACATGAATTGTAATACTATCTTTTTATAGACGGTGAATAAATCATTACATTAATCACTGTATCATGAAATCTATTTGAATTTATTTTATTGGTATCAAAGTATAAAGATAAACTAATTGCAAAGACTAATATTAAACTAGAGAAATAACCATACTAGTGTGAGTTGAACTATGATCTCTTCTCCTCTTTAGCCAACATACTACGTAAATTATATTTTGATGCTAGGTCATAATTAATATTGGTACTTACTTTTTTTTTTTTTTTTTTAATAAATTTACTCTTACCGATTCTTTAAAATTAAATGGTCCATACTTTTTTCTTACTGACTTAGCTTGGAATTATTTCCTTCCTTGGGAAGGAGATTTGGACATTTCATTGGTGTCTTGTACTTGTTCACTATTCTCCATCAAGAGGCCTTTCTGCTTGCAAATCCTTTTCTTCTTGATTGAATCTACCCAAATATGTGAAGGATTTTAACTTTAAAGATTTTATGTGGTTTCAATACAGATTCTTTAAAAAGCTGGTAATTTACCCGTGTCTCTATCTATTTGATTCTTTCAACTTTTCCCCTTTTTATTATTCAACTTCTTACAAGAATGAGACATGAATTGGAGTACATGCCTTGTATAACAATTATTATTGCTATTATAGTTTAATATTGTAGTAAGTTCATAATAATAATAATAATTAATTTTAGGTGTTATGTAGTCCTTAGTAAAAGAATACAAACTTATTCTTCTTATTATTGTTATGGTAGCTATGGTTAATGGAAGTATAAATATAAAAAGAATAAGTCATAATAACCAACATGTGATTGTTCTCATAGAATAAACTAGTCCCCACAATGTAAGGAATTCAGATTCAAATTCTTGCTAGTAGAGATTCTCTTATATAAATTTATAATAATCGACGTGTCTCAAAATTGATTAAGTTAGGTCCTAGATATGAACTTGAAAAAAAAATCATAACATTGAATACCTCTAATTGATGAGATTAGGAAGTTTTGACATGATTGATCCAAATAAAATCATAAATATTTCAATTTTGACTATTTGAAACTTCTACAAATTATTAAGTTATATTAGTCTAATTGCTATACTTGGCCTCAATTTTTGAAAAGAAATTGTCTTTGGTTGTAAAAATTAATAATTTGACCTATCAAACTATCCATATAATCATCCTATTTTAATAAAAAGGAAACAAAAAATGCTGATCTCTCCCTGCATAAAATATTTTGGTGTCCTTTAATAAAGCTAAGTTTTTTTTAAGATAATTTTAATAAAGCTAAGTCAACAAATAAAAGTTACTGACACCAGATTTCATGACAACAACCTTACAGTTAGTTTGGATTTTTAAATTGCACGACCTTAGGGTCTATTTGGATGGGTTTTGACTCGATTTTACTGGTCTCGGTTTAAAAAATATAGTTTTGGTGGTTTCGATGAAACCTTTGAGACCTCATTTAGATGAGTTTTGGCTGTTGGGGTTTGTGGTTTGAATAAGTTGAAACCCCACTTGGATTGAGTTTGAATGTTGGGGTTTAGGGGAAAAAATAGGTGGTAGGTGTCAAATCAATGTCTTTTTTAGTGAAATTTGGGGGAAAAAGTAGGTGGTATGTGTCAAATCAATGTTTTATAGGTTTGAGGAGTTTGAATGTTAGTTTCTGAATAGGTTTTTTATGGTTTTATGGATTTGGCGAAAACTCATTTGAAAGGGTTTTGGCTCGATCTCGCGAAACCCGCGAGACCGGGCCAAAACCCATCCATATGCACCCTTAATTCTTCCCGGGGCCCTTTACTACATGATTAATTATAGTATGTTTACCTTTTCATCGATATATATATATATATAGGTTAGTCAATCCTGATAATTAAGCAAGGGAAGTTTTGTACTTTGATAATTAATGTAAATCCTACAAGAAAATATAATTTCATTTAGATTAGATGGATATAATTATAGAATAGATACTAGCTAGTTGACTGGGAGTCGAAAGAAAATTCTTAGAAAATAAGTTAGTTGACCACCCAAGGATGGTGCTTAGAAAATAGAATATTTTGATTATTAATAAAGTACAAAATTAACCAATTATCAAGAGTTAAATTAGAGGAATACCAAGAGTATTAATGATGGAAATACAAGGTCTGAAAGGATAAAATATCACAGCCTATGTCACACGATAAAATTATAATATAAAAAATAATAGAAAATTTGTTAGAAACTTCTTTATTAATTACCACAACAATAACACACATAACCTTTTCTTTTTCAACTTTCTGCAAATGAGAGTGCAAAGGCATTTACTCGAACATTACATTTTAGTTCCACATTCCATTCATGTTAAATTGTCAATAAATGACAACACTGTAATTTCTACATACCTTAGGACAATTTACTACTCAGTAATTTATTCGGGAGCCGTAAAAAAGGTAAAAAGTGATCCAGGCAGAAAATGGATATAAATGTTGTTGGAGTGGTTGCACTTGGACATTGTAAATGGTGAATTCCTTACTTACTTCTCCAGCTACTAAACTAACAACTGATTACAGAAACCTACCTTCGTAAATTCTTGAGACAAGAAACTACTACCATATTAAATATCCCCTGCACCATTTACACATCACCACGTGTCCACTTGCATTTCTGCAACTATGTTTTGTTGCAACTATTTTTCATCTACGCTATGAAATATAGTAGTACTTCTACCAAAAATTATTTTGGATATAAATACAAAGCAATAAATAGCAAGCTTAACCTAATCTTTACACAATTAAATCAGCATCTTTATACCCAAACCAAAAGCACTTCCACGTGCTTCTTTTTGTAATGAACATATTACGGTTAATTGCGGTATTTAAAAACAATAATAAATAATTTTAAAAGTGAAACTTTACCGTCCTTAAATTATTACTCTTGTTTTCCCTTATTAGAATGTCTCAGAATAAAATTTACTTTTCTTAAATGAAATAAACATACATTAATAAATTAACATCACTAATTCTTAATCACTAGGTATGAGGACATAAATATAAAATTATACAAAAGCTACACTTTAACTCTTACCTAGCACTTTTTTAATGGGAGCAAGAATTATACAAATAGAGTATTTATTTACAAATTACAAATATATTAAGTCATTTAACTACATTTGCTACGATATGATGTCAAGCTAGATTCCATAATGATTATGAAAATTTACTAATAGAAAATTAAAAGTATACTAAGTCATTTGTAGTGTTCTTTAATATTAAGAAATTATCATTAAAATAGAATATTAGATTATTTACTATGATAATTATATAATATTAATATGATTATTTTATTTTGTTTCTTATATTTTTTATATTCCCATGGGAGTAACAAGTACCGGGTCAAAAAAGGAAAAAGACAAACTTAGGCTGTAGCACAACAGAATAGTACTGCTGGTGGCACTGGCGAACGACTTTATCCCAGCATTTATTAAACCAAATAGACTCGAAAGGGTAAAATTACAGGCACGCCAGAATCAGATCAAATTACTCTTTTCTCTCTCTCTCTCTCTCTCTCTCTCTCTCTCTTGAATTTGATGCCCTTTGCCTCCTCCGCCCCCGATTTTACCGCCACAACCAAATTACTACAGTAATTTTTCCCTTTAAAAATCAAGCAAATTATTTATTAATTATATATATTTAGAAGTAAATTATCGGATACGTACGGAAGAATAAAAGGGCCAGTGGGTTACAAAAAAGCAAAGTAGTAGATTGAGAAATTCTGAAAACATCAATTTGGTTGAGCGTTGAGAGAGAGAAAATAACAACAAAATAAGGAACAAAATAAGGAAAGCTAAGCTGTACATACACGCCCCTACACAGATAGATATTTGTTCGTCTATATACACACATTGAAAAGATTATCTTCAGATCCTTCGGTTTCATTCAATCTATATTTCGAGAAAATTTTACCACGCTTTCTCGTGTTTTTCAGGATATTTTGTTTGATATACAGGATTTTTTATTTTATTGCTTCTTCAGAGATCAATGTGGTAGGTTTTGTGGATTGCGATCCAGCTGCTATTCATACTAGGGTTTATGTAAGCTTTTCTCTCGTTATTGTATAGATGCTGTATATAAACATCGAGATTTATTGATACGTGTACATTTGCATCTAAATCTATGTTTACAAGATATTTGGGAAACATTGATGCTTCTGAACTGACTGCGGGGTGAGATCTGTGGGGATATTCAATGGCATTGTTGAATTTTCAGGTTATGAGGGCTTCATGTTGAACGGGTTGTGCTCAAATCGTAATTTTTTATATTTAACCTTTTTTAAACGAAAAAAAATTGAGTTGAAATTTTGAAGTGTGTTGAAAATTTCTGATTGTGTCGGTGGAGACTGGCTTACAAGGACGTTTAAGTCAATATTTAATTAATTATTCTGAGTTTTGCTATGTAGTCCAGATGAATCATGTTAATCGGTCTAATTATTATATATAGCTAGTTAATTAATTACATGTACTAAATCACACATATAACGATATTGTCAAAGCCATGTGAATTTATGACAGTTTCAGGATTTGCAGATTTGTTGGGATACTTTATATGGTGAAGGGGATTAATAAATTTCATTTGCAAAATAAGTTTTATTTTCTGCTGGATAGTTTTATGTGTTATATGAGACTAGTTGAGGAAGAGTAGAAGAGGAAAAAGTGTTTGCCTTTGTTTAACATTCATGTATGGGCGAAGAATTTATCTAATATTGCCTAAGCATTGTATTGAAAAGCTCTTGAATTGATGGTATATACTTTATAAGCCAACTCCAGTTCCTCCTCCTACATAGTCTGTGTACTTTGTAGGCTTTAGATTGTGAATTTAATATGTGATACTAATCCGTTGGATTCCTTGATGATGTAGTGCAACTGGTCTCTGATGTTTTTGCTGGGAACAACTTACATTGAAATTTGAGGATCTACTCTGTTGGCCTCTTCCTTCCATATCTGGCCAAAATGTCAGGTGGGTAGCTTAGTTATTACATCTAATGCAAGTAAATACAAGAAATACTAAATCTAACTTCCTTTCTCCTGCAAAATCATTATTTGATATGTGGATGTAGAAGGATTATATTTATACGATGAAGCAAGGGACAGGAAATCAGATTATGAAAACTCTGAAGATGAAAGAAGGAGATCAAAAATTGGTGCCTTAAGGAAAAAGGCGATAAATGCTTCAAACAAGTTCACTCATTCTCTCAAAAAAAGAGGGAAAAGGAAAGTAGATTTTAGAGTGCCTTCCATTTCCATTGAGGATGTTCGTGATGCAAGAGAGGAGAGTGCTGTCTGTGACCTGCGTGAGAAACTGCTTGACAGAAATTTGTTGCCAATTAGACATGATGACTACCATACATTGTTGAGGTGAGTTGGTAATTGAATTTCATCTTTGAAAATTTGTCTGTCTGGCTTCCATGCCGTTCCAATTCCTGCATGAAAGGAAGTTTGATGGTAGGATATTAAGTGGCATTCTTGGAGTTTGTTTCAATCTGATCTTGACACTACCAGTAATGTGTAGACATTGGCTGTACACACAGGGGCGGACGGACATAGGGGCAAGAGGGGCTATAGCCCCCCCTGATTTTTTTTTTTTAATATAGTAGTGGTGTATTTTTTTGTTTTTTTTGAAAAAAAAAAAAAGTTCAATAAATTAGCCCAATATGAAATTTCCAGCCCAAATATAATCTTAGTCCAATTAATATAACACAACTCACTCTAATAATGACTCACTCTACCCAATTTCTAAGCCCCAATGAAAAGTCCAATTTTCTTTCTATATATATTTATGATATATGTTTGTGCAATTGTGCTTATGTAATAAACTAATAGTGTCATATATTCATTATTAATGTTTATATTCACTTCCCAAAATCATTTTTTAGATTCAAGTTTCATTTTTGTGCTTAAAGTTATATACTTGTTAAGATTTTCATAAGCATTAGATTAAGATATGAGGATAACTATTATATTAAAATAATATGATGATTAAATCAAGATGCAATAGAGTTAATAATATTCATTTACATATCAAACACTAATTTTAGATGGTTAATAGTTTTTTTTTTATTGAGATGTCAAACACTAATCTTATATTCTTAATAGTTTTTTATTAGCATTTATTAGCCTATTGAGATTCAATCTCTCTTGTTTTATCAAATGAATGAAAAATAAGTCTTGTCATTATCATGTCTCTATTATATTTAACTTTTACTTCTTGAGTATGTCATTATTCTTGAGATAGTTATGTTTTGTACATTTTATGGTATTAGAAATATGGAGAGATACTTTAAGGCTACACCTACACCTCACGAGGAGTCTTCAAGTAACGTTCACATTCAAAGTGACCCGCATGAGCTTCCAAACTTTCATATTGAAACGAACTTGCCCGAGCTTCCGAGTGATCCCGGTCTACGACCTCATATAACTTTATATGATTCTAACATTCGAGAGAGAGTTCGTAGAGCATAATTGCTCAAAGGTCCATGTCAACCACGCAACCTTGAGTTTCGGCATGTGTTAATGGGAGGTCAATGGCTAAATGATAGTTTAGTTGTCTTTATAGAGAGAGACATATTTAGTAGTATTTCAAACGATGCTATCATGGACCGATTTTAAAAGATGAAAAACCGTCGTGGTCAATTATTAAAGTAAATATGAAGATATTTTGGGTTCTTTTGGGACTATAACGGGGTATCACATGTAATTAAAATATCTCGTGGGGTTTATTTTTATCAAACTCCACCTTTCCATTTTTGTATTGCGTCATATATTTTCTCGTGAATAATATAAACTTTAAGTTTAACTGTTTGATAGATTTTTTTTTTTTTTTTGATATAACTTTAGCCCCCCCTGACCAAAAATCCTGGATCCGCCCCTGTGTACACATACAAAGAAAACATATATTTTTACTGTTTTAATGCATGCACTTGTCGAAATGTTTACATTGTGTTGATTCAATGTTGGAAACTGAAATAACTTATTTGAGAAAGTTGATGTACTTTTACAATTTAGAGTTTTATTAACTCGGCATGGCCTTCATGTTAATCTATGTCTTGTTTGCTGTTCTTGTAGAACCTATGGATATACTCTTAATATAGTATTAACTTGTGATGCAGATTTTTAAAAGCAAGAGACTTCAACATCGACAAGACCATCCAGATGTGGGAGGAAATGCTTCATTGGAGGAGGGAGTATGGAGCAGACAGCATTATAGAGGTAATGGTGTTTGATAAGCTGAGAAATTAGTTCCTAAAAGGAGTTTAACTCTAAAAAATGTGATTCCAGTCCTTGCGATGCTTATTAATGGACCATTCACTTTTTGCTTCTAGTCAATAGTCAGGAATCTTTGATCTCTTTGTGTGCGTGTGTTTGGGGAGGGGATGTAGTTGTTATATGCTTATTCTTGTAAAATACTGTTGGCTGATTATTTGTTATAGGACTTTGAATTTGAGGAAGTGGAAGAAGTCCTGCAATATTATCCCCAAGGATATCATGCAGTCGATAGGGAAGGCAGGCCTGTCTACATTGAAAGGCTTGGAAAAGCTCATCCAAGTAAACTAATGCGCATCACTTCTGTGGAACGATATTTAAAGTATCACGTCCAGGAGTTTGAGAGGGCTCTGAATGAGAAGTTCCCAGCCTGTTCAGTTGCTGCAAAGAAAAAGATCTGTTCAACAACTACAATTTTGGATGTACAAGGCCTGGTCAGTGGATTAAACTCTCATCTTGCGAAAAAAGAAAAAATAAACTCTATGATAAAGCTTAGTGCTGAATCTTTCTATATTCGATCTTTGGATTATTTCATTTTGCCTCATTGAGGAAGATGGATATTCATTCAAGTTTTCTTGCTAACTCCAATGCTACTTTTTTTTTTAGCATCATTTCATTCAGTAAGAGTGCTAATCAATTGTTTAGTCGCAGGCAGTATAGGAATTTATTTAGTTTGACCTGTAGTTTTGAAGAAGTTCTCTTCTCATTTATGTTGAAAATACTGAACTACATTTTACTTAGGTATAAAACAATTCTTTTATTATGTTATTTCAGGGGGTTAAAAATTTTACCAAGACTGCGGCTACTCTTTTGTCTGCCATGGCAAATATTGACAATAACTACTATCCAGAGGTATGTTTATATTTTTAAATTCCAAGTTTTTCTTCAAATTTTGACTATTGAAGTACTTCATACGTCACAGTTTATCAATTGCTTGTAATGGTTTGCACTATGTGCAGACACTCTATCGCATGTACATTGTTAATGCTGGACATGGCTTTAAGAAGGTGCTTTGGCCTGCAGCACAGAAGTTTTTGGATGCAAAAACTATAGCCAAAATCAATGTAAGGGACATGAACTGTTTTTTGAGCCTCTATTTTCCATTACTGCCGCTCCAATTGATTGCACACGTGTGCTCTCTATTTTGCAGGTTCTGGACCCTAAGTCTGTGGGTAAACTACAGGAAGTTATTGATCCAAGGTTAGTAGGCTTCTGTGTCACCTTAAATGTGATTGATCCAATTAAAAATATAATCTCACAGCTTCTTATTTTATCCTCAGTCAATTACCTGACTTTTTGGGTGGATCATGCACTTGCTATGTTGAGGGAGGTTGCCTGAGGTCTAATAAGGGTCCGTGGAATGATCCAGCTATAATGAAGGTATCTATGTTATAGAAGATGGTTACTACTTCTCAGGACTTGGTACTTACAGAAAATTGCAATGTTATCTTTGTCTGTGTAGATTGTACATAATGCAGAAGCAACTCTTGTGAGGCAGATCAGCAAAGCATCCAGTGACCAGCAGAAAACTGATTATTATATCCAAATCCGGCCATTAAAGGTAATCTAATTAAAAAACTATGACTTTTACCTACTGGACATGCCATGTAACCTTTTTGCTCTATCAAATTACCAGGTGAGGTGTAGTGATAGAGCTATAACTGAATCAGGGTCTCATGATCCTTACTCTCCGACGAGGCAAAGTAGCTCGATGGCTTCACGAGATTCAGGGTCTCATGATCCTTGCTCTCCGATGAGGCAAAGTAGCTCGAAGGCCTCACGAGAATCAGTGTCTCAGGCCAGAACCTCAGATCCATCTATATACTATAACTGTGATGATCATTTTGGACCAGCTGATAAAGAGAGTGATGGCGAGCAAGGAGCAGACAATGAGTCTTTCAACATCCACAATATAAGAAATTCGAATGGGGATGATAGACGAGGTATGGAAGGTATGAATTTTACATTATTATACTGCTGCAGTGCTGTGTAAATTCAGTGACAAATGTCATCAGGCTTTGCACTTCTTTTTTGTGAATATGATCCGATCTGCTAAATTTCCTTCTTCCTTCACAATAGTTTGCAGTGGCTTTATTTTTTATCTTCTTATATCAATCTGAGAAAAGCGTTATTTGAGTTTTTGAGGCATATGCTCTTTCTAGTTTTCCCTTGCCAACATGATTAATATGCTGTACGAAGATCTCACTGCATTTGACAGCAAGTTTTAACAACTTCTATGTAGATGGCTGCCACCTTAGAAATGTAATGGGTGAAATAATTTGTCGTGTGTCTGATACATTTAACTTGTCTCCATGTATCAACTACATTATCTCATATGATACCTTATTTGTTGCCTAATTTTTTTGTTATTGTATTTTGCCAGGTACTATGGTTATGCTTTGGTTGGATACCATCCAGCAGAAAGTTGTGAAGAGAAGTTTCCGGTATATGTCAAGAACAGTAATATCCATTATAATCAAACCTTTTGCTTTTATCCGAAACATACCTTTTGTTTATTGGAGAAGGCAGAACAACATTTATCCATCCAATTTGCTGGAAAATGAACAAGAACAAATCCCCCATTCATCTGTTTGCACAGAAGATCTTGGAGAACACGATAGGGTCCGTCCTTGTGAACAGCGTCTCCAGAGACTGGAATGTTTGTTGGAAGAACTCAACAAGAAGCCTGCTGCTATTCCAGTGGAGAAGGAGCAAATTCTTGTGCAATCTCTGGACAGGATCAAGTCTGTTGAAAATGACCTTGAGAAGACTAAGAGGGTAATTGCCCACCATATGCGATTGAATTACCTTCTAATTTTTGCCCTACATAATAAAATAAATATATCCATTGTATTGTTTGTTCCAGGTCTTACATTCCACTGTGCTAAAGCAGCTTGAAATTGCCGAATTACTAGAAAACATGAGAGAATCCAAATTTCATGTAAGTCATTTGGAACAGTAATGTGAACTTTTTGTTGCTCATAGCCTCATTTGGTCCTAAAAATATTTTCCAAATATATTTTATGCACCTAACTTGTTTGGAATCTCTTTGCAGCGAAGAAGGTTGTTATGTTGAGTGGTGAATGGCTAGATATTTAGTATCATATCAGGGACTCCGCAACAGATCAAGGCATTATCAGGGAATGGTTGTTGGAGGCAAAACAATAGGAGAGTTGCCAACAAAATTAGACCCATCACTTCTCCACCGCCCCTCTTTCCCATCCTTACATTAGACAATAATGGCAGCAACCTTAAAATGCAGCTCATGAGATGTTTTTTACACAACTTGAGATTGTGTATAGAGGAAAAGCTTTACAATGCAGCTCTGTCTTGTTTCCTCTTTTCCACTCAATTATACGTAGTACTCTATTATGAACACAGTAATGTAAATAAATTATTACTGAGTATAGGAATATTACTTGGTCTTCAGCTGTGGGGGGGGAAGGGGTACACATACAACTTTCATCTTCTTATGCATCCTTGAGTAACTACACAGATGTGATGTGCACATTCAATTCTTCGCCTCTTTTATCGGTGGTGTTGGTGTGTGGGTGGGGGTATGCAGAGGTTGCCTTAGATGCTACTATCCGTCTGAGGCAGTAAAAATGTAAAGATTCCTGGCTGTGGGTAAGGTTGATGAAACCAGAAAACACCATACAGATGTCTGTATTTATGCAGTCCAAGTGAGCAACACATTATCTGGTGTGACAGGTTGAATAGCTTTGTAACACAATATTAGCAAGTTATTAAGATAGTACTGCGTAGTATGTCGTAGCTAACTTGTGCAGTTGTGTTACATTTTTTTTTTTTTTTAAATTTTGATGGATTTGCTTTCTGTTATCTTTCTCATTTCTTAATCCGAACCCTCAAGGTCTTGAAGATTGTTGTTAAGAGTGTAATGCAAGAGATTTCAGAGTTCAAAATGCAAAATCCATATGCTTTGGATTTGGAAAGTTGAAGTTGTATCAAATCTTATCTTCTTGTAACCATATCTATTAGATAGTTAAATTTTGGCATACTTTTAATAAAATTACGAGTAGTCTGATTGAGTCTCTACTTCTTAAAATTCCTAAAAATAGTTATTTTATATACATGTATGATCTCACATAAAGAAATTGCTGGCCCATTGGCAAATTCTTCCATTGACTTGGTTCAAGTCACGTGTTATGTTCCTGAAAAAAGTGCTTGTAATCTTAATTTTGAACTTTCCATTTATCAGCATCTGTTACATCTAAGAGTGTTTTTCATCTAAATATTTTTAACATTCTATTTATCATAAGAGTGTTTGGCTTGATACATGTTCTTCTTCATGGAGATGCATGAGGTTCTAAGTTCTATTCCCAAAATGTGTTAGTACATAATTCTTTTATCGTTTTTATGGAATTTAACCTTTTTAGATAATATATAGTTGAACACATAATCGTACAATGCCGTTTTAAATGTATGATACATCAAAAATTAGTCATACAATTTTCATTTATGCAAACTTAAGTTAATTAACCTATAGTAGATATAATTTTGTGTTGAATTATGAGATCGTAATTATATTATAATTAATTAGAGAAGTATGTAATATAATTTTACCTTTAAATTATAATTTGCACATTTGGTGTTTTCATGTTCGGCCTAAGCAATATTATTTGCTTTATGTCCGAATGGATTGCGTCGTGAACATTCTTTATTGAGTATTTAAGAATTGCTAGTATATTTTTTCACATTTTATTGGATAAAATCATAGTATTAGGCTTAATTTAATTTTTATCATTATATCGAGGTAGACAACAAAAAAATCTTGCCTCCGGAATATAAATGGTTTAGGTCCGCCCATGATAATCATTATAAAAAAAATTGTAAAGCTTACAATATACTAACAAAAACTTGGAAAAATTCTTTATTCCTATATGGTTTGGTCAAACCCATCCATTATCCAACAATGTAACAAATGTATTACACTTACTTTGTAGTTGATTAATTTTTTAAAAGTTTTATACAATCTCAAGACAATTTCAGGTAACCGGGGAGTGGGGCTATCCATCGGCAGTTCTTTCTTTTATTAGGATGAATTTATGACTCCACCGCCATTTCCCATGTAATTATACACTAAATTAAACTAAATATTCTTAATTACGTAGAAAGAAAGAAAGAAAGACCTCTCCTTTTTTTGGGTCTTGGAATATATTTAAAAATTAAGCAATATCTGTGGTCGATAATTCTATCTACTGTCTTGGTTTTATGTAGATAGATATTCTTAATCATTCATTAAATCAGGGAAAATCAATCCTCCCTCTAGTAGAGAGAATTATGGGTTTATGTCAGATTAAGTGTAGTTTGATTGTTGTTATCTGTGTTTCCCTTTTCACTGCTCTTTCCGCTTCCACTTTCATTTCAGGTTTGTAAATTCCTTCATCTATCTATCTAGTGTTTTAATACTGCAGGGCTTTTTTTTTCTTTTTCTGTTTAATTTTGTTTTGTTTGGTCGATGCAGATGGCGCATTTGGATCTTCAGTTTTAAGTGAGAGGAGGCTCCTTCAAGTTAAGAAACGTATGTTTCTCATTTTGTATTCGTTGAATTTTTGTTGTTTATTTATTTATGGCAATCTAATTACTGCGTTTACCTCATATATTAGCTAGCTGGGGTTTGATATTTAAATACTCCATTGTGAAAGTAAATTTAGATTTGGAAAATCTAGGGGTTCTTTAAATTCAGGTGGAGGGGAGGAATTTGGGGAAGATGGTGCATTTATTTATTTATTTTTGATATTTTGTTGTTGTGGGATTTATTACTTCATCACCTAAGATCAAGAAAGAGTGTTGGTTGATTAATTTGACAGCTTGCCCTATAAGCTTCGAGTTTCAGAACTACACTGTTATAACGAGCAGATGCAAGGGACCTGATTACCCAGCAAACATGTGCTGCTCTGCTCTCAAGGAGTTTGCGTGTCCATTTGCTGATGAATTGAACGACTTATCTAACGACTGTGCTAGCTCCATGTTCAGCTATATTAACCTCGCCGGTAAATACCCACCAGGCCTATTCTCCAGCGAGTGTCGGGACTCCAAAGAAGGCCTCGAATGCCCTCCACAATCGGAAAGGGCCGCGGCTGATACTAGCAGTGGCACTCGGAAAATATGTCAACTTCTATTGCTCATTGCACCATCTCTTCTACTAATTTCACTCTAATTTATATCAAGGCTTCCACTTTCTTATATATATATATATGTTAACATGCAGTGCAGTAGAATATAATATCAGCAAATTAAGTATGGAGGTATGTATTGATTTGCCACACTCTGGTCAGGTCTTTCTTTGTATTGCTGCTCTTTGGCTACCTATTTATCCGAGTTAATTGTTATTTGCATGTGAAGAAAATTTGGGATGCTAATCAATATATAAAATCACATTTCGTGGAATTGTCAAACTTTATACTTTAGTTCAATCACATTTGGTTTCAAGCGATTGCATTCAGTTTCACAAATATATTTACACAAGATATCTATACTATTTTTTCTATGAAAAGATGCAGTCAAAATTCTAAACCAAGAACTAAGTCTAAGATCGATAAGAAAAACGGGTGAAATCGATGAAAATAAGGTAAAGTCCATAAGAAAGTATCCATGGAATCGGTAAGTACATGTGAAATCCATAAAACAAATCAGGTGAAATCGATGAAAAAATAGGTAAAGTCGATGACAAACTGTGAAATTAGTGAAAAAACAGGTGAAATCGATAAAAATAAAAATAAAAAAAATAGGTAAAGTCGGTGAAATTAATGAAAATTCAGGGTGAAATTGTTGTAAATACATGTAAAATCAATTAAAAAAATAAGTGTGAAATATGTGAAAACATGCTAAATTGATTAAAAAAATTGATTTAAAATGGAAAAGACAAAAGAAATCGATGAAAAATAGGAAAAACAATGAAAATATGTTATAACCAATATAAAACGGGTAAATCGGTAAAAAAAACTGATTAACCTAATGAATTAAATAGGAGAAAACGACTTATGTAGGCAAGAAAATGCATTTCAAATTACAAAGTAATAGAACAAATTTGATATCTACTTAAAAATGGATTCAAATTCATTTGATAAAAAATTGTGATTTCATTATTTTGTTGTCAAATAATGCAAAATATTTGAGCTAGAGATTTCAAATCCATCCACCCACCCAAATGGGTCCCTAGTATTTATATCAATATGTCTTTATTGTATCATACTTAGTGTTACATTCACATTACAAATTCGTGATTATAAAAATTTCTTATATTTGACAAATACGAAGACACGTGATATTAGTTGTTGTACACTTTTACTGATGTGTAGCCTTTAAAACAAACAAATAGAGCTATTAAAATAAAAATTATTACTATGGAATGAATAAAATAATTGTCTTATGATTATTTTAAAACAAATTTTACAACATCTCATAATTAAATCAGTCATCATTTTATATTTGATTAAAATAATTTATAGCCATCATTTTTCTCTAAAATAGTTTTTTTTGCAAAAATAAATTAAATATCAATCAATAATTTGTGCTATTATATGACGTAAAGAAGTTATATTTTTTTTATAATTTACAAGAATTATTATTGAAGTTGACTTGACTGTTGTACGTGCACTTTTATCATTTAACTACAAAAGTTCAAATGCAAAAACGTGCGTGTTCTTTACTTCTTTTAAGAGTAAAATACTGGAGCAAATAAGTCGGTCAAGTTGATTTGACAAGCTGCCTCGTAAGCTTCAATTTTATTCTTCAGAACTGTGTGTTTTTGGGTAGGGAAACAAAAAAGTTGGATCTGTATGGATCGGGAGAATTGAACCCGACGTGAATCGAACACGCAACCTTCTGATCTGGAGTCAGACGCGCTACCATTGCGCCACGGATCCTTGGTGGGATACAAGCGTAAGTAAATATATTTAATAACATTTTGACAAACATGAAAAATAGACCAAGAATCTGTGGGCCTGTTTGTTTGGCGTTTCCCAAATTTTTTTCGTGTTTGGGAAATGCCAAACAAACATGTTTTCTATTTTCTGAAATAAATTTTCCATCCATTAATTTTTTCAAACTACTCTCTCAAAAGCCAAACAAACAACAATTTTCTTTATCTCTAAACAAAACTTATACAAACTCTATTTTGATTTGACATAAAGTAACATATCTCTTACACAATTTATCTCACATAACAAACATGATTTGACATAAAGTCTTACACATCTTACACCTACAACCTAACTCTTCCAAAAAAACCTACATCAATTTTATTTCTCAAACCACTCTCTCAAAACCCAAACAAACAACATTACGCAAATCGAGATTATTTCATAAACCCCCACTACTCTCCCAAACTACTTTCCGAAACGCCAAACAAACAGGCCCTGTGATTCAGAAAGAAATAATGACAGAGAGCCAGATCAACATAGAAAAATCTCATATGTCTTCTTGCCCCTTATTAATATCCCTCTTCGCAAAATAGGCCCCTTCTTGCTATGGTTTTATATGAGGTACTTTGACTACTTTTATATGCATTTAAAAATGACATGTAAGCAAGATCCCGTACCTTCGCTCGCTAGATAATTAATGTGTTTGCTGAATTACCCTCTCGATCCAAATTAAATGTATTTACCCCAATTCATTTAATGAGCTTAACCTGCCTCGAAAGAGATTAAATCCTTGAGAAAGAAAAAAAAAAAGAGTGTGATTTTAATTTAATTAAAAAGTAGGAGCGAGCGGAATAACGTGAGAGAGAGTCTATGTTAAGGAACTCAATACTCATTCATTCCCAGGTTTTTAGCGGAAAAGTAATAAAACCAATCACGATTCAAGGTATTAGCATCGTTTGCTACCAGATTATGAATTCTTTCCTCGAAACGATTTAAAGAAAGAAAAACGCTGAGAATAAGAAATTAAACCCTTTGCCATGGAATCGTAAATCAACTATTAGTGTAAAATTGCCAATTAACAAATGTAGAAACTCTCTGTCTCAGTCTCACCGCGGTGAGCTTGGACTTAACGGAGTCATGCGCGTCACGTGACTTTTGCCGTCCAGAAATTGACGGTCAAAGCAAATGTGTCGAACGGCGTTAAATCATGATATAAAATCTGTTTTTCAAAAAACATTGGTATGAAAAGTGTAAAATTGTTAAATGTTCAGGATCAAAAGTGAATTTCCCCAATTTATTTTAGTGTGTATATATATGTGTTGTAGCTAGCTGAGCTCTTGGAAGTAGTCTTTTTTTTACGTTACCTACTTTTATAATTATCTCAATTTTACTTGGCCTCCTGCAAATCTCACCCATCATTTTCTTTTAACTACTCTCGGCAGATAATTATATATATAATTAGCCACCTTTCTTCTTTTGAGTTTTCCATTATTAATATATACTTATGTTGTTTAATTTGAATGGTGGATGATCAAGAAGAAGATGTTGATTTGAATCAAGAAAGGCAAACAAACACAAGGCTTAGCTGATGTACTCAAATTAATGGCGATGGATCGATGAGATGATGAAAAGTAGTAGTGTAATTTGTGGTACATGTAACAAGGAGTTTAGTTCAGGTAAAGCATTAGGTGGTCACAAGAGAATTCACAGTAAATTTGAATCCTCTTTGAATGAAAAGAAGATGAAGAAGAAACAAATATCATCATCATGTGCAATATGTGGTGAAGTGTTTCCTTCGATTAAGTCGTTAAGCGGGCACATGAGGATTCATCAAAACAGGACTTGGAGGGGTCTTCAACCGCCACCGCCCCCAATATTTAGAAAGAAGGGGTCTTCCTCCTCTTCAATGAACAAGGCGGCCAGGGCCTTGTTAATATCTGGATCATCGGATGAGGACGATGATGCTGCTAATTACCTTTTGATGTTGGCTCATGGTCATGGCTTAACAAACAAGCAAAATGTTGATGAAAATAGCTTTTGCAAGAAGGATGAATCACTTGACAAGAACAAAAAGAAGAACAAGAAGAAGAAGAAAAGGAAGAAGCTTTGTGATCTGGAATTAGCAAAAAATGATGAATCTCTTAGGTGCAAATGCAATACTTGTGGGAAATCCTTTCCAACTTTCCATAGTCAAGTTGATAATGAAGCTAATTATAACCTCCTTTCACCCAAAGAAGAACATGACAAAACATCTCTTCGCCAAGATGATGAAGCTAGTCGTACGTGCAGCCAGAGAAGGCTGGATTTTGATCTCAATGAGATGCCTACACCAACACCAACACCAACACCGGAGGATTAATTCGATATATATATCGATCTAATTGTAATAACTCTTTCTTTCATTTAATTTCAAGTAATTATTCATAGATATTTTAGGCCTTCGTTGATATTGTCTTAATGGCGTATGAATATGATAATTGTCTTAATTTTGTGTTTATTTTATTCATCAAGAACAACGTTAATTAATTATAACAAGCTTAATTTCTGTGGAAAAAGAATAATTGAAATCCTTAGGAACAAATACTTAAGCTTTGGTTTATTTCTTCCAACTTTCTAATTCTGTATTTAAGTAAGTGTTAGTATTTTTTTAAAGTACAAGTGTTTGCAAACAAGCCCGAATTCTCAACAGATGAAGCTTCATTAGACTTTTAATTAATCTCCTACTAATAAAAACATTCATCGATCTGTTGTATCATTATTTATTCTCAAATTGCATTATATAACACGTACGGTACCTTGGTCTACCTAAGCTTACCATTTATTTTAATGAATACTTGAGCCAACAATATATAGTTAAATGGGTAGTAGGGGTTCACAAAGAAGACTGTTAATTTCTATTAAAAGAAAAAGAAAAAAGAAGAGCTCTTCTCTTGCAAGTATCCTTGTCCTAATTTCATTTGAATGGACTTTCACATTGTGTTTAAATAACACTTGTACGAGTAGTTAATTTTCAATTGAACAGATCGAACTCAAACCAGCATTGTGTCACAACTTTATTTTGATATGGATCAAGTTCAAATAATGTTTTAATAGTCAACTAGAATCGAATAAGAAATCGCCTACTTTCATTTTCATTATGATTCATTTTGTTAATTTACTAAGAAATGAAAGCTGTGAAATTTCTTGGAAATTAATTATGGAAGACGAGGTAGCAAGCTAGCTAGGTATATTTCATAAAATTAAGATTGCATGTGGGGTCATTAATTATTGGAATTGGTCTTGGATACCCAGTGCATTATGATAAATTAAGTTTGAAATTGTTTAGTAAATACCATTTGGAAACATATGAAATGTCGTTTTTCAGGTTACTCAAATTGAATAGAGCATTAGCAGCCTCTCCACCCTCTTCTTTTTTTTTTTATATATATTTTTGTTTCATTTGACTAGTAAAAAGCGAATAGATAGAAACTCTTTCGCCGCCTCTATATGCAGTTTGACTAATAACAATGTTAGTTTAATTTTTTTTTCATAATAAAATTTATTAGATCAAAATTCCTGAACAACTTCTTGCTGCTATTCATTTTGAGTCATTTGACAATTAACAATTTTTTAAATTAAAAAAAAAAATATAGATCAAAATAATTTTTTTATGAAAGCATTCTCCTGATTGTTTTTGGAAACAACTTCTTGCCTACAAGCCATTCTGAACTTCCCATAGAAATTGTTTACACCCAAAGTCGCAATTAATTATCTACAAATTTGTTACTACAGTATTTGATTTTTGCTGTCCTATGTTTTGAACTTAATTTCTACAGCTTATTTGCAACTTTTCTATTTTGATCTAATCACACATTTTTCTTCTATGATTTTATGATAATTATATTTATGGGAAAATGTGCCACAGCCACTGGTGGGTGGCCGTTGTCTTTTTTCTCTTCTACATAAATTGCATGATTTTGACTTTTGAGGCACAGACAGTACATTTCTCACGCCATGATCTAATAATGAACAAAGAGAATTTATTGCTTGATTTTCGATTGATGTATTTTTAGCGACTTTCATTTTTTGGACAAATCATTTACTTACTAGCGCGGTTTATATTTTAGTGTTACAAAGCATTCAATAACTATTTCAATATAAATACTTTTTAGTACGAAATACAAACATTATTACGATAGTAATGTGACACAAAAGTGAGTACATTTTACTATGCCCATTTCTACGGTCTTTTGTAAGTATTCGAATTCGTTAGCTAAGGCAGCAATTACAATTACTAAAATTTGCAGCTATTAAATAAATTTTGATATTTCTGATATAAAGTATTTGAAGTCAATGTCAATATTAAGATGGAGTTAAAAATTAACCACGTACATCCATCTTGAATTCGTTGATGCAACTCATGTGCACTGTGCAGTAAAGTAAGACATCATACACACGTGACATTCCTTTGTGACAAGCATTAGCATAACTAATTAGGCTAGTAAATCATATAAGCACGTAGCAAATAATATCGAGCTTGTGACATAACAGATTTAAATCAAGAAAAAAGATTGGGTTGAAATCAATTCCAAACATATTTGCAATCAGTTCCAAGGTGGGACTTGGGCAAACCCTTCCCCCATTAAAACTCGAGTACGAGTACGAGTACGAGACAAACTCTAGTCGTGTTTGAACCAAAAAGGATCCAATCTGGATCAACACTTCCATTGCTAGTTGCCTTACCTTCAAAAATTATTAACAAGGTTCACCTACATATTATAAATGAGCAATGCTGTATATTCAGCTAACATACAAAATCAAAGTTCTTTTACAAAAAAAGAGCCATAACTCGGGAGGTTTAATTTATACATCTACTTCCGAAGCAAAGGAAGTAATAAACACAAAACATACAAAAACCAAAACACTAAGCATCGTAAAAAGTCCTTAAAACTAAGTAGGAACAACCTCCACATAATTTGGTGATGACTGGAAAATAAAGACTCCTAAGATGACTACCAACAATACTAGCTGCACAAAGAAACATGAAGTGTACTTAAAAACTCTCTTCTGTAACTTCAATGTTTCATCTGCATTGGCGATGTCTTCACAAAAAAACTCCAACTTCTCAGCTTGTTTCTTAAGCATCAGAGCCTTATTTTCGGTATCTCCAAGCTTGTGGAGTATTTGGGTTTGGTGTGAAGCCAGAGCTTTTTGTTCTTCCAAAACAGTTTGAGTCACTACAGCAGATCTCAGATTTTGGACCATTTTATATAGAGCCAAATACTCTACTTCAGCTACAATCTTTTGCTTAAAGAGTTCTTCAAGTTCTTCTGTTTCTACCACCTCAGGTTGCACAGCTTGGGAAGAACTAATATCTACGTCTTTACCAGATTGCAACTGCTCAAAGCTTTCTTGGAGTTTTTGTTCGACATCTGAAGGTAAGTTCGAAACTGAATCATCAATCGGAACATCTTTGCCGATCTCCTTAAACTTTAGCACCTCTGCAGGGATATGATAACCCATTAGTAACAATAATAAAAAGAAAAAAAATGAAGATATCAAACTATCTTTTAACAGCAATATGGCAAAGTTGTGACCATTGAATGTTAAGAGGGAGAAGAATTAAAGGCCACACATGGCTATTCACTATTTGTAGTATTAATAAATTACAAGAAACTAAATTCCACTAGAACTAATCTACTTAATAAATATATCAAACTAAACTATAACTCTACTAAATATCTAAACTAGAACGATAATTATCTACTCAAACTATAACTCTATATCTAACTAAGTCCAATCATCATCTATAATTGAATGCATGTAGATGCTATGATGATAATTATTTTGAGTGGAACTACTATACTTGTTTTGCTCCATTACGACTCTTATCATACTTGGAGCAGATATCTCTAGAAAGAATCACTAAGTTTTCATGTTTAAGCCCATGTCTGTGTGGATATAAGAGTATCGCAGATACCACAAACTAACAAGTCAAAGCATACTGATTAATCTTATATACTCTAGTTTCCGTCTCTGCATGCATCGTAAGGAGAGGGAGTGGGCAGCTAATATGATCCCCCACCCACAGAAGCTCCTCTTAAATCTAAATCATATGTATACATTTGAATGTGATTATCTACATAAAATACAAGCATATATTAAACAAAGAGCTACACACTTGCTCACCTCCTGTTAAATATTTTTTTGTGTTCCTCTTCAATTTTTACATGACAAGATTTAAATGGAAGTAAAAAAGATAAATAATTCAACCACTCCTTACAAATGGTGGCAAATAGCATTACACTATTCAGGCATTAGAAAATTAGTCTACTAAGACACCAAAAACGTTATTGATTCACACAAAGAATAACCGAAATAAAAGCTGCAGTTGTCAGAGAACAAATATTTTTCAATGCATATTTATGTTATATGTCTCAAGATAAAATCAGCATTATGGATGGGATATCTTCCACACTATAAGTTTAACAGGAGAGAATTATCCCATTGTGTGTCAATAACAGATGCTGAGAGTTTTACATCCCTTGCATTTCTAGATTTAATTTCATAGGATAAAACAATCCTCGTAGCCTATTCTCGTCACTTTATTCACTTCCTTAATTTTCTTGGTTGTGGTTTTTTTCTTACTTTTTTCCCTTCCTATGCTTTGGCTTTGGGCCTGACTGATTAGAAGATTTAGGTGTTTTAATAACATTCTAAAGGTGTCCCATTTAATTAGAAGCATGCATATCGAAATAAATTATTCCACATAGAACGCAACAGTTCTCAATATTATACAAACAAAAAAATGATGTGTTATGCTTGATCAAAAACAAAAAATACCAAACTGAGGAAAAGCAGAAACGTGACCAACCTTTTTCTAGTGCTTCTTGTGCAGATTGGAGTGCATTGATAGATTCAACTAGAGGATCCTGATCTGTGGAGGTACCATGATTATCACTTCTTTCTTCTTTAACCCCCCAAGATGAATCAGCAACTACATCTTCAGGTGAAATGTTTTCATATCCTCCCTCACCATCTCTTCCATAATCACCTTGAAGTCCATCACTAACTTGCCTTTCACCGCCCTGGACTTCATCACCATTTTCTCCATCATAATCAACTGGCCTTTCACTTCGTATTCCATTATTGGAGGAGTATATTCCCTGCATAAAAACAAAATTGGAGCTTCGCGAGTCAGATTCCACGCTGGAATGAGAGTTTTCCTTCTCGATTTTGACTCGTTCCCCTCTAGCCTTTTTACTGGTCTCAATCCGGCCCTTCCCCTGCGGACCACGCTGCACTGAGTGAGTCAAATGCTTTCCACTCGAAGTCCTCATCCTGCTCTTATCATGTGGCAATCCCACAACCACTGGTCTCTCATATTTTATTTTTGGAACGCTGGCTGCAGTGGAGGATTTGCTACTCCGATCCTCACTGTTTTCTGAATCTGTACCAGCAGCAAATAACGACCCCGATGCAAACCCAGAATCACCGAGCAAAACAAATCCATCCAAACTTCTAACCACAGCATTTGTGGATGAAGCAGACCCCTCGCTCTTTTGGTTTTTCTCAGCGTAGATTTGCACCCGTTTACTTGAACCCACACCTGAATTTCGCAAGTCCTGTGCCACCATCTTGCCAGTATCAGTGCTACTTTCACCACCAATAGTGGCATCTCTCTTGATCCTTCTCCATTTTTTCAATCCATACCCTTTCGCTGTTGCTGGAGGGGAGGGAGAGACTTCAGGTTTCATATCCATAGGATGCGAATTAAAGGATCCTAAAAGTTCAGTTCCCTTTCCATTGATCTTAGATAATAACTCATTGTTATCATTATTCTGCTCTACGTGATACCCATTCTGAACCTTAGATTCACTGATATTTTCCAAATTAACCGGAAGAGAAACGTTCTTAATTTCTTCATTATCTTCCACTGATTCAAGTACCGAACACTCACTTTCGAAATCCATGTACAGTTGAAATAAGCTAACTCCTACTTAAATATATTACTGTATAATAAACCAATGAATTCCCTCAAAGATTACTCAGATCAAGATCGAGAACAAGCAACAATCATTCCAGTTCACTGGATTATCGAATACAAGGAAATTCGACAAAAAGGAAACCAATTTACAAACGGAATTCAATTCAATCCAGATTATTTCCTCGGGTCCAAATAAACTCAAATTCTTCGAAGAGTAAATGGCGATAACGATTCTATACAAACCCGAGAGCCACAAAATGAAATAAATCGGAGGTATTTTAATTAGGTTAGGCAGAAACCAATAAGCGTACCTTAGATTTGAGCTCCATAAATGAACGTTGATATATTTGGGGGGAAATGGAAAACCCTAGATGTATGATGGATTTGGAGACTTATAACTGTAATAATTATTATTAATTTCTGTTTCTAAGGAGAAATAATGATAATGTAATAAATTAGGAAACTTTATACGAAAAAATACAAAAATGGGATTAGGTTTAGATGTAACGTGCAGAGAAATGGCGGTGAGGGCCCACTGGACAACAAATGTGTGTTGCTCAGTGATCTGATGGAATACACATGAGTGGGGTCGGATTTTGGCCAAAGTCCTTTTTAATGGAAAAAAACTCAATGCGCATGTTTCTTTGGAGTTTCTTAAAATTATTTCGTGTTTGGGAAATGTCAAACAAATATATTTTTTACTTTTTGAAATAATTTTTTCATCTCACAATTTTCTCAAACTATTCTCTCAAAAATAAAAAAAAATAACAATTTTCTTATCTCTAAACAAAACCTATATAAACTCTACTCTGATATAAAAAAATAACATATCTCTTACACAATTTATCTCACATAACAAATATGATTTGTCTGATATAAAAAAATAACATATCTCTTACACAATTTATCTCACATAACAAATATGATTTGACATAAAGTCTTACACCTACAACCTGACTCTTTTCAAAAATATCTACACATATTATATTTCTCAAATCAATCTTTCAAAACTCAAACAAACAACATTACGCAAATCGATATTATTTTAAAAACCTCAACTACTCTCTTTCAAACATCAAACAAACAGACCCAATTATTTTATCTCGTACTAACTTCAGTATTGACCTATATAAAAAAAATATTCAATTTTGGTTTTTGTTTATTTTTTTTAAGATGATGAATACATACTACAATTACATCCATAATGTTTTATTGGAATTTAAAGTATAAAAATAAGTTAAATACAAATATTAAAATTAAATTACATAAATATCCTTATTAGTAGGAGTTTATCGATTTTGATTGTTTATCTTTGTATTAGAGTTTTGATTTTTTTTCTTAAGGTTATGTTACCTTTTTCTTCTTTTACTGTGAAAACTGTTTATGAATGTCATGTTTCGAAATTTTTAAATTTTTATTTTTTATTTTTTAAGTATTCATGTTTTAGATTTGACTTAATCTCTTTTGAGACACATTCGACATAATATATGAGAACATTTGTCGCTGGGAGTTCGAAGTTGGATTCGTCACTTCGTGAGGACATATTATACGACCGCTACACCACATCATCAAGTGCACGCCGTTTGAAATTTGATATTGTTTACTAAAACAATATTTTTCATACCTCAAAATTCCAAAATAATATTTTATTCCTAGAAGTTAAGATTTAATAATTTTTAAGTGTAATAATTTGGAATTTTTTGGAGGCATGGATGATGTGCAAGATTGCTAATAAATGCATGATTTCTTTAGTATTGATCTTATGGCCTTCGGTGATTTTTATTGCGATAAGCGGGGCTCTATTTCTATTATATTTGATTCATCTTTTCACGTTAGTTTTTTAAATGTTCAAATATAAATTAATTTATTTCAAGAAACTTCTGGCCACATTACGTGAATATGTATCGCAGTTGGGATTCAAAATCTCTTTCGTCAAAAAACCAAACACACCTTTATTATTTATATCCTGCAATTTTGACTATATGAAATTATCTGACAATTATGAATTATTTTTTTTGTCTTGAAAATTTTAATTAACTTATTATATCAATTAATTGTACAAATTATGGGCAATAAAGTGCAGCTTTCCAACTTTAGACTTTCACTATTGTAAAGAGTACTCTCTAGATACTTAACCAGCACAAATATAACTAATTCAAAAAATTAACTGCTAATATTTCTAATCTTTGCCAGTGATTTCGAAATTAAAATTTTAACGCTAATTTAATATTTACCTAATTGATATTATTAATTGTAACCCATAATAGAGGAAGTTTCCTTCTAGTTATTAGTACAAAATCTCAGTAATTATCTTTATACTCATAAGAAGGAAATTCCGTCCATGCAATCAGTTTTTCCTAATAACCGAGTAAGGAAATTTCTCAACTAAATTTGAGTAACTTGCACCAAATCAGCAGTTTCCCCATCCATACTTTAATGCAGTAATTCAAAAAGGGAACCAAGTACAAGTTCAAAATATTCATTCGCCAATGAATGTGTATGTTTTAATATGGACCCGAGAAAAATGCACGATAGTGTCTTGGTTTATGCGAAACCTGCACAAAACTATCATGTGAATTTTTTTGTGCATCAAACTCCCTTGTACTTTCAAAGATCCTATATAAAACACACAGTCTCCGTCAGTTACTAACTCCGTTAATATATTAAATAATCAGTTGATTAAAAAATAGTCCACAGACCGGACTTAATTAATAGCAAATAAGGTAAAACAGTAAAAATATGCCAATAATGGCCAAAACCAAAAATTAAACTAGTTTAAAGTACTAACTATATTAGATACTCAACCAAAATTTGGCCTAAATCGGGTTTAAATCGACCTCCAAAAAGTCAAATATTACTTAAATATGACTTTCCTAGCATTTTTTGAAGCAAAATCACTAATTACACTTGCATAACCAATTTTTTTTTATCATATTCTTTTCAGTCGACAACATTGCTAACCCATTCAATATCTCTTGTGACATGGTTGATCGAAGGTAAGACTTAATCAATTTCAACTTCGAAAAGGTTCTCTCCTCTCTTGTGACATGGTTGATCGAAGGTAAGACTTAATCAATTTTAACTTTGAAAAGGTTCTCTCTGCAGCTGCAACTGTAATGAGAATAGCTAACAATATTCTATAAGCAATCCATGTATTTCGGAAACCACCATCAAACATAAATAAATTTTTGTTTTATGCTAATATGCTTCATGTATAATGTATTAAAGGAAAAAGATCAAACCCTTATCAGAAGAAAAATTATATCTGAAGAGTGAAGATTAAGTTTGAAGATACCTCATGTTTAATTAATTTTAATTTGCAATTAGGGTTTAAGTAGTAACCTGTTTATTTTACCGTCTTGAAGATGCCTCATCCCCCAATGTAATTTATTTTACCATTTAAGTTCTAGTATGTTTAGTTAGTTACAGCTTCTTATTTTTTTCTTTTTTCAATTTCTCTTTTCAATTGGTGGTATATGAGTGAGTATGACTGTATTTTGCACTATGTACCTTTATCTTCTTATACAAACTAAATACAAACTCCAGCCCATGAGCCTAGTACTTGTAGCCCAATATTTGAGCTCATATTAAGCAATTCACAACTCAGTGTCTTCTTTTTCCCCAAATATAATAAACCGCCATCTCTGCCTCACATTCGAAGGAATCGAAGTTGTGCTCCTCAAGTGTGTATACGTATGTATTTTGTAAATTAATTTAGGGCAACAAAACCTATGGTTTCCAGAACTGCTTCTTCCGCAACAATATTTCTTCAGATTTTTTTTTATATATAATGTAAAAAATAAAAATTCCGAAGGCCCTCTCGCATCGGTTGCCCTAAGCGGTTAGGCTTACACTCAGGGCTGGCCCTGAGTTACACTTATGATTTTTGGTACGTATTTTATTTCATTATTTAATTTAGTTCTAAAATTAAGAAAAGAGAAAATATAATTTAAGTATATATTTTAACAATTTAATCGCATTCCACATCCTAAATTCCAACTACACCAAAAAAGCCCTGCTACCTTACGTAATGCTCCAACTCCGAATGCACAAAAAAAATATGGTTAAAAAAAGTCATGCAAATTAAGAAAAAAAAGTTATCTAGCAAGATTTCATTGGGGTGTTAACCATCAACATTAGGTTCAATTATCAAAGTAATTTTCTCTTTTGTTTATTGTTTGGAAAACTCTTATTCAACTGATACTTGTGGAGGGAAATACACTTTTGATATCAAACTTTAGTCCAAAAAATACATTTGATACTAAGCTTTTTGAAAAAACACATTTCATACCATGATTAACACCCTCTTGACACATTTAGTTTTGACGTCAATTTTCGGACGGAATTCAGCACGTGTCGTTCACATGCCCATTAAATTAACAATGGGAGGGAAAACATACACGTATTTTAAAGACCCACCATTATTAACTTAATGCGTACATGCTAAATTCCGTTCGAAAATTTATTAGGAAAATTAAATGTGTCATGAAAGTGTGAATCATGGTATGAAATATGTTTTTTCAAAAAGTTTGATACAAATGTGCTTTTTGCCTAAAGTTTTGTATCAAAAGTATTTTTTCCTTTATATTTGTGTAATGATAACTTGGTAACTTAATGTTCGGGATTGTTTTGATTTTTCATTAAATTATTTATTCATTAAAAATCCTATTTTGTTAGTTGATATTTTGCATTATCTTCATTATATTTTCTATGAAAAAATAACAAAATTTATTCATAAAAATAAAAAGTTGTAATTAATTAATGCATTTACATTCAACTTATTAAATAACAAAAATATACTAAAGTTGAGAATGTTGAAACCGCAAAACCCTCCCCAACTCGATTGGACCACAAAACGCAATCTCAAGATTTTTTGGATGGATTTGGACAAGAGTTTTGGAAACCTACAAATATTGGGTTGGGTTTTGACAAGTATAAAACCGCACCGCCCCTAATACTCGGAGTAAGATATATGAAACAGAGAGAGTATAATATATTCCATGTAAGGCTTTGGACGGATATGATCGGAGTAGCTTAGATTTGGGTTCAAATTCATTTACTATAATCGGATCTATGGAACTTGGATTTCAGATAGAAATTAATCTAGTTCCGCTGAAATATATCGTCAAACGATCTGTGTGTTTAAAAATATATCTCCCAAGTTTTTCTTTAGAATATTTTTCAAAAAAAAAAAAATCTTTAGAATTTCAATAGCTTACACCATTACTATGGACAAAAAAAAAAAAAAAAAAAAAAAAAAAAAACTATTTAATTTATATTTTAAATAATAAGCAAAAATCTAAAGAACTAGTTTTACCGCTGTACCTACAATTATAATTAGGGGACAAAAGTTGTAATAAAAGATTGGGTAAATTACGAATATCCCCCTCAGGTAAGGCCTAATTACAAAAATCCCCCTCACGTATTGGGTATTACAAAAATCCCCTTCAGGTTTGTCACATTCTTACACTTAACCCCTTGTCCCTAAAATGTTCCAATTTTGCCCTTGGAAGTTATTTGTAATATTTATAATATGTTATAAATTTTAAAAATTGGGTGTTAATTGTTTTATCTTTTAAATATAAAAATAATAATTATATATTTACCACCAAAATAATTGATATAATTTATAATTTCGCATAAATTTCAATAAATATTTCAATTTATAATACAATATAAACTTTAATAAATTAAAATATCTTATTTATAATACAATATAATTTATTAAATTTACTAATTTAAAAAATAAATTCATTTAACTCATGTGTAAACAATTCATATTTATAAAATATATTATTAAAATTCTATTTAATTTAATATTTTACAATTTAAATTGCTAATAAATATATAAATACCTTTTCTTTTGCAATATTTATTAAAACTTATGGACAATTATAAATTTTATCAATTATTCTGGTAGTAAATATATAATTATCTCTTTTCTAATTAATAAGATATAATAATTAGATCCCAAGTTTTAACATTTATAAGACATTACAAATAATACTCAAGGGCAAAATTGGAATATTTTATGGGCAAGGGGTTAATTGTAAGAAGGTGACAAACTTGAGGGAGATTTTTGTAATATCTAATACGTGAGGGTGATTTTTGTAATTAAGGCTTACCTGAGGGGGGTATTCGTAATTTACCCTAAAAGATTTTAGTATCTACGTACTCAATAGTACCATGGAGTCTTACATGTAACATATTCTTGCTCTCAATCGATCTCAAATTATTAACTATTCGTTTATGAAAGGTAAAAACGACATTTATTGGTAAAACATTATGAAGTCAGTCATTAAAATGGAAGACAGATAATTTGATCAATTATAGATGGCCATTTATTTTGGAATATGAACAATCCAATGTAATGTACTATATCATTAAACTAATTTCAATGCATTTATTACGAGGGCCTTAATTTAAACATTAGTAGTTCTTACAATTGTTGCAGGTGTCTTAAAATTTAAAAATAACATTGAAATAGCGTGATTAAGACATGTTAATAGGAAACTTAAGAATGTTGTTGTGATTGATAATTTGATGGCCATTATATCTCACACATTCACGCTAGCATTTCAAAATAGCTATAAGAAGAATGCTTTCGTTCCTAATTAAGAGATATTTGACCACTGAAAGAGGCATGTAATTTCTTCGTGGAGATATCTCCCCAACTACTTTACAATACTAGCTAATTACTAAGATTATCTAAATTTCATAATATCCACAAGTGGATTTTAATCTTTCAATCCTAAGCTACATATATAGATCGAACTAATTAATTTCTTTAAATTCATGCCATAATTAATAATTATTTAAGAATTAAATGAGTGGTCCAAACATAATTAATGGAAAGAAAAATGCAAGAGATGTTGGGTTCATCGAATAATAGACATCATTTGAAAAATTGATTCAAGTCTTCGAGCCACATGCAGCCAGGTTGCCCGGGAAGGAAGTGCCCCCAAACAGCTAAAATAATGACACAAATACAATTAAGAAAGATTAATTAATTATTAAAACATGAGAACTGGCATAAAAATTACATGTAAGATGAAATAGCTTTCCAGCCTAATTAAGCAAAATCACCCATCATGAAGCCAAAAGCCAAAGACTATTTTTTTTTTTTTATAATTAAAGGCTAGACACTTTATGATCTTAAACAAAATGTAAAATTCTAATTTAATCTGTATATTATGTCCACATTTCTGATAGTAATTTATTTGAAAATAAGGCAGTATAATTCCTTTTATTTAAGTTTGATTCTTTTTCTTTCTTCTTTCTCTTTTTTTTTTTTTTTTTTTTTTTTTTTTTTTGTTTCATAATCCCTCTACAGTATTGTCTTAAATTTGCAATAAAAACTTGTCAGATCTAAGTAAAATCCACCAAGAGGGTTTCACATAATTGAGTAGCTTACTTATTATCTATATACATAGTGTCTCAGCTAGCTTTCATAGATTAGCTTAATTATATATGTATAATTACTATCTATGGTAAAAATGGAGAAACAGGGGCAGCTCCCCCTACCCTCTACTTTCTTTGTCAAAATTTTCCTCAATACAGAACCTAAAAATTCAAATTCTTACCAAATTTAATTAAATTTCCATGAAGAAAAGCACATGCAGTACCTGCATGTTTTGAGCCCTTCAATAATTTGCATCCCTCTCTTTGAAGAACAATTATTGATAGGGTCAATCTTCATTGGACTGGTCCTGGTCCAGGTCCAATTTCCAGAGCAAAATATAGTCACAAATATGTCAGATGACTACACACACATACATACATACAGAGATAAATTTGCCTTACATTTTCATAATCCAATTTTGTTAATTTTCACTGTCCATTAGCAACAAACAAAAAGGTCTGTGTTCATGTTCCCCCTCCCCAATGCATTTTTTTCTTTTCTGACCAATCTCTCTAACTTGTGTAGTTTAAATAAAAAAACAAAGTTATGAGTTACTATATTAATTACACTGTTATTTAGAATTCAAGAATTACTATAATCCTACAGCACAAAAAACAAAAAGTGGTAATGCCCTAAGCCCAAGACAAAAACATTAAACTAAGAACCTTATTAGAATATTACAACCTGCAGCTCCTTTTAAAGCATTCAATTCTCTATATTTTATGTTCAAACCTCACAGATCCAACCCATACTTTAGATTCCCCCATCTGTACACCTTTTTCATCAGATACACAGGGAAAGAAAAAAAATATACAAATGGTCTCTCTAAAACTAGGAGGAGGAGGAGGTTCCAATTTCACCCTTTTCTTCCTTTTTTGAGGCTTCACTTCAAGTGAAAAACAAACCAGGTAAATAGCATGATTTCTTTAGGTAAACATTGTTTTACTTTTACCCCTAAAAGTGTATTCAATGATGTGCTTCTTATGTGTATAATAACAACCTTTATAATCATATGATGAATCAAATGAATATAGTTTTGTATCTAATCTAAGTTTTATCATTTTTTTTTTCCTTCTGAAGAGTAAAAGCTGAGGGGGTCTGGTTCTGACTTTAATAGGCCCACAGCTGAAGAAGATGATACATGAATTCACATGTAGGATTTTCTCCTTATGTTCAAAAGTCTCTACTGTTGCATTCATCTTCTCAAGAGTGGTCCTCCTCAGTCATTAAATTTGTGCACCTGTCAACATAAATTAGAGCAAGAATCCGACATCAAGTTCAGTTTCTTTCTGATTTTTCAATCCATAGTGAAGATTGCTACTCAAGTACAACTCTTCTCGTTTGTGGTAAAACAAATAAGCCCTTTTTTCTCTCAATTTTTTACTACCATCAAACAAAAGTCTTAGATTCTTGAGAAAAAAAGAGTGGGGACCTAACCTTCCTCATTCATTACCAGAAAATGGATGAAAGAACACAAGTACTCTCAGCAGAGATCTCCAACTTTGAAACAAAGTCTCTTACAATCAAGACATCGAGTGCCGGAAAAAAGCCCGGTAAGGAAATTTTCACCAGCATTGTGACTTCAAATCGGGGTTCAGTTTCAAAGAATTCATTGGCAAATTCAGAAGCATCATCCCCATATAATTCTCCGTTAATCTCCCCTCCATCTTCAGCATTTGTTTCAGCATTACAATCACCTTATATTTCTCCAAGAGCTACCACAGTTGCAAACCCAAAACCAAACTCTACACAAGAAAGTGAAAGTGCTACTCCTACTACCATAACTCATTCCTCTCCACCGGTTTCATATTGCGGTTCTCTATCAGACGATATCCCTAGCACCTCATATACCCCGCCTCCCGAAAGGCAAGATTACTCTGATGACCCTGCCAACACAAAGCTCAAGATCGTGACTTGTGTTCCTGTTTCAGGCCCAGAAACGGGACCTCGGATTTCATTCTCATTTCCAGTCCCTCGGATTTCCTTTGCAAAAGGGTCAGTTTCCCCTGCTTCAAATGCGAAGCTTAGGAGCTGTGATGTGTACGTAGGCTTCCATGGTCAGAACCCGAATTTAATACGGTTGTGTAAATGGCTTAAATCGGAGCTTGAGGTTCAGGGTATAGCTTGTTTTGTTGCCGACAGAGCAAAATATGCAGATAATCAGAGCCATGAGAGTGCTGACAGAGTTATTTGCTCGGTTACCTATGGAGTTGTGGTGGTCACCAGTTATAGCCTTCTTAACCATATGAGCTTGGAGGAGATTAGATTCTTCGCACAGAAGAAGAATTTGATCCCTTTGTTTTTCGACACTGATGCTAATGAAATTGCTAGTCTGTTAAACCCTCATTTGGATAACAAGGAATGTAAAGAGGCCCTCGATGGGCTATTGAGGTATCATGAATTTAAATTGGAAGCAAATGAGGGTAATTGGAGAAGCTGTGTTTCGAAAGCTGCTGGGATATTAAGGGGGAAGCTTGGGCGAAATAGTATAGCTGAAAAGGAAGTAGATACACATGAGGAGTTACCATTTTCAAGAAACAAGTTCTTTGTTGGAAGAGAGAAAGAGGTTATGGAAATTGAGACTGCGTTTTTCGGTTGTGGGGATTGTTTGGAGCAAGAATGTTCCATGCCCAGCATTAAATCTGAAGTTCTAGCAGACGAGGAAAGTGAAGTTGACACAACTAAAGAAGGAAAATTTATTAGTTTGGAAGTTGAAAGATGTAAGGAACCAAATTTAGAGGCATGGATAGAACCTCCCATTGGTAGAAATTCTCTAAAGAAACCCAAGTATAAGAATTCGAAAAGTGGCAAGTACAAGAGCTTTGGGCGCAGCATAGTGTGCATAAATGGTGGGCCCGGAATCGGAAAAACAGAGCTAGCTTTGGAATTTGCCTACCGATACTCACAAAGATACAAAATGGTTTTGTGGGTTGGTGGTGAAGCTCGGTATTTCAGGCAAAATATACTAAACATCTCACTAAATATGGGATTGGATGTGAGTGCAGATGAAGAGAAGGAAAGGGGAAGAATAAGGAGCTTTGATGAGCAAGAATCTGAAGCATTTAAAAGGGTTAAAAGGGAGCTTTTTCGGGATATGCCTTACTTACTAATCATCGATAATCTAGAAAACGAGAGCGAATGGTGGGAAGGTAAAGATCTACACGACTTAATACCAAGAAACACGGGAGGGACACATGTAATAATCACTACTAGGCTCTCAAGAGTAATGAACCTTGATCCAATGCAGCTTCGTACAATGCCATTGTCTGATGCAATGACATTAATTAGAGGAAGACAAAAGAAGGAGTACCCAGCTACAGAGCTTGAATTTCTCGTTAAATTTGATGAAAAATTGAGTAGATCGAGTTTCGGTTTATGGGTGATTGGATCACTGCTTTCTGAGCTAGCAATTGCACCATCTGCTCTATTTGAGGCAGTGAATCAAATCCAATATGAAGAAGCCACGGGATCCTCGATTTTGAGCATTGAAGATCAACAATTTTGCAGAACCAGTCCTTTCCTCATGAAAGTTTTAACATTTTGTGCTGCTATATTGCAGCAGACCAATGGAAATAGGAACCTCCTTGCCTCGAGAATGCTTCAAGTTGGAGCATGGTTTGCCCCAGCCCCGATTCCAGCTAATTTACTAGCTGCAGCAGCAAATAACATACCCTCCTCGAAAAACAAACTGAAAAATTGGACCAAATGCTTGAAGCTCACTTTTGTTTGCTGCTCTGGCTGCTTAGCAAATCAAACATGGAAAAGCGAAGATGACTCAGCTCTTCTCTTAGTCAAACTCGGTTTGGCTCGAAAAGCCAATAGGCAGCCAGGATGTTCGATTCAATTTCATCCCATAACTCAAATATTTGCAAAAAGAAAAGACGGTTTAGATGCAGCAAAAGCAACAGTTCAAGGATTGAGAAAAATTGGGAATCCTTTAGCAAATTCAGACCACCTCTGGGCTTCGGCATTTCTCGTGTTCGGTTTCAAATCCGAACCCCCAATCGTCCAGCTCAAAGCAATAGACATGGTACTATTCATCAAACGTACAGCTCTCCCTTTATCTATACGAGCATTCACGACTTTCTCGAGGTGCAATTCAGCTCTAGAGCTACTAAAGATCTGCACAAATATGCTCGAGGAAGTGGAGAAGTCGTTTGTTTCCCAAATACAGGACTGGTGCCATGATTCTCTTTGCTGGAAAAAGACTTTGCAGTCGAACCAAAGAGTGGATGAGTATGTATGGCAAGAAGTGACATTGTTGAAAGCAACATTACTCGAGACGAGAGCTAAGCTTCTTCTAAGAGGTGGCCATTTTGATAGTGGAGAGGAACTATGCAGAACTTGCATTAGTATTAGGACAGTGATGCTTGGCCACAACCATGCTCAAACTTTAGCTGCGCAAGAAACATTGGCAAAGTTAGTGAGAATGAGGAGTAAGATCTAATGTGTTGTTTGTATCTTGAAATAATCATGGTAGCTCAATTTTGTTCAGTGTGTAATATTCATGCTGCCATTACTAGTTAGTTATATAAAAACAAGAGATGTAATCCAAAGTTTTCAGTTTATCATTACTAAACTCTTCAAATGACATTTTTACACACTCAGACAAAAGATTGTGTTCCATCTCAAAAAAAATAGACATAAGATTGTGTATTCCATTTGGTAATGTATACAAATTGAAAAGGTGATATTACAGCAATCAATAATAAAAACAACAATTAAAATGCTTTTTAAAATTAAATGCAACAAAATCAAATTACAAGAGCTAAAAATAACAAACCAAATAACATACAAAACAACCATGAATCAACGATTCCTTAAAAATACAACATTTTTCAACTCAATATACAAGTCTAAAAACCAAACAATGTGAAATTGTTACACCGGCGGTTTAACCGAAACTCCACTGCTACGAGGGTTGGGATTAGCAGCCGGTACAGACACAATCAACCCGTTCGAAACGGCATCGTTTTCATCGAGAAAAAGACCTTCCGGATTTCTCAAAACCCCGTGAATGACGGAGACCACTAATCCAAGCCCAATGCCAGTGGACAGACTATTTAATGGGCCAGTGATCCAAAGTGCCGCGATTGTGATCAAAACCAGGCCCAGAATCACGGCGAAATCGCTGACGTGGCGGCCTAATAACAACAACTGATCTTCACGGAAGAAGTAAAAAACCAGCCAAAGGAAGAAGACGAATCCGATTATGATCAGCGCGATCGGCGAGCCGATGAGGGAGGCGGAGGCGAAGGCGGCGACGACGATGGCGTAGTTGATGGAGAAATAGGTGGCGTTTCGGCGGAATCTGAGTGTGGCGTCCGAGAGGGAGGGCGGGAAATCGAGGGCGGAGGTGGTGGCTAAGAACTCCGGCCAAGGACGGTGGCGGGAGAGGTAGGCGAAGAGATTTGTAGTCGATTTGGAGACAACGTCGATGGTAGAGATCGGAATTGTGTTGTACGGTGCGGCGGCGGTGGTGGTGGTGGAGGGCATTTTGGGAATTGGAGATTTTTAGGTATTTTGTTTGATTGTAGAGGAAATTGGTCAAACCCCAGCTCACAACATATGCTTAGGGGCCCCATTCCTCGTTCCCCGTGATATGTCGGATTGGAATTTTGGAGGGCTGGTCTCCTGCGGTGCGGCACACCGGTGTTGAGAGTGACTACGTTGATGAATCAGTGGTTATTTAGTTTTCCTGCTGTTGGGCCAAAATATTTCGGATGCTAAAAACCCAATATAAACCAAGGCTTCTAAAATATGGGCCAACCCAAAAAGGAAAGCATTGTTATAAGAAGATGAAGAAACTGGGGCCCCGTCGTTATTCGATTTTTTTCTATCGGGTTATTCTCAAATTTTACTCTAATCGAATCTTAACACCAATATTCTTTTCTACAATGTCATGCTTTTATTCAAAAATTAGCTCTCGTGTTAAAATAAAAACCGTAATTCACTAAATTTTAACATAAAAATATCAACTTTCATTACATTTGATCATTTAGTTCAAATTATTTGATACCGATATAATATGTGATTTTGAGATTATTTATAATCGAATCAGAGCGAGTCAAAAGAACAATTGAGCTATCATTGTCACTCCACCTTATTTGTTCTGTGAGTTTCAATAAGTATAGTTTTCAGGTACGATGACTTATCAATAAAAATTCCAAAGAAGAAATATTTTTCGTAATATTTGTTGTATGTATGAATTATTTAATTACTGCGATGGAATGGCCTCTCAAAGTTTGGGTTGATTATTAAATTAAAAATGTGTTTCCCATATCACATATCTATGTACACATTCTTGAATATATGAAGACATGTCAACATAGGTGTACTTATTTATCTGTATTTATAATTTACATCTATGTTTAGCAAATAATCAAGCTTGAATTTCTTCATATATATCTTGCAAAACTGTTTTTTCTTTTCTTTTTGTATTATAATTATCATGGTACATTCTTCATAATGTCTAGTTGGAGAAATTCATAACATTAGCGATTTTGTTTAGTTAGAGAAAACTCATATCATTAGCGAATGTTTTTACAGAAAAAATAAACAGTTAGACCACCCGCTCTTAGGTGGTGTTTTCAACCACTTCATAAAAGTAAGTTTTCAGTTTTTTCTTTAAAAAATATACTTTGGGAGTGTTTTCTAAATTCACAACTACTCAGATTCACTTCAAATAAGTTATTCTACGTACAAAATTCAGATGCATCTTCTAGGTTGTGATGACACTTTTGTTAATTATCAAAAGCACAATCCTCTAAGAAGCTTTTAATTATAAGCCGATTTTGGACTTTTTTCAAATATCTCTAAAAAAAAACCAACCATAAAATTTGTTGAAAACACCACTTTACTGGGGCAACCTGATTTTGGCTCGGCCCATTCTTTATTATCCATTTTTAATCCGTAAAAAGTGGTTCTGATTTTTAAAAGACTCGTGAATAACCTCTCAATATATTTTTCGTATTATTTTAATTCACAGAACAATTGCAATAAAAAAATAGAAACGAATTTTGGACATACTAATCAAATAAATAATGAAGCTTCACCAAGAAATTCTCTTACTCTGACGTGAAACATTTGAAAATTTGAATTTTCTTTTTTGAGAAAATTTGAATGAGTAGTTGATAGTACATGTCTACATGATTATTTAATGCGTTTGTCGTTTTATCCTTTATAGTATTTCTCTCTCTTTATTTTCTTAGTATGACGTATTGATGTAAAATTAGCTTTTATTGTTTTACTTCCAAAATTGCATGTGAGAAAATGAAAGGCAAAGTTGCGTCTACAACCCCTGAGGTTTGATAAGTTACGAAAAAAACTTATAAGGTTCCAATAATATTTTCGTCTTTGTCACATACTTAAAAATTACTATTATAAAAATGTAAATATTTTAAAATAACTAATAACAAACCTTAATTAGGTCAACCAAATTCCATTATACCTATCATATCTAATAAGGGGTACAACCTGCATTGCTAGTGACCCGGAGCTAACTAACGAACGCATTATTCAAAATGGAGTTGCTCATAGCAATCAACAAAGTAGGTTTCGCCACCGCGAAGTCTCACACTCACTTTAGTGAGGATCGCTCATCTGTGACGGGATTCACAATAGAATTAATATTCCTACCCGCGAGTGCATGGGAGCATAATCTCACAACATAGAACTTACCTAGTCAACCAAGGATTCCACCAAACTTGGAACTCTTTCCAGTGTTATACATACTCCTAGGTACGATCAATCAAAACCTAATACATTAATTCATACCCTATACTTTTCCTTTATGCAATTTCTCAAGTTTCGGCAACAGTTTGCTGACATAAGTATCGGAGGAGGCTCCGTCGGTACCCTACTGGTGCTTGGTCTTTATTTTGCAAGATTTAAATGCCTTTGTTTTGCAGGACTTAAAAGCATGGAGTTTCAAGAATCCTGAAGGAGAGCATATCAATTCCAAATTTTCGGTACCACAACTGCATCAATTTCCAATTCCAAACCATATAGATAAACATAATGGGTTTAATAAAAAAAACTAAATTAAGATTTATTTGGTTTGTTTTAAACTTCAACAATTCAATATACAATCTCAATCTTAGGATTTCATATGACATTTATTTTTTGGATTTAGAAAAAATAATTAAATATTATTTGACCCAAATCTTGCCTATTTTGATGGGATGAGACATTGGTCAATACCGACCCATAAAGAGCCTTTAGATTACTTTTCCTATCATTTCACATCATTCATTTAGGTTACTTTTTCCTATAATTTCACATCATTATCTTTATGTATTAACTAATTTAGGAATTATTGACTATTCTTCGTTAATCTTTATGTGAATCATTCATACAATGACATTAAATTCATCCAAATACTTTGGATTAGTAAGTTTTAATAATAAAAATAATAATAATTGGGAGAATGGCTTTCTAGAGAAATAATTACCATAGGTAAATTCGCTACTCACCGCACATGATCCCTTGTCCATTTAAAAAATCGTGGAGGTCAGTATCGGTATTAAGAAAGATTCAGGCGTCCGGTTTGAATGTACTCTACTGTATGGGTTTCTGAGAGAAATGATATATACGCATAAATAAAATAAAATAAAATAATGGGGAAAGACAACAGATGGTCCACATAACAGAACCATTCTGTCTTTCAATAAATTTATTTATTTATTGTTTTCTTTGATTGTTTAATTTACTCATATTTATTAAGCAGCGTTGTCCAGTCATGTCCAGCTTTTCTTTTACCGTGCGACGAGATGCACCATACACATTTCCATCAACTAGCAGAAAAATATCATCTAGAAGTATTAATGGAGTAAGTATTATTAAGTTTTGTTTTTAATTTAAAAAAGAGAAAAAGAAAACTATATAGAGAAATCAGTAGTATGTACCCAAAAGATTAAAATGAAATATGTTACTAGTTATTATGAACTTGAATTTATAATATTGTGAAATCTTAATATATATAATTAATTGAATGCTCAGATTAACACTTAAACATCATAATTATTTGTATGTTTCATGCAGGCAGTTATCCTTGAATTATTGAAACTAAATCCATTAATCTTTTAACAGTATATATATATACCTATCACAAATGATGGAAGATAGAGTTCGATCAATCATCTCTGTTTATTTTTCTAATTAATCATAAAATTCCACAGTAAATTATGACACATGCAATCGCTTACAATTATAATTTTGAGTATTGAATATTATTTCAAGTTAGTTAGAACAAATAAATAAAAACATGTATACATATAATCCGAATTACAACAATTTTACTTGTCACTTATTATATTAAGTGCACTTAATTTTCACCCATTGTATATATATGATTCACAAATGAAAATTCCGTACTTAGATCATGTTACATCGTCAAAAGGTAAAAGATCATGTAGTTTATTTTAGCTAGTAATTTTTTTGTTATATTCCATGCATGTATGATTGATAAGTAGAATATTAATAATAGTAGTATGTGGTTACACAAAATTAATACAATTCTCAGTCACATAAATTTAATTAAGGCAAACAGAAAATGGAATAGAACTAGTGGGATAAATGATCCAAAGAAAGGACATCAAGCTCTCGTAGTGGGAATAAGAGAAAAAGGTATTGCCGTAAATTTGATGGCAAAAATTAGTGGTAAACAAATGGATCATTACATACATACGAACACACATTTTTGTCTTCTACGAGTCTTTTCTTTTCTTATGTAGACTTTTTTGACAGCCTAGTGTCACCAACAGTCACACACACATGCATCGCATTGGATTTATTTCATGCAAATAGCTTTATCATTTCTTCATCGTCTTTCAGCCAAAAACCCTCAAAAATAGCATATACATATTTATATATATATATATATACTCTAGAGTAAAACCAAGATAAAGAAAAGGTTAAAAATTAAAGTAGAGTTTTTTAAGGAAATCACATATATATATATAGCAAATAAAACAAATCAACAAAAACTTGGTCGAAATTTAATGAGTATTTAGTTACTTTTAGCTATTATTAATATATATAGATTGGGTTTTATATATATTTATATATTTATCAGTCATTTTCTCTAACGAATCAGTACGTACGTAGGACCCCAATTAGGAACATGCAACAGACACTGCACATTCTTGAATAAATAATATCGCTGTAGAAAAATGTGGCCTAAATGTTTGCCGAGGAATATATATATATATAATGGATTCAACAACTCATCTTTTGTTACATGCAATAATGGACTACTTCCCTTTCATATAATTTACATGTTTGATTTGATGTTTCTTGCAAAGGGTTAATATTACTAGAGGCATAAATGTCATAAGAAATTAAAATTAAATAGAAGTTCAGAAAATAGCTAGGTAGAAAACAACAAACAAGGAAATTAGATTTCTCAAGGTAACAACTCATATTATTAAGTATTCAAAGATTTTTACAAAAGCCACTACTAAAGGAGTTTTTGTTGCGTTACCTAGCTCGCTCGCTCGAAACTCGCATTAAGTTAAATCTAAGATCCTTCGATTCTATATAATTCGTAACTTACCAAACGAAAACCAGATTCAAAATTCTCCTTCATGACACAGTATATTTTATGTCATTCCAATGAACTCGTGCAATTGATATTTGGCAAAACTTTGATGCAAAATCAAGTGCAATCAGTATATAGGTTCTCAAAAGCCAGGGGAGTAATACATGGAAGATCTCAAGTGGTGACCTGTGGTGGAGGGTGATGAAGCTGATAAGGAATTCGGATGATGTTGTTGTTGTACACTCGGAGCAAAATTCTTCCATTTAACCAAATTTGCACTAATTCCTTGGGAATTTGTATTTTGACCCATTTGAGACCCACCATAGATAGGATAACCAATTGTCTGATAGTTATTATAGAAACGATTCACATCCCTTGATTCGTATCCCGATGGCATTGGTGAAGCAAAAATCCCAACCGCAGATCCCCCAGCTTTGCCTCGTACAGCTTCCCGTGAATCATCAATAACGATAACCTCCTTGTGTTTACTGCCAGAAAAATCTTGAGGTCTAATGTAAGAGTCCATTCTGATCACCTTGGATCCAAGTTGATCAGGGTTCAAAGAGGCCAATGTGAAACTTCCACCAAAACTATTACTTGACGATGGATGTGGGGACAATTGTTGTGTCCTAGAACTGAAATCAAAGTGTTGTTGTGCTGGCACAGTGCTCGTTTGCATGTTATCAAATACGGAAGAAGTATGATGAAATGAATGATGATCATAATTCTGTATATTGCCATGCACCTGCATACTTTGATGAGGAGACATGCTTTCGTCTTTGTTCACCACCATTAAGTTCTTCCCCATCAGTCTAAGAACGGGAGTAGAAACCGATGGACTAGGTGACGACTCACAAACGCCACAATAAGTTGAAAACTTTGTCAAATTATTTCCATGTTCACAAGTTGTTGGCTCCTTTTCTGAACAGTAAAGTTTATTTTCTTGGGCAAGAAGAGGGAGAGAATTCATAGCCCTTCGCCTCAGAATTTGCGACTCTTGGTCATGCTTCAAAGAACCACTAAATAAAGCAGCTCCCTCTTTCCTAGAGCAACAACACGGCTGGCTGTTCTTGATTTCAACTACAGGATTGATCCTATTTTCAGAGATGTCAAATCGAGCCTCGTGTTGACCGACATTTGACTTTAATGACATGTCAGATATTCTTGGAGCAATAGTATTCGATACCATTGACGTAGTAGTAGAAATTGGAGAATCTGACGAGTCCATATTGTTATTATCAACCCATCCTCCATGCTCGTCTTCAGAAGATTGTATCCTGCAGCAGGTGGTTAATGATGAATTTCCTTGAAGCTCTTCCGAGCCCATACGCCCTGGGCTCGGCAAAAACGAGCCTGGTGGTCCTGGTATGGGTATTGGATCAACGTCAGCAAAGTAATTTACTTGTCCTCCTTCATTATTAACATCCATATCTTCCACCACTCGAGCATCTGAGGGATCTGCAAGGTCAGTGAACGCCGAATCCAAAGACTTGCTAAATGCTATAAAGGCTTCTCCATCAGCTATATGATCAGAAGTTGACTTTTGAATATCAGTTTCTTTTATTACATCCGATGTACCAAATGGAACATCATCACCAATAGGAGAATCGACATTCTTTTCAAAACCACGACTATCAGATTCAGATGTGTCTGAGCTTTTCGAAACAATGTCTCCCTCTTTACTTTCTTTCGTAATTTGCCTTCTTTTTCTTTGGATTTTAGAAAACCTTTTTCTGTTAAAAGATGATGAGTCACCAGAACCCTTTTCCATTTCAGCTGAGCTATCTGCCTCTTCGTCTGATCCAGATGTATCATGCAACCGAGGCTTCTTGAAGTTCAAATGCTTTCCCTTTAGATTCTTCTTAGAATCGGGAACAGACAGAAGATTCTTCCTCACAGATGAGACTCCATGATCCGAGGATGTTTTCCTCGAAGATGCTATTTCCTTGCCTCGAAATGATAATGCGTGATGTTTGGTCTTTTTTGAACTGATAAGAGAACCATCACCCTTTTTAGTGGGATTCATAGAGCGTTTACGAACAAAGGGACCATCTTCTTTTGACTGCTTACCAAAAAAGTCTTGAGGATCCAACAAGGAAAAATCTCTCCTCTTTCTAAGACAAGGCTGCTCCTTACATTCATCATGAGAATTACACAACAAATTGTCCCTTCTTTTGTGTAAAAGTGGATTTTCGTCACGCGAGATTGAAATATTTGAGTCCCTAGTTCTCTTTAACAATGTATCTCCGCTCTTTATCCTCGGGTTTTTGGTAGTTTTATCCGGAAACTGGTGTTCTTGCACCAGATTCATGTTCTTTTTTAGGCCAGTTCGCTTGGAGACTACCCACTTTTTAATCATTCCCAAATCATTGGAAGATTTCATCTGGTCATTGATTTTGAGAGGCTTTATCGAATTCTCTTTCTTATAACTTTCTTTAGGCTGAAACTCTCTATGCTGGTCAATGTTCACCTGCAAATAATCTACTGTTAAATTTCCATTGGCAAAAGCTGTCATTATTCAATTGTAACACTTCATACGATCTTTAACACTCTCGTAAATATATTCAATTGTGACAGACTACGAAAAATAAAAAATTGATTCATCTACACACTAGCTTTAAAACAAAAATAAATACAGAACTAAAATAAGCTTTTAAGACAAAAAGAAGCATTTCTGACATACCTCGGGACCATGTTCGGGCCTAGGAGACGAACTTGTTTCCCCATGAGTAGAACAATTCAGAAGCTTATGTTTCTGGACAAGATACTTCTTCTTTTTCTTACTCGAAAAAGATTTGCTTTCTTTATCGTTTTTCACAAGCTTACTACTAGGTTCACAATCATCTTTAGAATTCAAGTTTGATGGAGGATCACCAAATTTCGATAAAATACGAACCTTTCTGCCATTGGAGTCAATATAAACAGCACCTTCCTCATTGTTATCCTCAATATTTACAGAAGGATACTTCTTATTCTTCCCTTCATCACAAATCTCCAAATCCGGAGCTTGAAGACCCAAATTTGAAGCCCAATTAGTTCCGTTCCTTCTATCAAGATCCTCCAATGTACAGTGTAGCGCTGTTGAATAAATCTCCACCATCAATCTTGTCTTTCTTGGCTTTATTCTATGCCTAATCATCACTTTAGAATTTGGTGTCAATTTGACATGAGTAGACTCTCCAGAAAGACATTGATCTATATGAGCATTCAAAGTTGTATTAGAAGAAGACGAAAATGTCTTACAAACCGGACAAACTTTCGTAGCCATTGCTTCCGACACAACGGAACAATTTAACCCCAAATCTTCTTTTCTCGAACTTGGCTCACCAATGTTGCTCAACTTCACAATTAATTTGCACTTTTTAACCCGATTTTGATTATCAATTTCAAGCTTGTTAGGCTTCTCTGCAGAGTATCCTGGCAAATTTATATCAGAACAAGACTGACTTGTCGTTTTGGTTGATGGAAGTTCTTTATCTTCTCCAGATCCACTTGAATTTATGTTTTCAACATTTACAGCTAACTTTTCGCCAACATTGCTTGAGTAGATAAACTCAGAATGATTCACATCAGAACTGGTTATATTTTCAACAGCAGATTTTGGGTTGTTTTTTACAGAATCAAGTGACTGAAAAGGTGGCAACACATCCTTCACGCCATGGTTCAAACAAAGTTTCAAGTTTTTCTCAGAAAAAGGCCAATTGTTCTTGATATCTTTACCCCTCGAACTGAAGACATAATCTCTGCAGCGAAATGATTATATGATTAGTAAAGTTCAAATACTCTTGAAATGCCAAAACTACTAAACAACAAAAAACAAAGGCCGTGATGTAAGGTGAGGATTACAAAATATGGCCCCATGAGAAAGAAAGAAGAAGAAAAAACAGTTCTTGGCTGATGATTGTTGCAGAGAATTGACAGCCCCATCAAGCAAATGATATTAAACATAAAAGTGTTAAAAAAGAATTGGGGTTTTGGAAGAACCCAAGCACCCAAACTTAGGCTCATAAAATGACCAAAAAATAGGTGGACAATATTGACCATCTAATGTTAGTCATAAACAACACCGGAACAAAAACATTATTTAGACATAGAACACCATCTAAGACAACTTGCTTCAATAAACAAGATCACAAGCCAAAAATTCAAGAAAATAGAGAAGATGAAGGGACTATTTCTGAATCTTTGGAGAAAATCATAATCATGTTCAGTTGAATCTTACCAAGATTAAGAAAGTTAATTATTACCTTATGGAGAAGTTGTTGTTGTCATCAAAGCATGGCTGTAACAGATCTACTGCCTCCTCAACCTTGTTCTTGTTATTATTATCATCACTACTAATATTAATACTATTACTGTGTGAGAATTTTTGAGAGAGATCTGCAGGTGGAGGGTTTTCAGTGGATAACATCTGCTGATACCCTTTTCTTCTTCCTTCTTGTGCTATTGTCTACCAAACAACAGTCACAAGAACTACTTATTACTACAGTATCTCTTCCCCTTATCTTGTTACACTTACCCTTCAGCATAACAGTAGCCTTTTAAGGCCCCTAATTAATTTCTTAATTAAACAACAAAGGTCCCAAAAACCCCACCAGAAACCACCACTCAATAATCAAAATCCAAATCCAAAATCAAACAACCCCACTTAAAAGTTTTCACCTTTTCTTCATCCATTAGCCTGCAAAGAATCAAACATATTATTAGCAACATAACATAAGAGACCAAGAAGCTTCAAGAAAGGGGGGGAAAAAGAAAGGACAAAGTATTTGGGGACAGCAAATGGTAAAGTCTAGACTCTTCCAATAACGTTATTTTATGTGCTCGGAATGAGTGAATTAGAAGAAGAGGCAGATAAAGAAGGAAGTATCAAAACCCTCATCTAACGTTATTTTATGTGGCCAAAAACCAAGAAAAAAGTACATGAATTTTGCCAAGATTTAAAAGATCATGGGAAACAACTAAGCACTTGAGAGTTTCAAAACAAAATCATATATAGAATAGTTGGAATCATGACAAGAGAGGATGAATCAGAAAAATCTGAACCAAGAAAAGAAAATCTCAGGGTATATGGAATACGTGAAAAAAGCATAAAATCAAAGTCATGGGTTGAAGATTTTGGTGTATGATTCAAATCAAAAGAAATGGAAAAAAAAAAACCCAGACCCCAAATTCAAATCTTTGGTCAGTTCTGACTCATGAACAGTAGTCATATATTAGAAGAGCAAAACATCCAGTATAAACACAGACCAGATTTATTTCTTTTCTGCTGATAGAAAGACCAAACTTTACAGCAAGCAAAGACCCATCAAAAATTACCAAGCAATTAAAATCACCATAAATCATTGAACCCACAAAAGAAAAATCGATCTACAGACCTGAAGATTAGATAGATAGAAGAAGTAGAAACACTGAATGAGATATAAAAGTGGAGAGAGAGAGAGAGAGAGATGTGTAATGTTAGAGTAATTGTAATTTGTATGTATATGCGTAAAATATAGATACAGAGTAATAGAAAAAAAGTAAACAAGAGCACCACCACCCACTCACACATCAAAAGGGGCATCAGGTTCTTCACTCCCACCAAAAAGCAATTTTGTTTTAGTAAATTATTTTGTACCATTAAACACCCCCACCCCCCACTGTGAATATGAATATGCGTGTGAGAGAAAATTAGAAAATAAAGGAATAAAAGAAATATTCAATAAATTCCTTTTTTCCTTTTTTCTGGAGAGAGAGAGAAAGAGAGATTTTCAGAAAGCTGTCCTATCTTATACCTACCCTACACAGTTTTTTTCTTCCTTCTCTTTTTCTCCAATTATTTAATACTTGAGCGGCAGCAATAGTATTAGTATTAGTAGTACTAGTAGAACTAGTATTTTTATTTTTTACTGGATACTTTAATGTAGATTTTTTTCTCTCATCATGTGGTTGGGAAATGACGGGATTGCCCTCGTACTTTCGATGAAATTGCAGGGGACTGTGACGCTCCCTTTCCGCCTTCACTACACGACAAGAAATAAATACTCTATATTCTTCTTCTTTTCGTGTGGGTTAATAATTAATGATGGTCGACTTACGTTTCAAATTAATGATGTCCATTTTGTTTTTAGCTCAAGTAAAACCCAGTTTACCTATGTTTCTCGTCTGTTGCTTATCCTCCTAATCTTTTTTTTTTTTTTTATTTTGGATAAATTATTTTCCTCCTAATTCTATTTAATTTGGAGAAAAAATGCTCCCACTTTTCTTTGACAAGAAAATTATTCAATTATGAAGTGATAATGTTTTTTGCTTTTCAATTTTAAATTTTAACTAATTAAATTTGTAGGATTTGAAAGAAATTATGGTCCATTTATTTAGCTTTTATGTCCGGTACTTGAAGGAGAAAATATTCTTTAGCTTTAGATTAATTAGTTTAATTGTTGCATGTATGAGAAAGCTTTAGAATTAAATACGTGTATTTAACAAGTTTTTATGTTACATGTATGTGGAAAGATTCTTAAACCTGATCATGATTAGTATAGCACGTATGAGAAAATATACTATTAAGCTTCATAATTATTATTAGATATATATGCGGTTACTTAGTTTCTATGTTGCATGTGCATGCGAGGAAATATCCTTGAACCTCATAATTAAGTATGTATGTATGATCAATTTGAATTTAACCTATTATTTTGGATTCGACGTGCATGGTAAATTAATATAAGGTATTTATGAATTAACTACGATTATATAAAGTATATATAGCTGGTAGGGAACATATCATTTAATTTATTGTGTGAACACTTCTCTAATTGGTGAAAAAAATTGGAAATATATTTATCATATTGCTTATGGTTTGTAAGACATGAGATAATAATACACAAAATGAAAAAGAAAAATATGTTATCGTTTCTTAATTCCTTCATTGACAAAAGAGAGCATTAATTAAAAGCCTTTGGAACCAAAATTTAGAGAGGAAAATATATTAAGTTATAATTTTTCACTACTCCGTCTTAATTATAAAAAGATGGAGACGTGCACCTAACATATTCTATATATATATACGTTTCTATTTAGGGTTGAATATCACTTCTTCAATTTAATAAAATAAGTAGCTAATTCACATTTAAAAGGTCGTGAGTTCAATTTTCACTAACTGTAAAAAAATTTTCTAGTTTGATTAAATAATCGTTTTTTTTTTCTGGAGAGAAAAAAAACCTCGGCTCATGAGTACTCATGATTAATTAATAATATTTGAGATTTATTAATTAGTCTTTAACATTTGCACATTTGGCTGATCTTCATATTAAAAACAGTACTAATTAACACTACGATTATTTATCTAATTTGGATGGTCAGGATCAATGTTAGCTACGCGGTATACCTAATTGACAAAATGGAAATAAGAGCACTAATTAGATAATTAATTGAAGGTGAGTCGGGTCATAATTAAGAATACTAATATCCAGACAAGAACGGACTTAATCATATCCAATTCCAAATCTTGACCAATTGCTATATCTTGATACACGCATATTACTAAAATTACTAATGTTTATTAAAGGTTAGAATCTTTTTTTAAAAGATGCAGTCAACCAAAAAAAAAAAAAATTAGTTTTTCTCTTTATTCCTCTGATATAAACGATAAACTATTTTAAGTGCAAATTTTGAATAGAAATTTAACTTGGGCTTATCATATTAATTTTCGATGGGACATAAAGTCTAATTACTTTCAACCTCCAGGTTACAAAGGCAAATCAATGAATTAATGATAATACCAAACTAATTTATTTTTTATTTGATAATTTATACCAAACTATTACAAGAGTGTAAAATGTTGAGATTATTATTTAATAATCAAGATTGATAATTCCTTTTTTAAATGGTAACAGGCAAATATTAAAGTTCATTTACGAATCAGTAATTGAAGGAAAACAAAGGATACCTCATATCCCTCCTACGATTGAAGCTATCTCCTCTTATCCAAATGACCTATATCATGATTACGAGGGAAAAATACTTTTAATACAAAACTTTAGTTTAATAAACAGATTTGGTACCAAGGTTTCTGAAAAAAACACGTTTCATACCATGATTCATACATTCTTGACACATTTAGTTTTGCCGTCAATTTTTGGATGAAATTCAGAACGTGCCGCTCATGTGCCCGTTAAATTGACAATGGGAGGGAAAACATGCACGGGTTTTAAAGACCCACAATTGACGGCAAAATTAACGGCAAAAGTAAATGTGTCAAGATGGTGTGAATCATGGTATGAAATATATATTTTCAAAAAAAATTGTATCAAATGTGTTTTTTGGACTAAAATTTGGTATTAAAAGTGTTTTTCCCTCCATGATTATTTACTTATTACTATATTTTGTGACGAAGGTTTATATTATTAAAATTCTTATTCATAAAAAAATGACTCATTTGGGTTCAGAATTTGACATGATGGCAAGGAATAAAATTTTAGAAAAGTAAATTAAAATGTAACGGGAATTTTGTTGAAAATAATCTTGTTTACCTATCCAAACTTTGCTTTATGAAACCAATCTTTTACAATTTAAGATTTGTACATAAAAAAAAATGTGTAGATTTGATAATTGACTGTTCCTTTGATCGTTTGTATCCAATTAAATTTATCTTTTTGCATGGACTAGTCATTATATAATTAGAAAAATTATTCTATAATAACTAGTAAAGTGCATACATACTATTAAGTTAACAAGTGTAAAAATATTCAACTATCAAAATTAATATTTTAAATTAAAAAAAAAAAAATTACATGATGATAAAACTCCAAACTCAAAATGCTAGTATATATTTAGAGCAATTGCAACTCCAATTTTTGCAAACATCACTGAAACATAAATAATAAACCCCAGCGCAAATTTAATTAAAAGGGGCATAGAAATACGATGAGGTGACAAGTATTCTAATAAAACCTTACACGATACTTAACAATTACTGCCGTATTATTGAATATTGGGTTTCACGTGGAGATATTTTTTCCCCAAACACGACTTGGCATTTTGACAACCATAAGCGTGGCACTAATAATAATAGTATAAATAGAATCAATATTACATAATTAATTTCATTGCGTATTACTTTGTTCGAATTGCAAACTGGTCGCCAAATAATTTCTAGAAAGAGCTAGAACAGAAGGTGAAAGTAGAATAAACACTACGCAATAACATTTACCATATAATAATAAAGATTTTATATTGTCTATCTAAACAATATAAAGGTATTCTTCCACCGCTTCAACAAAACAACATTTTTCTCTTTCTTTTTTAATAATTAAGAGTGAGACTCGACTTGGTTGAGTTTAAAACTCGATTCAATAAATTTATCCGGTCAAATAAAAGTGCTCTCACTTCAGGTTTTAGTTACTTTTGGTAGGCCCGACTAAAATTGACAGCTGAATGTACTTTATGAACATGTCCAGACCAACCGAAATTGGGTTAACTTCCGGACATGTGGCCCATCCAGAAATTTTGGGCTTCCCAATAATCACGTTTGGGGAAGCCCAAATAGAAGGTCCACTTTTGACGATCGTATTAAACTTAAGTAAATAAATATTAAGTACAACAACATGTACATTCTTAGTAAAGCAACAAAAAGGGTCCTTTTGTTTGGCTTATCCAAAATTATTTTATTTGAAAAAAACAAAAACAAAAACAAACATATTTTTGATCTCCGAAATAAATTTATCATCTCTTAAATATTTTGTGTATATGACTATTTTTTTAATTTCAAAGTTGTCTTAATGGTACTAATATCATATGGTAGATTATTTTTATGCAAAACGAGTTTTATTATTATTAATTCAAATAAAATTTAGATAAATAGAAAATAAGTTATTACTTATTAGCATATAAGTTGAATGGTGAAGATATCTCCAAAAATAAAGAAATAGACCAATCCTATGTGGAATGATTAAACTTAAATATATCGATAAATACAATAAGTAGTAATATGGACACGAAAGTCAATGTGAAAATTAATTAGATGTACCATACGTCTTTTTTTGTATTAAAAACGTCACTTTCAATATTTTCCTGTGTGGCCCATGGCGTGCTACTAGTACTGAACTTTGAGATGTCCTAGTGGGAAACTGAGAAAGACATTTAACTGTGTGGGTGTGCACCATCTAACAAGTAACATATACTACAAGTAAAATAATTTTTTTAATGCCTAATTATGAATGAATGATTTTCTATCCCTTTAATTACGCCTAAACACCAAAGTAAAACAAAGGTTCTACAAAGAAGTTTGTAGTAAATAGAAATAACGGTGAAGATTTTGAAAAACAGATTCAGATTTTCCGATCATAATTTGATTATCTAATACACTCTATATAGTTGAAAAAAAAAAAAAAATTGAAAATCAGACAAAATCTCAATCTGAATTTTAGTACCCTCAAGATAAATTGATATGAAAAACAATGTTGTTTTGTGTTGTGTAGATCTAATCTGAATCCAGCCATTGACAACTCTACCTCAATGAATGTCAGTGTTTGGTTAACTTTGGTATTAACCCAATTAGATTCAAACACGAAAATATAAACTCAAATTTAACAATCTAAACCTCAACAAACAAATCAATAAAAGGGTGGAAACAAAAGATTAGAATAGGATTTAGTTGAATCCTGATTAAATCAATATCAACCTTGTATCTAGCAATAGATACCAAGTGAAGTGGCCAAATATATAGGCCATTAAAAGTTACAATTAGCAATGCAATGTTGCGTATAATTCCATAAACCCCTGTAAGTAAAGGCAAGTTCAAGAATCAACACTTCAGCAAGAGTTATTCTACATCTGGAAACACAATATACAGCTACAAACATGCGTAGTTAAATCCCTTTCCTTTTCGTGCTATTCCATTCCGAGAAGTGAGTAATCCCCTCATTCCTGTTTCACACAGAATCCACTATCATTTCTAGCCTCGACTCCTAAACATTTCTGAGTTACACTAACAAACATTGCCTCTTCCAGCAATTGCATGACTTACAACAATTTTTCAAACGTTTTCAGAGCCAACTACTTGGGCAAACTACTCGAATCCATTACAAGCAATTAGATCATAATTAAAGAGAAGATATAAACTTCCAAGAAAATAGCTCATCATTTGGAACCGCAACATCATACATGACTAAAACTTCATGGCTTGGATGCTCCTAATAGCTCAAAATGGTTTTCCGTAGTCCTGAGTTGGCTGCTCCCAGGGCCCCAGAAGACCTGCAGTAGATTAATGTTAATTTAACGAGAGAGAGCATTAATAGTTTAACACTCTAAAACTGTAGAAAGAAAATACAAGGACAACTGGCAAATACTTCATGCATTAATGCCATTTCGTATGTTCAGCCAATCGAAGTCTTACTTTCAAGCAAGATCTTAACCAAGCAATAATTACATACCCACAGACAACAAACTACAATATACTAGTATATTGTACTTTAGGCCCTTTCTGGTAGGGCCAATGTAAGGCAAAAGATATACCTGCTATTTAGAGCACTAAGATGTTAGCCTACGACTTTTCCCTTTAAAAAGAAATTACTTTTCAAATAGGGCAACGGGTATATTTAGTTTCAAATACATAGGACAAAGTGGAAAACTCAATACTTGGTCATAGATTAACCAGAATCAGAATCTAAGTTTAAGACAACAAATTTGATCCAGTGAAGAAAGAGATTGTAAATCTCCACAAAACGCCTGCTCTGTACACCAAATTGAATCAACAATTTCATCTTAACAGGCATGCCTATATACAGAGCTGTTACATGTAATTTTACAAAAACGGTGGAAGAGCTCTATTTATGAAGAGAAGTATGCAATGAAAATGGACAAACAAATATAAAAGAAAGCATACTTATTGGTATTTCTCCCAGGGACATATAAATGGAATCATCATCGCCAAGAATTCCCTGCAACAAGTATAAAATAAGCCAAAATCATCTGCAGTAAACTGTAATGATGACCGGAACAAATGATAAAGTGTGTTACTCAAGTAGTAGTTCTACTTCTTCCAGTGTTAGAGGTAAGTGTAAGTGCATATCACAAAGAGATATGAAGAGTCATAGGGGGTCGGTAAACTTTGTTACCTCTCCATTAGGAAGATCCATATGATTGTGCAAAGAATTTAAGTTTCTGCCTACAGAAGAACTGTTTGGGATATCGTTTCCAAGAAGTTCTGAAATCATAAGTCCATAACCATCCTGAACGTCGGGAATCTCATTAGCGTTATTAATATTATCATGAAAGCCATCCAGGTCAGTAAATACAGTATCTCCCCTGTATAATGGAGATATACTAGATTCAGAATGTGATGCATAATACATCAAGAAAGTTAAATCAGGAAGGGGAATGAAAAGTCAAATAGTATATATCATAGCAAGAAGTTGTTATGAAACTCATGTGTAGGTAGTATCGAAGTTTTTGTTAGTTATATGCACACGACCACAAAAACTAACCTTCTCTCTGGATTACTGAAGTTCTTGTCTTCTTCCGCAGATTCATTATCCAAATCAATAATCTCAATATCATTATTATTAATCCCATGCTTAGTGTTTTTATTCGGCAGATTGCAATTGTTACTCATAGACAAATCAACATCAATAGGTGCCACTTCTTTTCCAGTTTCAGCAACAGACTGAAAAACAAGAAGTGGGTTAGCAACATCATGATTCTCGTTGACGTCACAAGTTCCAACAAGATTCAAGTCGCAAGTCTTAAAAGAACCCGGAAACAACTGCTTCTCTTCCATGAAATCACACGAATCAGCATGACCTTTGGGAAATAGTGAAATATTCAAACTTTTTTCATCATCAGATAGATTCACATAATCAGTCTGTGAAGTTCTGAGCTCTTGTAAAGTTGGCTGGTTTTTCTTAGAGCAAGAACGAAGTGGGGAGCCATCAAATTGAGCATCTAATATAGGAACCCATTCTCTAAGTTTTTTAAAACCTTCCCTACCATCAGTATCCTCATCTATTGCTCGTTTTCCACTTTTATCCAGAAACAGAGAGTTTGAACTTCCAAATCCAGACAGCCCCTCATCTGCTTCCTGGTCTTTATATACAGTTCTTTCAGAAGAAGATCCAGACCTCAAGGACTGTTCTGGCCTTGTCGTGTATGTAACATCCGGTTCTTTCTCCAAAGTGGCAGCATTTAAAACATCAGACTCAAGGCTTTTTAATTCGTGATCTTCAAAAGATGATGCATTACCACTTGAACTGTCAATGGCAACATCCTTGGCATCAACTCCAGAAACTTTTGAAAGTTCTCTCTCAGACATATTCTTATCTTCATCCATGGGATCCTGATCACTCTTTGAACCCTTAGTAGTCAACAAGGAACGAGCTTCAGAAGTTAGACTTAAAAATGAGATGTTCTTCATTAAAGCAGTATCACATTCACTAGCCAAACTATCCTCCCTCACTGAAGCTGTGACCTCCTTATTCCCCTCATTCTTTTGTTCAAAATTATCATCCTTTTTTCCTTCTTCAACTTTCTCAGACTCAGCATTGAACTTATTAGCATCATCACACTCTTTGGCTAGTTCCCCACTGGCATCTGATGGAAGATACTTCTCATTACCAATAGTACTTGCCTTTGCGCCCACATCCTCCCCTGAGTCGCATTTCTCAGATTCAGTCTCTAGATGAGCTCCACTGACACCTTCTTCGGTTATTTCACCAGGAGACAAATCATGTACCCCTCCATTACCATCTTTACCTACAGGCTGCTCATAATGATGTCCAGCAGAAGCAGCAGTGTCAGCCTCCATGCTTGGGGAAGCCCTGCTTCTTCCAGCCCACGACCCACTTCTTCCCAACTCTTTGTTCACCTCCGAACCTTGAATTTTGAAGGATCCACTTCTTCTCCCCCCTCCCATAGTGTTCCTTGATCCCATGGAATTATATTCATCAGAATACCTTCTCCTAGCTAGTTCTCCATCAAGAGAAGCATTTCCCAAACGAGAATGAGCAGCTGTTCGGCCATCCACAGGAATCTGCGTGTTTTCTACTTCACGCAGCCTAAAATGTTGAAAGCCGTCCACTTGGTTCTTCAAGCCATCATTCTGCCACTTTCCTGAGAGTGCATTTGGCGGAAGCACCCCCTTAGAGACCAAATACTCAGCTGCTAGCCTACCGGCTTCCACGAAAATGTCGGTCTCTCGAGGAGGAGGCAGTGGTGGCTGAAACTGCTTTGAGTGGCCACCACGTCCATAGCCAACACGATTATAGTTCCTATACTCGGAATTATACATGCGCTGACCTCTCATTGAACCATCAGGCGAAATTCGGGAGGCAGCCCCCCCACGCCCCATCCCCATAGCACTTGACCTGTAACCATTTCCTGGTCCATTCCGATGCCGTGCATGCATCTTTACAGATATCAAGATGTATTATTTCCGGTGTGTTAGTATTATAATGTTTGATCAGTTGCTGAAAAGTCTCCAACCAAAATGCCACCCCTGGACCTTCAAAAAAAACCAAAATTTAAGCTACATTTTTTTTTTTTTTTTTTGTGTAAACACCATTATAAGCTTAGAATCATCTCTTATGTTTTCTTCCATCACCTTAAGGAAAGGTAAGGCATATTCTTTTCTAGTTTTCTTCTATTTACAAAGACCAAAGTAATATTAATAATAAGTATAATTCGAGGTTAGATATTAATAGGTATATAAAAATTGGTGGTACTACATCAGGTGTTCCTGCTAAATTTAACAAGATTACATTGATAATAACAATAATGATAATATAAAAATGATAATAACAGCAACCAGCAGTTTAATTTTATGTTAGACTATCTTCAAATCTTGAAAATATTTCTTACAAAACCTAAATACTAATATTAAAATGTTTATTAGCTAGATAAATATTAAGTAATTTTCTCTTGAGATAGATCAAATAATCAAGGCTTGAGTTTGCAGATCTGGCGAGCATAAATGTCAAAATCAGCGCAGCAGTGGGGTTTATTTACCTTAATCAGAGGTGACTGGTGTCCAAATCTTGAATTTTAGGGTTTCAGATCCAGTTCTCAGTTGTCATCAACAATTCAATTGCAACACCCCCAAATATATTTCTTCACCTCCGTCAACAGAATCAAATTCTAATTATACACAATCAAACATGTAAGAGAATTTGGGTATATCTATCTTTAAAGAAGTGTTCGCAATCCATACATGGTCCAGAAATCAATTAGAGTCTGATGATGAGATACATATACACATGTGTTGTGTATACAGATTTTCGATGAAGTCAAGTGCGAATGATTATAGACAGATGTTTAGTAAAATTATTATTGGTAGGTGAAGTTTCGCCATTTTTTTAGAAGGAAAGAAAAAATTGATTTGTATTATTTTCATTTTTGTGTGTGTGTTTGTGCGTGAGAGAGAAATATATATTTTTCCTTTTTTTTTTCCGAAGTGAAAGAATGGTGAAGGAGCACGAGGAATTCCTCTTTGACCGTTGGTTGAGTGAAGTGGGTAAGACTAGGTACGTCAGATCCACGCTCTTTCTTGGAATTATATATACTCTATATTTCGGAGTATGAATTTCAACAGTAAATTTTTTTTTTTTTGAGAATTTATTTCAAAAGTAATTTAGGATCGAATTCTTGATAAAAAAAAATGTCCACGTGACGTACATAATTTCAAAAAATATTAAGTCGAGTCTAAAACTTGAATAAGAGATATCATTATTATAAACGAAAAAATAAAACTTTTCTAATTTTATTTATCAATCAATTCTTTTATTTGTATGTGATTTTGAAATACCTTGTAGATTATCATATTTTCATATACCAGTTAAGTTTTGTGAGCTTATAATTTTTATATTACTTTTGAAAGGTTTAAATTGCATTATTAGTATTTTAATTTTAATTTATGAAAAAATTCTAGTATTATTTATAAATGCATATTAGATTTTTCTTAAATTGCTTCGTTAGTCCTTCAACTTTGTACTATAACAAAATGGTCACTTTATTTTTCAAACTATCAAGTTTGATTTAAAAAATAACAACTTCAATATTTTAGATTTTAGATTCAACATATTTGAGTATTTATCTTACACATAGACATTTAGCCCTCTGATGGCCACATTTAGTCCCCTATCTTTTAATCTTCATAAGAAAATAAGTTACTTAAATATATAATTCATTTTTGTTAGCTCCATAAGGGTCTCTTTTGAACTATAAAGCTATAATAAGTCATATCATGCTAAATTAGTAATGGTTTGAAGTAAATTTATCTGATCTGAAACAATGAGGATCAATAGTATCGATTTGAGAACTAAATGTGTTTTTGAGAAGTATAGAGGACCAATAGTGTTGAATAAGTTTGAAGGAAATATATAAAACTCGAACAATAAAAATTTATTTAGACACAAATAAAAAAACTTAAATACCAAATATGCAATGTTACATATTTAGTGTAGTGCCACACTGACTAATTCTATTCTATTCAATTTATTTATTTTTGGGTTAATTACATGGACCTTCAATGTGGTTTGGTATATTTCGCGGCCAATCTCTTTGAAGAGTTATAATTACAGAGACATCCCCTGAGGTTTGCAAAACCTTACAAAACCTTTAACGGAGACTAACGGACGTGGATGAAATGCGTGAAATTACCCTCTTGTCCTCGCCAATTTTAATTACTCTGACCTCCCCTGAGGTTTGAAAACCGTACAAAAATTTATATTTGCATATTAGTCCCTAAAGTTTAATAAAATCCAATTTATACATAAAAAAGAAAAAAAATAGTTTATCACTTATGCAAAATAAGATCACGTTTTATAAAGTGTTATATATCATTTTCATATAATTTATTAATAGTAAAAAATAATTTAATTAATATGGAAATAAGATTTTATTTTTGTATTTTATAGTAAAATATTATTTAATCATATTGTATTTAAGTATGAAATAAATTTATGTTTTTATTGTTGAAATATTAAATATTTAAGTTTAAAACTTAAACAATTGGGTTTTTTTTTTTAAGAAAAACCCATCAATTTAGTAATTGCAAATACTATGTAGATAATTATTTTATTAAAAGGGTTTAAATGAGTATTATACAAATTTTGAATTAAAATATTTATTACTTTTTTACTTAAAATTTTATAAAATGTATATTTTATTTCTATTTAATTTATCAATAGTTTAAAAAAATTAATAAATATTTAAACAATATTTATTTTAGTATTTTATAGTAATATTATTTAATAGTATTGTATTTAAGTAAGTAAAATTTTAGTACATGTTATTTATTAATATTTTAGCATTTTTATAATGCTATTAATTTATGTCCCTTTTTTTCCTCATTATCCGTAATTTTTATTCATTATCCTTGTACTTTAATTTTTTTAGAAATATGAAAAAATTTGAAATTATTAAAATTACGGGTTAAATATGAATAATTATGAATATGTTTGCATTTTCATAATGGTCTTTTTATTTATCTTCAAGTTTGTTTTTTCTTATGATTAACAATAATTTATTTAGTTTTCCTTGTACTTCGATTTTAAAAACATTATGAAAAAAGTTTGAAATTAATATATGCATATATAAAATAATTTAAAGTTTTAAATTTTCATTGATATTTATAACATTTACATCCACAAACAAACCACATTATTGCATTGAAACCCCTCTCATGCAACAAACATAACAAGGGTATAATTGTCCATGAAAATAGCTACAATAACCTCAAGGGTAAAATGGAATTTTCAATAAAATTTGGGTGATGACATCAACAAAAATTAACGATCGGTGGATTGATGGATGTAAGGTTTTGTAAACGTCAGGGGAGATCTCTGTAATTATGATTATCCGAGGAGATTGGATGCGAAATACACCAAACCACAGGGGAGGTCCATGTAATTAATCCTTTATTTTTTGAAAAAACTAACCATTATTAATTGGGTGCTTCTTAATTTTAAGCATTTTAATTTATTTTTCCTCCATAGCACTGTTTTGGTTCGAATCGAATTTGGTCATGATACCCAATTTCAAATCCCACTATTGAACGTTATACATGTCCAGTTATTGAATGTAAACCACAAAACTATTCGAGGATTCAATTCCTTGCCCAATCCATAAAACACTGCACCAATTATGAATCGATCTTGTGCATTTGTTTCTTTCGAGATATTGTAATGTTTGGGTCGAAAGGAGTCCAATATGGACTGGGACAAAATTTGATCATTTATGCACACCGTTCTCTAGCATTAAAAACTATAATATCTTCTTTATTTCTTCCTTTATGTTTGAAATAATTCTCTTTGTTTCAATTATTATCCTTGCAAAAAATAAATAATCCATTGTTGTATTTTAGATAATACTATTTGGATTTAATATGTTGCACATAAGCATCCCGAAAAAGTCGTCAACATTGCAATATAAATCCTCAATAGTTTGAATTTTTCATTTCCGAATACATTTCAATTAAGTACTACTTATATTATTATATTCTATTGAGTGATCACATATATTATGTTTAGTAATAGTAAGAAAAATTTTGACTGTTAATTGTATTTTCTACTTAGTACGTCAGATTTTTTTTTTAGTTTTAATATATTTAAGTATTGATGTTTCTTAAACTATCCATTTTGTTAGTTCTACTATAGTTTAATTATTTTATTAGTGTAAATAGGTTAGAATATAATGAATACTTTATTATTTTACTCTGCTGTAAACCAGCAATATTCTGTGAAGTTCACAAATTGTGTTATACAACAGCCATAAATATATCTTCTTCATTATATGATATATTTGGCAGAAAATCGAAAATTAATAGTGTCTCTTGAATTAGGATGATATTTAAATAAGTGTTTTTTTCAATACCAAACCCAAACTTCCCCTCACTATACCAAAAAAATTTCAAACTATTGGAATTTCTTCAAAATTGATAGATATATTTTAATAATTTTATATGCAAACAATTGAAAATTATTTAATTTAAATAATGTAAAAATAAAATTTCAATCTAAAAAAATAAAAAAAAGCAAGGAGAATTATTCATTTCTTTGGCTTGAAATGAAGTTTATTTAATTAAACACTTTTGTTTTCAGACGCTAGCCGTTGAACTTAGGCCACTGGCACCAAACGACATCGATAAAGCATTTTATTTGACTTTCAAAGATTGACGAAATTCATTTTTGGCCTTTAAAGTGATTATATTTTAAAATTGATCTTTTATTGTGGTACCTCATCAATATAAATTATTTATTGTGTCACTAATATCAATTTCAGTCCTTATCGCCGAAAAAATTTAATTATCACTGGAATTATCAATATATGTCATATCGGAAAATTTATTTTTTTGTCGAAAATTATCAATTTATGTCATAATTGACCGAAAATAATTTACGTCAAAAATATCTTGTATCGAGTGACACTTAAAAATTTGAGATTTCAAATTTTGATTCCAAAATTTGCAAGTCCAAGTCACGTGATGAGTCAAATCTTTATGAAAACCCATTAAAGTTCCCCCGAAATCGATGATACCTTTTTTATTTATAAAAAATAATTATGTCAATTTCACAATCACATTTGCCTCAAATTTTCTCTGTGCATCCAAAAATGTCATCAATTTCTATTAAATATACTATACTACACGCCCAATTCAAATTCCACCATGTAATGATATTTAAACTAATATTTATTTTGTGAATTTGACTTATTTATTTCTTTATAAATAACAAAGCTATCATCGATTTTTGGGGAGAACTTTAACCGTTTTTCATCAAAATTCGAAATTCTAGTGCCATCACGTGACTTGGACTTTCAAATATTGGAGTCAGAACTTGAGATCTCTAATTTTAAAGTGTCACACGACACATAATATTTTTGGCGAAACTTAAATTTTTTGGTCATAAAAGACATAAATTGATAATTTTTGATAAAAATATGAAATAAGACATATATTGATGATTTATGGTGAGGTGATAATTAACTATTTTCTGGCGATAAGAACTGAAATTGATGTATGTGATAATTAACTATTTTCTGGCGATAAGAACTGAAATTGATGTATGTGACACAATAAATGACTTTTATTGTCGAGTTACCACAATAGAGGACCAATTTTAAAATGCAAAACACATTAGAAGGTAAAAAATGAAATGTTGTTTTATCATTATATCTAATCACTTCCCATTAAGAACTTCGGTGTTGATTAATTAATTAGAAGAAGAAAAAAAGATTATTAATTAAAAACGTGAAAAGACAGCAAAAATCTATTCTCTTCGTAAACCATCATTCCCTGGGATCTCCAGGTTTCAAGTGTATGAATCTGTAGCTATTATACTGTATTGTATGATCACACTAAATGGTTTTATGAAAAGATGTCATCGGTAGGCGAGTACAACGACCATGCGGCGTTATTGCGCTCCAGTTCATCGATTTCCGACGGCGATTTGGAACGAGGAGGAGGCGGCGGCCAATCGCCGTCGCGGACCTGGAACACCAACAGTGATAGAGGTAGCCTCGCGTCTGATCTATTGAAGCGGTTGGATCGCGGGTTATCGGGTTCGGGTAGGAGACTGAGTGTGAAGTCCAGATCCGATAGGGATAATCACCGCCACTCTTCTTCTTCTTCTACTACTAATAATAATCCTGTTTCTCCTTCGCCTTCGGATCACGGCGGCGGTGGTGGCGGCGAAGATTTACTTGGGGATAGTGCGCCGCCGGAGTGGGCCTTGCTTATCATCGGATGCCTCCTCGGTGTTGCTACGGGACTTTGTGTTGCCGGTTTTAACCGCGGGGTTAGTTCACAACTTCAGTATTTCTTAATTTTATATTCCAAGTTGCTCAAGTATAGTGTTTACGGAGTTGCAACGTCTTGATTCTTGATAAGTGAGATTAATTTGTGTGCATTCACTATGTAATGTAGAAGCTTGCTATTTGAGGTATTTGGGAAAGTTCAGCAACTTTTTGTTTGCTTAGGGATTTAGGATGAATGCTTTAATGTGGAGTTGGAAAATGCACATTTGTTGTATTAAGATTTGGTTCATTCAAGAATCAATGGAATTTTAGGGGTCCCATGTTATTAGAGTATAATGACTTTGAACATCTGCTTGATGTGTAGAACTGTAGATGTGAGGTTACGTTTATGGGCTTGGAAATGTTATATAGTGTTTCTATTGCTTTATATTCATCCTAGATGTATGTTGTAGTTCTAGTTTTATCATGGACTCTGGTGTAAGCCCCAGGAGCGTGTTTCTCCAGATGTCAAATTTGCTACATCTTTAAGCATAAAATGCGAGTTATTCTTTTGAATATTTTTTTCCACTTTATGAGCATAAGTATAATTGGAAATAGTACAGTTGTATTGGATGTGGGCTTAATTGTAGCGCCAAGTTTGATTAGAGCAATGTGTTATGGTATGGTCTCCTTTTTGATAAGTAAATAGTCAAAATTCAATGTCCCTAGACAAGATATGAAGTTTAAAATGCTTAGAAATGTTTTCTTGGCGTTACCAACCGTTTCTTGCTGAAGCATTGGATGTTACCCGAGTTTTGCTTCATTCAGGTACATGTAATACATGAATGGGCATGGGCGGGTACGCCTAATGAAGGTGCTGCTTGGCTTAGACTACAGAGGCTAGCTGATACTTGGCACCGGATACTTTTGATACCAGTCTTGGGTGGAGTTGTTGTGGGTGTTTTGCATGGTCTGCTTGAAATATTGGATCAAATAAAGCAGTCCACTTCTCCACAAGGACAAGGCTTCGATGTGCTTGCTGTAATCTCCCCCACGGTGAAGGCTATACAGGCTGCTGTAACTCTGGGTACTGGTTGTTCTTTAGGTCCTGAAGGCCCTAGTGTGGATATTGGAAAATCATGTGCCCACGGATTCTCAGTGACAATGGAGAACAATAGGGAAAGGAGAATTGCTCTTGTTGCAGCCGGTGCAGCTGCTGGAATTGCTTCAGGTATTCACATTATCTATTTTTCTGTGATGTGAACTTGGGTTGAAGGTTTCTGTACTATATGCGTTATTCTTTTAAGTATCGTCTCTTTATTTCTTAACATTGGACAGTGGGGTTGGGAATTAGGGATTGTGAGGTGGGCTATTTCGTTTACAGCCAGGACGACCAAACTTGTTTTCTCCCCTCTCCTACTCACTGTATACATTATTTGACAAATATGCATGTCGGGATATTTTTCATCTCATTCTTTTATTTTAAATGAATCTTAATGATAACCCGATCCCATTATTTTTTTACATGCACTCCAGGTTTTAATGCTGCCGTTGCTGGATGTTTCTTTGCAATTGAAACAGTTCTGAGGCCTCTCCGTGCAGAAAACTCTCCTCCATTCACAACAGCTATGATAATATTGGCGTCTGTCGTCTCATCTACTGTATCGAATGCCGTGCTTGGGGAGAAACAGGCTTTCACAGTGCCCACGTATGATTTGAAATCTGCTGCTGGTATTTGATCTTATTCTAGATTGTTTTATAGCTGAAACATATGTAGGAATGCATTCTGGTTTGTTTCAATATTCTGGATACAAAGGACTGCTGTGCTATATTGCAAATTTCACATGTGTAATGGTGTATACACATACATTTGCTTTCTATCCATCTTATCCATAGCCTATTATAAATGAACCTAGTTACTTCTTCATGTTGGGCTAGAAAAAAGACACATTGCAACAGATTTTTTGTCAGTAGTGTATATTCAGAAGGAATGTGGTTCTGAACATAGTGAATATTGATTTCTACTACCCAGCATGATGACTTTGTTGGTCATTTGGTCTCCTGCTGTGGATTTCATGAAGCATCTTTTTCTGTGTATAATTCACATGATGGACGTGATTGGAATGAGAACTAATAATTTTTTACTAATAAGCCTAGCTTGGCATATTTATGATTAAATACAGCAGTAGGTTCGTGCTTTGAACTTGAAGAAAATCTATGTGCACAACGGCCTGTATTTTCCAGCATGATGAACTTGTAACCTGCTGCAAATCTTGTTAATCAATCTTACTATGTGAATCAATCTTACTATGTGAATCAATTGCATAACTGATGCGCTTGAAATTAGAATTTATAGTTGCTCGATAAACTTATAAGGCACTTGAATTATATTTTGTGTTTTGCTGAATAGTAATGTACGTCTAACCATTGAATTTAATTTTAAATTTTATATTTTGCTCAGAGCTACCATTGTACCTTATATTGGGGATGTTATGTGGAGTAGTTAGTGTGGTTTTCAGTCGCTTGGTGGCTTGGTTCACTCAGGCATTTCAGTTCATGAAAGATAGATTTGGGATTCCAGATGTAGTCTGTCCTGCTTTGGGGGGTTTGGGAGCTGGTCTAATAGCACTGAAGTATCCTGGGATTTTGTATTGGGGTTTCACTAATGTCGATGAAATATTACATACTGGCAAGACTGCATCGGCACCAGGAATCTGGCTTCTAGCTCAACTAGCTGCAGCGAAAGTTGTGGCCACTGCTCTATGTAAGGGATCTGGCCTTGTTGGAGGCTTATATGCTCCAAGTTTAATGATTGGTGCTGCTGTGGGTGCGGTATTTGGTGGTCTTGCTGGTGAGCTTATCAATTCTGCTATTCCAGGAAATGCTGCTGTTGCCGAGCCTCAGGCATATGCCTTGGTAATGACTTTATGGCTATCTAAAACTTTACCAAATATATCTTTTTTGAATGCCATCTTAGCTGTTGATTCCTACTGCAGGTGGGGATGGCTGCAACGTTAGCTTCAGTTTGTTCAGTACCTTTGACTTCAGTTCTTCTTCTCTTTGAGCTGACTAGAGATTACAGAATATTGCTTCCCCTCATGGTAAGTCTCGTTGTCGGAGTATGAAGATTTGTACATGCTTGTGTTTTGTATATTTTATCTCACCTAATTATTTGCTTAGTCGGCTCTATTCGTTAAAACAGAACAATGTTGTGGTTTTATCGAGATTATTATCAGATTAGTTATTAACTTCTCAAGGACAAGCATTGTAAACTGAACCATAGTATTGATGTGCAGAGAAGTCTTATTTATTCCATGAAGGAATGCAGAAGCATGTGATGTGGTAGTAAATTAAGAACATAGTGTATATTTAGGGTAATGAATCCTTTGTTGGACTTCTAAAAGAATGGATCCTTTGTTAGCTTCTCCTTTAAAAACCTCTTCCCCCCCACCACCCTGTATAGATTGCATTAACACAGACAATTGGTGGGAAGGGAGTCAAAGAGTACAGGGCCTTTCAGTTAAAAGATTGGGCCCACTTAGCTAAGTTATGGGTGACCTATGAGTTCTGGTTAATGTCCTTTATAAACATCTGGCCAGATTCTCCTTTATAAACATCTGGAAACGAGATTGGTGAGCAGAAAATATGAGTTATCTATAACAAATAAGCTAAATTTGCGTATTGCCTGTGAAGTGACTTTTTGATAGGCATTTGTTTTCATATTTTATTTTGTAACGGTTATTTAACCAGTGTTTGTCAATAATGTGATTGGTTTTTACATATTGCAACAGGGGGCAGTTGGATTAGCCATATGGGTTCCTTCTGTGACAATTCAGACAAAGGAGACTGAGGCATCAGATACAAAGAGTTCTCCACGAGGTTATTCTATTCTTTCCCCCGCCGAGGAAAAAAATGAAGATATTCGGAGACAAAGTGGTGAAAGGGGTGATATAGAACTCTCGATTATGGCCAACTTCAGTAGCTATCAATCATTAGATGTTGATATTTTACTGGAAGAGTTGAAGGTCTGTCTTTGGGTCCCCTCTTTGAGCTCATTGCTATTTTTTTCTTTTTTTCCTTTTTTTGCTTTCATGTTCTAAAAATATTTACTCTTTCCCTTTTCCTTTTATTATCAGGTTTCTCAGGCTATGTCAAATAACTATTTGAAGGTATCTTTGACCCAATCTCTCAGAGAGGCACTGAACTGTATGCGTGATGGTAAACAGAACTGCGTTCTTGTCGTTGACTCTGAAGATTATTTAGAAGGAATTTTAACAGATGGTGATATTAAACGATGTTTGTACTTGAGATCTGTCGATGCTTCCAACAGTGATTCATCAGATGTATGGTTTCTTTTCATCCTTTTACGATATGTTTGTTCTTGAAATTCAGTGAGGAAAATAATTAGGAAAATGAAAATAAACAAAAATTGAAGCATAAAAATCTTGTAACTTATCGGTAAATCTTGAGTTCCTTATAGGTAACGACATGCACTGTTTCTTCAATTTTCACTCGTGGAATAAGTTATCGTGGTAGAGAGCGTGGACTATTAATTTGTCACCCAGATACTGATCTTGCAATGGCTAAGCAATTAATGGAAGCTAAGGGAATCAAACAATTGCCTGTTGTTAAACGAGCTGAAGATGGTCGAAGAGAACTAAAGCGTAGAATTGTGGCTATTCTTTATTACGATTCAATCTGGAATTGTCTCAGGTGCTTTCATTAATTTCAGTCTATGGTTTTATATTTTATCGTGCAATTCTTTGTCCATTTACACTTGAATTAAAATATACTGTGTTTGAAGTATTTTATGATTGCTTTTCTGGTTTTATGCAGAGATGAATTAAATCATAGGAAGTTAATACACGAGCAGAAAGAAGAAGACGATTCTGGGATGCTTATTATTACAAATGGGCATCAATAGCATTACATTAGTGACAATTAGAAATCAACATTCTTCAGTTCCAAGTGAAATTTTTATACAGGATATCACTTTTTTTCTGAAATTTGTATCAGAATGTGGGTGTATGGAACATTTCACAACATTTTTTTTCCTTAAAACACTATTTTTGGAATGTAATTTAGCACACATCTGTACATGTCAAATTAAAGATTTATACACAAGGAAAAATAAAGATTTAAGTTTACTTTTCATTGGAAATTTAATTGGTTCTTTCGGTGGCCATTTGTTAGTTATGCTCCCTTTTCATCTTTAAGGCATGGTTTTATTTTAGTTTGGACCAATCCGATATTTTCAATTTATGTTTTAGTTAACCAAAGAGAACATATTTTTTTTCCTTAATTCAACAACACTGGTAATTTAAAAAATGAAAAACGGAAATATGAAAAATAAAGCAGAAGCAACCCAGAGAAATAAACACTAAATAGTAAAAATTGAAAAACTATATCTACAAATCTATAACATTACATCATTAATCAAAGCAAAATTTTGACAGGAACAGAAGCACATGCTGAAGAATGCCAATGAAACAAAGACACAAATCTCAGTACATGAACAATAAACAAATTCCAATTCATCATCTTCACCATCACTTCTATCCCATCAAGTATACATTATTTACACTAAACCAAAATCTCATCAAAGTTCCCTTTCTTGTGATTCATCAATAACTGAGCTTTTCACCGAAAGCCCATCAAGAATATCACTCTCTGAATCCGTCTGCAGCTCTTTAAACTTAGCCATCACTTGAATCATCGTTGGCCTCTTATACGCCTTATCATCTAAACACTCGAACGCAATTTTCAAATAATGGTACAATTCCGCATCACCCGATAAACTCGTGATCAAATCACGGTCCAATATCTCGTAACTCTTCTTATCCTTATGCATTTGCTTAGCCCATCCCACGAGATTATTATCGTCCCCAAACTCCAAGGTGTCGATTGGCCTCTTACCCGAAAGAAGTTCAAGTAAAACGACACCATAACTATAGACGTCCCCTTTAGCCGTGCATCTAAAACTTTGATAATACTCGGGTGGAACATAACCCGGAGTACCCGCAAGTGTACTCACACTTAAATGGGTGTCGAGAGCGTTCACTAGCCTCGCCATTCCAAAATCGGACACTCTAGCCTCAAAATTCTCGTCTAAAAGAACATTACTCGATTTCATATCTCGATGAATTATATGAGGAATGCAACTATGGTGCAAAAACGCAAGACCCCTAGCAGACCCAATCGCAATCTTTTTCCTAGCGGCCCAATCAAGACTCGGGCCTAAGCCCTTTTCTCGATCGTGTAAAACCGACTCCAAGCTTCCCCATTTCATGTACTCGTAAACGAGTAACCTTTCCTCACCAATCTTACAGTATCCTAATAAGGGTACAAGGTTTCTATGTTTTATTTTACCTATTGTCTCCATTTCCGCCATAAATTCCCGATCTCCTTGGCCTGTGACATGAATAAGCTTCTTTATAGCAACGACACTACCATCGGTTAATTGAGCTTTGTAGACATCTCCAAAGCCTCCAGAACCAATTAAACTCTCGGTGCTGAATCCATTTGTGGCTTCGAGCAAATGTGCAAATGTGAGCTTTCTTAAAGGTTTTTCAAATGTGGCTACATTGATGCTGAGTGGCTCAAGAACACTAGACAGTTTCCAACTGCTGCTGCCTCCTGAGGTCGTGAGGCTTTCTATGTACTTTTCTCGTTTTTCGTCCTTCTTTTGACTCTGCTTCGCTTTGTAAAGTGCGTATATGAGCCAGAGTATACACACAACAGAAGAAATAATGCCAATCACCATTACCACGACCATACTTTGCTTCTTCTCCTTGTTAGAATAGCTCGAAGCATGATGTGAGTTTAAAGAGCTACAAGGAGGTAAAGGAACCCCACAAAGAGCGGAGTTGTTTTCGTATCTCGAAGATGGAAAAGTGGTCAACTGTCCACCCGATGGAATAGGTCCCGTAAGATTATTATTAGAAACATCAAGATCGCTAAGAAACGAGAGACCGCCTAGTGAACCTGGAATAAATCCCTGAAGATTGTTATGAGAAAGATCAAGAACTCCAACACTCTTGAGCCCACCAAAAGTAAAGGGTATTCCTCCATTAATATTGTTATGTCCCAAATTGAGAACTTGCAAGAAACTCATAACACCTAAGTTTTCCGGAATCATTCCTGATAAATGATTGTAAGAGAGATCGAGATAAATCATGCTGCCATTGCTAGTGAAAGTGTAAACCGTTAGGCCAGAGTAGATTCTTGTTGATGGGCAAGAATGAACCATAGGGAAATTTTCGAGCCTATCAGCTCGAATACCCTCGAACTCGACTAGCCCTCCTGCACCTCTACATTCTGTCCCACCCTCGTTTCTCACAAAAGCAAACTGTTTCCCTTGAACATTTCCAGGAACAACAAAGCCAGCTTCTTTAGAAATCTCCGATGGAATATTCCCTGTTAACTCATTGCTATTTAAGTCTAGCCATATCAAGCTTCGACAGTCGCCAATTCCAGACGGAATTCCTCCACTTAAAGAATTGTTTCCCAGCTGAAGTATAGCAAGGTTAACAAGATTACCAATATCTGAAGGGATTTCACCTGAAAGCTTGTTGCTGGAAAGTGACACCCAAATAAGATTAGTACAGTTGACAATGGACTTGGGTAGAGTTCCTGTAATAAAATTGTTGTTGAGAATCAATGTCTGAAGATTCCCAGCTCCATTTATGCAAATCCCTTCTGGGATTTCGCCTGTGAGGTTGTTGGCCCACATGACTATGTCCGAAAGGTATGGCAATGTCCAGATTTCTCGTGGGATGGAACCGTATAAGTTGTTGAAGCTAAGATCAATTGTTCTCAAGTTTTTGCAAAGTCCGAGTTCTAACGGAACCGAACCTGAGAGATAGTTATTAGCCAGCAAAAGCTTTTCAAGAACTGAATCTGATGAGCAAAGCTCAGAAGGTACATTCCCAGTTAAAGTATTGGAACTAAGGTCCAAAACTTGAAGCTTGGTACAGTTTGTTAAAGAACGTGGAACTTGACCAGTTATGTTATTGAACGGAACATAAAGATACTTCAAACTTGTAATAGAACTCACAACATTATCAAGAAAAGAACCTGAGAGCTGATTATTACCGAGGTTTAGATTGAATAGTAAAGAACATAAGGTGAAATTTGAAGGAAGCCCACCGATTAACAGGTTTGAAGAAAGATCAAGCTCTTCGATTTTCCCACAAATTTGGCCCAACTCTTCTGGAATCTCACCAAAAAACTCATTGTGGGCTAAAACCAGTTTCCTCAAATTCATCATTTTCCCAAACAAGTCCCCTGGAATTTTGAGCTGGATTTTGTTGTAACTAATATCAAGTGTTTGAAGATTCTTGCAGTTTGTTAAGCTCATTGGAAATCTAGTAGCAAAGAAACCATTGTGAGAAAGATTAAGTACACCGAGGTTGGGACAAGCCCCAAAATCTAAACTTATTAAGTTCCCACTAATGTTATTGTTTGAAAGATCAAGATTCTTCAAGTTTGCTATGAAGGAAGGTGGTATTTTTGGGATCAAATTATGAGAGAGGTTCAAAGAAACAAGGTTATTACATGACATTAGCAAATCTTCTACTAGTGGGACTGAGAATTTATTGGAAGATAAATCAAGAACCTCCAAACTGCAAGAATTAGCAGAGGAAGAAAGATTTCCATAAAAGAAATTGCCACTGAAAAGAAGAGTGGTTAAATTGGGAAGAACCATTAAATCAGAGATTTGAAGATGGCCCATTAGGCCTGCATTTGTGAAGTCAATCTTGTTGACCTTTTCACCATTAGAGCAAGAAACACCATTCCATGAACATGGGCTTGAAGAAGAAGATGAAGCCCAATTGTTCAAGAACCCTTTTGGATCTTTTTCGATTGAAGATTGCTTAAATGCTAAAAAGCTGCTTACTTCACCATTAGAAGACAGTTTTCTTGCACTTAATAAACCCATGAAGCAAAAACCCATAAGAAGCATTAATTGAAAAGCAGTTTCTTTAATTTCCCATGGTTTGCTCTTCATCTTTTTCTGACTGCATAAAAATCAAATCTTCTTTATTTACTTTTTGGTTTGATTTTCGCCACTTGAAATCCAAATCCAGTCTCTCTACCTAATTTCACCTCTGTTTTCCATTTTCTTCTTCCCTGAAACAAAAGAAGAATAACACAAACTTATAAACAAAACTAAGAAAACAAACTAAAAAGATGGTAAGGAAAGGCAAAATCAAACCTTTATTCAATAGCTGTCCAAGAATTGTCCTTGTGAAGTTTGAGAGTAGCAAAATTAAGCAGGAGGAGATGTAGATGTTTGTAATAAGAGACAATTTTTGTGTCTTGCTAGAAAAATACTTGTGTTGGGTCTTTTATTGGCTTTTGGGTACGATGTTCAGAACTGTCGGCTGTCATTCACAGACATTTTGTGACCTCCATTAATAATAACTATATCTATATGCAGCAGTCCCTATCTCATAAAAACTACACACAGTACAGACAGTGTACACTTCAGATCAATAACTCTCAATCCTGTGAAATGTAATGTACAGAGAAAAATTGAAATGAAGAAAAGATGAATGAATCTAAGTGAAAAATTGGGATTTTTTCTTTCAGAAATATGTATTTGGGTCCAGTCAAAGTTGGGATTTGATTCTTTTTCCTTTGTGCGTCTTTCTATGGGGCTTTAATTTCCTTACGGGGTTTACGGGGCTTTTACGCATTTTCTTTCCGTGACAATTAATTATTGAATATTGAATTTTTTCCTATGTTAGTTAGTGTAGTAGTTAAGAGTATTTTGAGTGCAAAATAGGTAAACGCCATATTTTATCTTTTTTTTTTTGTTTTTAATTCCTAAATTGATGCAGAAAAATCCAAAATAATTGTATTATTTTTATTATTGATTCTCGCTTCTTATATTTAGTTTATATAGAATTAGAAGTAAAATATTATTAGGTTTTAATGAACAATATTATCTTCTCTTAGTTAGGTAGATCATAATCATATATAAAGAACTACTATAATGTTAATTAAAATCATACAGTTGTATATATATATATATATGTTCTGTTTAAGCTAGCTCACATTAGAATATAATTTTATCTCGTAATTGATCTGATTATCCTCTTCAACTTGAACCTTCCACCATGTAAATGATCGATTACGAGATCAATAGTGAAGTACTATATTATAGTAAGTCACAATTAACCTAACAAAAAAATCCTTTTCAAATATTGAGGAGAGTGAGTTTAAATTCACAATCAAACAAGACCTAGGAGTAATAAATCTCGAGTCCCACCACAATCGTATAAATAAATACAGAATTGTATGGATAGATGTAGTGGGTGGGTTAAAATAAAATACTATACTTATACTCCTTTTAAGTAGAATTCTTGGAAAGTGGATGCAAATTAATTAGTATTTAAAGTACTCGTATGTTGAAAACATGAACATTAGGCACGGGGCGCGGGACTTAGGGTTTCATGTTTAGAGCGTACGTGACAGTCACTCTCTTTTTGTTCATGTGTTGAGGGACAAGACGCCTTTGTCAGTGTAGTATTGTATTGTATAATACACACATGCACGAGTGAATCCTATTCTCTTTCCTTTTCTTTTCCCCCACTCCCATTTCCTTCATTTTTTTTTTTAATAGTCATTTTCAATTACATAATCTTTTTATTTTATTCCATTTAATTATAATTCTCGTATTTTCCCACTTTTAAATTAATTAAACATTAAGGTGATGAAAATGAAACAAACAAGATAAAAATCGTTTTCGGATGGCTATATCACTTACTGACTGTTTACAGCAAATGATAATAAAAATACATGATTTGTTTCTTTTCTTCAGCATTTAATATAAAATAAAATTAAAAAGAACAGCGGAATCTACGCAATGAAACCTTGCTGAATTTTGGACCGTCCTTTCTATTGTGTTTCCTTTTCGTAAATTACTTCATGGCCCACAATTTAGATTTACAAAAAAGAGTTTCATAGTACATTAACCATATAAGTTCTTTTATAAACAAGTCTATTTATATTTTTCAAAAGAAGAAATATCATCTCACCTAAAAGTGATACTCTACGACATGAATAATTTTCAATTACTATTTTTATAGAAATTATAAATTATTTTTCACCACAAATTTGATAGCAAATCAATAATCAGGAGATTTCATATACAGTATAATTTTGTCTCATTCAAATTCGGCTAAAGATAAAGAATGGTCCCATATATATATATATATGTTGAGTAAGCTTTCCAATTTTGAAAAATTGGCGTCACTCTCCAAATTGAGGCGCACGGGTGGGTTGGTGGGCCTTGAGTATTTTGACTTTTGGCACATTGCGATTTAAATTGGGTCCAATTTGGATGTGCGACGTGTCAAGTTGAAATGGATCCAATTCTTTTTTAGGTTTTGGGCTTAGACTTGAAATAGACGTCTCAATTTCTTGATCACGGACAGCTAAGAAAATTATACTATACGAATCTTACGACTAGTAGTAGTAGTTGGTACCACGGCATCATCCCAATTAGATTTGTATGATTGATCGTCGTCCTTAAACTTTTATTTATTTATTAATATTAAGTAACTTGAACGATCATGCTTACTTGCATGTCTACTCAGTATTATTGTCATTGGTTTATTTATGATATGATAATGCGTATATTAACCTAACATAAGCCATGTTGCATGCTTGCATTCTATTAATTTTATTTGCAATATATGTGCATGCATGTCTTCTTATGTCGTGTAAATATTAAATTTCATGAACATATTAATTAAAAGGTTTGGTGATGGAAACTCTTTATATTAATTATTTGAATTTTAATATATAAGTTCATGCTCAATTACATGATATACTTAATCGCGGAAAATATCACCAGATTTATTCGATTACAATTAAATTATTAAAAAACTAACTATCAAATAATAGTACTCCATTAATTAACTAGAAGAAAAATTCAGATTAATAGTAATCGAATCTAGGGCCTCAATTTTGTCATTGGATAACGACCTTATTGTATTGATCATGAGATCGAACTTTACTTTTTTGGACTAATTAAACTCATTAAGTAGAACAAACAGGAAAAGTAATTAATAGTGCTGTAAGAAAATAAATTAGTTAGCTGCAGCTGTATGAGTTGTAAATGCAGCAGCTATAAATTAAACTGGGCAGAATTAAAATGATTAGGGTGTTTGTAATTAAAGTAGGGAAAAGACGTTTTCCTGTAAACATCACGCTTATTAGTTGTTTTCTTTTTTTCTCTGTCTCAATATTTTCTATTTGAACCTACCAAACTAAAACGTGACTTTGGGACCCTATATTTTTTTTCTTTGCTTTTGACATTTGCAACCGACCGAATTATTGAGGAAACAAATTAATATCATCACTCCAGATTTGGTGCTCAATTAGTCTAAGTTACTTTGATTGTTATTAGAATGCAGCTGGCGTAATTGGATGAGATGGAACTTTATCACTTTTATCACCTTGCGCTTTTTTTTTTATCTACTAGACTGTGTATTTACAGCTCGGATCGAAGAGTGCAAAGGATATAAGTTTCCCAAGTGTGATGTCTCCAGTAGGATTCGAACTTGAGTTTCCTCTCTGAGAATCGCAAGTCACTACCACTTAGTCCAACCACATTGAATTACTTAATTCACCTAGCTAAAGTTGAGCTCCAGAATTTTGTTATTACATTTTTATTTTTTGGGTACAATTATTGTTATTTTCTTTCAATTAGTTTTTTGGACACAAATTAGTATCAAACATATTAATGGAATTCGGATATTAGTGACATGTTTTTTTTTTTTTTTTGGTTGACAAGGGAACCCGCAGTCATCGAAGTGTATAAGGTAAACCCCACCCTCATGTAATAGCTCGCAAACCACATAAGAGATGTAAACCACACTTGGCAAACTAGGTGTGACGAGCTCGACCTAATAAGTGTTGACAAGGAGATTTGAACGCAGATCAAAGACACCGCGCTTACTTGCTCCACCAACTAGGCCACCCTTGCGGGTAGTGACGGGTCTATTTGGATGGGTTTTGGCTCGGTTTCGTGGGTCTCGGCTTAAAAAAATGGTTTGGGTGGTTTCGATGAAACTTTTGACACCTTATTTGGATGGGTTTTGTGGTTTGAATAAGTTGAAACCCTACTTGGATTGGGTTTGAATGTTGGGGTTTAGGGGAAAAAGTAGGTGGTAGGTGTCGAATCATATCTTTTTAGTGAGATTTGGAGAAAAATATAGGTGGTAGGTGTCAAATCAATGTTTTATAGGTTTGAAGAGTTTGAGTGTGAGTTTTTGAATAGGTTTTGATGGTTTTATGGGTTTGATGAAAACTTATTTGAAAGGGTTTTGGCTCGGTCTCGCGAAACCCGCGAGACCGGGCCAAAACCCATCCACATACACCCGACATGTTTATTGTGGAATATGAATATGGTTTAAAGTTAAAAAAACATTTTATTTAAAAAGGTAGGAAGTTATCATTATCTGGTTTGATCTTTTCTTTCCTTGATTAGATAATAATCAATCCACGTACCTAAGGAATCATCTAATTATGGCACTTGGGTCTATATAAATGTAAAAGAAAACGAAAATTCATTTGATTTTGATGTGAAGCAGTAAATTAATGTTCAGCCTTGTTCAATAGATGGAAGCAAGATTAACCTAGCTAGTTTCCCTTAATTTAGCTTAACTTGATCAGAAGTTTCATTAATAAATTAAAAAAGAGAAAGGAAAAAGTAGCTGATCGATGTGAAAAGCCTAGGGCCCTTAATTGTTCATGAATGAAGGTAAGCACGGTTAATTTGTTTCCCAACAAATATATTTTTTTTTTTTTTAATTTATCTAAGTAGTTTTAAAATTGTTTAGGAAATATGATAAATTTAGTTAATTTTGATTACGGGCATAGCCATGAGTGGCATTGTAAACCTAAGGCCCAAATGTAGCCGAATGAAAGAGCCCAATTACGGCAATAAGATGAGAGATAGGTTCTGCTGCTGCCACACATACATATTACATACGTCATGGAAATCAATGGCACACTTAACGATGACATGATTAACGGCCCTGATCATCTATCTGCACATGTATATATCTAATCTAAGAATCACTGCATGTAGAAGTAGTGGGAAGTAAAAAATAAGATCGAATCATCTTCATCTTCATCTTCATCTTCATCTTCTTGGGTGGCTGCTTTTGGTGATACGAGTACTGGTAAATCTTCATTAATTCTTGACCACTGATTCTATGCGCTTATTTCTTGTACTGATAATTATATATCTTATCTTGTGTTGTGTGATTTTAATGAATTAGGTCTGACTCTGAGAGATGCTAATCAATCTCTGACCGAATTCCTCTGTAACTGTAAGACTACTTACTACTACTAGTAGCTGGAATTTGTGAAATTCAAAACCCTAACTTGTGTTTGATGCAAGCAACCATTCGATTTTTCTGAGGTTTATAATTAATAGGAGTATATCGAATTAAATTGACAGTAGTACTACTTTAGCTGAATCAATGGCTTCTTTAGCAACTGCTGAAGCTTGTGACACGAATTCTGGCCTCTTGGCAAGCGGTGACATACGAGTCCTTGCACCAATATTCCAAATTTACGGCCAGTGTCGAGCATTCTCTGGCCCAATAGCCACTCTGAAGGTGTATGAAGACAATGTGTTGGTTAGAGAGCTTCTTGAAACCAGAGGTGAAGGTAGAGTTCTAGTCATAGATGGGGGAGGAAGCATGAGATGTGCCTTGGTGGGAGGCAATTTGGGGCAGTTGGCTCAGAACATGGGATGGGCGGGAATAGTCGTAAATGGCTGTATAAGAGACGTAGACGAGATCAATGACTGTGATGTGGGGGTTAGAGCATTGGCATCACATCCCCAGAAATCAAACAAAAGGGGCATTGGAGAGAAGCACACACCTATTCACATTGCAGGAACTGTGATCCATGATGGAGAGTGGTTGTATGCAGATAGTGATGGTATTCTCATTTCAAAAACTGAGCTCTCTGTTTAGTTATTGATTAGGACTTCTAATTTATTCTACTATTTGTCTGTCATGTAAAATAAATTGGGAGTTTTTGGGGCTTCCATTTTACTGTAATCATATCTATCGCCTGCATTGTTTCAAGAAAATGTCTAACCAGACTTCCGTTTGGAGCTCTAGATATTTTCAACTGTGCATGAACTCTAATTACAACTTTCTATCAGCTCAAAAATGGTTTAACAAGGATGAATAAAGCTACCTACTAATTCAATTCCTGTAATTACTTCCAATCTAAAAGGTAGTATAAGATAGATGAATACATAAGTACTTCATTCCTGTACTACTACTTCCAATCTACTCAGAAAAGGTAAAGCACTATGTAAATAAAATAAATGAGAAACTATTTGAACCATTAATGACTTTGGGGTTCATTTCATAAATAAATCCTATATATGTAAGATTCAAGCTAGAATTGGGTACAAGGGAGAGATGACAAATTATATTTAGATAAAAGCAGTTCGACCACCCCTCAGGCTATGCCTATCGTAAGCAGTGTTGAATTTATCGACCAGCTCATTCATGGTGCTGCCCAAAGAGCAAAAAATTAACTTATACGTTAGATAGGCAACTAACCTGAAATTTCATCATTCAACAGTTAGAAGTTAATTGCGCACAATCTAGAGTTTCAAATTTATACATACATGCCAGATTTAATTATACTTGTTATATTTAAGACTTTACTGAATCCAAGGACAGCCCGGTAGTGTTGCTAATTTCATAAAAGAATATAATAATATATATCTAGAAAAATCATCAGTTTAAATATCAAATTATTGCAGTTATATGAACATCTTCTATGCCATGCGACAAACTAGATCTTATCATATGTGAGACACATTGTCATGATCAAATTTCAAGACGACTTCACTGTGCAGGCTAATAAAGAAGACTTCAATAATTTGAGTTTTCTCTAATTATAGCAATGCATGGTTACTAATTTAGTCTATAAGGGGGAAAAAAAAGCAATGGGAACCTCATTGCAGTACCTTGAACAGTTGGTGAACATGGCAAGATAAGAAATCAACAGTGTGTCGTTATATTCCTGGGAAACACAAAAGGATGGATCACGAAAATATACACCAAAAAGGAAAATCAAAAGAATTTTATTCTCAGATTTAGTGGAGGCTAGTAGTGGACCAATAACAAACAACATTTTCCCACTTTACGAGAATAATAACAAAGCACACAAGGCTATGTATGGTTCTTGAATTTCAATGTGCAGTGTTCTATCATTTGATTATATCATTTAATGCAAGAAAACATTTTATTCGCTAAAATCCAAGGACAAGCATAGCCTAAAAGTTATCCAAAGGGAAACCAAAATCTAAGGAGAGCACTCACCATCAAGAAATCATCTTGAAACTTTTCAGATTCAATAGCTGGTAATCTTCTCAGTAGACTTGATACTTGCCTTAGCAACGAATTCACACAGGGTATATCCCCTGAATGCAGAGAACATAATATAGAGTTATTAACTTCGCTATTCAAAAAAGGAAACTACTCAAACTTCATCTCACCGGCAGAATAAAGATGCTATGAGATGATTAGAATGCGATTCTAAAAAACCATCATCAGCATTTTTTGCGGTATTAGAGACTTAGAATCCAGATAGCACACAAAATAATTACAAAATTTAATAAATATACCTTTCTGCATTGCAAGGAGATAGTGATTAAGTACTCTGATTCTGCTATTCAGCATCTTGATAGCACTATGTATGCCCGTAAGGTGAGCAGCCACTACAATAAAAGCTCAATAGTTAAATAGCATACCATTATTGCCATTGGAAGTGTATAAAGAAGCATATATCCAAGCAAAGAGAGAGAGAGAGAGAGAGAACTTATGTCACAAGTCGGCAGAAAAGGAGAGGCTCACTCACATTGAGTAGCAGCAGAACCCCCATCAGAAGGTTTAAGATGGGCGACATGATCAACTGAGATTCGTTCAGCTTCCACTGTCTAACAAGCTAGTAAAATGAGATTAACCATGTACCGAGCTTCACCTGAAGCATGATTAAAAGAAATGTGAAATACAGGATACCTCTATGGTGTAACTTGCCCGGACAAAAATAAGCTGGGGGATGCCATCAATAACATGCAACTCTTGAATGATAATGTTTGGTCCAGAAGAAGAAAAAAAGTGAGATCAACAAATTTCACAAGTGAATTGTGATAACAAAATACAATAGCACCAAGTAAAGAGTATATTTTCACGAGCTTAATGTAACACGGTGATATTGCTAGCTTATATCAAAATCTACCAAGCCTAGCTTCAAAACACATATCTTTATTAATACACATAATTCTGAACTTCATAGCCTCTATTAGCTACCATTCCAAATTCATATAAATAGAAGTAGCAAATAGAATTGAAACTTACAAAATTTAGGATGTGTTTGGATTCATATGGAGTTCGGAAACGTGTCATGACTCATTAGATATTTCCCTTGTTGGTTTGAACATGAGTGTAAGTCATTGAGTTACAATTGTTAACTAACGGATTTGATATTCATTTTGAGAAAGAGTGTTCGTTTATGTGTTTCCAAACTAATGCTAAGTGTTGCCTGAAAATGGGATGTAACTGAGTGCATGATTCCAAATAGATACATCATATATTTCTTTCCGACAAATATTTTCATTAACCAAACTTGTGATTTATGAATTATCTAACAAATGGATGTATCATAGTTGTTAATAGCGAATAGCGACGCGAAGCGACAAGGCCTCGCCTTGCTTTGGAACGAAGCGAGGCGAAAAGCGCTAGCTTTTCCCGAATGAAGCGCTCATGTACAATTTAATATATATATCAATTATAATTATATATTCTCCAAAAAAAAAACTATAATCATATAACATAAATGACCAAATATAAAGACAATCAATATATAATAAATATATGCATCAATTAACACATAAAAAACAAATTTAAGTATTAAAACAAACTAGATCATACTTAATAATTCAAAAGAAAATCAAATATCACAAGTAGTCAAGTACCAATTACAAAAATAACTTCGGAATTAAGCAAATAAGTTGAGACTTGAGGAGAGTTTTAGAAATTAGGGTTTAATTGTATCCCCTTTCTCTCTCTTCGGTTTCTTTCCTTTTAAGTCATAAGACTTTCTTATTGACTTTTATTTAAAAAGTCAAATTTTTTTTTTTTTTTTAAAAAAAAGTTTCATCTGGAAAAAGCGCTGCCTCACAGCGCTTCGGGTCGAGGGAAATAGCGCCGTAGCGCCGGAATAGCGCCGCTATTCCCAAACCCTAAAAACAGAGCGATGCGAAGCGAGGGGGGCTCGCCTCGCTCTGACTCTCGCTATATCGAGCGCCTCAAGCGCTATTAACAACTATGGGATGTATGAATAGTTAGAGATCTAAAGAGACCATTTTTGTGGATGAAAGATGAAAGACATTGTTTGTACAACAATCTTCATCAGAAAACCTTTAAATGGTATATGTTAGAGAAACTTAATTGCAGTCATATATATATCAGAATACAAATACATACCACTTTCATTAATTGTAACTGGCAGATCTTTCTGTGCGGGATTAATTGAGGGATTGAGAAGAACATATACAGGGCTCTCATTGATATCCATCAACTGTAAGAAACATGACCTAATTATAGTTTAGGAATCATAAGAACATCTAGACATCAAATGTTCGACACCAAAACACAATGGAAATAAGTTTAAAGAATAAACTCAGACTCCTCTTTTCTGTAATGTGGCAACAAACAAATTGAATATGTTCAAGTTAATATTCACAATAAGGATATCAACATCCTAATTTAAGGTTTTTCGTCGTCATTTCCCAATTAAAGCCCAACGAATCTGCCACGGAAAAGAGGCAGACCCAACCCAGCAATACAGTAGCCCAACAATACCAATACGAAAGAGGGGCAATAGAATAACACTTGGAAAATGTTTGCATATGAACATAAATGCAAAATAATTTCTTGAAAAAAGAAAAAATCAATTGGACATAAGTCATCATATTAGATTCCTCTTGTTATATTGTCCTATTTTTATTAAAAAAAACAAAATTAAAGGAGTTCAAAAGGTTGATACAATGAGATTAAGAACTCACGGCTTTGTGAATAATCATATCAGATTCTTGCGCATCACTCCCTGTTGAGTACCATCCTAGTATATAAAAATTCGGAAACACCTTCTTATCTGTTCATAAAAATCAAATATTAAAAACCCCAACCATAACCTAATCAGCATTTTTAACCAAAAAGTACGGATTATTTATATGGAAATACTCACAAAGCTCTTGCTTTTTCTCGAGGAAAGGACGGTCGAGAGAGTGGGTGGAGGGTTCGTAGAGAAGCTCGAAGCTGTTGAAGATCTCTACGGTGCGGCCCCTCTGGACGCCGATAACGCAGCCGAATACGCGCGGCGACGACTCGTCGGCACCGCCGTTGGTGGGGAGGGACTGGGATTTGACCCGAGTGTAGTGATCGGATATGTTGACAATGACGAGTGGGTGGAGCTTGAACGTCAGACCGCTGCTTGAAGACGATGCCATTATTCGCCGATGATTTAGGAGGAGGAGGAGGAGGGTTTTACAGTCCCTTTCCTTCTGTGTTGTGCGCGTAAATATTCGATTTCACCTTTTATTTTAAGAAATCAATTTCTTCTTTAATACATGAAGTAGTATTACTAAATTCAGAGTTAAATATGTAATAATTAATAAATTAAGGTAAAATTGCAGAAAACGTTCCATACTAATCAGTAATTTTAGATTTTCGTCCCCAACTATATCCCTTAGTCAAATTCGTTCCGTACTTTTATATTCTTTTGGAATATCGTCTCACTTGCCACATGGCTGCTTATGTGTCAATACGTGGCAAATTTTAGCATGAACAATTATACAAGATTGCAGAATTCGTCTCAAACTAATTACAAATTTTTTTTTTCGCCTCAACCTATATTAATTCACCGAAACCAACTATAATGGCTAGGGGGGAGAGGGCAAATAAGATAGAGGGACCTTAAAAAATTTACCTCTGCAGAGCGACACCGATTGCAGTCGCAGTTGTTGCAGGCATTGACAAAAATAATTAGGGTTTAGTAGGAATAGAAAGAAGAGGTTTTGGATATTCGTCTCAAGCTATGTCACTTAGCCAAATTCGTTCTGTACTTTTATATTCTTTTGGAATATCGTCTCACTTGCCACATGGCTGCTTATGTGTCAAGACGTGGCAAATTTTAGCATGAACAATTATACAAGATTGCAGAATTCGTCTCAAACTAATTACAAATTTTTTTTTTCGACTCAACCTATATTAATTCACCAAAACCAACAATAATGGTTTGACACATTAAGTGGGTACCTCTCCCAACAGGGATTCGAACATATGGATTTGATAGAATGAGTTATTAGAGATTATTAAAAAACTAGCTAGGGGGGAGGGAGCGGCATAGAGTATTTCCCTCCGAGTCATTAGAGATGGTCTTAGGGATAATTGATACAATCCCCATACTTTTGAGGGTAATCTGAATTTAACCCAAAATAATAAAGATTTATTCTTTGACTTTTTAGAGAACCAAAATGATAATTTAAGAAAACCGAGACAAGCAAGGCATTCATATTTCAATATTTATTTATGGCAAAATTGCAAAAATGTCTCAAACTAATTAGTAATTTTGGATTTTTGTCTCAAGCTATATCACTTAACCAATTCGTCCTGTAATTTTATATTCTTTTGGAATATCGTCCCACTTGCCACATGAATGCTTACGTGTCACGATATGGCAAATTTTAGCATAAACAATTATATAAGATTGTACAATTCATCCAAACTAATTACAAATTTGATTTTTTGTCCCAAACTATACCAACACGTAGATTTCCGTCCCATAATTCCAAACTAATTATAAATATTTATTATTTATTAATACAAAAAAAAGCACAAATATTTCCTAACGAACTGAGATAGGATTTTTTTTTCTCAAAAGCGCACGAGAATTTCAAAAATCCATACTATTTTTCTCGTAAAAAAAGTTAATGGCAATTTACTTTCATGTGATGTTCATAATGTTCAATTTACCTCCCTCTGTTATGATAATGTGACAATTTCCCCCTTGTGTTGTGATAAATGTGGCAATTTACCTCATTTATTATAATAAATGTAGCATTTTACCCCCCTATGTTATAAAATACTTTGCATGGCCACTCTCAATTTATTCAATTAAGTTACACTCTCCGGTTCAAGGGGATAATTTTTTTTTTAAAATTTTCACAAGGGGTTTTCAAATTACAGGGGGTAAATTGAATATTCTGAATATCACAGGAGATAAATTGCCCTTAGTCCCTTAAAAAGTAAAAGTTCTATTAAATTAATTTTTTTAATAATGGACTAATTCATGCAAAATGATAAATTGTGAGACGAAATTCGGTGAATTAATATAGTTTGGGACAAAAAAACTAATATGTGTAATGAGTTTGGGACAAATTCTACAATCTTGTATAATTGTTTATGCTAAAATTTAGGAGTGGGACTAGGACGGGTTTTCGAGAATTCGGGTATTTCGGGACAGGATATCGGGTTTCGGGATTTCAAATTCAAATCCCGAAATCCGGTAGATCAACCAAGGTCCCGAGAGTTTCGGGATTTCGGGACGGGACCAGGTGTCCCGATAAACTATTAATTTTTTTTTATTTTATTGTATCTTTCCAACCACCTCGGATCTTATGTGTCAATATTGGTGTGCCATTTCATCATCTAGCACCACGTGCCACTTGGAGTTATACAACACATTTAGACTAAAAAAGGATCTCAAAACCTCAAGATCTGATTAAGAAGAATTATTGGAGAAGCTTGAAAATTGAAATCCTCTGCGATGATATATGTTGAAAAACCCAGACTTCGGCGAGCAACGGATCAGTGGCAGACGGTGGGAGTTGAGTTGTGGTAGAGTTAAGTATTTTGATTAGATCTATTTACTTGTATGTTTGGATTTTAGAGAAGAAGAATACGTAGAGTGAGATGTTAATGGTTGAATTTTAGATTTAAATTAGGTATTTTGATTATATATATATAATTTAATCAAACTATGTAATCGGGACCGGGTTTCCCGATCGGACGGGGATCAATACACGAAACCCTTCTCGATTTTTGTTGATCGGGTTTTGTCCCATCCCAAATGAAAAAATACCCTTTTTATCCCGTCCCAAATGGGAAAAACCCGATCGGGACGGGACGGGTCCCCGAAACTCGGTCCCATTTACTCAGCCCTACTAAAATTTGCCACGTCTTGACACGTAAGCAACAACGTGACAAGTGAGAAGATATTCCAAATGAATATAAAATTACGGGACGAATTTGACTAAGTGATATAGCTTGAGACGAATATTCAAAACCTCTGATTAATTTGGAACGTTTTAACTTACATTGGATCAAAGAAGATCGGATTAAAATCTTTGTTGACAGCCCTACGTTTGGTCATGGGATTGGGCTTTGACAGCCCTACGTTTGGTCATGGGGTTGGCCCAATCGTAGTTCTCATCTGGATTGTAGGTTGTTGAGTGAGGGTTAAAGAACTACAGGCCCAAAATATAGGCTCAATCTATCATCTGGATCAGGAGTTCAACATATATATCTTCTTTCTATTCCTACTAAACCCTAATTATTTTTGTCCGTGCCTGCAACAACTGCGAGTGCGATCGGTGTCGCTCTGCAGAGGTAAATTTATCTTTTTTAAGTTTCCTTTTGGATTTTTTTGTTTAATTATTTGTCCGTAAATTTTAATTAAAAATAATTTTAATCTCCGCGAAATCTTCGCGTGGATGTGTTATCGGTGTCGCCCTGCGGTGGTAATTTTATCTTTTTCAAGTTTCCTTTTGAATTCCTTTGTTTAATTATTTTTCCGTAAATCTGATTAAAGTACTTATAAATCCTCGCGTGGATGTTATTTTTGCAGATTCAAAACTATCATACGAGTTTTGGGACAAGGAGCTTTCCGGAATTCTATCTACCTCTGGTGATTGTTTAGAAACGAGAAAAGGACATGGCTGCAACTCAGGAGGCCCTCGAGGATGATTTCACCGTTGTGATTGGTAGCCAAGCTTATGTTCTTGATGGAGAGAACGATGCTGATGCTAAAGATATAAAAATAGATAACTTATCTGTTTCTGCACATGGGAAGGAGCTCTTGAAGAATGCATCAGTAAATATTTCTCTTGGAAAGAGATATGGACTTGTTGGGCCCAGTGGAATGGGCAAGTCTACCCTGTTGAAGCTCCTTGCTTGGAGAAAGATACCTGTACCAAGAAACATTGATGTAGTTTTGGTTGATCAAGAGGTCGATGGAGATGATAGAACAGCCCTTGAAGCAGTTGTTTCAGCCAAGGAGGAACTTGTTACACTTCGGCAAGAAGTTGCATCTTTGGAGTATGCATCAATCCGTGCTGATGAGGATGAGGGCGACGAGGATGAGGTTGGAGAGTATCTTTCTGAATTGTATAAAAAGTTGCAGCTGATGGGATCAGATGCTGCCGAAGCTGAGGCTTCCAAATTTCTTCACGGTCTGGGTTTCACTAATTCTATGCAGGCTCGTCCCACCCGCTCATTTAGTGCTGGTTGGAGGATGAGAATTTCATTAGCCAGGGCACTTTTTGTTCGGCCAACTCTGTTTCTATTGGACGAGCCCACCAATCATCTTGATCTCAGGGCTGTTCTATGGTTAGAAGAATACTTATGCAGGAGGAAGAAAACTCTTGTTGTTGTTTCACATGACCGTGAATTTCTTAATACGGTTTGCACTGATATTATTCACCTCCATGATATGAAACTCCACTTGTATTGCGGAAATTTTAATGATTTTGAGGTTCGATATAAGCAGCACCTCAATAAGATGAACAAGAAGTTTGAGATTTATGACAAGCAAATAAAAGCTTCCAAGAGATCTGGAAGTAGAGCACAGCAGGAGAAGGTCAAAGATAGAGCCAAATTTGCTGTTGCCATGGAAGCTTCCAAGAACAGGGGTAAAGGCAAGGTTGATGAAGATGCACCCGCACCAGAGGCTCCTCAGATATGGAGAGATTACGCTGTGGAGTTCCATTTCCCTGAACCAACTGAACTAACAACACCACTTTTGCAGTTAATCGGAGTTTCCTTTGGTTATCCTAATCGAGAAGATTTCAAGCTCTCTAATGTGGATGTTGGTATTGATATGGGAACTTGTGTTGCAATTGTTGGACCCAGTGGAGCTGGCAAATCGACCTTGCTCAACCTTCTTGCTGGAGATTTGGTACCAAGTGCGGGTGAAGTAAGGAGAAGTCAGAAAATGAGAATTGGTAGATACTCACAGCACTTTGTTGATCTATTGACAATGGATGAAACCCCAGTCCAATATCTTCTTCGCCTACATCCAGATCAAGTGGGATCAAGTAAGCAGGAAGCTGTCTGTGCAGAGCTTGAGAAGTTTGGACTTCCTAGCCACAACCACCTAACACCAATTGGTAAACTCTCTGGAGGGCAAAAAGCACGTGTGGTTTTCACTTCCATATCCATGTCTAAACCTCACATTCTGCTATTGGATGAACCTACAAATCATTTGGATATGCAGAGTATTGATGCATTGGCAGATGCGCTTGATGAGTTCACTGGTGCGGTTGTCCTAGTCAGCTATGACTCTAGGCTCTTATCAAGAGTAAGTGAGATATGGTTCGTGGAGAATGGAACTGTTGAGACATTTCATGGTTCATTTGAGGAATACAAGGACGAGGTACTCAAGGAATTAAGAGCCGAGGTTGATGATTGATTTGGCAAGTACTTGAGTGCCGTAATTATGACCAGTCTAATACGTAGAGAATTTTAAGTTTATTTAACTAGGATTTAGGGTGGGTGATAATGCCTGATCACAATCTTTCAAATCTTCAATTGAAAATATTAATACTAGTATTATGTTGTCTGTTGCATCTTTTAGGAGTAGTTTTTGCAGAAAATTGGCAACAAAAAATGTCACTGGGTGTGGAATTAATAGCTGGAATGGGTGAATGAATGATTAATACATAAAGAAAATGACTTGAGATTGGTAGTTAGGACTCCTAAATATTCTTTAGCACGAACAACTTATTGATCTAAAGTCGAGAACGACCGATCTCGTAGTAGTTTACGTAAAATATTTGAGTCAACAATGAACATATTCAATCAATATTATTTGACCAAACATGTTTGAACAAAGAATTGTACTATGACTATAGCCATATACATGATCAAATGACGCCATAGTTGATAACTAGTAGTAAGAGTTTCCCATACAATGTTGATCTCCAGAGCAAGATTTGTCTTTTATCTTTATTGTTTTTATGCTCCTGTCATATAATTACTCTTAATTAAGGGATAAATGCAAAATACTCCCTTGTGTTATGCTAAACCTGCAAAAAACTACCTTGTAAAATTTTTATTGCGCCAAACTTCTTTGTGTTTTCAAAAACCCTGCAAAAAACACCCAATTTGTAAAAAATAGGTCGTTTTGGATAGACATATTTCAAGAAACTATTTTTAAAATACTTCAAGTTGATCCTTACAACTTTAGGTGGTATATTTTTAAAATTATTTCTTGAAATATGTCAATGCAAAACGACCTATTTTTTAAAAATTGGGTGTTTTTTGCAGGATTTTAAAAACACAAGAAAGTTTGGCGCAATAAAAATTTCACAGGGTAATTTCTTGCATGTTTAGTATAACACAGGGGAGTATCTTGCATTTTCCCCCTTAATTAAACGCATCACATTAGTTAATGTTGCAATAAATAATGGTCGCTTTTCCATTTTTTTTTCTTGTCCATTTATCATTTTTGTAAGCACAAATAATTTCTAAGAGAATGACTAGGGTAATACTGGAGTAAGCAGAGAATAATTAATTAACTCATAGCAAAACAACGATAGTATTAATATTAACAAAAAAAATAGTGAAGCAAAATCTTGCTTGCATAAACAAACACAACAATAAAAATTTGAATTTATACAATTTACAAAGAGATCCACAAAGTATTATTCGTTACTAATATAATGAATGTGAAAAATTATAAGCATTAATTCCTCATATAAACCTCCAACTGGCCAAAAATTATAAGCATTAATTCACAGTTGAAAAATGGCCTTTCATTATGGCTCTAACAAATGATTTAATCATGACAATCAATATTAAGAACATGACAATCAAAGAAAAATGCTAAATTAACATCCAAAAGACATAAGAACATGCATTACACAAATTTCTAAAAATCTAAACTTAAACCAATATTCCTACAAAAATACACATAACAGTTTCAATTCAAATATTCAAAAGTGATGACATATATTACATGCAAAATAAAACATAACTAATTGAACACATTATTCAAACTTAAATAATCAACCACACAAGAAGAAGCAGGACACATATCATCGTAAACTTCAGTTTACGACGCAATGCCATGTTTTCCTTCTCAAGTGTGGACATAGAATTAATAAGCCTTTCAATTTCAGAATTCAATTCATTAGTGTCCTGCTCCAGACGGGTCCTTTTCGACTCAACACAATTAACCCGAAGTAGCAAACCAGGAATTATCCTTCGGGACCTATCACACACTGGTGGATCCACCCACTCAAAATAAGCACATTGCACCCCCTGTGACAAACAACATATTTGTTATGAATTAAATTGTGAAAACCAACAACCACGCGCACACATTCAAGCAAAGGAACCATTGGAATTCTTTCACAATGGCATGTTTGTCAAAAATAAACATAAATCAACCATAGGTTTCAAATATCAGTCACAAATTATATTTAATTATATTCAATCATAAAAATCAACTTAAATTCCCACAGCCTTTTAAATCCAGCACAAAAAATAAAAAAAAATAAACCAAAATGCACTGGGGTTACCGCTAATCCAGCACAACGGGCAAACCGACGACCAGGGTTATCCTTGGTCCAGGACGTGTGAACCTTGATCCTTTCAGCGCAACCACGTCTTTTTTCGGGCCAGGGCAGGGTCACTATTTGAACTGGAGCTTGAATCCATGGTTACGAACAAGAAAACTATGTTATTCAAAAATTACGAATAAAAACTCAACCCCTTAAAAAAATTCAAAAATAATAAAGCCTTACCTTGCAAAATTGCCACCGGTCGTGTACTCAAACAACGTTTTAATTGATACCTTAATGCCAATTGCCACAGGAAACAGAGATATCTTTACCAATAGATGAAATAAGACACAGAGAAATCAACAATTTCGGAACCCTAGCGCCGCCGAAGAGAGAGAAGAAACATGTGGAAATGGTGTAGATTAGGGTTTATTTTCGATTGTTATACTTTGGCTTGCCGGTTCAGATTAGAAGCGAATCAACGGACGAGATGAATTCGGGTGGGGTTCAGATCGGGGGGTATTTTAGTCAAGCACAATAAAAATTACATGTATTCGGCTATCCGAACAGGGTACTAATTTTCAGCCCAATTAATAATCACCCAAATGTTAATCTGCCAAACATGGTATTATTCTAACAATTGGACTATTTAATTGCCCAATATTACAATTGGGCCTATTAATAGTTGGTGGATCCGAACGCAGCCTTAGTTTTTTAAAGAGTTATTCTACGTTACCTTAATTAGTACGTAGATAAATATTCATTTAATTATTTAAGCCGCATATACAAATAAATCATGGTTAAAACCTTGATCTACTTAGGTTATCATGTCATGCTCAAAATATTATCTCAAAGAGGGGTTTTTTGCACTTTGAATCCCTGAAACACGAAAAATAGGCACTTTGCATCTCCGAAACATAGAAATAGCACTTAGCATCCTCGAAACACGAAAAACTCAGCAACGTGCACCCCCAAACCAAGAAAAATTGGCACTTTGCACCCCCAAAACATAAAATTAGCACTTAGCACCCTTGATTGGTCAAAATTCTCAATTTTCATGTGACATGGCCCATACATGGGAGAATTTCGGGCCAATTTTGAAATTGGACCTCAATTGGCACAAAAATTGATACTGATGTTGATGTTGTGGTACCAAATGTGCCAGCCCGAAAAGTTACGAGGTATAAACGCCAGTGAGCTATAGTTGTGGCACAAAAAATGCAATAATCCCGTTTATTTTCCCCATACTATTACGTAAACAATTTTAAAACAATTTTATGTTGTTCTTTTTGTTGGATTTCTGAAAGAGAAAAAAATGTCTTCATCCCACATGGAGAAGAATGAAGAAATTTTTGCTACTTATAATTCAAAAATTTGTACTAGGGTTGGCCCCCTGGGGGTACCAAGTTTTGTGAGGGGAGAAGACATGCATGACAATGGTTTCACCACACGAGCGCCGCAACCGTCCGATCGACTGACCGGCTCGACACGGTCCGGGTTTGAGATTGGGCTTGGGTTTAGGTATTAACAAAATATTATTTTTTTGAAGGAAATTTAATTAATGTTTTGGCCCAAAACTTAAAATCCCAATAAATTAATCCATACAAATTAGATCTGCTTAGCAGATCCGATTGACCAGAACAAGATCTGCGTAGCTGACCGTTTCGTAAATCCGTGTGCGCGCCATTTTTGAATTGGTGTGCCAGTTCGATTTGAAATGAACCGGTTGCACCTGTTCGGACCGAACCAGTGCTACTGGTTAAATTCGAAAAGACATGTCCCTCCATCAACACCTTTTCTGCTGCTATAAATAGAGGGAGAATCTGACCAATTCTCTCATCCCGTTTTCTAGCAATCAAAAGCAGAATCCTATTCTCTCTCTTAAAAATTATTTAATATTCTTGTTTGTTAAACTTCGTTGTGGACTTGTTCTTGTGCAAAGAAACAAGTATCCGACTGTTGTATCTTGGGTGACTATTGGGACGAACTGTTGCACCTTTGACAACCCAGAAATGTTGTCTTAATGACATTGCTTTTGCAAGCCTCAATCGATTTATTTTTGGTTCATAATTAATTCAGTAAGTAATTAAATTCTGATTAAAGTAATATTTTAATATTGCTTTTGTTTGTTCTACGAGAATAAACTTATTACGCAGATTATTTTAAATATTTAACAACACTTTTTGCATCTAAGACACATTTGTGATTATTTATTAATCATGATTAATTACCTTATTTTTTTTTCTCCGTGTATATGGTAGTTAGTATAATAATTAGTTTGTAAGGTAGCATGTACACATACTTTAGTATTTGTATTCTTTAGTTTAATTTTGATGCATTGCTTTTTCAAATTTTTTTTTTGTTTTTTTTTCTTGAGTCTAAAAGAAATATTCGTTTAATATAAAGTCAATCTGTTGGTTTCACGCATGCGATTTAAGTTATATGGAAAGAGGTATCAATATTAGATGACAATTAACATGTATAATTATTTTAAAATGTGATATTAAGTTCATTTCTATCTTTTTAAAAATATGTTGTTCAAATTAAACTATAATATTATATTGAAAATATAAAGTATAATCAAAATAGATTCCGTGCGTAGCACGGGCCATACGCTAGTTATAGTGTATATCATAAGAATTCCTTACTTTCAATTAATATTGCATTGTACACTCAAATGAATATTATATCTCTACATTAATAAACCAAAAAAGTCAAAAAATTATAAAGACACTTCTTATTTCAAAGATTATCTCCTCTCAAAGTCTCACCCATGGCACGCCGACAAGGTCTTGCACAGTTGTTGGCGATTCTCTTTCACCACGAATCTGTGCAATAAAGAAACATTTTATGTGGTCAATTTGATATTGATTGTAGGAGGGTTATGATCGAAAATTCCATAGCCGGCGTTTTCAAATATTTTGTGGTCAATTGGAGTTATATAGGTTGATGGGTGAGGTAGGGTGGGGACCAAAAGGGTGAAGAGATGGAGGATATAAACGATTTGGCAAAAACAAAAAGTTGGGGGAAAGATTGAATAGAAAGAGTAACAAGATATTATGTTGTTTTTTAGGAATTTTAATTGGTGGACTTACAGTCTTAAAAAAAAAAAAGACAAATTATGCTTGCCCATATAATTAAATGGAGGGACGTAGTGGGGACTGGGGAAGACTAAGCTGAGGAGGGTATTTAGAACTCTCATTTCTTTTTTTTTTTAATAATGGATGCTACACACCCTTTCGTAGTTATGCAACGTGCATGCCAGCCTATAATTGAAATATACGGCCCCTCAAAGTATGACTATGAGGAACCCTAGACAGCCCCAAAACCACGTGGACTTTTTCTTTCATTCTTTTGTGTAGATAAATATAGAAAGTCTGAAATTACAAGCTGAACAAAAGAAGTTCAACATATGAAAGCAAAAATTATAGTTAGTTAATTGCGACTTTGGGTGTAAGAGAATTCTATGGAAAGTCGTGAATAGTCAAAATGGCTGGTTGGGCTAGAAGTGGATTTCATACAATCACGAGAATGCTTATAGAAGGCAATTGAGGTTTGTCCATTTATTACTTCAGTTGTCTAGGACGTCCTAACACGACAAATCTCGAACGAGTTATAATTTAACATCGATTTTGAGTAATTTGATATTTCACATATATATCGTACTTTTGTTTATCAAAACGGTCTTGATCAATTAAGCTTAACAAAGTATTAAAGAATAATTATTATTCAAGTACTGATTTAATAAAAGAATCTAATATGAGAATTAGATAAAAATATGTAGCACATTGTTTGGGACTTTAATTATTAAAGACTTGTAAGGTACATTAGACTTCGATTTATTTATATGTTCATATTAAAATTAATATTACAGTTAGTGTGTAAACTAAGAGTGCGTCTAAAAAAAAAAGTGGTAAACTAAGAGTGGGAAAATAAATTCTTGAGCTAAATTTGGGACGTGTTAGGTCGTGTTAATGCACTGATGTTGGAGGTATTTATTAAAGTATTAAACAAGTGAATATCCAACTGACTAAACCATATTTAACCTTCACTAATTTTCATCTAATTAATTTTCTTTTTAAAATAAAAATCAACATTGTTATTAGTCAAACTGCATGGATATGCAGTTTCTATGTTAACTTATTACTAATAAAAAAAGGCTTACTAGAAATTACGATAAAAAATAATGACTAAGAGTTTAACCCTATCAACATAAAAAAAAAATTACAATTAACTAAAAATAAACTTTAACATATACGTAATAAACAATTTCAAACGTACTTCTAACAACTTACAACTAAATTGTATAATATTAATATTATACGAAAAGAACACCGACTGAAAGCTAGTTTATTTGTTTATTTTCTTGCTTGAACTGTGTATCCAAGGCCAATTCTAATGACCCCACATGCATTCCCTTTTTAATTATACGTACCTCATCATCCACAGTTTCCAAGAAATTCTAGCTTAGGTGGTTCTTCACAACTTCCTTTGCTTTTAGATGGTAAACTAACAACATAGTTCATTAGGTGAAAATTGGATATTTGATTCTAGTTCAACTGTTAAAAACATTTGAACTTGATTTGGTAAACATATAAATTATAATAGAAACTTGTAGTTGAACATATTTATCATTAGTTAACATTTTTTATATCAAACTTTAGTACAAAAAACACATTTGGTATCAAGTTTTTTTAAAAAACGCATTTCATACCATGATTCACATAATCTTGACACATTTAGTTTTGCCGTCAATTTTCAGACGAAATTCAGTACGTGCCGTTCATGTGTGGGTCTTTAAAACCCGTGCATGTTCTCCATCTCATTGTCAATTTAATGGACACATAAGCGGCACGTGCTGAATTTCGTTCGAAAATTGTTGCAAAACTAAATTGTCAAGATTGTGTGAATCATGGTATGAAATGTGTTTTTCAAAAAAGTTTGATACCAAATATATTTTTTGGACTAAAGTTTGGTATCAAAAGTGTTTTTCCCTCATAAATAAAATAATCAAACTACTGAGTTTGACTCAATAAAAACTTATTTGAGTTTTGTTTATATAAAAGTTAGATAAAAAGTTCAAATAGTCAAATCAAACTTAAATAATATATTGGTGAACTAGACTTGTTTAGGAAATAAATCATACTTGCAAAACAAGTTTTTCAGAATCGAGGTTTTGTTGGTTTAAAAGGTTCTTCCTGACTTTTCTCATATCAGCTCTTCTTTTTTTCTTTTTCTTATTCTTCTACCAAACAGTCTCCTTAGTAGACCCCCACGGCCCATTTAACTATACATTGTTGGCTCAAGTATTCAATAAAATACTATATGGTAATGCAATTTGAGAATAAGGATACAACAGACGGATGTTTTTATTAATTAGGAGATCACTAAAAGTCTAATAAAGCTTCTGTTGAGAAGCAGCCATATTTGTTTATCCGGGTTTGTCTGCAAACACTTCTACTTTAAGAAATACTTCTTGCAACAGAAATTTCCAAGAAAATGAAAAATGGCTCATCGAAAGATAAATAGTATGAAAGTAGAAGTTATATTATAGTCAAACCATAGCTTCGAATTATCTACTAATCTGCATTTAGATCAACTTGCTTTTAGTTCCTAAGGATTTTAAAAATCTGTAACACAAACTGAACTCGCATACTAAAAATTCATGAACTGAGTCAAAAGCTGAAACACAAATTTACAAACATGACTTTATACCTTCTCAATGTACATTCTACTTTTTCTTGAGAGGAAGCTTGTTTGATTTCTCAACACTTTCAAACGTCGACACTGCATTATCCAGTTTTTGGGCGTGTCTGTAGCAAATGGGCCCTAACTGATGCTAAACGAATTATCTCAACAACATTATCGTAGCCATTAAGGTCTTCAGAATTACGTAGATGATGGTACAAAGGAGCCATATCTTCTGCAATAACTTGAACCAACTTGTTTAGAGAGTAATCAGCGGCAAGTTTAATAATTGTAACAGACAATTCTCTCGAAGATTTTAGAAAACAGCAGATAATATCGTGACATTGTTCAAGAAGTTCTTTTGTGCAACAGTAGTTGGCAAAATTATAGATTTCCATATATACACGGACTACTGTTTCTTTATTCTTTAGATCCAAATTATTTTCCCATAAGCAGTCCAACTCGGGCTTGGGCAGCTCATCAGTGTACAACCACCTTCCAAATTTCTTAAGAGATTCCCATTCTAAAGGGACCATGATTGTATAGGGTTGACTGCAACACAAATATACACAAATATTTAACACTACCGAACAAACAATGGAATGAGTACTATTTTTTTATTTTATGTTACCTGTCTTTCATGTCTGACTGAAATAAGGCCCGCATATAATCGCAACTAGACTCCAATAAAACTTTCGGGACATGTAGATGGGGAACATATGAAGAACAATTATCGCACTTCCAATCTATGAGTTCTCCAGTGTTGCTTTCCAATCTAACAATATTCCTGAATCCAAGAGAGAAGAGAACAGAGAAATTATTCGCTTCGCTGCCATACCCCAGAACCGAGACAAATATAGATTCTATGGTATAGAATTGGCAAACATGAATACAAAGAGAACCCCAATTAATTAACTAAATTTTAAAACAACAGTTTTTTTCTATCAAGAAAATAAATGGTACCCTTATCAACTCTATCATTCCAACCTCTTCAAGAAAAAAAAAATTTCTAACAAAAGAAAAAACGCTTAAAAAACAAAATTTGAAGAAGTACTTACACAATGTGCTGTCCTGCTGACCGGAGAGCGGCAATCGGATCAAAGATTGGTACAGGCGTACCCCATTTTGGCATCCCCTGAGCTTCCAATTCAGAAATTCTTGCCAAAATTTTCATATCATAAGAGTGCTTATTTCTGTGTCGGTATTGCTCAATCCTCTCCGAGGAAAGCACATATGAAGCACACCACCTTGAACCTTGAGAAAAACGTCCTCTAAAGATATCCTTGAGTTTCTGAATCAACTCAGTTTCAATGAAGTCTACCTGATTGTCTAAAGGATCGATCTCTTCATTAGCCCAAAGTCTTAGGAACTCAGCAAGGATCCACAAACTATAAACTAATAGCACATCTTCCCCTTCCCATTCTTCTAAGGATGAGCAACAACTCCTCTCATCATACAAACGAGGCACCATCCGACCTCTTTTTGTGCGAATGGGATTGTCTATCCACCAACTTATAAAGCCTAATAAAATTTCCACCCCATTGAAATCAACGAAGAGTTGCCGACATTCATGAAAATTATTATAACATGTCAATGACACCAAACTCGTCAAAACATGGAGGTTCGCAACCTGTGCTTCAGCCAATCTGCAGTCTACTAATGTCCTTAAAAGAAAATCAACGTGAAGCGAACTTGATTCGGTTACTAGCAAAAGTAACATCCTAGTCTCAGTGGCAACATACTGACAGGGACTGTACATCAACCTAAATATTGTTGTACTTGCTGCTTCGCCCTCACACATCAATGGAGTATAAGAATTAAGGCGTGGCACTGCAACTGATTTAGTGAAGCACAAGCTGTTGAAAAAAAAGAATTAAAAACAAATAGCATCCGGAAAAGTATAAACAAAGTGTAAACAAAAAAATAAGATATATTACCTTGCACAGATGATTAGAACTTTCAGTAGAAATTCATCACCTTTGAATTCTGTACAATCTGTTGCAAGCCCTCCAATAATATCCCAAACATATGGTCTAACAGAAGGTAGCATATCTGAACTAAAATCCTTGCTCACTATGCTGATCAATTCATCCATAGATACTTCACGTTGCTGCAGTACCTTAGTTTTGTGATCCTCATCAAGAACCATTTCAATCAGTTTACACATTCCTTTACCCCAAAAGTCAGTACAACGCATGATTGAAGCCAATCGACATGCTTCCTTCAAAACAGATATTCGGTTCTTATCTTGCTTTTCAAAACTCCAGTAGTCAATTGCATTAGTAATGGCATTGGTAAGGCGTTTATCGCAAATTCTCATCATTTCTGCACATCCTCTTTTTGTAATCTAATAAATTCATGAAATAGAAGATTTGAAGCACATAAAACGAACAAACATCTCACATGATAAGGGATCAAAATGGAATATTACCGCTAAACATTGTGCGAGCTTGAATGCATTTATGCAGACTATATGACTAACTGAGTTATCCATGTAGCGCACCATGTTTTCCAGAAGTGCTTCTCCAAGAATTTTTTCTGCCCCATGTTTACATAGAGCTGGCAAGCAAAAAAAAAAACTCACAGTAAAAGTCACATGTAAAGAATAGAAAAAACTCATAATATGTGTCAATACCTATTGAAGAGTACAATTGCAGGATAGAAACTTTCAGATCATTGTTAGAATCTAGGCTCATCATATCTCCCAAAATAAGCAAGAAGTTGGCGTTGTTCCAGACCGAGAATCTAAAGCATGGCCATCGCCATAAAATGTTTCCCAAAACCAAAATGTTCTTTTGAAAGTATTCGATTGATATCTCATCAGGGTATCGTTCAACATTCATGACAAGATAAACTGTTGCTTTTGATTTCTGCAGAACCTCCAAAACTCTTTTCTCTTGTCCAGGAAGAAGAAGTTTTGATAGAATAATATTTGAGGTTAATGCAGTTAATATAACAACTTCGATTTGCTGGGAAGCTAGCAACTTCGTTAAGGGACGGAGAAGATCGAGAGCTTGATTAAAGTGAGGCGCAGAACTTGGTAAAATAGTTACCATTTTTTTGACAACCTCCAAGGTATTCATCAGTAATGATTCATTTTGACAGTCTAGAATGCTTTCAAGAACTTTGACAATCTCAACCACTGAATTCTGAATAAGAAGATAGAACACCCAATATTAATGACAGGTAAATCATTACTCCATATAATTTGATTTAGCAATTTTTTTCTGATCACATACACTCTGTATTAGTTACAAGCTTTTAATGTACCCTGTATTACAAGTTTCTAATTTAAGTGGAGCATATATGAGCAACAATTGTATACCTTGATAAGGAAGTGATTCAGTGTCCTTTTAGTAAAATAGTCAAGGAAGTCATTTATCGTATTAATCACCGATTCCTGTATCTCAGTGTCCGAACAATCCCATTTGTCTTCTTTCCAGATTCTGCAGAAAAAGATGCAGTGTAATGATCAGTGTCACCTATGAAGTAATGTATTCATGTGCAATAGATGTCGAATTGATATCCAACCAAGAAGCATAACTAAATATAGGGGTGGGCATTGGGTTCGGGTAACCCAAACCCGACCCGTCCCGTTCTTAAAATACCCAAACGGGACGAGTATTTTTTGGGTTTGGGTACCCGAACTTGAAAACCCGTATTTTATTACGGGAATACGGGACGGGTTTGGGATTAGCCTCTCCAACCCCGAATACCCGAACCCGTCTATATATTTTTCTTTCTATTATATAATTATACACTTTACTTATACATTAATTAATAAATTAATTAACATCATCTAATAAAGACCTTTTTGACTTTACATTAATATTCATTTTAAATCTTATACTAGTTATTAATACATTATGTTTCCCTCGGTTCTAAAAACTTTCATAGTCTTTACGGCTCTACTACATCTTCATCTTCTTCTCAACTACGCCGCGGCATACAAAGTTTTTTTCTCTACAAATTAAATTACTACTATTACTAATTTATTACATATAAAATATTATAATTTAATTTTGTTAGATTCATGAAGAATTGACGATTTTAAAAAAATATGGGACCCGTAATTCCGTCCCGTCCCGCAATAATTCGGGTACCCGAATTATTACGGGGCGGGTTTGGGATGAAATGTGTCAATCCCGAAATTTACTATACACATATCTCTAACCCCAAACCCGCCCCAAACCCGTCCCGTGCCCACCCCTAACTAAATATACGTACTCAAGATGGTTATTTAGTATAGCAAAAGTCATAATTCTGATACCCGTACAACTTTAAAAAGAAAGTTGTAAATACACTCTAGCAGTTATCTTAAAGTGAAAATTTCAATCCCAATAGTAACTGAAAATCCTTGAAATAAGCCGATAGGTCTGACACTCTAAAACAACTCAATGCATTATAGATAAATGACATAAATAGAACTTTAGTTTTTGTTTGGAGAGGATGGGGGAAATGGGAAAAATTGATGACACTCTAAACAAAAGGTCTTGACATTTTTAGCATTAATTAATTAATTAGATGACAAATGTCATCAATTTACCAATATTGAAAAGTTGCGGGACCAAATTGAAAAACCAGCTGGATTAACTGATTCATGCATAAAATTATAGGAATTAAATTAAATTATTTCATTTTATCAAATTGTAGTTCAGTCTAAATTAGTCATCTCTCAGAGTTAATGTTGGCGGCAGAGTGCTAATGCACTAATTTATACTCCGGATAAAATTTTCTTTTATCTACATGTATGAATTCTTAATAGGAAGTTCCCTAAAAAATTGGAAACTATCCCCCCAAAAAAGGAGAGAGTCAATAAAATTAATACAACCACACAAAAAGTTGCCAAAATCATACCCATCCAAACAAAAAAAAAAATGGATTGTAGACAAATCAAAATAAGAATTACTTCATATAAATTCACAATTATGCAAGCAAATTGAAATTAAGATACCCAAGGCTGAGACAGCGGTAAAGCTCAGCATGGAGATTCTTTACTCTGAGATCACCCCGTTGGTTTTCCTCCCCATTTCTTGGTCGGAGCAATACGTTTTTGTGCTCTGCTCCACGGAGAATCACGAAATTCCCTGATGAAGATTTTTTTTATCAAAATATAAATAAATCAAACTTTAAAATACCCTAAGTTTAATAAAATAGTGTACGGTAACAAAGTTTAAGAACACAATATCAAGTTACAATGTTAAAGAAAAAAAAATACTGTACGGTAAGGAAAATAAACACTACTTGGATTCAAATATCGGAAGGAAATCAAATACCGTAAGGTAAATCAGCCACTACTTGATCAGGGAAATCCATTTAGCAAAATGCAGAAAATGAAAGATAAAATTGAAACGCTGATTTCCCACCCAGTTTTCTTGGTGTAAATACTAGTTTACCCCTATTAATTGTTTTAGGCATGTAATCATCCTCTCTCGCTCTCTGTCTCACTCTAATGGATATGGAATATATCAGAATAAAATGCGGCGGAATGTTCCTCCTCTGGTTTATGATTTTCACGTATATAGGAGGAGAGATAAACCCTTTAATTTTGGGAAGGAGAGTAAACCCTTACAATTTGTGAGGGTATTTCGGTCACAGAGTAAACACATTAAGAGTACTTGGAGTATGTTGCATGCCTGTTCATAACAAGGGCATTTGAGTAATACTACATAACACACCCGACCAATGTAATAATGCTTGATCCGAAGAAAGTCCAAATATTAATCATTGTTATTAAAGTAATAGTGTGCTAATTAATATTTTTAAACAAGAAAAACTTTACAAATAATCCATTGCCAATAGTCTGATAATGCCGTGAAAATGTCATTATTACCGGCACTCTCAAGCTCAAAAGTATTGATTATCCTTAAGCTTTCGTGTGTTCTTGGGTGTTTTGAGCTTGAGAGTGCCGGTAATAATGACGTTTTCACGGCATTATCACCCCCCAAACTTAAACCATTGCTCGTCCTCGAGCAAAGACAACAAAAACAAGTACAAAGGCACGCTCAAGATCAAAACGTCAAATCTTAGGACTTTCACATAATTTTCTCAACAAGTCCCTATGTGTGTGTGTGTCGGCATTGACTAGGTATCTTTCTAAATGAGTAACTCCCGGTGAATCAAGATCATTGAACCTATTTGCGTGGACTCCTCAAGTTAACTAAGGCATTTTTGTTCAACTTACAATAGAAAACCAATTGCTCCGATCACAACCATGAGGCTAAGTGTAGGAAATTTAAGAGTTATCCCTAACCTTGAACTAATTTGGCCTTTTTAGTTCCTAACTCTTTCTCACTTGATACAATGCGTTTACAAAAGATATATCAATCAAAACTAGCACATTGCGTGCTTTACATAAGATATTGCAATGAGAACTAGCACCAATAGTGAGTGTTTGTGCGACTCGCACTTATTGATTTCAAGGGCTACAAGCTCCTTGTTTTGGTGCTTTACATGTAATTTGAACTTTACAATTCTTGCACTAATGAATAGAAGAGATTACAAATATGTTCCATGAATTTCATCATTGAAGGCTTAGCCTTTCTTTTCACTATAGAGGTGCATACATTTTAGCAACCTCTCTACTCGTTTCTTTTAAAAGTTAGGGATTCAAAAGCTTTTTCATTCGTAGAAAGGGTTCACTTCCCCAAACTTAGGTCACTTCGATCTATTTACTTTCGATTTTTCTATCTAATTAAACAAAAAAACACCTAAGCTACTCATGGGGAGTTCTAAGCTCTACTGTTTCCACCGTTTGTCACAAACCTCGAATTCAACCTAACTTTAGCCGTAGTGCGCAATTTTTATAGGGAATCGTTTAAAAAATTATGTGAATTTTAAAAAAATTGACGGGTCGAACGAGCAAGTACACGTACTTGCGACCTCCCCCCCAAACTTAAAACAAAGCAGTGTCCCCACTACGACAAGAGAAAGAGAAAAACAGAGAGAGGTCAACACGACAAAACGCACAAAAAAAAAAAAAAAAAAAAACAAGCACACCAAACAAAGACAAAAAAAAACAAACAAGCACCAACAAAAACAACACAAAACAAAAACACCAAACAAACACAAAACAAAGCACAAACACAAAAGGGAGCTCTAAAAGTGTAGAGGTACAATCAACTAAATCTAAGAATGCAAGTAAATGAATCCAAAGTACAACCATATCGAATAGTTAAAATAGATAGGTAGTCCTAGGTCTTTACAAACTTTATTTAATATTTTATATAATAAATTATAAGTATAAAATTTATATGTTTTTGTGCATTAAGTAAATTAGTCCATTCAAATGCATTTAAGAATACGTATTTTTTATTTGCCAAGTAAAATTTGTTGATGCGAGCAGAATTCACAATGAATGTAACCCCAAGATGGAAAAAGAAAAAGAGCGAAAAAAAAAGGCCCAAAGTGACCTGAAAGTAAGGCACACAACTCGAAATTAGTGAGCTCAAATCTTAAAAGGTTTTGCTAATAAAATAAGAATTCTACTGAATTCCAAATTCACTTTATCAATTTCTATATCCAGTTTAGAAATAATATGTCCAATTTTTCATCATTGGTTGAATTACTGAATAATATAATCAAAATTTGACAAAACTCGAAGCATAGTTCGACCCATTCAAGAGATCACATGCATTGTCAAAGCTGAGGTACCATGACCAAAATGTTATAGGTTCAATTTTCAGTAATGTGGAGCAAATATGGATCTAAATCGACTCAATATGTTAAAAATTTATATCCAATAATAAATAAATTTTATATACATACATGGTGTTTCATTAAGAAGTAATATTAATAATAAATTATAAAAAAAAGTAATATTAATAATATTTTATATCAATCTATTAGTTAATGATTTATTTATAATTTTATTTTGATATTTTTTTATCTAAAAACATGTATATTAGCTAAGAAAGCAAGAACATATTTGCTAAATTAAATAAAAAGTATTGTACTTGGTTTGAAAAAAAATGGTGTTAAAAAGTGAAGATTATGTTAGACTCAAAAATATCCGATTGAATCCGAAATATGTCCGATAATACTGAAAAATTTAGATTCAAGAAAATCCAGATCAGACATAAATTGAACCGAATCTGTATCGAGCCCGAATCCGGACCACTGACAGTCCGTGGTTAGATGGTTAGTGAACGAGTTAATTGTGTTTGGGTTCTAAAAATTGCAAAATATTAGAAAACCCGAATGAACTAATAAATATCAAACAAATATTATCACTTCACGGCCCCCTGTAATCCACTGAAAATATAAAGAGGTACTGTAAATCGAATTCACAAACCTAAAACAGTATAAAGTAATATACTATTTTCTTTCCGAACTGAAGCGGAGTCGGGCGGACGGACGGCAATTGAGTGGTAATCCTTTTTCTTTATTCTCCTTTTATTTTTTTTAATCTGTATGTTCTTTAATGTCGGATTTCTTAATTTTTAAGAACTTAGATTGGTGAAAGAAATCAAGTGTATCAAAATTGACATGTGGTGGAAAAGTTAACACAGGATGAGAGATTAGGGCTAGTGCGAAGGAGATGAGAGGAGAAAGTAGAAAATATAAAGGGGAACGTAACACATATGATACGATTCACTACTTGAATGCATAAATTCGTTCAAAATTCTGCTGATGCCTTGAGTTATAATTCGCTGATCGATGTACTGAACATGTAACTTGGAATTTCCCTCCTTGGCATATTGATCAAGCTATTGGCAGACATATTCTTTGTCCCAACATAATTGCATTCTCTTTTGGTTTCTGTGCCTAGTGTTAGTATTTTGAATTTTTGGTGTTACTTATTGAATTCAATGTCTAATCTCCAGTTGCTAATGGGAAAGAAGAAATCAGATCCTGGTGGGATTGGTAGAAAGACTGAGTCAGTATCTGTCATGCTTGCACGCATGGACACAAGAGATGCGAAACCGAAGAAAGTACATAGCTCTAGTACCAGTAAGCTTAAGCCAAAAGCTGTGTCATCATATATTGACGGCATCGACCTTCCATCATCCTCTGATGAAGAAGATGATGTGGAGGTTCACGAAAAGCCAAGAAGGCAGAATAAAGGTGGTGTTCCAGAGCTTCTCGACTTGTCGACGAGTCTTAAAATTACGAAAAAACTAGAAAAAAAACACATACTTGCTACTCGGGCTTCAGAAGTGGCCAAACAGGAGGCCCTCAAGGATGATCCTGATGTTTTTACTGTTGTAATTGGTAGCCGAGCTTCTGTTCTTGATGGTGAACATGATGCTGATGCTACTGTCAAAGATATAAGTATAAACAACTTTTCTGTGTCTGCTCGTGGCAAACAACTCCTGAAGAATGTATCAGTACATATATCTCATGGGAATAGATATGGACTTGTTGGGCCCAATGGAAAGGGTAAGTCTACTCTGTTAAAGCTACTTGCTTGGAGAAAGATACCTGTACCAAAAAACATTGATGTACTTTTGGTTGAACAAGAGTTTATTGGAGATGATAGGACAGCCCTTGAAGCAGTTGTTTCAGCCAATGAAGAACTTAATAGACTCAAGCAAGAAGTTGCAGCTTTGCAGGATGGTGGTAATGATGTTGGAGATAAGCTTTCTGAGTTGTATGAAAAGTTGCAGCTGTTCGACTCAGATGCTGCTAATGCTCAGGCTTCCAAAATTCTTCATGGTTTGGGTTTCATTAAAGATATGCAGGCCCGACCCACCCGCTCATTTAGTGGTGGTTGGAGGATGAGAATTTCAATAGCCAGGGCACTTTTTGTTCAACCAAGTCTGTTGCTATTGGATGAGCCCACTAATCATCTTGACCACGAGGCTGTAAATTTTTTAAAAGATTACTTATGCAGGTGGGAAAAAACTCTTGTTGTTGTTTCACACGATCGGGACTTTCTTAATACTGTTTGCAGTGAAATAATTCATCTCCATGATATGAAACTTCACTTTTACCGTGGAAATTATGACCTATTTGAAAGTGGATATGAGCAGCGTCGTAAAGAGACTAACAAGAAGTTTGAGATTTGTGACAAGCAGATTAAAGCTGCTAAAAGATCCGGAAGTCGGGTTCTTCTGGAAAAGATCAAGAACAAGGGTAAAAGCAAGGTTGATGAAGATGAACCTCCGAGGAATACTCCCCAGAAATGGAAAGATTATACCGTGGAGTTTCATTTCCCTAAACCCACTGAGTTAACACCACCACTTTTGCAGCTAATTGAAGTTACCTTTAGCTACCCATGCCGAGAGGATTTCAAGCTCACAAACGTGGATGTTGGTATAGACATGGGGACTCGTGTTGCAATTCTCGGGCCTAATGGAGCTGGGAAATCCACCTTACTCAACCTTCTTGCTGGAGATTTAGTTCCAACCAAGGGTGAAGTAAGGAGAAGTCAGAAATTGAGGATTGGTAGATATTCTCAGCACTTTGTCGATCTACTAACAATGGATGAAACCCCCGTCCAATTTCTTCTTCGCCTTTACCCAGATCAAGAGGGACCCAGCAAGCAGGAGGCTGTTCGTGCAAAGCTTGGCAAGTTTGGACTTCCTAGCCATAACCATTTAGTACCTATTACAAAACTATCTGGTGGACAGAAATCGAGGGTCGTTTTTACTTCCATATCCATGTCTAAACCTCATATTCTGCTTCTAGATGAGCCAACTAACCATTTAGATATGCGAAGTATTGATGCATTAGCCGATGCTCTTGATGAGTTCACTGGTGGAGTTGTCTTAGTTAGCCATGATGATAGGCTCATATCACGAGTATGTGAAAACGAAGAAATAAGTGAGATATGGTTGGTGGAGAATGGAACTGTTGAGACTTTCCCAGGTTCGTACCAGGATTACAAGGAGGAAGTTGATGATTGATTTGGTGGTGTCTTTTCTAATTTATGAACATAAAAACTGGCTTCATTTTGACTTGATTATTGTTCACTAAATGCTAGCTAGTTAGACCTGAAATTCTATGTTTTATTCCAATTTCTAGATATGAAGAGTTCGCCTAGATATATTTAGCTTAGATGCAGAAAGAAACCTATATTGTTTCTCATATGTGGTGCAGAACTGCTTGTCATGTCAAATTAGTTATTCCACACTCAATAGTTTTTGCATCTCACGCAAAATATCTTATTCATGTTTCTTAATAAATAGAAGTATGAAATCTAGCATGATTATATTATAGATACAAATTTTTGATTGACCAACACAATAGGACTTATAATATTAACTGGATTAAATGCGGTTGATGTATGTAGAACTGAAAATTGAATGAAGATACTCAAAAGTTCGAACTCCGTATATCATACGAGGAAACATAACTTTAAAAGTTTGTTTGAGCTCGATCAAAAATTTAACAATCAAATTAAAAAGAAAAAATTAGCTCACCTCATGTTATGTTCGATTGAAGATCATATGTTTATAATAATTAAAAATCAAATTCCAACATATATATACTAACCTCAATATATAAATCATATCAAACTTAAATAGTATATTATCAACAAACCTCTGATTCAAAGTATCAAACCACAATATATAAATCAAAGAGTCTAATGGATATCAACTTACGATTTTTTAAATAATTTTATTCTCACGAAAATATTATTACAATATAAGTTTAATAATCTAGCACTTATATAGATTTTAAATGAAAGTAGATTAAACATGGAAAAAAGAAGATAAATTAGTTGAGCAAATATAATAATTTTTTGAATATACAAGTTTTTTTTTTTTTTTGATGAATAAAATACCAGTTATTCGTGCTGAAGTATTTTAAACGAAAAGATGCTTGAATATCAAATAGTATTCATTATTTAAGATAAGATAAATCTACATGTGAAAATCTCATGAGAAATAAGTGCAAAATCTCACGAGAAACGGGTATAAGATGGATGCATTTTGTTACTCTTTATCGGCTCAATTGCACTTTGGCCCCCAAAAGTAGTTTTATTTGGCGATTTGCACCCCTAAAATATACGGAATTGATTAAATTAAAACATATTTTGTGTCAATTAAAAATTAACTTTTGGTAAAAGATCATGGGCCTGTTTGTTTGGTGTTTGGGAAAGTAGTTTGAGAGAGTAGTAGTGGTTTGTGAAATAATCTCGATTTGCGTAATGTTGTTTGTTTGGGTTTTGAGAGAGTGGTTTGAGAAATAAAGTAGGTGTATGTTTTTTTGGAAGAGTTAATTTGTAGGTGTAAGATGTGTAAGACTTTATGTCAAATCATGTTTGTTATGAGAGATAAATGTGTAAGAGATAGGTTACTTTATGCCAAATCAGAGTAGAGTTTGAATAAATTTTGTTTAGAGATAAGAAAATTGTTGTTTGTTTGGCTTTTGAGAGAGAAATTTGAGAAAATTGAGAGATGAAAAATTTATTTCAGAAAGTAGAAAACTTGTTTGTTTGGCATTTCCCAAATACGAAAAATTTTTGGAAAACGCCAAACAAACAGGCCCCATACCTCTGCACACCTCCCAATATCATTACAGCCCCAGCCCAACTTTAATGGACCCCAGCCCCAATCCCTTTGTACAAAATGTCAAATAAAAAACAAAAAAAATGGAAAACTGTTGAGAGCTCCAAATTCAATTCAATTCAATTTCAATACGATAATTGCAAAAACAGATATGGCGATGCGGGAGCTTGTGAGTGGTGGGGCCGCCTGTGCGGTACCGGGGTCTTCTTCTTCCTCTAACCCCCTCGGTGCTCTCGCAAACGCTCTTATCGGCTCTTCCTCCAAAACTCAGGTTTTCAGCTAATCTCCGTATTAATTTCTAACAGCAAAGATACATCACTGCTTATTTAGCTCAGATTAATTTTTCTCCGGTGGAGTTAATTTAAAGCCACTGCAGTTCATGTTAATTTTGGTGCTACAACTAGAGATACTGCGATTCTGAGGTCAATTTGACTATGAATTTGAGTTAATTACCTGCGATTACTATTTTATATATTATATATCTAATTGATGAACGATCCTCAATGCCTAATTATATTATAAGTATACATCTTTGAGTAAGATGATTAAATTAAAGCGTAGCAAGAGGAAATTTTGACAGAAAATGGGTTTTTTTTAATCTTATAATATGTTCATACCTCCGTTAATTCCTAATTTATATATATCCAGTTGAGTAAATTGAGCATGTTTAACATTTGATAGGTTTTTTTATTCATATTCATCAGATGTCAATTTCTAGCCATATTTATTTCCCTATATTCCTATGCTATTCCTGTGCAGCAAATGCAAGGTTCTGTTAGTTTTTTTTTGCCTTATTATAGTGCAACAGGACTGTCATCCATAATCCTTGGTATTAGCATATCGATACGCGGTTTGTGGAATATAGAGAAACATCAACTGATGGGAAACCCCATTGATCTTCTGAATTTCGAAAGAACTTTTCTCAGGACCATCATTCTTGTTTTATACGCATAATTACCAAAGAATAATGTATAATTGATTACACAAGATATTTTTTAATCAATCATTTGATGCTATCATTTTAGAAGTCCTTTTTGTGAGTTCTCCTTTGGTGCTGGATAGTGGATACCATACACCACTACCAAGTGTACTCCGTATATGAATATCACCCTTTTCGAATGACATTTATTTGTACAAGGTTTATTTCTATTTCATGATGGGTTCTTCACAGTTGAGTTACGTTATTTTGATGCATTCATCAATCTAAATACTTGATTACTGACAAACAGGAAAGACTGCGGGAGATTCCTACAGCAACCACTACAACATCTGATGGCAATTTGTATGCGGGGATTGAAGAGCCCTTTGCAGCCCTTCCAGGTTCAGAGCTTGAACATGCAATGCATCCTAATGCCCAGGTCAATATTTTTCTTTTATCCAGATATTTAACTTGTAAACATATTGGATCACCAATCAATATTTTCATCATTCAGGGCTCAGGATTCCTGCAAGGCTTCCGCTCTGTGGATCAGAATAGGTTCGGTGATGTTTGGGATGAGATACAGAGGCCTCAAATTCCTCAATTTCAGGGCAGGGAGGGTCTAACTAACTTTCCTTTAGAACAATCTCGGTTTCAACAAGATTTTAATGGTAAATTTGAAAAAAAACTTTGTTGTTGATGTCTCAATTTTTCTTAAGGTGTACTATAATTCACCATGGTTCTTCTACTTGGTAGGAGTATGTAGTTCTTTGAGTCGGAAAATATTAACTTCACCTTTCAAGACTTCTGCTTTCTGATGTGCTATTTTAATTTCTTTGTTGCAGGTCCCCCTCAAAGAGTATTGTCAAATTTCTTGCATTCATTTCTTCATAGCAGTCAAGGTGGCATACCATTTCGTCCAACTTCAGTTCCTGTTTTAGGATTATCTGAAGGTGATAAGCAATGCATACGTGATCGTAGCAGTATTATGGCTCGTCATCTGTTTGCAGATAAAAGTGAAGACTTTATTCACACTCAGGTTCTGTTTATATCCTTAAAGCTATAGGTTGATGAGGTTTTACCTTGGGTAAATGTGTTCAGTATTACAACAAATTGTTATTCATGTTGTGTTTGCTTCATGCATTTGCTGCTGCTCCATGAGGCCAAGTATGAATTATAAGTTTTCATCATTATCACTATAAGTGTGTGACGTGCTATGAAAGTTATTCAAGTAATAATATGATCTCTTTATTAACGCATCTCTACTTTTCAAATGAATTTCTTAGTGGTCGACTCTTTTAAGTATTCTGTTCTTACACAATTCATGCCCTCAAATAAATTTTGTGAAAAGTATTCATATTGACTACTTATTTATCAATATCCTGTGGTTCTATCACTCTCACCATCACCCTTGCAAGACACTTCACATGTTGGTTCATTCAAATATTCTCTCTCATGGTTTAGTGTATTCATCATCCATATGTAACTGGAGCTCAGATTAAATGTGGAAACCATCTTAATCTTTAACCATGTCCACTATCGCCCATTATCTTCTTCTTTTACTCAATTAAGCATGTAGATATGTGTTGTTTCTGTCTATGTCCAATCAAATTCTCATTTCATATATGGAGTATTGATCTTATTATGTCCTAATATTGCATGAGCTGCTGTCCTCTCGGGGCACCGGACTACTACCAACTAACAATTGTGATTATGTTAACATCTTTTTGCTTAGATCATTTCTTTTACCCATTCTTTTTCTAGTTCTCTTTTTACAACTCTTTTGGTTTAGTTAGTCAGTGCTTAACTGGCTATTGTGCTTGGTAAAATGTTTGGATATATACATTTAAACATCAGTTACAATTGACTCAAATTCCATGTACCCATGTGATGATCTTCACACTGTCGCCATCACTTTTCTTTTGGGTAATGTTCAGATATGTCCAAACATCTAATAATTCTTGTTTCATATGTAAGAACATTCACCCTTGAAATGAGATCGTCCTTCCAACATTGGGTTTTAGTTGATGAACATTATCCAGATTTTTGTTTGTCTGTTATATTCAATTAAGCCTATACTTGCTCCATGTCTTCACATTTATGGAGATAAAGCAACATTCTTAAGGAGATGTGCTTAAGTATGCCCTTTTGCTCATGTCTTTGGTGGTTCTTGTTCATATATTTAAAAATAATTTTTTTTTACCTTTTCTGGTTAATTCTTTGGGTATACCACTTTGCAAGCACTGAAATAATTTGGGTTTTACCTTTTCAGGTCAATGCCCTTTTATCTTCTTTAGATATCGATACTGATGTCCGGGCTAGAGGCCCCATGCCTGGGAGATTTCCAGAGCTGGAGGAGTATTGGAATGAGTCACAAAGTATGAAACCTGGGCCTCATGGGACGGATGGGTGGGTAGCTGAATTCTCGCAACACCGAGTAGCACATGATGATCCAAATATGTGGGTTCAATCATTCGATCGTCAACATGGTGCCAACGGTTGGGCTTCTGAATTTGAGCATGTAAGAAGTGTTTCTTCTTATTTATTCATTCTGTTGATCTGATGTTTTTGGTGTAGATAATGGTCAGCGTGGTGACTTGGTGGTTATCAGGATAACTGGACCACTGTGTAGTGGTTACTGATAATTTGAAATTAAAAAATATGAATCTTATACTTGGTTACTAATATTTAGTTTCATCATAAACAAATGCACAAATCAACTTCCACACACTCAATTATGCTGGCTTAATAAAAGCTTCTCGTGAATCAGTTTTTCCAGTTTGATAACTACTTGTTCTGTGGTGATCTTTATCCCATAAAAGGAAGAATGTGCAACACCTAAAACGATATGAATTTGACTTTCTGTGGTCGCCTAAATTAAAGATCTTTTATGAAAGGTGGGCTTAAAATAGAGATACTCGCTAAGCTTAATGTAAGTACCCATTGCATGTAAAATGTTCTTGTTGATTGTGAAAAGGTAAAAAAACAGTGACTTTGCTGTAATTCAATGTTAGTTCAGACTGGAAATTCAAGGAGTCGTGTTATCACAAATAGATTTTCCTCTTTACATTTATATTTTTAACTTTTTTTAACCTTTTGAAATCTCATTTGAACCCCAGGGCATGTTCTTATCGTTGGGGGTTGAAGGTCTCCTTCTTTAGTTCCCAATTATATAGCTCTTGATAAGTTGCCCGTGTGTGTGTGTGTGTGTGAGGCTGTGTAGGTTTACTGTAAAGATGAGAAACGAAACCAATTATACTTATCATGGGTAGTTTCATAAAGCATAACAGAGGAGGTGCCTTACTCTCCAAAAATGAAGTTTCTTGGGGCCAAAAGCTAGGAGTAATAGCAGTCACAGAATTTGCAATATGATGTAAATTAGTAAACAACGAGATAAATTCAGTTTCATGGTTTAAGGACTTCCCCAGCTACAGACTAGTAATGTTAAATCTTTTTTTTTTTGGCTTGTGAAGAGTTTCTTAAAAAGTCATTTTTTTGGATCATTACTTACTAGGTGTTTATAACTATAGATTTCTTGATCTTCCTTGGACGTGATTTTTTTGGATGGGGAGCTTCATGTTGCTGTGAAATAAAAGCCAAAATTATGTTGTACACTTTGAACAGAAGAGATGTGGAAAAATTAATGATATGCTTCTCTTGGATGGTTTAATAAACTTCGTTGTTTTCTAAAAAAATTAATTGAGCACCTAGCCGTTTTGAGCTAAAATCTTGGGCTTCATAGATTCTCTGTTCTGCAATAATCATTCCATGTTAAACAAACTAAGAAGCCCAAAAGAGAGACTTTGAAATCAGAAAGAAGGAAAAAAAGAGTGATATTCTTGGGCAGTCAGACATGCGCCACCCCTGTATGACCTGGATTATTTTGCTCCATTTTGTTTTTTGTTATTGTGCTCCTTTGCATTCTTTATAATAATTCTTCTGAAATGTGTTGATCCTGAAAGAGGCAGGTCTAATACTACGATTGCGTGCTGATTACATAATACTTTTATATCTCCCTCACCTGAAATTTTCCTTTAAATTTTTAGGAGCAGTCCCAACTAGCAACAGTGCACCAACTGGGAGGTCCAAGTATTTCTAATTTAGCAGCCATGGAGCAGACTCGTATGCTGGCACACACACTAGCTCAAAACAATGACCCAAAGTTCCAGGTATTTTTCTATCTTGAAAAACTAGTGCTCATTATAGGTATTTCTGTATCTAGTAATTTATTCATATTGTTGTTAGATGCTGCTATGTGAACCACTAGTTATTGAATTATATTCCTCAACGCAATGGTTAAATAAATTGTAGCACCAGAGCAGATTCGATGATTACATTATAAACATAGTTTCAAAGTGAGAACACAAATGATCTGTGTTGCTCAAAATTTGATTAATAGGTTTTCTAGCATGCTGGCTGCAAGTGTAAAAAATGATAATGAGCAGATAATATATCAGCTTAAAAGAAGTTCCTTTATTTAAAAATTCTCTTTTATTACTAGATTTTCTAATTTTCACATTAATATCTTTTGGTGCATAGAATTCCAAATTCCTCCAATTTGTATCAAAGATGAGCCGAGGTGAAATTACTATTGATGATAATCAAATCAAGCCGGCTGCACTTTCCGCACCTGGGGATTGGGCAACAGAATATGAACGACAGTACAGTGGAGGTCAACAATGGGCTAACCAGTTTGCGAATGAGCAGGCAAGTACATACTTGATAAAGAGCTCATGAGAAAGTGCTATATTAATCTTTTTTGTATTGATCTATGACTTCTTCAATATTGAACACACTTGTTTAATTTGTTCTTTTTAGTAACAATGTTATTCAGTCTTCCATCTTGTTAGAGTGGATTAATTAGCTTTGGATGTTCTCAATCGTGGATATAGTTCTCTTTTGATGAAATTGTTTTAGTAAATTTCGAGTTTCTAGTTCCTGCTGAGTGCATGCAGAAGTCTCCTCTAGGAAAATAAATAGGTATCTGATCTATTTGTATTTTCAGCATTCTCATGGACCTCATGGATGGGCGAATGAGTTTGCTGCTGAAAGAGAGCTACAAGGATCGACAGAGGATGAATGGGTCAATGAATTTTCCAAGTTAAATGTCAATGACTGGTCTGAAGAATTTGAGCGCCAGGTGGCTGATGGAACATTGGGCGATTCTTCTTCTGAAAATTGGGCTAATGCGTATGATGAGTAAGTGCAATATTTTTTTCAGAAAATGATGGATAAAACTTTTAAAACTTTACTTCACCCATTTTAAAGTATTTTATTTTATTTTTATGTTAGGTTACTCCATTATTTAGTCTTTGCTTTTCTCTGTGATTATCTTCAGCATCTCTATTAGTGAAGTATGGCTGCATGTGTCTAATATATGTACTATTTTGTTGTACATCATCAACAAGTGTGTTCCCTTTGTACAGAAACATATTATTTTGTTGTAGTTATGTTGAAAAACAACTTTCTATAAAAAATGATGAAAAACAACTTCTATATTTGTCTTAAACCTACGACAATATTGTTTGAATTAAACTTGTCTCGTCAGTTGCTTTTCCATCAAATGTCCTTATATATTATTTTATTTTAATTAGAAACTTGTTTCATAACATTCTACAAATTTGTCTTGAACTGAATATTTTGAATTGAACTTGCAAATATACAGCTGCATTCAGAATTTAAGATACACACTTTTGCTTTGTGTGGAGTGATTTGCATTCTTGCTTGTTGTCATCCTCTTAAAAGAAACAATTTCAGCGTTAAATTATGCAAAACTATTGTGAAAATTTTGATGTGCAGGTACCTAAATGAGCAAGCAGCAGTGAGGCAGAAGTCAGAAACATCAAGGGGTGTATATGTGTTTTCTGATCTAAATCCTTATGTTGGCCATCCTAACCCCTTGAAGGAAGGGCAGGAACTGTTCCGCAGGGGACTTTTAAGTGAAGCGGTCCTTGCTTTGGAGGCTGAAGTTCTTAAGAACTCTGACAATGCTGAGGGTTGGAGGTTACTTGGTATGGCACATGCCGAGAATGATGATGATCAACAGGTGCAGATTATATCTCATTTTTGTTCTCCCTGAAACATGCGTCAATCTGATTCATTTGAAGTCCTCTCATTTCTTACCCCTGGTTTGTTTTTAGAGTAGCATGTATAATTTTTTAGCTTGAGATCTTTTAGCCTGCAAGTTCAGTGAGACTCTTTAGGCGTATATGAAATTGGGATTTTAACTTTATCAAATTCTTCACTTTCTAACTTTATTTTTTTGGGATTGCTGATATAGACTTTGGATTTCTGGTAACTCGTATATGTTCTTATCACAGGCTATTGCAGCCATGATGCGTGCACATGAGGTTGATCCAACAAACTTGGAAGTATTACTCTCTCTTGGTGTGAGTCATACAAATGGTTAGTAACTATGAAGTCGAAGGCCAATGGAACAATTTTTCTCTGATTTCTCGTTAATTTTCTTTGGATTATTATTATTCAACTTGTATATTCATAAGATAGGTTCACAACACACATAATTGCTACATGTATAGATGTCTTTATATTCACATGATTATAGGATTTCCCTCTTTTGTCAATTAAAAAAGTATCTAATTGGTGAATTTATGGGCCAAGGCTTATTTTGGACCATCATAGACATATTGCGGACAAATTTACAGTTATGCTCCCCACCTAAGCTGCATACGGAGACACCCAAACTCAATCCCAGGGAACAATCAAGCTTCAAAGGGTCTTTCTATCTGGGATTCTTCTGGCTCTGTGTTTTTACATCAAGATTATGTATTTTTGTATTCTCTTCTTGTGACAAAGACGTATTTACTTTTGTTTATAAATTTTCCAGAGTTGGAACAAGCAGCTGCATTGAAGTACCTGTACAGTTGGCTACGCTACCATCCCAAATACGGGAATATTATCCCTCTAGATCAACCTGAAAATCTGTATTATGCTGACGTAAGGGACCTTTTCAGCTGCATACATACACAAGCACACACAGCAAATCTGTATATGCAAATATCAATTCGGTATTTATGATTGTGCTTAGCTCTACTAATTGACATCATAGGCAAACTTTTCATTATCTGTGTCGGCTTAGGACCTGATCTGATTGCCTTCATATTGTTTTTATTTGTTGAAACCTATGGATGGAAGGATATTCATTCTGGTGGTTCTGTTTTTGGTGGAATAGGTGGCTAGGATATTTAATGATGCAGCTAAACTGTCACCTGATGATGCTGATGTACATATAGTGCTAGGAGTGCTGTACAACCTATCTAGAGAATATGACAAGGCCATTGAAGCTTTTCAGACAGCTTTGAAACTCAAACCACGGGATTATTCACTCTGGAATAAGCTTGGTGCAACACAAGCGAACAGTGTCCAGAGCTCTGATGCAATTTTGGCTTATCAACAGGTAACTTGCTCATGTCTGATTTTTGGACCATTTAACTTTATACAATAGGTACAATGAGGTATACGAGTAGGATGTGCACAATAGCCTCAGCAAGCTAAGATCTTAGCTGTGCCATTTAGTAAAACAATTGGTTCACAAGCTCATGAAGAACTGTGAATGAAGACAACACTGGACTAAATAACTAAGAATGAATATTTATATTATTATTATTAGTTGCAATGTAGATCATCTGAAAATAGAAAAACATATGGCTTTTACAGCTATTATATGTTGGTTCCTTTGCATCTCCTGAAATTGCTTGTGGAATTTGAAAAGAACTTACTATGATATGGACCCATGATAAAAAAAAAAAGATAAAGGTATTCAATTGAAAGTATACTGTTGGAATGTGAACGTTGCTAACTTTTTCGTATCTTTTATCTTATAGTTGTAGTGGTGGTTACTTATTTTAGTTGATGAAGAGAGCTATTGATTTTGTTTATTTGTGTTGTGCATATTAGACCGCATTGTGGTTATGCTCATTCTGCCAGCTCCAGTCCCCCAACCCCCACCAAAGAAAGATTGAGCTTGGTTCAATAATATCTTTCAAGTTTCTAAATTCTCAATTTGTTGTTTTTTAGGCTCTAGATTTGAAGCCTAATTACGTGCGTGCATGGGCAAATATGGGTATCAGTTACGCCAATCAGGTATTGTCTAGGCCTGATTTCAAGCAAATTAAAACATACCAAATATATCGCGATTATGTATGTGTCTATCCAAACTTCATATAGAATATTTGCACCGAGATGTGATGCTTTCTTTGGATAACAATCTCTATTGGTTTACCAATCCATGGTATTCATTCAAGTATTTTTTTTTTTTACACGTTCAGGGTATGTACGAGGATTCAATTCGTTACTATGTCCGTGCATTGGCTATGAATCCAAAGGCTGATAATGCCTGGCAATATTTGAGAATCTCATTAAGGTAATTTGCTTGATTAACAAATAAGTCTTTTTTTGACTGCCCTGTATATATTTGAATTGCATCTCAAATATTTGCCTTTTGTTATACAGCTGTGCATCAAGGAATGATATGCTGGAAGCTTGCGACTCGAGGAATCTAGACATTCTGCAGAAAGAGTTTCCCCTGTGATACTAATATGATCATTCTTATAAAGTCTAAGCTCAATCGGTAACTTTATTCTCCGCATGGCTTAAAGCTATACATGGCCTGATCTGTAATTTTTCTTTTGTCTATTTATGTCGATCAGCCTCTGGTTCACCATTAGCTTCAACTTTCTCAAGAGATGAAAAATCAAACAGTGTGCGATAATTTACTTCTCAAAATTTTTACTGATGGTCAATATTTGTACATTGCCAAACGAAACAATAAAGATAGCAACATGAATAATGCTCACAAGAATGTTGATTAATCAAAATAAGTCGATGAAAGAGGAGTTGTTTCAGTTAGTGTTTCTGTTTTGATTGTCTTACAGAGTTTCTTCCATTGAAGTTCATTACTAAACTTAGGTTTATGCAAATGCTAAATTGTACTAGGTTAGAAATAGAAATGCAATTTCACTTCAAACATTTTTACTGACTTGGGCCTTTTTAGCAAAATTTGTGGTGTTGTATTTTTTCGTTTTCTTGCATTTGTATGAAAAATGAATAAAATGGAAATAGAGCGTTATATGTTGTGCTAAAAGGTAATTACGTACAAAGGAGAACTGTGACTGATTTGATATATCAGTATTCACATTCGGATTTACAATGTGGAGGTATGCACAACATGCATCTTTCTCCTTTTTTAGGGTACAACATGCATCTCTTTTTGATGATTACTTGCGAGCTAAAAAACAGCCTCCGCAAAGTACATGTGAAATGCAAATGTTGGGTGGCCCACAGTGGTCCCCGCTAAAAAGGGTAACCGGGGACTTGGGAGCACCTTAAGAAAATGCTTGGGCTGGGTTTTTTTTGAGCAAAACACAAAAACACCCTCTATGCTTTGTTTAACTCCCAGAAATCTCCTGTATTATTTTAACTTTCAAAAAATTCTCTGTGATTTCAAATAAGTATCAAATACACCCCCAAAAAAGAGAGTATGTTTCAAACGCCAAAATTTTAAGTATTTGTTCACATTTTTTTATATGACAATTTTACCCTTGACATCGAAAGACAAAAATACCATCTATGTTTTGTCTAACTCCCAAAAAAATTCCTATGTGTCATTTTAAATCCCCAAAACCCCCCATGTGTTTGATTTTATATACTACACTCGACCCAAGTAGTATATACTTAATTTTTCAAAAAGAATAAATAAATTTTAAAAAAAACAAACACATAGGGGTAATCTTATCATTCCACCAAAAGTCAAAAATAAAATTATAAGTATATACTACATGGGTCGAGTGTGGTATTTAAAATCAAACACATGGGAGTTTTTTAGAGTTAGACAAAACATAGGGGGTATTTTTGTCTTCTGCTCGTTTTCTTTTTAACCTTTTGTGTTGCATTATTTTTTAGTAGAGCCAAAGATCTGAATCCATTTGCATATTTAGTTACAACTTTTTTTGCTTTCATTTTTTCTCCAAATCATTTGCAGATTCTACCTCGTAAATCACAAAAATAAAGATGAACTTGTTTCATTGGAACTGCTGTCCAGAATTATAGAATATTGAATAAGATGTATAAATGAGAAAGTGGCACAATGAGGAAGATGAGAGGGAAAATAGCGGTTGAATGATTAGGTGTTCTTTTTTTTTTTTTTAGAGGGCATGTTTGTCTGGTGTTTGGGAAAGTACTTTGAGAGACTAATAGATGTTTGTGAAATAATTTCGATTTGCATAATGTTGTTTATTTGATTTTTTAGAGAGTAATTTGAGAAATAAAGTAGGCGTATATTTTTTTGAATAATTAGGTCATAGATGTAAGATGTGTAATACTTTATGTCAAATCAGAGTAGAATTTGTATATCTTTTGTTTAGATATAAAAAATTGTTGTTTGTTTGACTTTTGAGAGAGTAGTTTGAGAAAATTGACACGAATTTTTTTGGAAAACGCCAAACAAACGTGCCCTTAGTATTTCTCATTTTTTGGATTAATTTTAAATGGAGTTAAAGATTTTAGTTGAAGACATTGTTTGGTCTAAATTATTAGGAATTGTCAATTTATGGTACAAACATACATATTTTTCATTTTTTATTTTGATTTAAATATAAAATATATAATTTAAGATACGAATCGGATCAGGCAAAATTCGTATTTGCTCCATACATTTTGTAATACAAATCTTTTTAATAGGATACAAATCCTAATAAATCGGATCAAATTCGAATTGAAATCCGCCCCAGTGACAGCCTAGGCAAGTTTATACGAAGGATTAACAATAGATTAAGAAAGAAGAAGCAGTGCATGAAGATGATTGCCCAAAACATTTCCTTAAATCTGACGCGTCTCAATCTTGTACACTTCAACTCGACTCCGACAATTTACATCCTCAAGTTTCTCTCTAAATCATTAGTAGGATAAGGTTGTGATGGAAAATAACGGGTACAATTGCAAAAAAAAAAAAAAAAAATTTAGAGAACAATCATTATCACTTAATCAAGTATATTTTAAATTATATAAATATAATCAAACAATCACTAGTATTAAACTAAGAAAAAAACTCATATAAGTGACAATTGAACTTATGCCAACTGGATATGACCTGATTGACAATTACAAAAAAAAAAAACAAATTGAAAAAACATAGGTAAAATTGTAAAAAATGTTTCAAATTAATTAGTGATTTTGGATTTTCGTCCCAAGCTATATCATTTAGCCAAATTCGTCCCATAATTTTATATTATTTTGGAATATCGTCTCATTTGCCACATGATTGCTTACGTGTCATGATGTGGCAAATTTAAGCATAAACAATTATATAAGATTGTAGAATTCATCCCAAACTAATTACAAATTTTGATTTTTCGTCCCAAACTAATTACAAATTTGGATTTTTAGTTCCAAACTATATCAACACCCAGACTTTCTTCCCGTAATTGAATTGACATGGGTAAAAAGAATTCGTTCCAAACTAATTATGAATATTTATTATTTATTAATTAAAAAAATACACAAATTTTTCCTAATAAACTGAGATATGATTTTTTTCACAAAAGCGCATGGGGATTTAAAAAATTCATACTATTTTTCTTAAAAAAAAGTTAATGGCAATTTATTTCAATGTAATATTCATAATGTTCAATTTACATCCCTGTGTTATGATAATATGACAGTTTACCGCAATGTGTTGTGATAAATGTGGCAATTTACCTCCTGTATTATAATAAATGTAGCAATTTATCCCCTTGTTATAAAACACTTTGCATACCCACTCTCAATTTATGCAATTGAATTACACTCTCCGGTTCAAGGGGATGAAATACTTTTTCAAAATTTTCACAGGGGATAAACTGCTCTTTTTCAAATTACAGGGGGTAACTTGAATATTATTAATATTATAGTGGGTAAATTGCCATTAGTTCTTAAAAAAGTAAAAGATGAATCGTCATTTTTATTAAATTAAAAATTTAATAATTGACTAAATTCATGCAAAATGACAAATTGTGAGACAAAATTCGACGAGTTAATATAGTTTGGGACCAAAAACCAAAATTTGTAATTAGTTTGGGACGAATTCTGTAATCTTGTATAATTGTTCATGCTAAAATTTGCCACGTCGTGACACGTAAACAGCCATGTGGCAAGTGAGACGATATTCCAAAAAAATATAAAATTACGGGACGAATTTGACTAAGTAATATAATTTGGAACGAAAACGAAAATCCAAAATCACTGATTAATTTGAAACGTTTTATGCAGTTTTGTCAAAAAAATACTATAAAGACACAGTGCTTTATTAATTGCAGCGTACGGCCCATCAACTGAAACTTTTAGACACGTCCCTATGCCGCACGCCTGTGTGTTCCTATCAATCTTTCTATATATATATGTTCTATCACAGGAATAAATAAATAAATAGGCAAATAAAATCTTAGGGCCTGTTTGTTTGGCGTTTGAGAAAGTAGTTTGGGAGAGTAGTGGAGGTTTGTGAAATAATCTCGATTTGCGTAATGTAGTTTGTTTGGGTTTTGAGAGAGTGATTTGAGAAATAAAGTAGGTGTAGATTTTTTTGGAAAAGTTGGGTTGTAGGTGTAAGATGTGTAGACTTTATGTCAAATCATGTTTATTATGTGAGATAAATTGTGTAAGAGATAAGATACTTTATGTCAAATCAAAGTAGATCTTGTATAGGTTTTGTTTAGAGATAAGAAAATTGTTGTTTGTTTGGCTTTTGAGAGAGTAGTTTGAGAAAATTAATGGATGAAAAATTTATTTCGGAAAATAGAAAACTTGTTTGTTTGGCATTTCCCAAACACGAAAAAATTCTGGGAAATGCCAAACAAACAGGCCCTTAATTTTTATTACTCCTATATATATATATATAAATAAAATTTCAATAATTGTACTACTCGCTAGGCAGGAATATTAAATATTGATGAATCTTCCCAAACCATTCCATTCCGGTGGGGTTCTCGATTGTCCACTCCATTTCACTTCTCCCTCTATCATTAATTCTACCTCCGAGTCAGCAAACGGTTTATTTGTAATCATTCAGTCAAAATTAATAGGTTTATTATTTTCTACTATTATTAATCAGTTTCTAATTATTAAAAAAAAAATTAACAAGTTTATGTTGAATTAGCACAAACACATGTAACTTTTGAAAGTTACACTTTTGTTTAAGCTCTAATACATATGTTGTTCTCAAAATTTAAAGTAAGAAAAATCTATACGCGGCGTAACAACTTTTGAAACTCACGTTTCTAGAATTTTCTTCTTCAGAATAATCACATCACATATCTCTAAAAAGGAAAATTAAAAATAATAATCACATCACACATAGAGTATTACTGTACTGCTAAAATAATAAAAAATTATTTAATGAAGGAATTTCACGTAAATTAAAAATTTAAAAGCAGAATTAATTATTTATATATATACTTATAAGTTTACATAACTTATATACCGTACGAAGAAAATAATTTGTTGAATTAATACATGTCATGATTTTAATTAGTTAAATAAAAGAATTGAGAATCCAATATATACTTGTACGCAAATTAAATGATTGATGTAAGAAGGGTGATTGACGAATGACGACTGTCCTGATGGGGGTTTTGAGGTATGTTGTTTTTCAGCTTTGGCATCAGTAGCTAGCATTAAAACTGTACGTTGCTAATTTATTTACACACGAAAGATATTTTTATATATATATATATATATATGCATTAATATTTTCCTTAACTATATAAGTAGTAATTCAATATATGTTGCTTCTCCTTTCCCCTTTCACTTTGGATCTATCATTTCAACAGTCAATTGAATGATTGATTACATGTCTTTCGGAATTTTTATTATTTTGTCAAAAAAAAAATCGACTATATGCAATCCAAACATCAAATAAATGTTGCTATTTCCACGAGCCAAGTTGGGCATTAATTCATGAGTCTGGTCTTTTTAAAATGTAAAGTAACTTTATATGTATGCTTCTAATTTCAAACTTGAGTGGACACTTTTCTTGAGTTGCCATGACATTAATATTGGGATGCATGGATTGATAGACTACTTTTGCTAGTATATATTTATATATACTCTTCATTTCACAATTTAAATAATTATATATTTATACATGTAAAATAATATGGGGTTTTCAAGCTAAATTATGTCTTCACTAAGTTTCGATTACTATCCAGAAAGAGTACATAGAAATAATTAAGATTAATTTTGAGAGGAAAACTATAAGGGCCTGTTTGTTTGGCGTTTCCCAGAATTTTTTCGTGTCTGGGAAATGCCAAACAAACATGTTTTCTATTTTCCGAAATAAATTTTTCATCCATTAATTTACTCAAACTACTCTCTCAAAAGCCAAACAAACAACAATTTTCTTATCTCTAAACAAAACCTATACAAACTCTACTTTGATTTGACATAAAGTAACATATCTCTTACACAATTTATCTCACATAACAAACATGATTTGACATAAAGTCTTACACATCTTACACCTACAACCCAACTCTTCCAAAAAAACCTACACATACTTTATTTCTCAAACCACTCTCTCAAAACCCAAACAAACAACATTACGCAAATCGAGATTATTTCACAAACCTCCACTACTCTCCCAAACTACTTTCCCAAACGCCAAACAAACAGGCCCTAAGATTTTTGATAATTAAGAAGTTACAATGTATCGAATCATTAAAATCTCTTAAAACATATATACAATTTCTTACTTATAAATATAGTTTAATCACCTCATGAGCAGTTCGGTTTCCTTCCCTTAACACATTCAATTACGAAATTTTCAAGTGCTTGACCTCTACAAAACAATTCAATTTGCATAGAGTAGGATGCATGTTGCTAAGAGATTTGGCATTTTTAAACTTTTAGTTTATTTGGACTTACCTTTTTTTTATATAAAAAAAATGGGTTCATATATATTATTAATTAATCTTAACACTAATGTAATTAAACACTCAACTAGTCAACTTGGATCTCATCGATGATAGTATAATAAAGGAATATTGAACAAAGTATTAAAGAGCATAATCTGTGTTTGGACTTTGCATCGAAAGAGTTGAACTTAATCGTTTCCTCGAAGAATTCAATAGATGTTTGTCAAGGGCATGCTTGCTACAAAACCTTAAAAACATTATAAGTAAACTAATACTCCTATATACTACGAGTATTTTTTATTTAGTAGTATATATATATATCTAATTAGTTAATTTTCTGGCAGGCATTAAAAATTTTGCCACGCAATTTATGCTATTTCTGTCTCCTTCACAGCACACACAACACACACTAATTTGGGACCGCCAAACGCATAAAAGTAAAATTAATTATGTAAAGAAATCAAAGAAGATGCCCACTAATCACCAATTATTTTAAAATAATTCACAAGAGAATATCCATCCTAGCTAAAAGCAGCTATTTAATTCATTATAATGGTAATCTTGCTTTGTTTTACTATCATTAATTAAGTGATAAAAATTAAATGTCAAAGTCAGGTTTGAGGTGTTAGCTAGATTCCACATGATATAGTGTGACATTAGTAGATGTTATTTGTTGTATTATTATGTATTAATTAATATCTCTATAAAGTAGTTGTATTAATGGCATTCGAAGGGCCGGAAGGGTGGAAAATAGAACAAATTGAGAGACACATTTGAGGAAGCAGGGATCTCGGACTCTACACTTTTTGCTTCTAATTTTGCTCTAGATTCCTTTTTATATTCTAGTATATACATTAACAACTTTCTTAGGTCAAACAGTATGGAATATTGAAAATTTCAAAGTATACTCATTTCATATAATTATTAATATTGAAGACAGTATCTATTGGAATAAGTAATTGTGACAAATGAACGATTTGAAGATCTAAGTATATTTTAATACTTGTAATCTATTTTGTCGATCCTTCTGTTAAGTCTTTTGTATTAAGCATGATGGAAATGTACGTATGAACTTTTTCTAAACTAAACAGATAGAAAATAATACTCCCTCCGTCTCATTTATTTTGCTCCCTTAGTATGGTCAATTGATTTACTTGACTAAATTTATAAATATAATAAATAATTTAATTAATATATTTCAATAATAAGTTGATAATATCATATGATACCATATATATCAATATTTAAAAAGTTTAATACACCACAAATGAGACGGAGGGAGTATTATAGAAATGGGACATTTTTTACTAGGAGATTTTCTTAGACCTTGTGGGTTTTTTCAACCACAGGATCTAAGAGATCTGGTCTAATTATGAATTTTTCGCTTAAAATATTCTAAGAGAAAAATTCACCTCAAAATTAAATTCCTTGTTGAATTCATATTTATTTAAACCTATCTATATGATATGGTGAGAATAAGATGCACTCAAAGAGTCTTGAGCTTTTTGTTTATGCTTTTGGAATATTCAAAGAAAACCATATGTCTCATATAAAATAGTGTTATGTACGTAACCTTAAACTCAATTCAATCAAATTCATCTAATTCTATAACAAGTATATTATAGTTGTTATATAATCTAGGAGTATGTCATAAATCGAGTATATTGCAGTAATCACATAATTAACACTTTAACAAAGATATTTTAGATATTATTTTAATTAAATTCATTTTGTAAGTTATACAATAACCTTTATCTATCTTCCAAATTAAAAAGAATATATGCTGATAATAATTACATTTACATTGTCCTTCCAAATGAGTTTTCGTCAAACCCATAAAACCATCAAAATCTATTCAGAAACTCATACTCAAACTCTTTAAACCTATAAAACATTGATTTGACACCTACCACCTACTTTTTTCCACAAATTTCACTAAAAAAGACATTGATTTGACACCGACCATCTACTTTTTCCCTTAAACCCCAACATCCAAACCCAATCCAAGTGGGGTTTCAACTTATTCAAACCACAAAATCCAACAGCAAAAACCTATCCAAATGAGGTCTCAAAGATTTCATCGAAACCACCCAAACCATTTTTTTTAAACCGAGACCCGCGAAACCGAGCCAAAACCCATCCAAATAGACCCTTACTTCTTTCTCATTATCTATCTCTTTTCTTTCAAATTTTTCAATAACTCTCTCTCAAAAAAAAAAAAAAAAAAAAAAGATAAAATCGATAGCTACAATTAAACAAGATCAAGGACCCTACAGAATTATCACATCGATCTCTTCTTGTAGGAGTATAATTTTTCAAACAACCTTTTTCCATTGACTAAAACAAAACTTAATAGTATTCATTAATTATCATCTGTAAGAATCAAAAGAACATTCTTTTTAAATACATACAAACCTAGCTAGGAAATTAATTTCTTTCTGAAACTTTGATAAATAAATAAATAAAAGAAATGTAACTAATTAACTGAGTACTGAGTAGTATAATAATCATACTCCATATATAGAAATAGAATACGTACATGCGTGCGGTATGAGGCAAAATTATTATTATTATTATTATTATTATGTATAAATAAAAGGCAGCACTGTGTTGCGTGGGCGTCAAAACTATAGCTAGTAACCATCTTATCACTGTCAGAACAATTAATTGTACTCATAGCTACAATATATATACATTAAATAATAATAAAATAAATAAGCAAAAACCCTTTTATATATATAAACTACTGTAAATATTATTATTATTATTAACCTGGCCTTTCTCTTTCTCTAGTCAGAAGTATTGCATCATTCCACTGAATAACAAGATTTCAGGATCTTTCATTGCCATATTTTGGACCTGAAAACTATAAAAGTTTTTACTAATACGTAACACTACAATTTTCATATATACAGATTTTACATCGAGTAATTGGTAGTATTCTTCTTCTAATTAAAACTCTTTTTAGTTTTTTAGATTGATTTTTAATCAGGGTTGAGTCAAGATTAGACAAAACCCTTACATGGGAGGGTCGGTCAGGTATATAGATTGCATAGACACATACATATAGTATCAGGCCCGCCGATCGGAGATGCCGCTTGAGAGAAGCCATAACTAATTATAGTATAAAAAAGAAATTAAAATTATATAGAGTAATTGGTGGTCCTTGAAATTAAGGTAGACACGAGAGAGATGCCATTGCTAAGTTGAAGGAAAGGAAATGTGTGTTAAGGGGGGCAACAAGAGATTGAGAACTTTGATGGTTTTGTTGCTGAGGGGACAAAAAGGCTGAATTTAAGGCAATAAATATGGGCAATATATCATACTATTAAAGACAACCAATTACTAGTAACATGTATGTATGTATACATATATACGCGCGCGAGGGGTACGTACTACTTTAATTCTTGCATAAATCAAGATTAAGATCCTCTTCTCCTGAAAACACCACAATGAATTAAATTAATGGAGACACAACACAAAGACATGCAAGAATAAATTATATAGTGCAACCGCTGCATCACGTCATCATGTACACGTGGTGCAACCAATCAATACACTTCTCACATGTGAAGTAAAAAGCCACGTCAACTATGTTCTCCAAAAATATAGAATTTGAAAAATGGGTTCGAGTATATATGAACATCCAACTAAGTAGTCTTTTAGCACTTTCCATCATCCACCAACTAGGTACGTATTAGTTATAACTTTTTTCTTTCCCTTAAAAAGTATAGCTAAAAGCAAATATATATATATATATACTAGTTGATAAGAATCAATCATAAAGTGCTAGATAGCCTATAATATTCTAGTAAGTAAATATATATAGTTGAACGAGAAAGAGATGAAAATTAAAGCTTTATTAGCAATTAATAAAAATGAAAAGGGATTAACCAAACCATGCACCACAAACAAAATGACAAACAGCCCTAAACAAGATAATGGTAGTTTATCCTTTTTAGTGGAAATATATATATATATATATATATATATATATAGTTGATCGAGTAATAAATTTATTAAAACCTCCATATAGCAATCCATTAAAGGCCGAATATATATATATATATATATATATATATATATATATATATAGGATTAATTAAGTCTTTCATAAAATCAATACTAGTATAAGAATCATTACAAAAACAAAGTCTAATTCTCCAAAAAAAAAAAAAAAAAAAAAAGAAAAAGGTACAATGATGAACAGCATTAGCTAGAAATAGTATAAGAATAAAAACCTCAAGTTTTAGCAATCCAAATCCGGGAAGAAGTGGTTCTCAATTTCCCTGCACGATTCTAATTCCAACTTGGAAAATAGGGTTAGGGTTTTCCTTCCTTGGTAATTAATTCGATGATATATATATATATTATGGTTGGTTGGTTGGTTGGAATTAATAATTATTTCCAGGAAGAAACAGAGAAAAGGGGTTGATTTTGCCAGCCCAAGAAGCAAGCATCATTAAGCACATGAAGGTGATAGCCTTCGGAAGGGTAATGAAGTCTCAAGAGAAGTTTGGCCTGCGAAAGAGCAAAAGGACTCAACGGAACGTTCATAAAACCCGAAGTACTCCTCAGCATCACCTCCCACCATCTGAACCTCTCATGCCTACATTCTTCATGATCACCCCACGACGACACCATATCCACTATCTCCCTCCCCATCCATACCTGCTCCACCTCCAACCTCTCCCTGCTATTTGGCGGCAACGTCGCCTCCAGCGAATCGAATATCGCCGCGTAATGATCTATCGCCTCCACAAACCTCTCCTCAAATATCGCCTGGTTATGGCTGGCCTCCCTCTCCCCCACCGTAAAAACCCTGGGCCCCATGCCCTTTATCTTACGCAGAAATAACCGCAGCTTATCCCGATCCTTGAGCAAACGCTGGAGATAGTGCACGCAGTTCACGGCTAGGGTTTCTTCAGGCAACAACATTATTGACGAAAACGAAACAGGGTCCACAACCGGGTGGAATTGGAACCTAAGCCCCAACGAGTGAGCGAACTTGGCTAGCCGATCGCCCGTCCTACGGAGGGTATTTATGTCATTCCCTGTCCCCGTGATGCGGAGGGTTGGGGTCGGGTACCGCTCCGCCAGGGCTTGCATTAGTGGGGGCCACTGGACGCCGTGCATGATGTCGAAGTCCAGGATGTGGATGCTTTGGTGGCCGTCGATTGCTTCCAGTATTGCTTGATTTGCGGTTAGGTGAGTAAACCTAATGTATGGGGTTACTTGGTTTAGTGACAAGTAAGCAGACTGAAGCTCGTTTGAACTCAGTTCGTTGGTACTGTTGGTGTTGGTAATTGAGGTGCTAGGAATATTGTTAATATTAATAATAATATCCCTGTTTGGGATATTATTATTATTATTAATGTAAAAATGATCAGTGCGGTTGAGGCGGAGGGAGAGGGCTTTGGTGAATTGATGGACTAATCTTTCGGTGGAGTCGCCGTAGGGTGAGGAGTTTGTAGAGAGAATGGAGATGAGGCGATGAGCGGCGGAGAGATCCGAACGAGAGATGAGCTCGGCGCAGCTGATTAGTAGCTGACGCATGTGGATTATTGGCGGTGATATTAATGATGAGGTGAAGCTCCTACGCTGCTGCTGCTGCTGGTATGGATCTACTAATTCCTCCTCCTCCACTTGTTCTTCATGATGATGATGATGGGATGAACCCAACATATTCATTCTTATTATTATTAATTAATTAGTGTGACGATGATGAAAACGTACCAATCACCAATATATATATATATATATATATATATAACTGAATTAATGGTCCACCCTCAAGATCGATATCGATGTAGAGTATTACTTATTACAAAATTCACAAACCCTAGTGAGAGAGAGACAAAGACAAAGAGAAAGAGAATTTATTTTGATTTATATATGTATGCATCATCAACTTTTTGGAGAAAGAGGGAGTTATAATGATATGGTGGTGGTGGTGGTGGAGAAGAAGAAGAAGAAGACTTTTAATTTGGATTGAATGGAATCTTGAAATCAATGAATGGGGAAATTAAAGGTAGTGAGGCTTTTATTTGTTGGGCGCCATAAATGTGAATAGGTGCAATAAATAATGTGGATCATGCTCACCATTTTATATGAAATACGAATATATGATACCATTTTATATATATGCTTATTGAAAAACCAAAAGTTTAAAAATCAATTTCTTATTTCATTTGAAAAAATAAAATCTTATTATCAGATATTCCAACAAAAAAAATAAAAAAAAAATTGGAGCTTGTATCGAAGGACCAAGAGGGTATATATATCACAATGCTTATCTTGTGAACGATCGAATTACTTGAAGGAAAGAAGATATGATCAACTTACTAATAATAGGATAATTTTCCATATTTAAATTATAGAATGAAGTTTTAAGCTTCTCATGTACACGTTTTTGTATTTAAAAAAAATGAAGATATTAATTTAAAATAAAACCTAGTTAATTAATAAACAGTTTATAATTCAACGAAAAAGTCAAATTAAACTCAAAAAATTAGTACATGTCCTTCGACTGGTTTACTTCCATAATTACACACAAAAAATACATACTACAAAGGAATTTTTTCCTAAAATGCAAGATACTTTCGATTTTATGCGAAATCTACAAGAAACTATCATGTGAGGTTTTTTTTTTCTTTTTTTGAGATATACACATTACATTAATCATCAAATCATAAATCTATCCGAAATTAATTAAATTACAATGAAAATAACTGCCAACCAACTAGTATTAAACTAAAAGAAAATTCACATAATTAGTGTGGATTGAATCCATGACCTCTTAGTCCCGCGATCTCAGCCTCACCAACTGGCTACATCCTCATTGACACCATGTGAAATTTTTATTGTATAGAATTTCTCTTGTACTTTTAAAAACTCTACACGAAATCCCCAACATGTGTAAAATAGGTCGTTTCAGTAGACTTGTTTCAAAAACTAATTTCAAAATATTTTATGTGAAGTTATATGGACCAACATGAAATATTTTTAAAAATGATTTCTTAAAATATATCGATCTAAAAGGACCGAGAAATTATATTTTTAAAAGTATAAGAGGACTCTATGTAATAAAAAATTCACAAGATAAATTCGTACTGATTTAATATAACACATGAGAGCATCTTGCATATACATACCCCCAATAAATTTACATAAAACAGTCGTGAGTAGCAACAATACCTATGCCCTGACCCACATAGTCAATTAAGTAGTAAATGTTGTTTTTATAGTGCAGAATAAAATTATGATAAAGTAAAACTAATTGCAAGGGTTTTGTGTGTAATGTGCAACGTAACTAATTAGGTGTGTCTAAAGTGATTATTCTTATATATTGAAAAATTAAAATTGGGAGTAATTTTCTTTGGTTTTGCCGAACACTCTCACACACAAAAACATGTATAAAACAAACAAAGTGTGACCACGGCATTAAGGTTGGGAGGAAAACCATAGTTGCCGACATACATGCCTGCTTTAAGAGATTAAAAAGAGAATATTTGCAAATTCTTCAGAATTTATCATATATATATATATATATATACCAGTCTCCAATTAATAAATTCCAAATGGAAACTCCAAGCTTGTATTAATTATTTCTATAGAGTGTGTTTTGAACTTTGAAGAATTTTCTTTATTATATCCAAGTACATCCTATTGGTAATTTTCTTTATTATATAATTTCTACTTAAAGACTTTTTTTTTAATACAATACACATGTATATTTGTGTAACGTTGAAATGATGTACAAGATAAATGATTTTTTTTTGTCTGGAAAATATTGATGTGTTAAGTGGGAGTTAGCTATTGCTACATTTAGATCTTAAATTAATTTCAGTATCGGTTGGATCAGATGTCATGTGCATGTTTAGTTATCAATTTTCTTTATATATAAAAATAGCTTTTAGATGCTTTTGCGAATTTAGTTTACTCCGCATTTAAGAGAGTACTATTTTGGATAATCCTTCCAAAAACAAATGTGAGATATTCTTGGCACAAACAATTGATAATTGTGCTATCTAACAATTATGTTATTATTCAATATCGAATATTTATGTTATCAAATCAATACATAAGTCAGATACGTTCAAGGAGGAGGGACTATCAAAATACATGAAAATAAATATCTATATTTCTCCATATATTACTTTTTTGTTTTTTTTTCTTTCTAATATATATTGGTTAGTTAATTGCAAAATATATAATTGAGTGTGGGGTGTTGAAAAAGGGTAGTTGTGGAGTGTGAAAAGGTTAGGACATGAACAAACTTATAGCAAGAACACGCAAAGCTTTTAATGTGTCGAAAGCTACTTGGCACAAGCATGGTACACTATAGATGCCTAATATTTATATATATACTGACAACTCTCATTTTTTTTTCCTTGTTCGTCTATTTGTTGGATTCCCCCTCTCCTTTATGGGTTTTCATTTCATTAGTCTTGGATGGGATATATAGCAAAATTGACTGCCCTCACCCACGTGCCTTGCCAACTTTGTACGCCAAACACGCCTTTGTTAAGATACTACTCCAAACCCTTTCTTTTTACTTTCCCACATTCTATTTTTTCATATTTAATTATTGGACTCTTTGTATATATATTGGGGATAAATTGTTTTTGCAATTTACACCCAACTTTGCAATATTGACACTTTGTACCTTTGAATTGAAATTCTTTGACAATATAGTAGGCATGCATTTTGCATCCCCATCCCAATATATACAATTCTAGGGTGTAAAGTGTCAATATTTTAACTGCCAAATAAGTGTATTTTTGAGATGTCATTTGCTCGCTCTATGTATTGCTTGAAAAACTATACCATGGCCATAAACCCGATAGATTTCAACTAATTGACTTAATAATCAGAAGAAAAGGGGACAATCTTTCCTGGGAGGCGATGAATATATGATCACATCATAAACTTTATTCAATTACTATCAAAATATAAAAAAAAAAAAAAATTACTATTAAATCAAATAAACACTCACATTAAATATGGTTAAAGGTTATATATCACTTTGTATAAATCCATATATAATCAATAAAATTAACGAAAAATAAAGTTCCACATGCATGCACAAATTTAACTTTATATATAATTTCTTATAATTAAACGGAAAGTAATATAGAAAGCGATCTTAAAATTAAAGAAATATATAAGAGCGCGCATATTAAAATGTGGAAGCAAACAAATGAGAAGAAAACAGGGTGAGTACATTAATCGTAATAGAGGATGAAAGATCCTCTTCATTTGCTAAGCCCATTTGTGGTAATCTGAAACTAACTAGGTTTGCTGGGATTCTCTCAAGACAGAGACTTTCATACCTGCCCTTCCAATTAGATCCATAGACTTGGTCAATTCATTTCATTTAATCTTTTAGTCATTTGACACTCATGTCCCAGGATATATATATACCTAGAGTTCTTAGATTTAATCCGTATTTGTGTGGATTTTATTCTAATTTATTGTTATTGTTGTTGATATTTATTCTTTGTATTTGGACATAATTAATTAATTTTGATATAATAATAATAATATATTATTGAATAAATTCTGATGTAATAAATATGTATCTCAACAAATCCTTATTCAAAGCCTTTACTTCACAGGCTCATTTAAAGGTCAAAATGATTGTCACTTCAAGTATATTGATCATTTTTTTCTTTTAACTTGGTCACTAAATTATAGTTAAAACAACTATTCACATTTAAATTTTTTCTTCTTCTCAAAATTATCTCTTTACATTTTTTACTCTCTGCTCTTTAACTTTATTTGTTATTTTTAATTAAATCGGCTCACATTTTAAAATAAATAATATATTTGTAATATTATTTCTAGAAAAGTAATGATTGATAATTAGCATTGTCATCCTTTAAGAACAACTAACTACGTGTTGAATAAAATGTCTATTATATATATATATATATATATATATATATATATATTCGCTTGCAAATGATATTTCACGGATTTTAATTTTTTATTTCATTAACTACAATGTAAAGTTTTCCTTTTTAATATTTATGTGACTTATCAAATTACATTTCTTATACTTGTGATAGTTTTAAACATTGAAGTGTTAATATATGCGACATTATACAAATATTCTTATTAAATTATTTTTGAAATAATTTTAACTTGATTATTTATTGATTTGTTAAAATCTATATAGGTTGGCTGGTCATTCATTACCAGGGGTAAAAAAGAATTATGGACGGCAAAAGTATTGAATAATAAATACTACTAGTAATATTTTTGTATGAGATGCTAAGAATTCTGAGCCGCTGCAACTAACCTGAATTTTTCTACAGAATGATTCTGTGCCACAGTTTTTCATTCCCAAGGAACAAAAACAACGTATGTAATTATGCTTTTGTAATAAATGTAGACTTGTGATGACAATTGATTATTTCACTTCTGATTATTTATAATTGGAACTCATCCACCTTCAAATCTCCAAATTGAAATTTGAAGATATAAAGGTGAAATCATTTTTCCACCCACTTTTATAGTATTTGATGAATTTGGAGGAGGGACTAAAATGCAAACTCCAAATTAGGGACTTCCGTTAATTTTTGTTAGACCTGAAGTTGGCTAATTGCTCATGGTTAATTTGGATAACATATAGTATAAGTAAAGGTGCTCTAAATTTGAATAATATTTCTCTATGAAATAAGTTCTTATCCAGATCAGGTCCGATCTAACCCAAAGTAACTACATGACAAGTGCAATACATTTGTTTGAAATTGAATATAACTCCCATGAGATGAACCAATTTATAGTTGAATGAGTTTAGTCAAACCGGGTCTGAACTAAAAAAGATCAACATATTATGATTTTACAAATTGAGCACAAATAAAATTTCATTAATTTCTTCTGCAAACCCTAATTCCGAAAATGTATATGGAAAGTGCAATTTGACCTACACTTGCAATTATTACAGTTCACTTTCCCATGGGCAAGAAAAATGTACACTATCGGTACTGTAGAATGGATTTGATAGTAGTAAATAGAACCATCAAGAAAACAACAAGAGAAGAAAAGAAAGGGGGCAAATCAAATGTGGATAGAAGAATGGAATTTGCTATTGGCACACCGTGAAATCTCTCACTGCAAAATTAGATCGAAGGAGTGCAAGAATTGAAAAGCTGATCGATTTTATTGCTTTCCTTCACGTGTAGTTATATAGTGATTTGACGTGCTTAAAAGTCCACCCTTTTTGCCATATTCATCAGTCCTCTTTCGGCCCTTGGAATAATTAATCAAAGAATTAATTAATTCCTCCAAATATTTAGAAAATATAATGAGATTATATATACTCTGGGTCACATAATGTAATTATGTACAATTGTTGAGTTTAAATTAGAAAATATTACATCATGTGATATGACAAACTCATATTCGGATTCTTGCTGAGTATTCATGCATGTAATTCAATTCATCGGATTTGCCTCAATAGTGACAAAATTATGTATAAATTCTGAATACTTTCATAAAAATAGGAAAGAGATCATACATGCTAAATAGCCTCCAAAATTAATTTATTAAAGTGCGAAAATTTGATTGTATGTAGTATGTACCAATACCATATATACACTTATAAAAAAAAAATTATTATAGTATGCACCATACTACCATACGTGCTATTCAATGTGCAAAGAAGAAACAAAAAATGAGCTGTGAGTCTGTGACATCAAAAAGGAGAATCTTTCAAAGATTCTGTCTTCAGGAATAATTCCAATGTTTATCAACAATCATTTATTAGCTTTCTCAAAAAACAAAGGAAAAAAAAAAAACAATCATTTATTAGCATTGAAATTGTGTACCACATATAATTGCGGGGCTATGGTCCAAAACCTCCACGGTGTGTGATTGGAACTACTATAAATTTCGACAATATTAAGAGAAAATATAAATTAGAGAAATGTATAGAAAAATAATGTGAAACTTGATATTCTACATTAATTTTTTTTTTCAATTGAATTATTTAAATATTATGAAGACAATATCTTAAATGTTGTTATGAGCCGATATTCACTTTATAGTTAGATATTTTATACGCAATTGAGCCGGGTTCAGGCAGTTTTGGGCCGAATGGTGCTTGGCATAATACTAGGGGTCTGGAACCAGTTTAAGTTTGCTCTTAGCCACATGGCCCACATCTGGCCGGTCTAAATTATTCGTCTAGCTAGAATTGTGTCGGATGGACATGAGATTTCACCCTTTGTCTCTTTTGAAATTTTAGTTCTAATAACTTGATTAAGGGGACATGAGATTTCACCCTTTGTCTCTTTTGAAATTTTAGTTCTAATAACTTGATTAAGGGTGAGTTTGGCCCAGCGGTGAAAGCTCTTAAAAGCATTTCTAGACCTCCATTGTGATTTTTGAAGTGTTTGGCCCCAATTATAGAAATTGCTTTTAGTCAATCGTGATTTTAACGGCGTTTGGCCCCTAATATCATAATCACTTTTGGGATCTCTAGAAGCTAAAAAAATCAACTTATTTCAGAAGCTCCTAAAGTGTTACTTTTGCAAAAGCTATTATCCAAAATCAATTATTTTATAATTGAATTTTATCATAATCAATTATTGCCAAAATCCATTTTAGTAAAATTAATTCTCCTATAATTTATTTTCGAATCACTAGGCCAAACTCACCCTAAATGTAAAAATTCTTATGGTTGGGTTGTTCTATTGTTTGATTATTTATATGCTAAACAATTTTTATAATAAAATGTAAAAATTGTTTTAACATCGGACCAGTCATTGTCAGTGCCAATTAGCTTCAAAGGGTAGTACGTAAAAAAGAAAGTATGATTTATTGACAATATATATACTAAATGATAATATTGAAATTGTAACACAGTGCATGATTTTAGTAGCAAAAATATTGGTATGCTCCATTAAAAAATATACATATTGCAATTTAAGTTGTTATTATTGATAATTAACGATAATAAACATCAATTGTTACAATGATTTAGTTGTACGATCGAGCACATTATTTCTTGAGAGTTCATTAACAACAGGGTAGAAGGGAATTAAAAAGATTACACAAAACGCAATGAATACAAAATTCTCCTAACCAAAGTAGTAGTATATGTAGTTGTTCATATAACTTAGCATTACATACAAAATTCTCCTAGAAAAACCTCTAAAACTTATAGTCTAAAGCCACCATTCAATGAAGATCAGATCCATCCAGCTCACATTCAGACCTGAAATAAGTACTGCTCGTTACACGTTCCATTCGATCCTCATGAACTAAATAAAAATATTGCCTTGTTGATTTCATTACAAAACGCATGAAATGCTTCATAACCATTTTCTCCAACTCATTGATCGTTTATCGAAAGGCAAGAATCGAGGAAGACTAAGTAGACTATTAACTCGTGTAACACCTTCAAGTGCCGACCATTCCTCATCCTCTGCTGTTGAAAGACACTCTGCTAGACTCCTCGTAGACTGTCCAAGCCTCTTGTCTATTGACTTTTCTTCGATTTCCTCAACAACAGGCACTATTTCACTCGATTCTTTACTTGAACTTACAGGCACAAAAGCAGCTTGCGAAGCTGTTGTATGAATATGTCGGTTCTCATGGTCGTGGTCCACTTCTGAGGAAACATTTTCCTTTACTTCTTTGGGTACCTTGTTTGTTTCTTCTTCGGGAACCTTTAATACATCGTTTTGTGCTTTGGTGACATCAACTACGGGTGTATGCTCCAGATATAAACACACGGCAGCACAGTCATCGTTTTTTGATGTTGGGTATTTAAGCCTCCATGCCCTTGTAGCACAGTCGACTAGAGCTCTGGCGGCAGTTCCACGGCCAGGAGCTGAGGCTACAATCTCCACTGCTTCTTTATTGGAGAGAACATCCCATACCTGCCACAAAATTGACAGCCTTTAAAAGCCAGTTTGAGATCAAAGAGAATATATTTTTTATTCACTCTAGGCATTCATAACAAAAATAAGTGAAAGGTCTATATTGAAATGAACTCAAAATTCTATACTTTTTTTATTTAAAAAAGGGTAATTCTAGCCCAGAACAGGTTCTATAGAACCCGAATCATTCACAATGCAAGTGCAATACACTTGTTTTGGTATTGGATAACACTCATAAGAGAGTGACTGATCACAGGGCATGTGCAATATAGGTTTGGTCAAATCGAATCTGAGATGATTTCCTGACATTCACTTGTATAAAGAGATATGAGAATAATACCCCATCGGTAGCGAGAATAACAAACTCATCCCTATCAGTAATGTGGTGATGATAAACATCTGGGATGGAAATCAAACCAAAATCCTTCAAACAAAAGTCCCCAAAGGCTCTAGCCATGGCTAAGCCAGGTGAATCGCTATTAGGCAACCATACACGTGCAACTTCTGGTTCATCTTGCAAAGCAAAAACACGTCCTTTACATTTATGTATCCTAGCCGCTTCTCCTGATAATAAAATTAAAAAAGGCCAAATATTTCACTCTTTCACTCAAAAAGCCATGAGCATATATATACAGTATAACAAAAGAGAGAAAGATTGATACTTGGAAGATTAGGTTTCAAGTCCACGGTCAACTGTACAGCCACCAAAGCATTATCTTTTTCTCGTGTTGCCAAAACTGCCCTTGAATCACCGACATTTCCGATTATAAGATCCTGACCCTGCATAATCACATTCATAAGTTTGTAAAATCGTCTAAAAGAAGGAAATTTAATACAATATGCGCAAAGAACACTACCTGCTTAATCAAAGCAACAGTAGTTGTACCACTACAGAAACAATCAATTGTGGGATGCAATTTCAGTTCTTTATCCATTAACTTGAAAGCCTTTAACATTGAATTCTTGAGTGGAATATGAACCTCAGGGAGTTTCTCGTCATTTTCCTCAACTTCCATGGACTCATCTTCATCTTCCATGAAGTCATCAAATCGTCTCATTTCTTCAACATTTCCATTCTCATGTGTATTATTATTGCCATTCTCAATTTGGTCATTTGCAGGTTTACTCTCCCAATGCGAACGCAACAAAATCGGAAGGGTATCACGGACTTTTCTCGCTACCATGTGACCGTAAGGACCATGACCATCAAATACTCCGCAAAAGGTAGCTTTATCATCGCTTCCCGTGCAGAAATTCTACCGTATAAACAATCCAAGCAAGTCATAAACTGACCCAAAATACACAAAGAGAACAACATCCATCATTCTTTCAAATTTCTTCACCAATCATATCCTAAAAACACTGCTGCTATGTCTGGTTCTTGGATTTTAACGAGTAAAACGTTAAGGCTATGTTTGGTTCTTAGATTCCAGTGGCAACAAGAAAATGTTTTTCTTGCACCAAATGATAGAAAATTGAGCTTCACTTGTTCACTTTCATTTTCCTTATCATTTTACTTACCGAAATTCAGGAACCAAACATAGCCTAAAGAAAATGAACATAATTGAACATGAAGCTTCATTTTTTGTTTATTTTCAAATTTCCTGTGCATTTTATTAACTCATCAAAATTGAAGAACCAAACATAGCCTATGCTTTCTTCTAAAACCATAACAATTTATTGTATTATTAGTGCACACTAAGTATTGGTAAAAGTTTTACTATGGATAAATTAATTTGAGTGAAGAAAAACTGACCTCCCAAAAGATCATGGCGTCTTGGTTAGTTCCTTTCTTGCCTTGTTGAGTGTACAAACTGGCGATGCGGCTGGACCCATTGGAAAACAGCCGGCCAGGGACTTGATGCAGAGTCCTCTCTTCCGCCACTAGGGCGGCGCCCCCGCCGCCACTTAATTTGCTGATAAAGGTAGCAAAATCACCGGAGCTACTACTACTCTTCTTCAGATTGGAAGCATTCCCCTTCTCCCACTCTGTCGTTCTCTTCACATTGATAGATGAATAACAAATACCCATGTCGTTTATACACTACTTTATTTTTTTTTTCAATTCTTAGCTCAGTTTATAGAATTAGAGAAAAAAAACATCAAACTTGATGAAATTTGAGAGAAAGAACAGGGGAGAGAGAAAAACAAGGAAGGCAAGATACAGGTGAGTGGGGTGTGAGTAGGTATGGAGTTTATGACCCTTTTTTATTTACCATGCTTTTACTACTGCGGGTCGGGTGCTATTTTTCTTGTGATTTATTATTTATAATATTTCAGGAAATAAATTAATTTTTTCTTGCTTCCTTCGTGCTTAGGATACGTTTGAAGTTTGAAGTTTGAACTTTGGAAACTTGATTTATTGTTTTGTTGGAGAGCGTGTGAGCTGTTATAAAACGGAAGGATTCGGACGGAGGTCAACATGACAGCACGTGCCATGCTTTGGAAACTCGGAAATTATTTTGCTTTTGGCTTAATACTTGGGTCGGATAGTCGGATGCAGGGAACAAAATTTCGTTTTTATTGTAAATTTCGTTAATTAAATATTAGAAATTTTTTGAAATTTTCAAAACAATAGAAAAAACTGTAATTTTTTTTATTAAATTAAGAAAAATAAGGGAGTCCCAAAATAGACAAACAAACAATTTCAGGAATTATATCTTATTTTTGTTTCCATTAATTCAAAAACAGGAACTTTTCTATATTTTCGAAAAGAAAGAAATTTGATCCATGGTCGGATGTATTTTACTTAATTTATTCGAATAACGAAACATGATTTTGATGAAAGAAAGGGAATGTATTATTTTGGACAAAATATGTGTTCTATTGATTTTCTTGGTGTATTTTAAAGTGAAAAAATAGCTTTTGATTGATTTAATGTTGGATATGTGTTGAGATAGTTTTAAATATTTTGATATATATTTATATGAGTCATGTTTTTTATTTTTCCTTTTTTTATTTATGAAATGTTGAGTTTTGAAGTCTGAATTATAAAAGCTTGAAATTTCGTTTTTTTTAAAATTAAATATATCCCAAACATAGCCTTAGATTTTTCTATTTTATTTGAAAAGCATATATAACGGCCGTTGGGGTTCAACCGTTCCTTTTTCTCCCTTTCAAATTTTTTTTTTTTTTTTTTTTTTATCAATTATGTATTATTATCAAAGCGCAGCTCCACTTGGGCAAAGATGTGAATCTTTTAACTACTCTTTTAGAATAATTCTTAATGTTACTTAGATTTCAACTTTCTCAACTCGACAACTCCTAAATTTTAATTCATATGTCAAAGAGAAAGTAACGGATTGAGGCCGACAACATAAAATTCAAGTATAACCCTCCTTGATTTTGAAATACTTTACGCACATATAACCATTTTCTTAAAAAAAAAAAACATAACAAATAGATATTGTTACATCAATCATTACATCATAAATTTTATTTGAATATATTTCAAATACTACCAATGTACAAGATAATTAATAATTAGTACTAATAATAACTAGAAAAAATATACACATTAGTGGAAATTTATGTAGATTGTGGCCCCTTAATTTTATCGAGTCCAGTCCAGTTAGATTTTGCTCTGGGTAGGTTGTACTAGTGTCGCAATCTTAAAGTCTAATGTAATTACCAAAAAGAAAGAAAAAAAAAACTTGAAAGAAAATAGTAGTTTTTTTTTTTTTTTTGGTAGAAAGTTAAATTATGCATTAAGCGAAATCAAATCAAAAGTATCAGTTACAATAAACTGGGGGTCGGGTCACCCCGATCGCAAAAAACCTCCAGGGAAAGGGGAGAACGAGAAATAAAACAATTACAATTACAAGTTTTTGCCCATTGGCCAAGAAAGTGGGCCAATTATTTCCAAGTCTCGGGATTTTCTTCAATTTTTATTTCAGGCAATGTTGTGCAATGGACTTTCCGAGAGAGGGTTGGCATGACTAGGCCATTCAAAAGAAGGAACAGCACTTGAGATCATCATCATGTTATGGAAATAAATTACATATTTCCGTTACTTAATCTGTCAATTAAATTATTATCTAATAAATCATAGAAAAATCTCTTAACACAATCATGACATAATTAATTAATTATGATAGTTGACAACAAATCTGGTGGCTTCTTACTTAGTACTCAAGAACTAACATTAGTAACTAGTACCTAAGTATATAAATTAAAAAAAGGTATTAAAATCGGAGAAAATGTTTGTTACAAGAGTTTTAGGATCATCAACATCACAAAAAGCAGTAGAGGGGATAAGGGAAATTCCAATTACAATTTTGCTTCATTTTGCTAGGTTATGAAACCAAGCCTCGAATTTTCTTCACTTTCCATGTTGAAATGATCTTTCTAGCAAAGTAGAAAATATTTTGGACTTCTCTTTCCGTAAAGAACTTGGATTGCTCTTATAATTAAGCCTACAAAATGGTACTATGTTTTCGAATATGTCCAAATTTTCCAGATAACTATAATCAAAGAATTTATTACTATTAATGAACAAATTGGAGCCTCCATTACAAAATAGGAAAAACAAAATAAAATTGTGGGCATATTCTCTACAGCTCTCTCAATTTCGATTAGGCCCTGTTTTTGCTTCATTAACACGTAATTGTCCATGAGAAATTATTTCGGACCTATCTTAGACCATCATTAATTAATTTTACCTAACAAAATCATTATCAATGCAACACCACAATAATTATTCTAGTTTTATATTAAATTCACGTGTCCTTTTGTCATCATAATAAGTATGTTCTGGGGCTGGAAGTATTAGAAATTAGGTGGCATAGTCTATTTATTTGAATATAAAAAGGCCCAAACCTTTTTGAGGGGCACAAGACCTGTACCAAATTTCTATTATAATTGATTATTGTTAGAACTTTCAAGGGCTGAGGCCCATCTGGAAACTAACAATAATAATAAAATGCCGACCGCGGAGAATTTTCAAAATTCAAGTCAAATTTATTTATCAAAAAAAAAAAAAAAAAACATGAAGTTTTCAGACAAGACCAATTGACAGCCCTACTTTAATTAATAAATTCCTACCCACTATGACATTACAATCAGTGACATAAATAAATAAAAATCATTATGTAACTTTATTTAATCTGGCTGGCTGCTGCTTAAATACTAAAACTTATGACCAATGTAATAATGTACATAAACAGCATCAGTTTTGCCACTCCTCTCAAAATTTCACTTCAAACCTCAAAGTTGTGATGCAAAAACTGATCTGTAAACAGTGGAAACACTAGAAGAACCAATCTTATCTAACATTATTTATTTACAAAAGGGACCATCCCAATTTGTTGCAAGAATAAAGAAGGGACACATAAAATTCTTATTCTCATGGCGTGTGTCTCTTCACCCGTGTGTCTTGGTAATGGTAGAGGAAGTTTTGATTGAGATGTTGACTCAAAACAAAATTGTCTTTTCTTCTTCTTCTTCTTCTAGGATGATCTACGCCATTGATTCTTTCCTTTTTTGTGAGGAAGTTTGAAGGGACTCCAGCTTTTCCTTCGTTTGGAGGGTTCACAAAAAAGTCCAGAAGCCAAGGCTTGCTGGAGCCACAATTCAAATTCTTCCTCTTCATCTAACATTTCAGCATCTAGGTCCCATGGATACCTACTGGAAGAGGATCTTTGACTATTCTCCAATCCAACCATGTTTACGTGGAAACTTGGCCTGTGTGTATTTGGTCTGCACGCCATTCCCTAGTGATGATCCAAGCACTCAAATAGTTAGCAAGAAACAACTACCTATCTCAGTCCATATTTGGCAACTGCATGATTTGCTAACACTAACCTGACATATAGCCCACTCTGAAACATCATAGATCCTGCTTTCAGCGCACACAAAAGCTCGTGGTATTTCCACCTATACATAACAAATCTTTAGAGGTCATTCTAATAAAATTAAATAAAATGTAAAACACACACTGTTCTTATATGAGGTATACATTTTGAGGGCGATCAAACACCAGTGATCCCTTGTATTCTACCCATCCATCACCATCTTTGGCTTGATGATACTGACAGCAATCCTGTACCCACCCAGAAAATCATCAATTAATTTGCGATCAAAGCAAAGACATTTTTGTCTTTTCTTTTCAGAGAGAAGACAAACCTGACACCATCTTGCTTTTGCCTTGGTTCTATTCGTGCAAATCCAGATGTGTGATTTGCCACACTTTGTGCACTGTATGCGTCTCGACTCCTCAGAGCAAAAGTCAGTAGCATTCTGTGTTATTGAAGGAATGAATATACAATCAATCTTCTTTTGTCCAATACGAGTAGCCACTTGGATTATTCCTTTTGCTCAGATTGAAGCTATAATTACTAGGATATATATATATATATATATATATTAGCTAGCTAACGCGGCCTGCTGTTAATTTTTTACCTGATAAGAAGTGCTAGGTGATTTCTGTATAACACTCTTAGATTCTTCTTTTCTGAGTTGCTCATCATAGTCACGCTTCTTCACAGCATCAGAAAGAACCTGTAATAGTAATAGTGCACCATGAGCAGATATAGGAAACCATAACATCAATTCTCTTTCAGGCATTTCAGTAGCAAAAATATGAACATAACTTACTTCATATGCACATTGAAGTTTCTTAAATGATTCACTTGCCAGAGGACTTCCCATGTTTTTGTCCGGGTGAACTAGCATGGCCTGCAGAAAAAGGTGTCCAGTAAGAGATACAAGCAATAACCATTTGCATGTGTCGAGATCTGATTACCACACCTTTTTATGGTATTCCTTCTTCAATAAAATGACATCAATTTTCTTATGATGCGGAAACCCAAGTGCTTCATAGTGATCACCACTACTTAAAATCCTCTTCATCTCATCAATTGAATTCACATCTTCTCTCACCACTTGCTTGGCCGCAAATTCTTTTGGCTTTTCAACAAATGTCGAAGTAGTGGGAGGTTTGGTGACTGATTCATGTGAGTGTAACTTGACTTCTTCTTCAGTAGGAGCAGAATATTTACACTCAGCCGAGAAATCGTCCTCTGTAAACGTGTCAGATTCTTTATGCTCCTCAAAGTGAGTGCTTTCACTCAAATTATCACACCACTTGATCAAGTAGGTCAATACATCATTTGATAGGAATGCAAGGTTAATCGACAAAAAGACTCCAAGCCATCCTAGTTGAACTTTGACACAATACAGGGCATATAAGGTTGCCATAAACACCACCAGCCTTGCATGATTTAAGGAAAACAAATAACCTGCATTTGCAAAAACCACGTTGGTATCAACAGGTTCAGGAAAAAAAGATCGAGGGCATTGAAAAGGAAAAACACGCATTTCAGAATCCCCAAGTACACTTTTAACATAAATGGGAAAATTTGAGGGGAGTTCTGCAACTACTTGATGGCCTAACAATCGCCCTACAACCTATCCCAGGCACGCTTTTTCAAAAGTAAAATCCACTTAAGAGGGTCGTTATGATTCAAAGTAAACATAAATTCTCAAAGTTGTATAACTAGGAATGATGTCAAGGAAGGGGTTGAGAATCAACAGTTGGATCAGATAAAGACTATTCAGTAAAACCAAAAATTATCAAAACTAACATATTCGTCCAAGAAAGGTACTCTAATCATGAGCATGAAGAAGCATATAAACATGATGACATTATTAATTGGCTTCCAAATATAAGTAAATAGAATGAAGACATACCACCCACTATGAACAAGGTACCCGTTATCCAAAAGTTAGCATACATCCATAAAATTAGAATAGCAAACAGCCCCACGATAAAAAGTCCAGGAGTGTAGCCTAAATACTGAACCGCAACTCCAGCAGCTCCCTGAAATTAAACACACTTGCAACAGTCAGTGAACTAATATAAGGATCGCATGTATAAGACAATGATGCAACAATCTGCATTAGCTGAAACTTCCCTAGTCATAAAAGCATCGTGCAGAAGTATCAGACAGATTAACAGTTTAAATCAATTGGAGCCACAACTGGACCATTTCACAACTAGAATATATTCAAGGATTCGATAGATATTTAATGTCGACCAATTTGAATGTTACTGATATATAACAAGTGCAATGTCCAATATATCAATTGTGCCAAAATTGGTGAAATTGGTGCAATTGGTGCCAGAATTTAACAGGAACTTTTTTGTGCCTTTTCTCTGAAAATAACTGGATGAATGTTGCCATCAAGAACAATTTTACCCTAAAAAAAAAATCAGATATGTTTTGTAGAGATATGGATGTTTCTCATTCATAAAAAGGAAAAGGATATGAATGTATCTCAAGGACACATTATCGTGTGAGTGCTTCCATCTGGATGTCAATGATGTATAACAAGAAAAATGGTGGTCTTTTTCGGATCATTAGTCTTGGTATTGCACTCTCAGAGCCCTGTGGTAATCTATGTTCTCCAAAATCATTTTATGGTCTTACCAGTGCACAAGGTGTGTGATACAGAGGCAACAAGAAAAATCATTTCCTCTTTGATAATAAGTAACATTTTTCTGAATCATGGTTGAAATAAAAGTGTAGCAAGGAAAATAATGCAAAAAGTTTATGATCATGAATCTTTACAAATTAAGAATATGTACATTGCATCCTTAAACAGTTAGAAGTTATTTCATAAGCAAAATATACAAACTTTTTCAACTATTACTCCAGCAATTCTTTTTCGTTCCTTTCTAACTATTTTGAGGTCGGTGGGTGTCCTATGACTTCTTCCTTCACTGAATCAAAAACTCAAAAAATGGAAATTCTCTTTGACTCTATATTCTGGACCATGTCAATAACTTCATTTAGATTTTTCCTAACATTATCCACGACTAATACACCTAATTTGCCTTCATCAAAAGTATAAGATCCGGAGCATCAAGATCAAGAATAACCAATCCAAGAAATAGCATATAACATAAAACCGGATCTTGGAATCTAAGAGAAAATAAAACAAGCAATAAGAAATACAGACAATCAAAACTCTGCACACAAGATTTCGTAACATAGAGGCATACCATACTAAGAAGCACATATATAAGACACGCCATCGATGTCAAGCTTAGGAAGCAACTCCACATAATGACAAGCAAAGCAGCTGATCCCAACCCAATAAATGACGTGAATCCTGTAAGGGAACAGTTTTTCCAATAAACCAACAAGAACAGCAAACCTCTCCCGAATTTCAAACACCCACAACAAACCATTGGCCAATGCCGCTCCATGAAAATTCCAATTTTGTCCCTTACACAATTCGATGTAGTTCTTGCTATAGAGTAACAGTCCTTTGATTGCAACCATTTCAACCCTTGATTGAACAACCCAATATCCTCCATATCCAAACAACCCCTAAAAATTCTAACTAATAAATATTTAAACTAACTAAATAGACCAAATCCAACACATAAAAATTCAATCTTTGGTCCATATTCTAAAAAGGAAAGGTAATAATGGCGTCTAATCTGAGCTGCAATTAGTTTCTACCTTCCAATTGATGAATTCACAGAATCCAAGCTTTGCAATTGGAATAAAATTAATATTCCTTCTACATAAAACAAAAGGTAGGATTCAAGAACTCCACAGTTGGAAAATCAGACACAACTGAATCTAATACAATATAAATAAATTGCTTCACTTATACGTCTTCCAATGAAAGCAAAACCCCATATAAATAAACTCACAGCATTTTCACTTTTTTGACCCTCAGAAAAGAAACTGCTCCAAGAATCCCCAAAGAAATGCTAAAAAGTGTAAATATGGAGCTGAACTGTAGAGGGATTCTGGTAGATAACAAGTTATTGGGGGGAAAAAGTGGAAACCCTAATAGGCTTTTATTTTCTTTTTCATGGAATGCTTGTGGAAAAGAAAGTGAAAAAGTTTCAAAAAGGAGTCATGAGAGAGTGAGACAAGCACTGATGATGAGAGAGAAAGTGGTGGGGAATTTTGATCTTAGTATTTTCTGGATTAGGGCTAAGTTTTGATATTAATTTAATGGGATCCACTTGCTTTTAATTTTTCGGAATTTCTACATTCCTTAAATAAGGTAAATATATTACTTCTAATTATAAATAAAGAGTAATTATTACGTTTCATAACATTATTTTGCAATTTTTAAATGAGACTTCGAAGTCTAACAAAATTGCATAGGATGCAATTTCAAAAAACATATTTGTATAATAATTACATAATTAATGTTCATTATTTATTTTGAGACATAGTATATTTTTATTTCTTTTTTTGAAGATTTGTTGCTTTGATTAAATAGAGAACATGGAATATTTCATAGTATTGAAGAATTGTTGCTTTTATTATAATTAAGATGTTTCCATTTCAATTTTCTTGAAAAAAGAGAATACAAAATATTTCATAGTATTAAAGATTTGTTGCTTCTTTTTTTTTTTTAATTTTTCAAATGTTTAATTTATTTCGAGACGCATTTGATATATAAAATGTGAATCTATTTTAACAGAGATTCGAACCTGAATTCGTAATTTTGTAGTGACTAATTCTTTCCACTAGATCAATCACATGTTGATTTGTTGTTTTTATCATAATTAAGATGTTTCCATTTCAATCTTCTTGAAATGAAGAATACATAAATATTTCATAGCAAGAGGCTAGATAACAAATTTAATGGTAATAGATTAACAAGTAGTATACAAAAAAATGCCCACCTTCTCACCAAGTAGATTCTCAAGAATTACATCTTAAAAGATAATAATAATAATAATAATAATAATAATAATAATGTCAACGTTGATTAAGACTGCTTTAATTCTATTTTGGGATGGCATCATGTCAATACATGTTTTATATTACTACTAGATATTTGGGAATTGCTTTTAACATTTTTTTTCATAAAAAATATAATTGAACTTCAGTTTAAAAAGTAAAGTAGACTAGAAGTCGTCAAGTTTTATAAGAAGTCGTGTTCATCTTGGAACTTTTCTACTCTTAATTTCAATGAAGACCTCAAGTGGAAGGGCATTGCGGTAACAATGTAACATTGACTTTGAATCAGCATATGAGTCAACAATATATCATTAAGAAAATTTTACTTAGTTATTACTATTAAAAAATTTGATGTTTAAAACATCAAAATTATAAAAACTCAACTTACGTGCATAAATTCACCTTACGCGGGTATGACTACCCGGCCCCTTTCTCGATCTAGCCCGAAAATATATTTTCCATGTAAATTATAATGACACAATTGCCCTTTAATGGCTCCCAATCTTTAAGCATAAAACATCAACGTGTTGTACACATTACATGTATTATTGAGATTGCATTATTTTATTTACGTATGTGAATATTGTTATTTTGTAATTATGATTCAAAATCAATGTTTTATAACCAGTGAACAAAATATTTATTGTTAACAAATCTTAAAAAAGCTAAACTAAGTTGATCCATGTAGATTTAGCAAATCGAGTTGTCATCTTTAATTCGATCTATTTTGCTGCAAATACCAATAAAATTTGGACAATATGATCCATTTCGAGTGGCCAATAGTACATTTAAGAAAGAAAAAAATAACAATAATAATAATACATTACATAATAATCCAATCACGTCCAATCAAATGATTATAATTTTTGGGTTTTTTTTCTAAGTATATTAACAATTAATCACAATAAAGTTTTAAGAAACTTGGCTTTGAACCGCCTATTTGAATTTGTCGTAGTATGACATTATGTATCTTCCGATGGAAGAACTTAATAGCTTGTTTGGTTGTATGGAAAGTGAGGGAAAATTGTAGGAAAATGAAAAAGAAAGGAAAGGAAAAGAAAAGGAAAAGAAAGTCATTTTCCTCAATATGTTTGGTTGTCAGGAAAACTATTTTCTTGCAGATGTTTGGTTGTCAAGAAATTTTAGAAAAAGAAGTAATATTTTTTATCTATATATATTATTAAAATCTTTAACTTTTTCTTTGGTTGGGATTTATGTAAAATTTACTTGATATTGTCTTTTGCAATTTGTATTTTTCTAGTTTCAAAATAAAAATTACATTTTCTTTGGGTTGTTTGCGTCTGAAGTGGGTGTTTTTGCGATATTTTGTGGGGGTGTAATTATTATTATGACTTGAGAGAGTATTTGTTTGCTAATAATAAATAAGCACAAAGGGGATTTTGGTAAAAAAAAATCACAAATAGGAGGTTTTGATAGTTAGACAAAGTACAAGGGTTGTTTTGCAATTTACTCTAAAATTTTCCCAAGATTTTCCCAGCATTTCCCCATCAAATTGGTGGGGAAATTTTTTCTTCACAAAATTTTCCTGCAGGAAAGCTGAAGGAAAATAGTAACTTCCTTTCCCGCTATCCAAACAACAAGTGGGAGAAAAAAAAACTGACTTTCCTTCACTTTCCCTCACTTTCCCGACAACCAAACAATACATAATGGAATCTTTAATATCATTCCTTTGAAGCAACAAACAATGAAATTAGATGAAAGAGATGAGTCTTAATCATTATTAGTTGACGACTTTTACAAAGAATTTATTTATTTATTTATTTCATATGAGCTAGGTAATGCAATGATGCTATATTTTCTTTATTACTTCGTCAGTGGATTTTTTCTCGTGGACTTTCATGCAGTTTTTTTAGAGGAAAAAGTGCGCTTCAATTGTTAAATAATCACTTCACCGCTAATTTCTTTTGCCGAGAAAATATGACAGTTTCTTAATACAAAAAACTTCCCCTCTATTTTGAAAAGACACAACAAATGTGTGATTATTGAACATGGATCAATAACTTCAATAGGGTTGTGAATGAGTCGGATCAAACTCGTTCAGATTCGGCTTCATTTATATCGGATCGGATTCTATCGGAATACGATCCTGTTCGGATTGTGCTCAGATTTAGATTTTTTGAATCCAATGGATCTTGGTCGGCTTTGGCCGGATATCGGATCTTTTTCGGATTCGATAAAATCTTCATTTAAAAAACTACATTAATATTTTTTCCTAAAATAAGTTTATTAACTTTACAATTTTATTTAATTTTAGCTCGCATGTTTAAACATCCTTTACTAATATTCATATTTTTAGACGAAAATATTTGTTTAAATAAAATTTATTAACGAATTATAAATTACTATCTTCTTAAATTAACAGTGGAATATTATTAATGGTACTTACTTTTATACAACATTATATATATACGGATCTTTAACGGATCGGATCGAGATAAATCCATATTCGCTTCATGTGTTTCGGATTACGGATCTTTATAATAGGATCATGTCCATTGAATCTCTAATCAGACAATTATCCTAATAAATCGGATCGAATTCAGACGTATCCGAATTGAAATCCACCCCATTGACAACCCTAACCTTCAATGCGACTCAAATGTTTAGGTCTCCACAAAGCTCTATTTTACAACTATGCAAGTCCCATCATGAATCTTATCTGCGAGGACAATTGTTGTCATACAAAGACCAACATGTTGTAAATGATAATGAATATTTATCAAATTAACACTATTTACATAGTTGATAGTTATCCCATTTTGTGAGTTCCTTAGGAGCAAATATGACAAGGAGCAACCTTAAGAGAAAAAACACCCGGGTAACGAAAGAAACAACAAATGACAGTAAACACAAATTATACAAACCAACTGGAAAAGAATAAAAAAAAAAATAATTAAGAAATTAAAAATTCCCTCTCTATTCATTGCAGAATTCTTCTCTTTCACATACTCCTATCATATATCGCAGTAAACGACATAGTAGCCTGAGAAGAAGGCGCTGACGTCAAAGTAGTATTGTCCAAAGTGTCTGAGCCAGAGGAATTGTAATTGGAATATGTATTTTGATTCATGACAGGCTTCGTCTTAGGGGTGCTTTTAATCTTCAAGTCCATGAAGTCAGAGATCAAGCCTGGTTTTGTTATTGTGTTTTCATCGACTTCTCTCTCTCCTGCAAGCATACGGACAACAGCTGACATTGAGGGTCGAAGCTTGGGAGAGTCTTGAGTGCAAAGTAGACCAATCTTTAAGAATCTACAAGCCTGTTCAGCATCAAAATCTCCATCTAGTGATGTGTCTACAAGTGCTACAAGCTCCTTTCTCTCGTATAGTTTCCATGTCTGAAAACAAATAAATTAGTGCTGTGGGTATATGAAAGGTGAAAAAATTAGGTTTCTAGTTTAATTGCATACCCTTTCAAGAATATACTGTTCATCAAAGGGCAATCTTGTATTGGTATTGCATCTCCCGCTGACTATTTCAATAAGAAGAACACCAAAACTGTAGATATCAGCTTTCCGAGTCAGCTGGCCTCTAATTGCATACTCGGGAGCCAAATAACCTCTGCAACACCATAACATTTACACATTCAATCTACGAACAAGTTCACCATCATAAAGCTAGATTACATTTTTTGAAAAGTTTGAGGAGATCCTATATCTTACATGGTTCCGGCTACACGTGTACTGACATGGGTCATGTTTGGAGGGATGAGTTTGGCAAGTCCAAAGTCTGATATTTTTGGTGTCAAATCTTTGTCAAGAAGAATATTACTTGCTTTGATGTCTCGGTGCACAATATGCGGTCTCACTTCCTCGTGAAGATAGGCAAGTCCCCTCGCAACCCCAATGCCAATTTTAACTCGAGTTTTCCAGCTGAATTGGATAGTGTTGTGACCTCCGCCTAAACAAGGGTTAATATTTAATATCATAAGGTCATTTCATAGACATGTATGTACCTCCCCAAAACCAAACTTGGTATCCCCCAAGGCATGTTGGAGCGCAGTTCATAATTTAGGACAATTTGCGTTATCCCCTAAATTTTCACACTGAACCCCCAAAAGGCACAAAATAGTTTTACCCCCTGGGTTATAATAAATGTGGCATTTTACCCTCCTATGTAACAAAAACACTTTTCATACCCAATCTCAAGATCGGCGAGTGAGTTACACTCTCTAGTTGAAGGAGTTAAATTGCTCCTTAAAATTTTTCACATGGGGTAAAGTGCTCTTTTTCATTATCATAGGATGGTGAATTGAACATTATGGGGGTTATATTAGCAGCTCATTTTTTAATGCCTTAAATTTTATATTGAGAAAAAAAGTTTGATCACTACATTGCTAAGTACAAGGACACTAGTACATATATAGATTGAGACGAAAATACGGCAAGAGGTTTACCGAGAAGGGTTTGTGCTAGGCTGTTATTCTCAAGGTAGTTGTAGACGAGAATTCTATGATCGTTTTCCACACAACAACCGTAAAGCTTCACTAAGTTTCCATGCTCTATATCTGAAATCACTTTTATCTCCGTTACAAATTCTCTTACTCCTTGTCTCGACTCAGCAGAGAGAACTTTTATCGCTGCCATCTGTCCATCCCTAAGTTTTCCCTGCTCAAAATAAAGATTTTTCGTAAGAATACATACAGCAGAAAGCTCCAAACCGTAAAGGTTATCTAAAATAAGTTACCTTATAAACAGAACCAAATCCTCCCTCCCCAACTTTATTTGCTGGACTAAAATCATTAGTAGCAATTCTCAGCTCCTTGTATGAGTAAAAAGTAACATTGTGCACTCCTGAGAGCTCTGCATATTATTCAGTTTGTTACTTTCATCAATTCAAATGCACAAAAATGGGTACAGAAGAAAAGCAAGATGATAAGTTACTCGAGAAGAAATTATAATGAGATAATAAACGAGTGAAAGGGAAGTGCATTTACAAGTAAAAGTTGAAATTTACCATCACCAAACTCAGAATGCCTAGTTGCTGCACCGGATTTGCTACCACATAAGAATGAAAGGCAGCTCATAACCGCGCGATTTTCCAAGTTTTCCCGCAGTTACTTCCAGAGAACAGGATGTGTACCCCCCTGCCATAAATCAAATATAGATCAAAATATAACTCATCTGGAGTCCACATCTATTTCCTTAAAGCATATCTCTAAATTCTAATTTAATCCCTATGATTTCAGTCTTCTCTTGGGGTATCATACCTTCTGTAATCCAGACAATGAACTATATCTTGGAGGGGGGAAGTTTATATAGATTGCAAAACATTGTGTGTAAAATTAACTATTATTTGACAATCAAAGTAACCATTCTTCAGATATCTGGAATGAGATTCTCAAAATGCATCTGGCCTTTTGCCACCTAAAAACTCAAAGATAACATGAACTAACTGAATTCCGGAACATATGGATATAAATACACATAAAAAAGAACATAGTAGAAAGTAGAAACACAAACAAAGTGAAGGAGCCAACTCAATTCCTCAATACTGCCAGGCAAAATATTATGTACAGATAAGAAAGTATACTAGAGCCAATTAATTCTATTCGGATTGCTTCTATTGCAGGACTGCTAATTATTTATGCTCACCATCACAACCTTCAAAACACATTAAAATTTCCCCCAAAAGATCAAGTGAAATAATACAAACAACAATATTATTTAAGATCTTTTCTGGCCTGATCGATCCAATAAAAATAAAAAATATAAAAAAAACATAGTGAGATTTATGGATGGTTGACTTAAAACAATCTAAGATCATATAAAAAAAAAACAGTTACAGAAAAGAAAAGAAAAGAAAAGAAAAGAATCCAGTAACCAGTTTCTAGCTATTGAAACAAAAATCGAAGATAATATCTCGTACTAGTGCAAAAATCAAAAGAAACCCAGATAACCTGAAAATCAGCAGCTAAAATCTTGAAACAAGGATTAAGCAAATCAGGCGGTGCTGAAGTTAAAATAAATAAATAAATAAGCAATAAGTCTAATGGATCAAAACTTCAAATTTTTTACTATAATAATGTTGTAAAAGTCCACGCATGAAATGCCTGAGAACACAGAAGTTTCACACACGGCGATGATATCATGATAATAGTAGTAGTAGTAGTAAACATAATGTGGCGCGTACAAGTCAACCATGGCGTTCGCTCGACCAACTTTCCTTTACTTTACTTTGCCTTTTTTTCTCCTTTCCTCTTCAGCAGGGTGGGTCCGTCCGTGCCAACTTGTTTTTATTTTCAAAATTAATAGAAAAGGATTATCCGTTTTATTACTCTACTAAATTAATGGAGCAGTAGTTAAAATTAAGAGGCACCATTTTCAAAATCAATTTTATTTTTTCTTCTGTCAGAAACATGTAAAGTTTCACTTTTGGAAATATGGAAACAAAAATAACGTCTTTTTTCTAAACTCTTTGTTTGCATAATTTCTTAGGCATTTTCAAAATTCAGTTGATTGAAAACAGAACTTTCATGTGTTTAAGATAATTTATGGGGGCGCTTCATAACATTTTTAATAGGAAATGAAATAAGAAATTTAGTCAAACAAAATAATTTATTTTCACCTTTTTTGCATGTGCCTCATTATAAGTCATTCTTCCCAAAAGATGTCTGCTAATTAATTATATTGTACCATTTAACATGTTTATAGTTTTGACAAATTAAAATTTTATCCAATAGGCTGGGTCGGATGCAACTTAACTTATCCTATAGCTTGGGGCAGGAAATGATGGGCCACTATTTGGGAATGGACGAACACTAATCCTAATTGAATGAAGTCTATGATCAGAATAATTTCAACGGTCAACAAATTGAATTTCATCTATCATGTTTATTACTAGTACAACTCAAATTGTTAAAAATTCGTCAGATTTACGCTAGTAAAATCTCCATGTTTAGATTGAAAAAGGTTATTATCAAAAGCTGCTAAAGGTAATTTTTTTCGAAGCAGAAGCATATTGTCTGCATGACAATTAGTATTTTTTTAGTAAGACCATATTAGTAAGTATCTTACGATTCAAGATAAGAATCGTACGATTCGATACGATTCCAGGCCTTGGCGATTCGACTCGATCGAAAGAATCGCCGGGTGTTTGTTTCGCAACGATTCGTTTGCGATACGATAGTACACGATACATTTGCGATACGTACGATTCTTTGGCTTTAAGTAGTTTTTTTTTTTTTTTTTTTTTTTTTTTTACAAATAAATCTAATACATTTGATAGAAAATGGTCAATTAGAAACCCATACAAAATGCATAATATTTTTCCTCTTTGCTATTAGATGTACGTCGCAGTTAAACATTGTGATATTTTATGTGAAACTATTTATCTCATGTGTTGTTATGTGTGGATTGATAGTTTTGTCCTTTTAATATAATAATATTGAGTTCTAACTGCAATGACTGCATAATTTTGTTTTTTTAGTATAATAACATTGAGGTGTAATTATACGTTCAGTCCAGTTATTTAGTATTTATTTTAGTTTTGGAACTTTATTTTTTTATTTCTTATTGATGATTGGGTGTACTTTATGAAATTTGAATGAACATAGAGTATCACAGATTTTATACTTTAATTGGTTGTAACTTTATTTTGTTTGATTCTTTGATTAAAATATTATTTTATTTGGGTAACATTGATATTTAGGGCTGATGATGGACCGAACCGGACCGAACCGGAACCGACGGTTGGACCGAAACTTTTTTTTTTTTTTTAAATTTATGTTTTTCATTTACGACTTTTGGTGATAAATTGCAATAAATAGAAGAGGGGTTTTTTTTGTATGGTTTGTATGTTGTAAGATTTTTTTATTTTGTGTTAAATTAATTTTTTGGTATTATTTTTTTAAAAAAAAAAGTTTCGGTTTTTTTGTGGACCGAACCGGACCGTTAGGTTTTGTACCGAACCCCGGTCCGGTAAACGGTCCACGAAAATCCAGGACCGAACCGGCCAGGAACCGAACTTCGGTTCGGTTCGATCTGGTTCGGACCATTTGCTCACCCCTATTGATATTGGTGGTGAAGTGTAGTCTATAATTGAGAAAAAAATTATTTAAGATTGATATTTCGATGTTAATTTAGAAAATTCTATTATTTCTTTTTATTTTGTGACAAGAAAGTTCAAACTTGGAACTTATTTTTTTCAAATGATGTTTTTTACTTTAATTGGTTAGTCTTTTACATGTTTCTATTTCTTATTAATGTGAAAAATATATTATATTCAACTTTTTATAAGTGATTTGTATCTTACGATACTATACACGATACACGATTCGATACGATATAAGGGATCATTGATACGCGATACGATTCACGGTTCAATAACTATGAGTAAGACAAGCCCATCAAAACCTTTTGTCCCCAAGTCGTCCAAATTAAGGCTCCTTAATCGAAAAAATGTAAATACAATATTTATTTGTCAAACATTAGGTACAACAAAAGAAACTTGCAACGTGCCTTCTTGAAATATATATGTCTGAATTACTCCATTTTTTATTTTTTTCCTGTTTTCTTTTTTATCATAAAGGTCATCTTTGGATTCACCGTAAAAGCAGAGGTAATCAGTAAATGTATGAACTCACTAAAAGTGAATACATAAAATAAAAAGAAATTGAGTATTTTCTATTTAAAAAATAAACACACAAATCATTCATATTATTACAATTAAAAAGTAGCTGAATCCTCCCGACAACACATACATATTTTTCATCCTACACAAATCAAGTAGGGTCTATTTGGATGAGTTTTGGTTCAGTTTCACGGCTCTCGATTTAAAAAAAATAGTTTGGGAGATTTCGATAAAACCTCATTTGGATGGGTTTTGGTTGTTGATAAGCTGAAACCCATTTGAATTGAGTTTGAATGTTAGGGGAAAAAGTAGGTGGTAAGTGTCAAATTAATGTCTTTTTTAATGAAATTTGAGGAAAAAGTAGATGGTAGGTGTCAAATAAATGTTTTATAAGTTTGAAGAGTTTGAGTGTGATAGGTTTTATGGGTTTGACGAAAACTCATTTGAAAGGGTTTTGGCTTGGTCTCGCGAAACCCGCGAGACCGGGCCAAAACCCATCCATATACACTCGTAGGTTTTGATTGGGTTGAAACCTCCTCAAAATCTATATTTAATGGGGTTTGACCCGATTTGAGTGAGACCAAACTAGTTCCACACGAAGAATCTAGAAGACCAGAACTTGTGTGCCTCTACGTGTGTATAAGAGCATCTCCCATGGTCATCCCTATTTTTTTCACCAAATCCTATATTTGGTGTAATGGAAATGAATTGATCTCCCATGGTTAGCACACCATTTCACCATTTCACCATTTTTGGTGAAAGAATGGTGTTTTTGGCCTGGAATGGTTTTCATCAAAATTTACACCAAATTATAAAATAATAATATTTCACCATTTCACAATTTTTAGAGAATAGGATTTGGTTTGATCTCCCATGGTATTTCACCAAATGTGTCACCAAATAATAAATTTGATGTCTATCATAGTTTTATTTCATTAAATTTTTAACACATATTATCAATTTTAAAGTGCTATTTACTATTACAAATCATTTTTAAAAGTATTAAATTTTTATAACTATGTTAACTAAATTTTATGCTATATAAGTTATGAAAAATCATTAAAACATGTAACACAATTAACTCAAAATGTTATACATATAATAAAATCATAACATAAACACTTGCATAATTAAACAACATTACAAACTGATAAAGAAAAAACAACATTGCAAAACGAAATAATCGTTACTCATTACAAAACATCTTACTCATCATCGTCATCATCACCTATTTGGCTACGTTTATCCCACAAGTGTGCAACCAGTCTTCTTCTTAGTTCATTGTGCTCTCCTTGATTTATCAAATTCCGATGTCGGTCAGTCTTCTTAGTTCATCGTAACTCATTATGTTGTTTAATTAAATGTGTGTTTCACTAAGGAGTTTGTCGTCATGTATTTTATTTTCATGTATTATTTAGGTTTAATAATATAAATGTAGCTTATTGTCGTTTTATTAACAATGTATTTCATTAAAGGATTTGTTGCCGTTTATTGCATTTTAATTATTAATGATAATTAGTGTATTTATTTGATAAAAATCAATAAATTAATTATTATACCTAAAAATATACAGTTAATTAACAATAATGTAAAGAATATTTATTTTTACTAACAATAATTTTTTATTAATAATAATTAATGTATATATTTAATAAAAGCCGATAAAATATTTAAAATATAGTTAAATACATATAAATCATAATAAACATGTCAATACGTTGCTAATCATGCAATTAGTGTTAATTAATCAAATAGGGACAATTACACCAAATCCTATTTCTTTTCCTATATTTGATGATAAATATAGGATTTGGTGTAAAAAATGGTGAAATGGTGGAATAGTGGGAGATGTAAATTCCTTCACCAAAAAATTTGATGTAAAAATAGGATTTGGTGAAATGGTGAAATGGTGGTTGACCACCATGGGAGGCTAAAAAAAAATCCCTATATTTTTTGGTGTTATGGTGATTTAGAGATTTAGGGTGGGAGGCTAAAAACATCTAAATTAGGTGAAAAAAATAGGATTTGGTGTACCATGGGAGATGCTCTAAGAAAAAGAAAAAGGGAAAATTGTTTTTTTGGTACCATTGGATACGAAAATACAAATTTGGTACCATATGATAGGTTTTCATTGCAATTTTGGTACCAAACTCAATTTTTCTCCAAAGTTAATATCAATTTACCCCCTACAAAATGCATAATGTTCAATTTACCCCTCTATAATTTGGAAAAATCAATTTACCCCCTGTGAAATTTTTAATGAAGCAATTTACCCCCTTCAGCCGGAGAGTGTAACTCACTTGCCGAAATTGAGAGTAGACATACAAACTATTTTATAACATAGGGGGATAAAATTTATCATAACACAAGGGGTAAAATGCCACATTATCATAATAAAAGTGGATAAAATACCGCCTATAAAAATATCAGGGAGGCGATGTGAAACTTTTACAAAATTTCAGGGGGTAAAGTGCTCTTTTTTAAACCACAATGGGGTAAATTGAACATTTTGCATTTCATAGGGGTAAATTATCATTAACTTTTGGGGAAAATTAGGTTTGGTACCAAAGTTGCAATGAAAACCTATCCTATGGTACTAAATTTGCATTTTCGTATCCAATGGTACCAAAATTGCAAGTAGATCTATCCTATAGTACCAAAAAAACAATTTTTCCAAAAGAAAAGAAATGAGTGTTTGCTATTTGATAACACCATATCCAGAACTTACCACACGAACCCGCCACGTGTCAGAATAGATGACAGTATTATCATCATCATGCCAAGAAAGAAAGACATTCAAATATATAGAAACAATCTGAAGGAAAAGAGGAAACAGTAAGAAGAGAGATGGCAACCACAGTGATGAGTTCACTGAGCCTTAAGCCCTCTCCTCCATTCGCTGCCAAGACCGTGAGGGGACTGCCCAGAACCACCACTTTCAGAGTTCAGGCCAGTGGTGTTAAGAAAATCAAGACTGACAAGCCTTTAGGTAATACTACTACTGCTTCTACTGCTGTATTAATTAACAGAATGATGAATGAATCAAAAGTGAATTTTGGGATAATATATATATATATATATATATGTACATGTCATTATATTTTGAATGGTGTTTAGGACTTGGTGGAGGCATGAACTTGAGGGATGGTGTGGATGCCTCTGGCAGAAAGCCTACGGTTCGTTTATCCAAACACAACTCCCCCCCTTTTTTTTTATTTTATATTTTTGGTTTACATAACAATATAAGTTTGATCTGATAAGCTAAGTAACTGCCATATAACTATATGTAAAAATATTAAGCTACTCTAGTTGGAAGGAATGATATGCTCTGTTCATGTAGATTTCGAATTCAACCAAATTCAAACTCAAGGAATTCGATAAGAAATCAAACAAACCAATCTACAAAAAAGTATTGTGTAGTTTACACTTGCCCAAAGCTGATGCCTTCCACTCACATAGAGTAAAAACATGCATGACATTTTGTATCATATATATATATATAGATGGATTTATTTATTGCCTGATTCTGATTTATTTTGCTCTAATTCAGGGAAAGGGTGTTTACCAATACGTTGACAAATATGGTGCTAATGTGGATGGATACAGGTAATATTGTATATACACAACAAATTCTATGTAACAATTTAGCCCACCCCTAAACAATCTCTAATGCTATATTTGATTCATATTTCAGCCCCATCTACAATGAGGAAGAATGGTCTCCAACTGGGGATGTGTATGCTGGGGGTAAGTATACATACATACATACATACATATATGCTTTGATTTGAGGAACTTATTGGAGAATTTCTACACGCACTTTTCGACTTTAAGCTAGAATTTTCCAACTTGTAGTTTACCAATATAGCCATCTCCTAAGTTATAATCTTATATATGTTGAAATTAATTAACTGCAGGAACGACCGGCTTAGCTATCTGGGCTGTGACCCTAGTTGGCATTCTTGCTGGAGGTGCACTTCTTGTTTACAACACAAGTGCTTTGGCACAGTAAACCTGGCTGCTGTAATCTATATTCATATTTTGGGGATCTAGCTTGTATTGTATGGGGAAGAAACATGTTGTATGTGAACCATATTTTGCTTAACAATACTTTATGATATTCATAACAATTTGTTAAATACATCAATAATATATTCTTGTGGATGTGAACTTATTCTATTGTGTTGTTGGTGTCTTCTTCCTAATTTGTATCGATATTAGACGAGTGTCTTCTTCCTAACTTGTGAAAGCATACTAGTTACAAGTTTTGTGAAAGGTTTCATCAATCCTGGAGTATTCATTATTATTGCTTAATCAGTTAAAGGAAGGAGATTGGAAACATGCCCAAAGGACAAAACATAAAATTTTGGGAGCCCTAATATCCAGGAAATTGTATACCCTCCGATTAATAATGACTAAATCCACACAACCATCTTCATGAAATTGAAACAAACAAAATGGAAAAAACACTACAGAGGAGAGAGAATGCTAACATACCCGGTCATGTCGAAGCCTCCATTTACTTACTATTCGTTGGAGCTCTATTATCAAGGTTCTATGCAAGTCCCCAGTTTTTCTCTCAATTTTGGTGCCAACAGAAGAGCAGAAGAAGCGTGAGAGTATTTCTTTTCTTTCTTTTCTCAAAAAGAAGCTTCCTCTTTCTTTCTGTGAGGCCCAATTCCATAGCCTTTTTCAGCCCAGCCCATATATATAAGGCTTGGACTAGAAGCCCGCCCTTTCCAAGACCCAATTAAAAAACAAAAATCAAATTCAACAATAATTAATGTTTAGTAGTTTTTGAAACTTGGTCCAAATCAAAGTCGACAAAGTTTAATCGGCAGTTGAAATCTACTCGATAAGTTTTAAAGTGAGAAAAATGAAATGTAAAAATATTAAACTATTGAATTTAACTTGTGTTCAATTTCAAATCAATAGTTGCATCTGTAGAATATATGGGTGTGACCCGGTGTACCTACTTCCAAGAGCCCCTTACCTTGATTGAATTTGGCTTCGCCAAGTCTAGAATCAATTAAAAAAATGGTGATTTGAATATTTGATCATAAGGTAGCCCCGGTTCTACTTCTGCTTTAAAAATCTAATCGAGTTCAAATAAATTAAGTTTAAACTACAATTTTGAATCTAACTTTAATTTGGTTCGTTTCCACATCTAGATGAGAAAAGGGGAGAGAGTCCAGACATACTAAAATCATAAAACGGACTCTCTTTAGATATTTTAAAGCAAAAAATGTTAGAGAAAGTCTACCTTCCTTGCTAACAAATCATGTATTAAGGGGATTTGACATAAATAAACATTAAAAATTCTGAAAATATTTAACAATGTTATAATATTATTGGTTGTACTAATTAATTAATTAATGTAATCATGAGGTGCTTATATATAAAAAGAATGCCGTTGTCTTTAGAATATTTTGTATTTTGAGTTGACTTGGAACATGTTGATGGTTTATTTATATATGCATTCTTTAAAAGTTACATCAGGATGAAATCCCCATAATCATCTTATTCAACTCAATCAGAAAAGATACAGTAATAGAAAGTTGACGAGTAGAAATTATTGATGTGAATTATTATTTTAAAAAAGAAAAAGAAAAAAAGTGCAGCTAATTAATTAATTACAATTGGAGGAAATGAAATGATACAAAATGATAGAATTACATGGTCTGACTTGAAGAGTTGTCATAGATGGAGGACTTAACGTGGCTTACGACATTAATTAGGGGGGAATTTTTGTTTGTTTCTTGTTATTGGTGAATTTGGTAATAAGTTCCTTTCAAGAATTAATCCTTTGGACTCGCGCGGTGGTAGCAGATTGGAAGTGGTATTAGACTTTTTGGCTCCACAAGCCAACCTAACTTGTTAATTTAATCATTGTCATCTGTAATATGTACGGAATTATATCTGTATATGTATAATAATAATAATTACTACTATAAATTATAGTAGTTCATATTGAAATACTAAAGTAGTGAATGTTGTGTTGTCATGTTGTGTGGTTGAGCATTAAACAATCCATTGGTCAAAAGAGCCCCGTCGTGTGGGAGCAAAACCTCGTTTGGATAATTGGATTACATATAGGTTATTTTATTTGAGAGGCAAACCCATTCTAATTTTTTTAGATGTACTTGCGGTGTTTTACACTCAAACCTCTAGTTTGGCGGATTTATAAAAAAAGAAAAAAAATCTCACGCTAGGGTTGATTCACCTTTTTTGGCAGACGAATATACCCCTAAAGGGTGCGTTTGTAATATAATATACCATAGGGTGTGTGTGTAAGACTATAAACTTAGGGGGTTCCTTGTAGCCAACGTTCATTTTTTTTTTTAAATGACCGATGGAATGTTTGTTGGCCATTTTCTAACTATAAATAACCCCCAAATGTGTTTTAATTTTTATTCATTTCATCCCACAACTTCGAGAGATTATTTGGTATAACTGTTGCACGGATGATGTGGTGCAGCAAAATGTTGAGATTTGTTTAAATTATTGTTTGCATATCAGGGATGAGATTATGGAGCCAAATTTCCCTTAAATCTAGGGATTTGGTTTAATTATTATTCTTCTTGTGTTGTACCATGTCATTCATACAACGGATGCACCAAATAATTATTCCACTATTTCATCATGTCTTCATCAACCTCAAGAGGTAGTTTGAGTGCCTTAAAATGTCAAAAAGGAAAATGTAAAGTTTGGGAAGAATGCATTTATAATGTTGTGGATAAGCCTTCGAACCAGGGCATACTCCTTTTGTCCTTCTATTGTTTTTCAGACCATGGATGGTGTGAACTAGTAGAGGAAGAACCAGTCCAAAGAGAGAGCTTTAAGCAAGTTTCGGTGAAAACAAAGCTACTTGTACCCCACGACCAAGAACAAATGATGTACCAATAAATGCCAATATTGATGATGAGATGAGCTTGACTCGCAAATTATTGGTCATAACCTTGACCCTATTTTCATTGTACATGATATGTCTTAAGTTGTAACTATTGCAAGATATATTAATGCACTTTCCCGTAATGTTGTCATTTTCATACAATGTAATGCATATTCCTAGAATGTATGCATTTTTCAAAATGTACTAATTTCCCTACAATGTATTTTACAATACACTTGGGGGTATTTTAGACATTTTTGTATTCATGATATATTACTTTTTTTCATAGCACGGGTATTTTAGAATTTTCGTAATTTTGGTTACGGTTGACAAATCTCAGGCGGTGTCCCTGTAAGTTTTGAAATGTGTGGGGGTCTTCTGTAATATAGCCAAACCTCATGGAGGTTTGTTGGATGCTAGGGTGCAGTGCACTAGTCTGCACCCCGTTGATGATTGACATGTGTTATTTATGTTATTTATTTATTTCTTTTATCTTGTTTTTCTCTCCTTCATGGGACACTTGTCATTCATCGGGGGGTGCAGACCACTATACTGCACCCTAACATCCAATAAACCCCTCATGGAATGTGGGTGTAAATCATCCTTGTACTTATTTGCACGGTGGTGTTTGTCAAAGACCATAGTTTTTGCTTTGCTAAACAAAGCAAAAATAATTAATTGAACAACATTCCTTTGGCTGATTCACTACTTGAAATTTGATTTCCCCAAATTGTTGAACTTGATCAGAATGGAATCATGGCAACCCAATTGCACGGACTAAAATGCTCCAGAATGTAATATCCCTTTTTCTTTTATTTGGCTCTCATTGTCAAATTTTTGGGTTTTCTCTTTCGTTCTTAGTGGTTTTCTTACAAAATAAATAAATAAATGAATAAAAGTGCACCCCTGCAAACTATTTTTGTAAATAAAATATCCATTATACATTTATACTCTTCATGAACTTTAACCAAGCTTCACCTTATAATAAGCATGAGACATGCACATGATGAAGATGTGTGTTTGTGATTAATATATATTTTTTTTAATCTACCAGACTGTGTATTTACAGTTCGGACCGAAGAGTGCAAATGGTATAAGTCCTCCCCAGTGTGGTGTCTCTAGTAGGATTCAAACTTGAGTCTCGCCTCTGGGGGTCGCAAATCACTGCCACTTGACTCAACCACCTTGAATTTTGTGATTAATATTAAACATTAGGCATGCTTGTAAAATTTAAAATATATGTATATATTATCAAAATTAAATATTATGTAGAATATATTCTACAGAATATTTAATTTTGATATAAATATATAATTGATTATTTTACAAGAGATAACATGTTGTTTAAATTTTAATATATTCTTTACTAGTAATATTAAGAACATGAGAGGGGAGAGAGGGGAGGTTATTGTAATTATAAAAATGTGAGAGAAAATTTCGAAAATAAAGAAGTCATATATTTCCTCCAAATATCTCTATGGATGACCCGTTTATTTAATTCACTTACATTAAGCAACGAAACAAAATACATCCATAAAAATAAAGTCACCGAATCTCAGTGGTGAGATCATTTGGATTTAGTGGTTTTCCTTAACATAATTGTCTTCTTGCCTGTTTGGTTAAATAGATGAATGAAAATGATAGTCAGATTATTTAATAATTATATAGTAAGTATCCTTTATTTGTTGTGTAATGTTTGGACTTATATGATCATTACGCCATTGCACCCGGCCGTCTGATTCCATCGTCTTTGAAAAAGTGGGAAGTTGAATATCTTTAACTATATATAATTTCACCAAATATAATGCTCCAAGTGTCATTTCTTTTCATATTATTTTAAAAATATAGTAATATTTTTTGATACCCATGCTGTCCTCTTCGTTCTCATTAATTATTATTTCATATATGTACTCTTTCGATTAACAATGAAACTAAATTCAAACATTATATTATATAATGATAAGAAAATCAAACTAATTAAAACCCCAACTATCTACTGCTAGTCTACTACAAATTACATACACACACTCTGTAAACACACCCTTATAAGGCAAGATGAACATAATTTACATATTGATCATTTAGTATATATATAAATAAAAATACTAATCATCTTGAAAATCCAAAAAAAAAAAAAAAAATCTCAAAAAATCATGAGTAGTGATTCCACATGGAAGACAAACCCACTTCAGATAGATAACTGTCTGAACTTCCCTCCCCAAAGCTTGAAGAAGCCTTCATACTAAGATGATTATTATTACCACTTCCCATTTGACCGAGTTGACTCAGAACGGCCTTAATCACTTTAGTATCACAACTCGAAGAAGTATTTAACGACTGTGAATTGTAAATTCCAAGATCTTCAGGCAATGTTCCTCCAAAATTTGGCATGATTTTGGGTGACTGATTGATGTGGGTGAGGAGAGAGAAAGTAGGGCTTGTTTGGTTTGTGTTGAAAATGGAGAAGCAGGGCACTTGCGGCTGAACTTGATGATACTGATTATTATTATTATTATCATCAAATGTGATATTGTAGCAGGGTTCTATTAATGTTGGGAGAGACTGAGAATAATTGTAACAAGTCTCGTTGGAGCTGAAATCTGGTTCTTGTTTGCTTGCAATTACTTCTGATCTGTTCTTGTAGAAAACTCTGCATAGAACCCAATCCTCCTGCTGTAGTACCACCCATTTATTAGGCCAAAAATAAATTAATAAGAATAAACTTGTCAAAAAACTAGATGCTGTACAATTGATTAAAACTCGTGGATCAAATCATTTAATAACACGTGTGAACTATATGAATGAATATATAATAAATTATCAGTCATGATATATACACTTTGTGTGAGTGAGTGATCATGTAATTAAGTTGAACTAACCAGATATGCGATCTATGATATAGTTTAACTATGACGGAATCAACAATGATTCAAATAAATAAATAAATAATATTGCATACAAATTCCAAACTATATCACGATATGGGCATATCGAATCCTCTATTTTTTGTTTAAACAGTTTTGATCCATTCAAATATGATCCAAAACTGAGAAAAGGCAAATCATTACAACTACAAGTCTACAAGGTTGTTACTCAATGATGTAGGAAGATTATGCTTTATGCTACCTAAACTCGAGGAAAGCAGAAAAGACAAAAAAAATAAAATGAAGTGCTCTTAAGTTAAGACTATAAATTAGCTAGGAGCCAAATAACTAATTGTCGTGATACATTATTAGCTACAAAATACTAAAAGACAAACAAATTGGCATTAGAAAAATCAGATATTTTCAACAGTCTATTCTACTTGAAAACAGCCTGTAACTAAATGACGTCCATAATATTGACAAGTTGAAGATATGGGCACGAAAAAGGAATCATCAACTTGATTTCTAATTAGCCAATAGTTAATAGTGATTAAGGAGCTAATTAAAAATATTACCTTGACAGGAGAAATTAACTTCGGGCCGGGCCCAACGATTCCCTCGATGCGAAACTCGTGCATGACCCATTCGGTTTTTCTTCCTTTGGGGGCCCGGCCCTGATAGAAAACCAGAGTTTTTCGCATTCCTACGAGGGTTCCCTTTCGGGTAATGGGTCGGTCTTTGCCGGTGGCTTTCCAGTACCCTGAAACTGTGGCCCGATTTGTTCTTTGCCCAGTTGCATATTTTCTGTCCTTTTGGCTGTAAAAATACCATTCTTTGTTTCCCACAAATGCACTTTCTGCAGTATTAATTAATAACCAAAAAGTCAATTTCATCATATATACTATTATATATATAATCGTACAATTTCATGACAAAATTCTTATTAAAATAGTACTAATTTTAGTACATTTACCGCGTATATGTTGATTCATGTATGTTGCTTAGAGGTTAATGTTCACGTAATTTAGAATGATACAAGCAACATTCATTCATATATATGCAACAATTAAATGTGTAGATAATATCTAGGAACTAGGAAGGAGAAAAAGAAGGATGAAATGATGTTAATATCAACGTAAGAAATTATTTGGTGTATTTAAATTTAGCTAGTATTTAAATTTAAGGAGAAATATAATTGAGTTTATGGTCTCATTTCTGTCGTATATTGATATATATAATAACTTAATTTAAATAAATCCGTTTGTGGCGAAGATGCACCAAAAAATCTATCATGTCGATGGGCCGGGGAAGGGGAATTATTACGGGAGAGTGGTGAGGGCCGGTTGGGGACATACACGTGGCCAAGCATCTATGGGCACCACTATGATGACTCGGTGATAAGTTTGGTTGATCATTTGGCCCCATCTTTGATGGATGAGTATGTATAGTATAACCCACCAATTATTCATGTATTGGCAAAGTGTCAAAATCTCCACAACTCATAATTTATTCAGGGTCGTTATATGTTGAAAATAAACAAATCCAAGTATTTACACGACTCCGTCGTCTTTAGTACTTTTAATAATAAAAAAAAATTAAAATTATTATAGAGGAAATTCGGAAAATCATCCAATGGATTATTAGTTTTTTTTTTAAAAATATACAAGGCAACAATTTTCTCCATTTTTTCTTTCTTAATTTCTTTGGGTTAAGATAAGGCCAAGAGTACTGTCAATTTCTTGAAAAAGTAATTGAATGAGATATTTGATCGAAGGTAGTGAGTGAGAAATAATATTCCCAGTAATAATTGCATTTGGAAGAACAAAAAAAGGTCATTATTATGTAAGTATTAAGAAAGATGTATTCTTTTATGTATATATGCTCCATAGTAGCAGCTAGTGTTTAATTTATTTAGTAAAACTACAGGTTCATGCATTTGTGCAAAATCATATATATATATATATATATATATATATATATATATATATATATATAGTGTTAATCATGAGTTTCTATCAGTAAAAGGTTGGTTCATGCATCATGTATTGTAATTGAAGAATCTTCCAGTAGATAAAGACATGCAAGAAATTGTACAAATTCCGAATTTCTCGCGTAATTAAATCTTACCTATTTATAATTAATTAATAGAATAGTGTACTGACTTAATTTCTTAAGACTATAGCTAGAGATTAGAGAAGGGTTAATGTTTAAGAAACAATTAATACAATTGTCCATCTAGCTTTTATTTAGGTTGGCTTAGTTCTATTAATGTAGTATTTAATTTGTTTTTAATTATGCCGGCGTTAAATCTCCATAACTACAAACACTTTTAATTAATTAATAAGATGAATAAAATCAAATTCCATAAAGCTACATTCTCCAACCAAAACTCTATAAATCTTATAATCAACTCTTATTAGAATCAATTAGTATAAAATTAGTTTTACAAAAGAAATTACATGGTAATGGTATATATATATACTTTCTCAATCGGACACTTTACGCAAAAGAACAGCCCAAGTGATCAAGAAGATTCATGATTTGAAGCTAAAAATAAGATCCTGGATTATAGCTAGGTAAAATATTATAAGTAGAAGGTATATATTGGAATTAAAAATCATGAGAAAAAACAAGGCTAGCTATGAAAATACAACTGGAGTACTAGTAAAGAATTGTGGATATATGATCATGTAACTACAAGAAAATATACGATAATAGTGTAATTGGTTAATCATTTGTTTTTGAATCTATATATATATATATATTCCAAGATGGATATACTAGCTAATTATATATATGGTACGTACGTAGAGTAGATCGATCATCGTAAACATGAAAGAAATAAAATGTGCAGGAATTAATTATTACCAGGAATGTCCCAAGGCTCACACTTATTAAGATCAACTTCAATCAATAAAGGACTCTGATTTGGGAATCCAGCCATCCATTTCATCAAGTAATCACATATCAATTCATCATCTCTTGGATGGAACCTAAATCCCGGCGGCAGTTTCTTCTCTACGGTGCTTAAACTGCTCATTTTGAGGGACTGGTGATCGATGCTTAATATATAATTAATATAATATAAGAAGATCAAATTAAATGGCACTCCCCTCCCTATATGTCTTAATATATAAAGAAAAGAATAGACAGTATGCAAGTGTTATTTTTTTTTTCTTTTGTATTGTTGCCATTTTTTAAGGATTATACTCGTACTTATTCTTTGCAATTTTTATTATAAAAATCAAGTATGAAGTCAACAAAGGAATTTCGTGTTCGTGTGGATTTGAATAAAACATGACCCAAAGGGTGGTTTGATGACATGGATATAAAAATTGGACCTCCAGCAGCTGACTTGGACATGTCTAGGTGGGTGATATCTATTCTTTCCTTTTTTTCCCCATTTAAGGTGGAAGTATATATATTAAGTTATATATTAACGAGTGTACACATATATATAATTTTCAATTCAATTTAAACCGAAATAAATTTTAGTTTAAAATTTCTGTAACTTATATTATTTCAACCAATGCTTAAAGGATGAGATCCTAAAATATATATTTGTATGTCTTTTATAATTAAAAGATTTTGAATGCGCATCGAGATTTGTCCTTTAGTTTCCATAAAGAGGTCCATGTACGTACTGAGCTGTCCAGGAGCCTTCATGAAGCATAAATTTGAAAATTATCAAACAGAACAGTCGTGAAAATTAGATAATTCACCATTGTGAAGGTAGGGTGAGTTTGGCCTAAAGGTTCGAAAAATAATTATAGGAGAATTAATTTTATTGAAATAGATTTTGACAATAATTGATTATAACAAAAATTAATTATGGAATAATTATTTTTGTATAATAGTTTTTGCAAAAGTAACACTTTAGGAGCTTCTAAAATAAGTTGATTTTTAGTTTCTTGAGATCCCAAAAGTGATTATGGTATTGAGGTTCAAACACCATGAAAATCATGATTGACCAAAAATAATTTTTATAATTGAGGCCAAACACTTTAAAAATCACAATGGAGATCTATAAATGCTCACACCGCTGGACCAAACTCACCCGTAATATTATAATTTCGGACCCATAAGAAGTTAAGGAGCGAGCAAAAATCTTTAAACAGCTTAGCCGTTATGCCAAAGGTTTCCAGGAAATCGAACCAAAGGCCCACACACTGTCAGTGTGTAGTGACGAGTGACACTACGTACATTGGAGGACTCGTTTTGGCAGTTTGTTTTTCATCTGAATTCTCAATAAGCAGCACTGGATTCCCATTCCCCTTCACTTTTAGCCAATTAATCCGAATAATGAAGAACCCACGTACTGCCTGCCTTCATCATAATTAACACTAAAAATCCAAGTCTAAGTGAATGTTTTGTTGTGCCCACCAAAGAATTGTTTGGTTGAGTAGGTTGGAATTAATGTAATACTATTACACCTATATTCAATATTAAGTTATTTCGTAAATTGTGAAAGCGATTCCTCTGTCGTCTTTATATGATTCAAGCAATGCAGCAAATAACTTTCTCTCAACAATTAATGCAGCAAGAAATGGAATTACAAGTATATAATAAAATTCGTACACTAATTAACTCAACTAGCATGTTCAAACAACCGGGGTACATTAAGACATATGACAAGTTAAATAAATCAAGGTCTTCACTTCAGGAAAATTAAAAAGGAAATATTGAGCCATAAAAAGAGAAAAGAAAAAAAGAGGAAATGTTTAGCAGAGAACTTAATACTAATGTTTTTAAAACATATCTATCGTCATAACGTTTACCTAGTTTTCTCCAATTATTTGAAAATAAAAGAAAACTTGACAATTGACAGAAGTTGAGGTAGCTCATTGGATGCTAATTACCAATTCTACCTGAAGCGAATGTTATTGTTGGCGACCTCGTAACCATGTTACAAGTTGCAGAGCAGTGAAATAATCAAATATAAGGTGAAACGAAAAGGAAGTGTTTAGTTTGGTTGGGTGTCAGATTATGTTATCTGATTTGACTGATTCTCTTAGTATTTGTTTCATATCAATCTATAAATAACATATATCAATCTATGTAATATAATCTCACAAGTGAAATTAAAAAATGTTATTTAATCATTTATTTGATTTGATATGGTGTTGTCTCTTCTAAACCATTTCATTTCATTGCAATAAAATTCATTTATTGCTTGCACTTGGGTAAAAATGCACGAAAGGAAATTAAAAAGACATAAAACACATTGATCTATTAAACTTGAAAAAGGGAAAAATAAATAGCCAAAAAGCAAGAGATTTATTTCAAGTCATAAAAAGATTTCGGTCACTATCTCGAAAAAGGATCGAGACAATCAAATTACATATACTTACAAATTAGGTCCTGGTGTTGATTTGATAAGAATTAGTGCATTTTCTGATAAACCTTATTTTGACCGTTAAATTAGCTACTCATACAATGCATCGTGTATATTTATTTGTCCAAGTACTTTGAATATATAGTTGAGCCATCAGCCTTTACTGTGATAGTAACTTTCAGGTTTATCTTGTTCTAAACAGTCGCATTATCTGGAAAGAATATCCATCAATCCCCCCCACACCGAATTCCAATCCAAAATGATAAATTCCTTCAACCATCAACACGTGGTACCCTCATATTGTGCCAATTTGTACACGTATATAACGGATGCGACAAAATACGTGATAGTTTGTTTGACATATACTCTAGTAAGTTCATCTTTTAGAAGAAAGTGTAACTAGGTTAAATAATGATGATACGAGATGTTGAATGCTTTCTCGAAAAAGAAAAAGAAAAAGAAAAAAAAAGGAAGGGAAAGCAGTTTTACCACTTTAGATTGAGGTATATTTTTTATATTTGTTGTGCTAAAAGAAACTAAGGCTAAATTTTAAATAAGTCAGATCAAATCAACAAAAATGTGAAATAAATAGCACACGATAAAAATAAACCAGTTTACTACTCAAAGGTCAACCTAGATACAGACCGGACCCAAACAAATGCGATCGGCTCATAACCCTATTTGTTTACCCAGTCCATCTTTGACTCGTCAAAAACTACGCCAACCAATCTACCCAAGTATAACCTCTAAGTTTAAGATTCCAGCTCTTCTGAAATTATATCCATCAGTCATCAATGGCAAGATGTCAACCTAATTTAATCTTGAAATAATGCATACACAATGCATGTGTTTTAGTATGTGTGGGTGGGGTTGGTGGAAAAGTTGGAGCTACAAAGTATATATGAGAAAACCTATACAATGTCAAGTTGAAAATTTGTCAACTTTGATATTGTCTCTCAAACTATTAAAAACAAATACCAAATCAACGGCATTTTGTTCTCTCCGGAACAATTAGGTAAAAGTATGAATGCCAAACATAAATCACTGTCCCTGTCGTCCCAGCAATATAATAAGAACAGAAGTTGAAAGACTTGTGCAGCAAAAAGTCATTAAATACAAAGGAAAAGTCGTACGTATACTGATATAACTCTCTCAGCCAGTAATCGGCCATCAAAATACTCGGTTAATCAACTCTCTACAATATTATGGCCAGGCCCAAATGCCCCAAAATAACTTGAATCCACTTCCATATTATATCCGCTTGCACAATATTTCAATTACAGTTAGAACCTAGATTATGAAATTTAGAAGTTCGCGTTACTGGCCCCAAGTATGTTTGATTTAAGGTTACCCAAAGAAAAAAAAGTAATATTCCAGGAATCTCATGCCAATTGAATTTGCATGATATTTAACAGATAGAATATACTCTAAAACCAAACTTGCAGGCATGTCTTATTTCGTGGAGAAAATGCAAGATAGAATAAAGTACCTTTACCGCCTCAAGTATACCATGCTCCTTGAGAAGCACTACTCTATAAAGAAGCAAGACAGTTTCAATAACCGATCCTCGAGTGGCTTGAAGTGTCCAACAAGGTCCAATAAGTTCACACAACTTATCACATCAGAAGTCCATTTTCAGAAAGACGCAGCTGATTTTATAAACATATTACTTTTCTCTGAAAATTTTGAACAAATGAAACACATAACTCAAAAGATTTCTTAAATATTCGATTCCACATCTCAAATAGAGGCATTTGAACAAAATTGACACTGCCAAACATGAAAGCTCTGTTTAAGTTCAACACTCACATGTGCAAGCATGTCTCTATACAGAAACCAAAAAACATATGTATGCACAATCGTTTAACATATGAATATAGAAACATACACAACTAATAAAAAGGTCGAAAGTTTGCATACAACAATTCATTCAACTCCTTGAGATGTGGCAAAACAATAATTCTGGAAGAAGATCATGAAAACAAAGACTAATAACAAATATCCACCTCTGTTCAAACATTTCTGCTTTCAACTCCAGAACTGGCCCCATATACAGACGTACATTAACTCTCATGAGAAATATCATTGAGCAGCAGGTTATGCATAGGTAATAAGTTAGCAGCAGCTCATTCTGATATCCTTGCTTCCTCTTCGATCATCCTGTCCCTTTTTTCGTTAGCCGTGTTAATCTTTCCAACTATTTAGAACATTCATAGAGAAGAGAAAGTATATTAACATTTTGAATGACCAAGTGGCATCAATATCTCTAGACCTGTAACTATCTTTTGAAACCATGTTAAATTTGATCATTCATGAACTTAACATTGATATAACTACTAAAGAAAAAGACTAGCTGGTGATGAGTGATTATCCTTCCTCACAATTTTATAATCTTAACCTCAACAATAATATATGAGTGAAGTGAAAAAATCACAACTGACAAAAATGCTACTGAGGCAGCTGCAACTGACAGCTAGGGACCGGAAAAGTGGAATAAGTGATGCAAGGACCACCATATAAATGAAGCAGAAAAACGCTGTCTGAATGAAGTGTGTCAATTTAGTTGTAGAGTTACCTTAGATTTCCCCAATAGTCCTTCTTAAGTTTCAACTTGTAGAATCTGTTTAGCATTTTGTTAATTCCTCTCTGGATTTCAGCTTACTTCTTAATCTTTCAACATGAGTTCGCATAATTACAGAAAATCAACTGGTACTAAATTGAGCTTCCTTCACTTCACAATTGGTTGGTTTATTTCCATTAATTTCCAATTTGACAGTCAGTTTTTGACATTACCATTCTGTTTCAGGCTGGAAATGTTGATTGTTATCATTAGCACAGTAGGTAAATACACTAACAAATAAACTTCTTAACTATGAATAAAACAAGTAAGCGGTGATCAGGCAGTAACAATGCACATAACAATAAATAACCGCATAAGATTTTAACATGAAACGGAAATCAAGAGAGCAAACACTTACCAGAAGGTATTTTTTCCGCGGATTATTTCTGCAGAAATCCATCCAATCATAATCAACCTCTTCCCACAGTACTTCGTATCAGAAATCTAAAACAAATAATCAACGGTCGATACATTTTTACGGAATACGAGAGTTAAATATCATATACTGTAATGTAATAGGAGTTGCATTCAATAACACGACGCCGTCAGTGTCTATGAAGAGTCGGTCAGGGTTGAGGATGTGTGAGATGGCATGGATCCATTCTAGGGTTCCACTGGCTGTCTTTTGTACGAGTATTCGCGGCCACCATTATCAATGTCTTAGCGGCGGAGCGCCTTTACCCTCCGCCAGTTTAGTCTATTGCCTCCACAATCTACTATGTGACAGAAACCGTTTCTCGATTAATGGCGCCACAACAAACGACGAGCATTGTTTTATTGATTTATCACACCCCTCGGCCCAAGTCCCGTAAATTCTCCAATTTTTACTTCCCTCTATTTTTCTCATTCTTTTACATAATTACTCCTTTTAATACTGGGCCCAATTTAAGGTCGGCCCAATTTGTGGAAATTCTGCTTCGTAATGTACCGTTTCGCATGTAAATCTTTTGTAGGCAACTTATAAGTAATAAACTTTTTTCTGTGCAATAACCCAATTCAACATTTTTTTTTTTTTTTGAAAAATCACATCACTTTAATTAGGAGAAAAAGTTGTGAACTTTTAATTCGTGTATTGATCACAAAATGCAGTTTGGGAGAATCTAATAGAATAAAGACGACAATACATTTAATATAATAATTTGTTTTGTGGCATAAAATTATCAACTAAACTAGTTAGGGATAAGTTATTTTCTCCAAAAAAAAAAAAAAAAAAAAAGAAAAAAAGGAAGGAAGGAATATATTATTATGTTGTTCTCGTGAGCAAAAATAAAATAAAATAGTTTATTTTAGTATACATGGTGTCTATAATCCTAATTAATTGACAGTAAGAAAAAAAAAACAAATGTATTTTGAAAGTAACGGATAATTAAAAATTAAAATATGGTTCTCTAAGCATGAGCAAATCGGATTGGGATCCGGAGTTCGGGTAATAAATGCTGACCCAACTCATTGACAGCGGGTCAAATAATACGCATGGCAGCTGTCAAAAGATATCATATCCCCTAGGAAAGACAGCCAATTATTGGTTTTGGTTTGCTCTAGCTTAATTTCCTCCCGCAACACAGCAACAAGTAGTAAGGGATATTCTTAACTATATCAAGCTTAGAAAAAATTTCGATTAAATTGAAAATTGATGACACCAAAACTTGTGATAATGTCAGTCATGCGATTAAGTTGAATAGTTTGGTGTATTTACAACCCATAAGCTCGAGTAAAAAATGTCCCGTGAGTTTATAGAAACAATTAAACAAAACCACCAGACGCACGGAAACGCATCCAGCAACCACCGTCCAGCTGGCACATTGATTCAGTAACATTAATTATCATTTTCAGATTTCAGAACTTGTTTCAGAACTTGTGAATTTAGATGATATTGGATGTTTTATTAAATTCGTCCCAACCGTTGGATTGAATCTTAAAATTACAAGATTAAATAAATGAATCGATGATGAAAATAAATTATTAGAATAAAAAAAGAAGAAGAAGATGGGCTTTAAATCACATGTTGGCGTCCGTGTCAACAAGTACATTACAGTACCGAAAATGGACAAAAAGTTTAGTAATACGGATTTGAAATCAACATAAAAACAAAATACTCTAGAACAATTAGCTAGATAGCCACTCATATATAGTTCTCAACTTGATGCATAGTAATATATATATATATATATATATATATATAGAAGTATTTGCTTAATAAGATAATCAGTTGTATATTATATAAGAATACTGATCCATGACATTAACATTCAATATCTTACAAAACAATTATTGTTATTTGATAATGTTTATAAAAAAAGTGACGAATCACAATGTAGTATGTCGACATAAAGCGTGAGAACGTAATTTAATCCATCTAATTATAATTCTGGATATTTTCTTGTTAAATTTCACATGCAGGCAGAAGTGGGCAATATACAAGTAGATATATTTGGTATTAAAAAAGAGTCACGTGATTAATCAGTAGGAATTGGAGGGGGGCCAAAGACACAAATTAACCTGTACTATCTCAATCCCGGCCCCACAGATAAACAAAAATTCCAATCAATCCTCCTCCTCCTCCTCCTCCTGTTTTATTTTTTAACCATGCCAACTATATTATCGAGTTTTTCACACACAGATACATAACTAGAAATACTGTATATTGCACAGTAGCTATATTATAAAGAAACCATTTTGTTGTTTTTAGATTCAGCCCTTTTTTTTAAAAAAAAAAGCTTTTGATTCTAAAAGAAGTTGTAAAATAGGGAGAAGGTAGGAGCATGTTAGGCCTTTTCCTAGTTATGTTGTAAAAAGTTAAAAGCTGTTTTATGTTAATATGTACTGTTTGCATATTCATATATTTAGAATGTTCAATACTCCCTCCGGTTCATATTAGTTGGCACATTTGTTAAATTTTTATGTTTCATATTAGTTGGCACATTTGGGTTTTCAATGCAATTTTTTCCAATTTTGCCCTCTCTTACATTTAGGTTGGGAAGCTCAAAAGTCATTAAGAAGGGTATCTTTGACATTTTATCATGTAAAAGTGATTAATCATGAGGTTTCTTAATTTATGTGAAAAGTAACAATGTGCCAATTAATATGAACCGGATGGAGTAATTATTTAGCCCAGATTTTTCACCATTGTCAATCAAATTATTTAGTTGCATGTATATATTTACATGACACGTAAAACTACTAGAAAAAGGACAAATTTCGACGAAAATTTCGACGGATTTTTCATAAAATCCGTCGAAATTTACACATTTCGACCGAAATTTCGACATAATTAGGCCGTCGAAAAAAGTGTTTCGACGGAAAATTATTTCTGTCGAAATTTTCAAGTAAATTCAAATTTTCGACGGAAAATGATTTCCGTCGAAATTTTTTTATTTTTTATTTTTTATTTTTTTTTAACCTGTTAATTATACCTAAATTATACATTCGACAAACAATAACATCCAAAAACAATTTAAGAAACATGATTCAATATTCAAAATATGTCAACATTGATCAAACAATTCATCCAAATACGAAATTCCAAAAATCGAAATACCATAAAAGTACATATATGAAAAAGAGTAATTCATATTAAAATCCAATCATGTTTCAATTACAATCAAATATTATGATTAACAAATTAATATCAGACATCTTCGACATTCATGTCGTCTTCGTCTTCTTGTTCTTCTTCTGTGTCAATTCCTTCATCTACTTCTTCTTCTGTTTTTACATTCATGTCGATGAACCCGTATACCCCACTCTTGAATTCCTCCTTAAGAGTTCTGTTGGCGGGATTAACTCTATCGAACATCCATCCACGTAGTAAATGAATATCCATATTCTATGTACACAAAAAGAATGATAACCTCACGAATCTCAATTGTTTTATGAACATATTTCTCTCAATCAAATATTTATCAATCTAAATCCAAACCTCACGAATCTCAATTGTTTTATGAACATATTTCTCTCGATCAAATATTTATCAATCTAAATCCAACATATTGAAATTTTAGAAAATGGATTAGAAACAAAACTAGCATAATGAAAGTAATATTTATTATAAACTCTATAGAAACCTTTTGAGAAATAAATCGAATACTTCACTAATTTTACCTGAAAAAAACTAACTGAAAAATGTCTTTTTTGACTTGTTATTATCTCGCACCAACTACAAACATTCTAAGCACAAATATAGCAAGGTTTAAAGGTCCAGGATTAAGCCACTAGGAGAGCTAAGAAATGAAGCTTGTGATCTCATCAAATGTATGAGTTAACATAATTCAAGTTCCCATGCTATGTTATATAAATACGGCATAGCAAGAGCAACATAACTATTACAAATTTCCATTTGGTTGAAAGCTTGCTTTAAATTTTAATAAGTTAACTTTTGATTTTTCTTCCCAAAGATAGAAACAAGTATTTCCTAAAAAAGTGAAAGTTCAGTCATGAAATTATTATTCTTTATTTTCTTCAATTTTCAAGATGGTCTTTTCTTTTTCTCTCCAACTTAACTTCAATAGCAATTCATTACTGACCGAACATCAGCTAATCAAATTCTATACATACATACAAGCGAAATCAAATGAAAGTTTAACCAAACTATCAAATAATAAATAATACAAATCTCAATCGTTTCCAATGCTTGTCAAAACCACAAACTCCTATCATTAAAAAGCAACTGATATTCAAACAAAGTTTGCCTCCAAACAAAAAATCAAAGCTTTCTTTGTCCCAATATTCCTAAGTATATAATAAAAATAAAATCTTTAGCAAACCTTGAGAACAGTTTCCATGGAAATTATCTCAATTCTTGTGGGAAGAACATATTTTTCATTATTATTTCATAGTAACTGATACCAAGCTAGCCATACTCCTCCCAGTTAATTCATACTCCTCCCAGTTAATCTCCAACTTAAATAATTGAACAATTATAGCTAAAATAATTATAAGAACACATCAAAGTTAATCACTTTAATTGATGCTAGGAAAAAATTATACTACTAATTCAAGCCCTAATTTTCACAATATCACAATAGCAATTAAAAAAACAAAATTGAAGGATTAAAGTGCAATTATACCTTAGTTATAATGTTTCAAGAAGACTTGTGGTGGTGGTGGTGGTGTATGGGCCGGACTCGGAGCCGTGGACGGAGCTGGAGCCGGAGGCGTGGCCGGATCTGGAGCCGGAGCCGTGGACGGAGCTAGAGCCGGAGTCGTGGCAGAGGTGGAGGTGGAGCTAGAGCCGGAGGCGTGGACGGAGCAGGAGGTGGAGTCGTGCAGAGGTGGACCGGAGCTGGAGCTGGAGTCGGAGCTGGAGCTGGAGCCGGAGCCGGAGCCGTGTACGTACTGAACTGGAGCCGGAGCGTGGGCGGATCTGGAGCCGGAGAGAACTGAAGAAGAATTGATGAACAATTTTTGAGCTGGGCAGAGTGAATTGAAGAAAAAGGATAAGATCTATTTTTGAGCTGGGGAAGGAGAAGCCGCGCGGGATAGATCTATAGTGAAATATTTCGACGAAAATTATTTTCCGTCGAAATTTTTAACATTTCAACAGAAAATAATTTCCGTCGATATTTGTATTAATTTATTTTTTTAAATTGAAGAATTTCGACGGAAACAAATTCCGTTGAAATAAAAATTTCGACTATGAAAGTTTCGACGGAAATAAATTCCGTAGAAATTTAAATTTCGACGGAATTTATTTCCGTCGAAAATTTTTCGACGAAATTATTTTCCGTCGAAGTTTTTATTTATTCATTTTTTTTAAATTATTTTCCCCAAATTATTTCGACCGAATTTAAATCGGTCGAAATTAATTTCGACTGATTTTATTTCGGTCGAAAATTTTCGACGGAAAATATTTCTGTTGAAATTTTAACAAAAATTTCGACAGATTTATTTCCGTCGAAAAAATTCGGTCGAAATTTTGCCTTTTTCTATTAGTGACGTAATTAATAAGACAAGCACAATTAATCATCATTCGCTAATTAACTTTTGTGTATATATATGTAAAATTGAAGTACTAGTATTAAAATAAAAAGATCAAGGCTGAGCAGTGTGGAGTATGTAATGTAATCAACTGTTGTATGTATATATAGTAATGAATAAGTAACATCGATCATGCATCGACATCTAAAAATGGCCTAATAGTATGATTAATTGCTAATTTTTTTCATTTAATTGGCCCGACAATTCATGAACCTTACAAGGTCTATTAAAATGACCGGATTCCAGGATCCCCACGAAATATTCTACAAATGTGTGCATGTATTATATGTATTTTCTATAAAAGAAAAATATTGTTTTATATATTCTGTAATGTTTTATTGGACGCGCGGCTTGTAATTTTATGCAAAAGAGCCAGAGACAATCAACTGTACTTGTAACTTGTGTAATAAACAATATATTTTTGTAGAATGATAAATTTAAGGCTGCTTGATTTTTTGACAACAACCATGTGCGCGCCAACGGATTGATTGATAATCTTCTCTTTTCGAATGCCAGTTTATTACAGTATTTCTTTATAATTCACATTGATGTTGCTGGCAAATTGAGTGGAGAAATTGTCCTGTTCCGAAATTTTTAACGAAATATAAGGCAACATTGCAAAAAAGGTCCCAAACTAATTAATGATTTTGAATTTTCGTTCCAAGCTATATTACTTAGTCAAATTCGTCCCGTAATTTTATATTCTTTTGGAATATCGTCTCATTTGCCACATGGCTGCTTACGTGTCATGACGTGGCAAATTTAAGCATAAACACTTATATAAGATTGCAGAATTCATCTCAAACTAATTACAAATTTTAATTTTTTGTTCCAAACTATATCAACACCGTGACTTTCGTCCCGTAATTGAATTGACAAGGATAAAAGAATTCATTCCAAACTAATTATGAATATTTATTATTTATTAATTAAAAAATGCACAAATTTTTCCTAATGAACTGAAATAGGATTTTTTTTCACAAAAGCGCATGGGAATTTAGAAAATTCATACTATTTTTCTCTAAAAAAAAAATTAATGGCAATTTATTTCCATGTAATATTCATATTGTTCAATTTACATCCATGTGTTATGATAATGTGACAGTTTAACCCCGTGTGTTGTGATAAATGTGGCAATTTAACTCCTGTATTATAATAAATGTAGCAATTTATCCCCTTGTTATAAAATACTTTGCATGCCCACTCTCAATTTATGCAATTGAGTTACACTCTATTGTTCAAGGGGATGAAATACTTTTTTCAAATTTTCACAGGGGGTAAACTGAAATTGAATATTATTAATATTACAGGGGGTAAATTGCCATTAGTCCCTTAAAAATTAAAAGATGAATCGTCATTTCCATTAAATTAGATATTTAATAATTGACTAAATTCATGCAAAATGACAATATGGGAGACGAAATTCGGCGAGTTAATATAGTTTGGGACCAAAAACCAAAATTTGTAATTGGTTTGGGATGAATTCTGCAATCTTGTATAATTGTTCATGCTAAAATTTGCCATGTCGTGACACATAAGCAGCCATGTGGCAAGTGGGACGATTATAAAATTAGGGGACGAATTTGGCTAAGTGATATAGCTTGAGACGAAAATTCAAAATCACTTATTAGTTTGGGACGTTTTCTGCAATTTTGCCTTAATGTGAAAAATGAATTTGTTTATTTCTTGCCAGTTTTACTATTATAAAAGCATGAATATTTCTATCTCTATCTCTTCTCTACTATTATAAAAGCATGCATATTTCTATATCTATCTCTTCTCTACTATTATATTATTTATTATAAAAGCATGAATATTTCTTAACTTTATTGTGGGGATTAAAATACCCCTTTGTGATTTTAAAAAGCAAAAGAAACTCTAAGAAGTATAGTTAGATTAGGAAACATTAGAAGTTAAAAGACTTAGGGGCCGTTTGGCCTCCCGATTGAAAGCCCCATTTTCACGTTTCAACCACAATCGTCGGAAATGGAGTGTTTGGCGAAAGTAAATTGCGGTAGCTTCTACTTTTCCTACCGTAGACAGAAGTAGCCTATTTGCTGCTTTTGTCCAACGTGGGAGTAGAAGATTGGGGAAATGCCTATAATGCCATTCCTCGATTCATAACAATTGAGCTACTTTTTGACTTCAATTCTTTTTTTATTTTATTCATTTTTGTTGGAGTTTTTAACATTTTTCGTATGATGTTGCTTAAATTAATTTATGATTTATTTTACTTAAAGTTATTTTTTGTAGTCTTAGGTTCAGTGAGAGAAACAATCAATTTTTCTTTATATTTCTTTTTTATTGTAGTCTCGTGTTTTGTGAAAGTTAAGAGCCATATTATATAATATTTTTTCTCATAAATATAAGGTTAGTTTTGTAAATTATATAAAAATTCACGTTTCTAAAATCAATTTTCAAAAGTTGAAATCAAACGCTCAATCAATTCTTGTAGAAGTAATTATACAAACGCTAGGTCAAACTCGCCCTTAACATTATATAATTCTAACTAAAATATTTTCATAGTTAAAATAAACTTAAAAAGAATAGTTAAATTAGAAATTACAAGATATAACTTATATTTTTTAATAAAGTCTAAAAGAATTATATAGAAAATAAAGCTATATATAATACTTTATAGTTATAATAATATTTCTATTTATATAATTTTGTGATACATTTAATTTTTTTGTTACTACCTATATTTATAATAATATATTTATACATTGTATTGTAAGGAAAAAAAATCTATAGTAATTAACTAAACTCACGCTTGATCATCTTCCTAGTTTTATTAAAAGAGGAAATATGAAAAGCGTGACGAATGGGCACTGGGCAGTTACCCAAATGGCTCATTTTGCCTAGGAAAGGGAAGTAGATTTTCATTTGATGACTTTGTTTGGTCCCAAGGTAGCTAGGTGAAACCAATGGTCAAACAATTCATAATAAAAAAATGATCACTAGCAAGATGCTAGAAAAACACAACACATAAGATTTTTTTAAGATGTGATAAGACTATAATTCATTTTTTCTAAAGAAATACTCAATTTGTTTTAAGTTAATTGAAATATTTGATATTTTCATACTGATTAAGAATTAGTCACTTTTCTTAGATAAAATGTCAAAAATATCATTTTAATGATTGATTTAATTAATGTCATTGATCTTTGTGTCCTCTACTTTATTGTATAAACCTATAATTAAGAAAGAGTAATTTGAAACGTGAAAATTTTGCACATTATTTTCTGGTTTCTCAATGGTTTAATCACTTTTGAGGCGTGTCAGACACATTAAATAGTGACATCTTCCAACATGAATTCGAACATAAATTTCCTACTTTATAGTGACTAATGCGTTTCACTAAACCAAATCACATGTTGGTGAAGTGTCAATTAATTTGTAAGGAAGGGAGTATGAATATAACAAAATTCTAATTTTCAATTATTACTTTAGATGTACAAGTAAAAAAAAAATTAAAAATTTGACTTTATTAACTCTTACGTTAACTCACGTCAAAATAGAAAAGAAGCAAGAATTAAGAATTTTGTCAAAAAAAAATCATAAATCATAATTTTAGCATTCCAGCAATGAAAACCAAAATAGGACATCAAATCTTCATTCTCGTTATTTTTTAACTAAAGATAAAAATTAAAATGTCATTTTATATGACACCCTCTCTCCCGGGCATACTTCACACATTAGAAGTTTACTCTTTCTATAGAGAAAATTGCATTGGGGAGAACTAACTAATTGCTTCCCATTAAGAAGTTGCAATTTCAATTCAGTGTCAATGAGGAAAGTAATGCTTGATTCAGTTAAAGAGTCTGCATCCATCAACATCATATTTCCTTGGATCTACAATCATTCAATATAAGAATGAATAAAATACATGTTGAATAATATAGTCAAACTCTCCAGTTATTGAAATTAAATGTTTACCCCACCTCCTAAATGCTGGACAAATATTTTTGGCCTCACTGTTTAGAGTTAAGACATTGGGACAAACTCAGGCCAAGAGGAATACAAGAAAATGCTGTAGTGAACAATCCCCCATTTATTAAAGCTATGACTAAAATCAAAGGAGTTGGGATCAGACTGTTGTGCAAAACTAAAATAAAGAAATAAAAGCTCATGAGCAGAGCTGGCAGACCCTGAATATCTATTTATATTTTAATGGAATATTAAAATCTGGACAGCATTTCCAATCCAAGTTCTGAAAAGAAAAAAGATTCTTCTATAATTGAAATTGAAACAAAAAAATGAGAAAAACAGAGTACTAATGCAACAGTGAATGCGTACAGGTAAGAGAGCACATGAAATTTGAAAAGTCACATGCTCACTAAAATCCAGATAGAGGCAAAGAACTTTTCGAAAAGCAGAAGAAACAGACGAGATTCCATATAACTTTTCCGGTAAATTAAACAAAGGCTAAAAGTGAAGAAAAAGAGAGAGCTCTTTTTAACATCAGCTACAAAAAGAGATGGAGAAAAATTAATCTAGCATAAAGATTTGTTATTTGTGAAGAACATAAATTAATTAAACAGGAGAATCTTTATCATCATTAACCAAAAAAAAAAAAAACAAAGCACTTCCATGTTAATTCATAGCACATGTACATAGTAAATCTAATCAAGGCGCTAAACAAAGAAGCAGTACTACAACAAAACCTTCAGAAAAAAATAGATCATAACGCTCTGAAATCCAAGTTAATTGGACAAAAACAAAAAGCAAAAAGGTTAAGTAATACCCAGAAATATAAAATTAATCCCCTTCAAGTTCTTTCCGTGCGGTTCTTGCCGTGACTCTGCTGATTCCTATTTCCACCACCACTACTACCACTACTGTATTCTTTCTTCTGTTGTGAAGAGAACATAGGTAATCCAAAAACACCTGATTTCGACGAGCCTCGAAGAGAACAAACCGGAACATTAAGAACAGGAGTGATTCGCACATTAGCCGAATATGACCTTTCCATTCCTCGATGCTTATGTCGAGGTCCACCGTTAAAAGTGCTCGGACTACTTGAACTTCTCTCCAAGCTGTGAAATACGATTTTTCCGGAAGAGTTCATTCGTGGACTATCTGCCGAAACCCCACGCACTGGAACTGCAGACTCCGGAGCTTTTCGCGTCAAATTTTCAGACGATAATGCAGCCCTATGCTTGAGCACTCGAGATTTTGAAAGATTGCTTGCTGTTTGATGAGCATTACGAGTAATAGTATTGGTATTAGGCTTATCGGAATCGAGAGAAAGCCTAGGGAGATCATCGTGTTCGTGCCCTGATGAAGAAGACGAGAGAGAAAGGCGAGATGATATCGAAACCAATTCATTATCTGTGTCCTTTAACAATGGAAGGTTTAGAGATGAATCAATGGATGCATTTAATGAGGATTTTGAACTGCGGTTGAGAAAGTGCTTCAGACTTCTGGCGGCGTTTCTGTTACTAATATTATTGTTATGAATGGACACGGACGACGTCGTTTTGGTCTCTTCCTGCTTAGCATTGCTGTTCTGATACAGTTTCTTCAAACCGAGAAGCTCCTTCCAGCTGCTAGTGCATCTCGGCGCCTTTGGAGAAAACAAGTATGGATCCATGGAGGATATCTCATTTCTACGCCGGAAGTTTGGCGTGTCCGGAGATCTGACGTGAGATGAAGCAGGATCTGACGCAATGGACGGCCGGATTGAGGACAGGTGCAAGGGGACGAGCTTTCCGTCTGAGAAAAGCTCGTCGGCGGGGAGCATTGTGACCGGATCTTCAAGCCTAAACTCGAAATCCACGAAATCTTTGCCGTAGTTTTCTGGATCTGGTTTTTCCAGCTTCTCCGCATCAGCATTCTCCGACGGCTTTTGAGTCGCGGCTTTTGGTGCCACTTCCTCTGGTAACTCGCGGCTGAATGAGATTCTAGGGCTCAGCCATCCGTACGACGGATACTTCACAGGAGAACAGTCCAAAAAACTCTCCTGCGACATTCCGATCCTGTTCACGCATGCCGACGCCATTTTCAGCGATCTAAATCCGAACTCCTTTTTATATTACTACCAGCACAAAAAGTCACCAAAAACACTCCACAGAGAAAGAAATATTATCACGAAATGTAGTTTTAGAACAATGGAACGCTACCTACACCACATTAACGGGAAATGGAAAGTGGAAGTAGTTTTGTTAGCTAGGGTGTGGAGATACCTTGTGAACGGGAGCAGGCGTTGTTTTTTGTGGAGATGTACGTATAGTTGTATCGGTATATGGTACATATAAGAAACGTACAGGTAGGCCCAATGTTTGAGACCCCACTAGGGATTTGAAATTTTTACACCTGGTCAAAGATTGGGTGACGTGGCGGGTGAGCGGGATATTCATTTTTGTGCTGGTTCTCGGAAGCATCCCTTTCTTGTACTATTATGAGGAAGTTGGGGTTAAAATGAAACGATAGGGAAAAAAAGGTTTAAATGGTCATAAATAAACTTGGACGAGTAGATTCTTTTTTTTATTTTATTTTTTTATAATAATTTAGACGAGTAGATGTTATACAATTGGATTATCCCATTATGTATTGGTGCATTATTAGGACATATCTCAATGAATACACTTTTGCATGTACTACATACATTTTTTAAATACATGTCGTTTAAGGTTGTTACACAAGGATTAAATAAATTATTAATTATCTAAATTTTACTAGAATAAAAGTCTTATGGTACAAAACTGTGATTGAAAGCTGAAAGATATTTAGAATATTTAGGTGTTCAATCATTAATAAAAAAAAATTAAATTGTTAAAAAATATTCAAGATATCTTGAATTTTTAAAACGATTTGTATTTAGAAATTTCTTTTTTTGTACAAAAATGACATGTAATTAAAGTTGGAGGTAATAATTATGTAGTATTTAAAATCCTCGTCAAAAAAAGGTGTTATTCAGATTGTACCTTGAAATATAATTAGTGTTGGGCTTGAATAATCTTAAAAAAATCTAAAACATAATTATAAAATGTTACCTTTTTGTTGGTCACTCGGACATACCTCAGTTGCATACCAAATGAATTTTATGCAACCTAGATAAACTTCTTTATGTTCAACTTTATATTGAATCAAGAAAATACAAACTTGTAAGTACGACTAAAGTACAAACTTGGTTGCCTAGAAATAATTAAGGGTAAATTAGGAATATCCGTGAGGTAAAATCTAATTATAAAAATCTCCTTCAAGTATTAGGTATTACAAAAATCTCTTTCAGGTTTGTCATCTTCTTACAATTAACCCCTTGTCCCTAAAATGTTACAATTTTGCTCTTGAAGGTTATTTGTAATGTTTATAATATCTTATAACTTTTAAAATTTGGATGTTAATTGTTACCTTATAAATTATAAAAATGATAATCATATATTTATTATCAAAATAACTGATATAATTTATTATTTCCCATAAATTTCATTAAATATTGCAATATTTTTTACATATTTATTATATATTTAATTTCTATAATAAAAAATTATATAAATTTTAATAATAAAATTAGATTTTCACTAATTAATTAAATAATATTTATTGCATTAATAAAATATTGAAATTATAATAAATTATAAACTTTATTGAATTAAAATATTTGATTTATAATACAATATAAATTTTATTAAATTTACTAATTTAGAAAATAAATTCAAAGAATAAATGTGTAAACAATTTGTTCATATTTATAAAATATTATTATTAAGATTCTATATAATTTATTGTTATACAATTTAAATTGTTAATAAATATGTAAATACCTTCTTTTTTTGCAATATTTATTAAAACTTATGGGTAATTATAAATTTTATCAATTATTTGGTATCAAATATATGATTATCATTTTTATAATTTATAAGACAACACAATTAGCACCATATTTCAAAATTTATAAGATATTATAAACATTACAAATAACCTCCAATGGCAAAATTGAAACATTTCAGAGGCACGAGGTTGTTGTAAGAAGGTGGCATACCTGAGGGAGATTTTTGTAATTATGTTTTACCTCAGAGGGTATCCATAATTTACCCAATAATAAAATATGAATAAATATGATGAAATTAAATTAATTATGAGTCTATAAAAATTATTATTTTTATTATGAGGCGAAATTTTTTCAGACTCAACTTATTGCTAGTTTATCGAGATCTGGAAATATGTCGTGCATGCCATTTTAGGAGGGTTGAAGAGGCAAGAGAAATGGGCCGGTATTACAAAATTGTGTACCATTTAAATAAGAGGTATGGGCCTTTGATTCTTTTAAAGCCTCTAAAAAATACATTTGGGCCGGACTATATCTGGATGACTGCATGTTTCAGACTCTCAGGTTTCACGTCCCCTTCCCATTAGGCCATTTCAATTGTGGATGGGCTTCCTCCCCTCCCTACTCCTTAGTCGGCTAACGAAAGATTTCTTCCATCAATAAATTTCAATTCACACTATTCCCCACTTTCACTTAATAATAATAATAATAACCGTAATAATAATATTTGGGGCATTTTTAATAATAATAGAAACATCAATGTCCTTGGTCGTTCACATTTGTTTGACGACAATTCCCCAGGGGTTAACTATACGGTAAATAGTAACGAGCATTTTCTGGCGTACTATTTTGCGGATGGTATATATCATAAATAGGCGACGTTAGTCCAATCCATTAGAAATTCGCGTACCCAAAAAGATGCATTCTTCTCTAAAATGCAAGAGGCATATCGCAAGTACATTGAACGAGCTTTCAGAATTCTCCAAGCTCGTTTTGTGATAGTAAAGCAGTCTGGAAGACTCAGAGGACGATGAGAACGATTTACCAAATCTCGTGGGTCCGTGCCACCATTTATGAACAAAAATGTTCAGACCTGAATTTTAATCCAAGAACAAGTCCAATATCCATAAATGATTATATGATGTGTCACCATATACGATCAGTAGAAGCCAATCGCCAACTTCGAACCAACTTAATCGAACATGTGTGGGCAACACGCGGTGCAAATAGTGGTCCTATGTAGTCGTATTTATTTAGATGTTTAAATATGAATTCAATTGTTTGAATCTAATTTTGTTAAATTTTTAAGTTATTTTTTTATTTTTATAGTAGATATTTCGTAGTTGTAAAATTTGTCTAAATTGTACAATCGTAGACAAAATTAAGATTTAAAAATTAAAACTAACAATGTTTAAACTACAATGTTATTAAATTAAAATAAATTTTTTATATTTGTACATTTTTTACAAATTTTAGGATCGAAGATAAATTTAAAATTTCAAAATTAAAACTAATTATGTTATTAATCTTACACAAAAGACATATAGAATAAAAAGAGAAATATAAGAGAGAGAAGGGACTAGATAGCGAATATTTTTGTTTTTATTGAAATCTTTAAAATTGAAACTATTATATCCTTTTACCTTTTTTTTTTGGTTTTACATTTTGTTTTTTCCCAAAGAAAATTTGGGTCAGCCAGTCCGTTAATGAACCAAATTGAAATTCTATCCCAAACCCTTTTTTTTTTTTAAGAAAACCCCTAACACGTCCAATCTATTAATACTTTGGTTGGTCAAACAGAATTTTTTGGAATAAAATTTTCCTAAAAATTGATGCTTTAAAGTTTTATTTTATGGAAATATATAAAACCTTTTCATCTCTATACCTTTAAATGAATACAAGAAAATACGTAATTTACTCTTTAATCAAATTTATAAAGTTAAGAAAAATTCCAATAAAAATTAGCTACATTATTAATTCAAAAATCTTATCGTTGTAACTTGTAACAACAACAACAAAATGATATAAAGGTGAGTAAATAAAAAGAAATACAAACAAAAATAATCTTGCAATCGAAGAACTTGGCCAAAGCGACAAGTTATAAGCCCCGAGCCTCTAGCAATTAGAGAAATCTCCAATTGGTCCAAAAAACTTCTAAAATGCATCCACATCAACTATATCAACTATAAGAGCATCTCCAGCAGTGTGTTTTTTTGCTCTTCCAAGAGCTAAAATTAAGTTTATACATAACCAAACTAAAAATTCTTGTTCCAGCAGTGGCTTGTATTTATATACAAGCCTATGCATATTGAAAGATTGAACTTGTATATATGGAGGTCCATGTATAAATATACAAAACATTCACATAAGCAAATTAAATCTCCCCAACCACCTCCACAAGTTAAATATAGAGAATATAACCCGTTAATAAAAAAAATTAAAATTATTGGTTTGAGTTAAATGTTTATTTGAATTAAATATTTCATTAAATCGTTATTTAAAGTCATTTATTTAAAAAAATTATTAATTTATTATATTTAAATAAAAAACATTAAAACATGTATTTATTATTTATATTTTAAGTGAAAATGTAATAAAATATGACTTATAATGTCATTTATAATTTAATATTGAAAGAAGAGTAAAATATAATAATTCTGAAATTTTAGATGATGACTGCTGGAATGAATAGCTAAAACTGAGTAGCTCAAATACTGTTCACCATGTATAATTTGATATAGATGACCATTTATAGATGTCATTGTTGGAAATGCTCTAAGTGTTCATCTATATCAAATTATACATGGTAAACAATATTTTAGCTATCCAATTTTACCTACTCTATCCAACAGTCATCAACTCATCATATAAAATTTTCAGAATTATTATATTATCTTCTTCCAGTATTGATTATAAGTAACATTATAAATAATATTTATTACATTATATACGTCAAATATAAATAATAAATAAATATTTTAATAATTTTTCTTTAATATAATAAATTAATAAATAATTTTTATATGTTGAAATAACGACTTTAAATTTAAAGATTTTAGATGTGAAAATATAATTAAACATCAAAATTTAATAACATATTTATAATTAAAATATAAAGCATTATATTTCAGAAATTCAATAAGATATTTATAAATTAATATATATAGCATTTTACAAAATCTGATTTTAATTATAAATTCTTCACAATTTTAAACACAAATAAATATTTAAAAAAATTCAATTAAAAAAATAAATAAGAAAAAAAAACTTACACATTTAATTTTTAATTATATACATGGATGTGACCGGGGTGGTGGTTGAGACACTAACTTGGTGACATGGATGTCTTGTATAAATATACATGGACATCCATATATAAAGTTCAACCTTGATTTATACATAGTCTTATATTTATACAAGCCATCGCTGGAACACAAAAATTTAATTTGATTATATATAATTGAGTTTTTGTTGGGATTCGGTAAGATAAACAGCCCTTAGCACAGCGGAAAACAAAAATTTTAAGGACCTCTTACGGAATCTTGCCAGGATACTAAACTGGATGTATATATATGAATATAAAACGACAAGAATAATTAGATCCAAATTATACCTGTCTCCTAGCAAATCCAAGTAAGCAACGAAGTCGTGTTTTTCTCCCTCGGTAGAAGTCGATCCAAGCTTTGTTGTAGCGCCCCACGTGTTGCGCCTCTACGAGTTGATACACCACAATATCACGAAATATAATATATCCTAATCGGCTAGAACATAGGATATATTAATATCTAGGATTAGAGAACAAGATTGGAACGAGAACGAGATCGAAAAATTCTTCCAAAAGGAAGAACAGGTTCGGCCGATCACAAGGGAGAGAGGGAGAGAATTTTCTTGACTTGGCTTTTTGGCTCTTGATTAGTGTGTATGAGATATGACCTTAGGTCTCCTACTTATAGGAATCTCATCATCCTAATCCTCCTAGGATTAGGACTCTCAAGTCTTCTAATTCTCCTACATGGGCCATGGCCTTTTAATTGGAAGACTAAGTCTTCTAATTAATTCATGGCCCATATTTTATAATTTAATTGGGTCTTTATTTAATTCCCAATTAAATAGCCCAATTAATTTATTTCTTTCTCATTTAATTAAATTAGACTCTAAGTCTATTTAATTAAATATTCCCTTTATTAATTAAATCCAATTTAATTAATTAACTCACAAATTAAATTCCAATTTAATTTATAATCTTGATCCAATTTCAATTGGATCAAGTTCGATCCAATTTGCATCGACCCAGTCGACCCAGTCGACTCGGTCGACCCAGTCACCCCAATCGACCCAGTCGATTTTTGGTTGACTCAGTTGTTCTTCATTTCCTCGCTTTCGCTTCATGTGTATTGTGTATGCCCCCGTAGGTTCACCACATAATTGGCCGTGGGTTGTAATTAAATATTTATTTAATTACTCGAGCATTAAATACTCTAAATCAATTGAACACTCTGTCGATTGATCATTCCAAAATTAGCACCCCTGCTAATTTGGGAATTCTCCCACACTCCACGGTCGATGTCTGGCCACAAGCCCATGGAGCCCAATCACTGGTGAATTAATTCAGTGAACCTTTTAATCATTTACAATTTCCATATACGCTATAATCTCTCCATCGATCGATCTCCCAGTCAATACTTAAGGGCATGGATTTTTCATCGGTTCCCTTTTAATTTTGTTTTGACTTTATGCATTCTGATCTCGAAATAATTCTCTTTGACTTAATCTTTATGAGCTACTTTCATAAAGCCGTCAGATACCTTGGCCAAGGATTTTACCAGAATTAATTTCTCACAGAAATCCATAGGAGAATTTCCCAACCTATCAAGTCAGGTCAATGGATCCTTTGTTGATGATATGAACCTGCATACGAGTCCCTCTATACCCAACGTGAATCCACAGAGACTTTCTGGTGATCTCCAGTCGGTCGGAACTCACATCTAAGTATAGACGTTCTCGCACCAGATAAACCCTATCACCTCAAGTGTTTGGGGATCATTCCTCGTATACTGTTGTAAATTGGAATAACTTCAACTCCGATATGCGACTACCGCTTCCATGATGAGTTATTTCCTAATTGGGGTATTCAGTGCACTTGCCATCCCAGCAAGCCACCCACTTATGTGTATCGACTATCCCAGTCACGCTCGTGGACCCCAGCGTCCTCCAGTTCATCGGAGTATACACATCAGTGAGAGTCTAACCGAATCCAACGATGTCCCATCTCGATTGGATTCTACGACTCTTGAATATGTTCTAGATCACGGCCTTGGAGATCAGTCCACGGGTTGTCCCATAGCCCTGTGATCTAAGGACTTATATCCTTATGCGTAGATAATTATTACATAAGATAAAGATGACCATATAATAAAGATGCATTTATTAATCTAAATTGAATAGTTCCTTTATTTATTACAATAAATGGCAGCCATACAGTTGGCTTGCCGGACACTATTCTATCAATCTCCCACTTGTCCTAAAGCCAACTTTCTATGTTCTTGAGTCCCATCTTTATCAGATGTTTCTCGTATGCCTTTTGAGGCAGTGGCTTCGTAAGCGGGTCCGCGATATTATCTTCTGAGTCGACACGTTCCATCTTAATGTCTCCTCTACCAATGATATCCCTTATCAAATGGTATCGTCGAAGTACGTGCTTGGATTTCTGATGAGATCTCGGCTCCTTCGCTTGCGCTATTGCTCCATTATTATCACAGAAGATAGTAATGGGCTCAGCAATGCTAGGTATCACATCCAATTCCTGGATGAAGTTTTTCATCCAAACACCTTCCTTAGCGGCTTCACACGCTGCAATGTACTCTGCTTCGGTGGTTGAATCTGCGGTAGTATCTTGCTTGGAGCTTTTCCAGCTTACCGCACCACCATTGAGGCAAAATACGTATCCAGATGTTGACTTGAAATCGTCTACATCACATTGGAAGCTCGAATCTGTAAAGCCTTCCAATTTCAATTCTCCTCCACCGTATACCAAGAACAATTCCTTAGTCCTTCTCAGGTACTTCAGAATTGCCTTTACGGCTATCCAGTGCTGCTCTCCTGGATCAGACTGATAGCGACTAGTAACGCTTAATGCGTACGCCACGTCTGGTCTAGTACATAGCATACCATACATTATGCTTCCAATAGCGGAGGCATATGGTATTTGAGACATATTGCTTCTCTCTTCAGGCGTCTTTGGGGCCATAGACTTAGAGAGTGCAATACCATGTCTCATTGGAAGTAATCCTCTCTTGGATTCTTCCATACGGAATCTCTTCAATATTTTATCTATGTACTGTGATTGGGAGAGGCCCAGCAGTCCTTTTGATCTATCTCGGTAGATCCTTATGCCTAGTACAAAGGATGCTTCTCCCAAATCCTTCATTGAGAATTGTGTAGACAACCATGCTTTCGTTTCGGATAACACCTTTATATTGTTTCCAATGAGAAGGATGTCATCAACGTAAAGCACCAAAAATTCAACTGTACTCCCACTGATCTTCTTGTACACGCAAGGTTCGAACACGTTTTTGATGAATCCAAACGTCTGGATTGTTTCATCGAAACGGATGTTCCAACTTCGGGAAGCTTGCTTTAGTCCATAAATGGACCTCTGGAGTTTACACACCTTGTGCTCATCTCCTTTGGATGCATATCCTTTTGGTTGTTCCATGTAGATCTCCTTATCAATGTCTCCATTGAGGAAGGCGGTCTTCACATCCATCTGCCATATCTCGTAGTTATACCACGCAGCTATGGCTAGCAAGATTCGAATGGATTTAGGCATTGCGACGGGCGAGAAGGTTTCCTCAAAGTCAATTCCTGGTCTTTGAGTGTATCCTTTTGCCACTAGTCGCGCCTTGTAGGTTATTACCTCTCCGTTCACTCCTAGCTTTCGCTTATAGATCCACTTGCAACCCACGGGAGTCACTCCCACTGGTGGATCTACCAAGGTCCAGACCTTGTTTGAGTGCATGGAGTCCAATTCGGATTCCATGGCTTCGCGCCACTTTCCCGAATCTATGTCCAACATAGCTTCATCGTAAGTCCTTGGGTCGGTTAGAGACTGTCCAGTCTCATGCAGCAGACCGTAGTACCTTTCGGGTTCTCTACGTTGTCTTTCTGACCTACGAAGTATTGGTGTACTTACTGGTGCACTTTCATGCTCTTGTTCTCCCACTGCCTGTGGTGATGGGTCAGCTTGTTCGACCTCTTCGGCCTTTTCAGCTTCAGTGACCTCATCTAGTTCTATGTTATGTTCTTTCTTGTCCACCAAGAAATCCTTCTCTAAGAAGTGTGCGTTCCTTGAGACAAACGTAGTTTGTCTCGTAGGATCATAGAACTCGTATCCTATCGAGTTTTCTGGATACCCCACGAATTTGCACAAAGAGGATTTTGTTTCCAATTTATCTCCCACTAGCTTCTTGACGTAAGCGGGAGATCCCCATATGCGCATGAATGCGTATGAGGGTGCCTTGCCAAACCATAATTCGTATGGTGTCTTTTGTACGGATTTAGAAGGTACCATATTTAGTATCTTCGTTGCCGTGAGGAGGGCATGTCCCCAAAATGAAAGAGGAAGGTCAGTGGCACTCATCATGGATCGAACCATGTCCATCAAGGTTCGATTCCTTCTCTCAGCTACTCCATTTAATTGTGGTGTAGCAGGAGGAGTCCACTGAGATAATATTCCATGCTCTACAAGATAATTTAGAAATTCGTTACTAAGAAATTCTCCACCTCGGTCAGAACGAAGAGCCTTTATCGTATGACCAAGTTGATTCTCTACTTCCATCTTGAATTCTTTGAATCGCTCAAAGGCTTCAGACTTGTGTTTCAGCAAGAACACGTATCCATAACGACTATAGTCGTCAGTGAAGGTGATGAAGTAGTCGTAGCCCCCTCGGGCGCTTTTTCTTAGTGGTCCACATACGTCAGTATGTATCAAGTCCAATGTTTGCTTGGTTCGCTCAGGGTTTCCTTTAAATGGCAACTTAGCCATTTTACCCTTAAGACATGGTTCACATGTTGGCATTTCATCAATGTGCTTGATCTCAAGCGCGCCAGATGATGCTAACTTTTGAATCCTTGACTTGGATATATGTCCAAGTCGAGCGTGCCATAATTGGGCAGATATTTCATTATCTTGTTTCCTTTTGTTTTGTTGTACATGCATAACTAATTTAGGTGGTTCTATGGTATATAGTCCATCTCTTAATGTACCAGTGAAAAACAAATGATCATTCATAAATAATGAAAAGGAACCTTTATTAATATTAAAATTAAAACCTTCATTATCTAAAACAGGAATGGAAATAATGTTTTTCACTAAGCCAGGTACATAAAGAACGTTCCTAAGGACTAACTTATTACCACCTAAATCTAACTCCACTTCGCCTATGGCCTCGGCAGCAGCTCTAGCTCCATTGCCAAATCGTAGGATCCAATCCCCAGGCCTAAGTGGCCTTGTTGCTCCCATCACCTGTAAATCATTACAAAGATGAGAACCACAAGCAGTGTCCAACACCCAAGATGCACAGTTAATTGACAAATTAACTTCAACAAGGAATATACCTTTCGAGTTCTCCAAGAACTCTACTTTGATCCTCTCCCTTGACCTTGTGCAGTAAGGAGCTCTGGTTTCCATTTGTCTCGACTTTGATCGCCGTCCAGTCCTTTCGCCAACCCCTGCTTTCTTTCCAAAAGAAGCTTCATGTTCCTTGAGCATTTGTCGCAAGACGTGTACAGTAATCTCTCGCCTTTGGAGATTCAAGTCCGCGACAAAACTGTCATATGATCTAGGAAGAGATTGTAGGATTATATCCACACGAAAATCATTGTCCATCACGACACCCATATCATCGAGTTCAGAAAGAAGTCGAATCATCTTGTGTACGTGGATTCCGACAGGAGTTTCTCTTCTCTTTCTTGCTTGCAAGAGTTCTCTCGTTATCGCGAATCTGCGACGTCCATCTCTAATCCCATAAAGGAATTTGAGATTCGAGAGAATCTCTTTCGCGGATACCATATGCTCATGTTGTAACCGCAGATCAAGTGACATATATTCCAACATGTAATCACGAGCTAAGCTATCATCCAATTTCCATTTGGTGATGCTTTTTCGAAGCTCTTCGGGAACATCATGTGAAATATCAATGGGTGGAGGTACAGACAAAACGTATGAAATGTTTTCAGCATCAAAAAGTCCATTCAAGTGGTGTGACCAGAAGTGCAGGTTTGGTCCAGTTAAAATGTTACGTTCAAGTGATGAGATGGACAAATCTCTAAGTGCTCTAAGCTCTTTAGTCATCATATCTATAAAAAGACGATAGAAGAAATAAATACGCGAATGATTAATTTTAAATGCACAATTTACAAACATGGTTTTTATTTGTAAATTACTCCCACTATTTTAATCAAAATCTTATGCCCCCACATAAGTTTCGGGAATATTAAAATATCCTAGCGGGCTCAAGGCCCAAATGCAATCTTCTAGTACCCACGACTCGTTGGCCATACTATTAGATCCACTTGGTGGGCGATCACGTCGCCGGTTAACCATCGCAGCTAACCCTTGAGTTCATTTAGCCTCGTTTTTCTTTATGGACCCACGACTCGTGAGACATCCATATTTACTAGCGTTAAATCATGTCCAATACTCGTGGAGAGAAATAGTTCAATCCTAGACGCCCCACGACTCGTGAGACAGCGCCTAGAACCTTGCTATCCCCTCCCTTGGCACTAAACTGTGCATCGAGGCAATAAACACATTATCTTCCTATAGCTCGACCCACGACTCGTGAGACATCGAGATATATTCGTACAATATGCTTAAGACCTAGTAATTGGATAGGCTCGGACCATAGACACCATTCATATGCGCCCGTTATTCGATTTAATATTATAATTGAGTTTTAAAGTTCAATTGGAGGTTTTTCAGTTTTCTTGTGCGAGGTCTCATCAGATTATGCTTTATCTTGTTTACGTTATCTATTCTAAGCATGCATCACATACATCAAAGAATAATAAATAAGTAAACATACATCACATAGCAGGATATGATTGATCGATTGCCCATCCTATGCGATCCATCACGAGCCATGCGATGGATCAATTGGTCAGTCTAGGGTGGAAATTAAATGTCCTAACTATTACAATTTTCAAACCCATACATGCATGGGCCTTCTTGTAATATCCTCCTTGATTGGGCCTCCATGTAATGAATTGGGCCTCCATGTCCTCCAAGGTAATGGGCCTCCATGTGGATCTCCAAGTCTTCATGAGGTCTTCTCGGCTCCAAGCCTAAACTAAGTCTAACTTAAAATGGCCCTATTCTATTACATTTTAATTGTTCAAACAAGGGGCACCAATCAGGCCCATTTAATTACAACCCATAAAATAAATAAACCAAATCTACACAGGGCTTAGGGGCAAAATCGACCAATCCACATATTCACTCAAGAACATGCATAAATTCACATAAGGGCATAAATGTAAATTTATCGGCTCCTTTAATTTTAATTCACAAAAATTATCCAAGTTAATTTAATTTTGAATTAATAATTAATCTCTAAGATTAATTAACTCTTACTTGAGTTCTAAGTAATCTATAATTCTTATCTTGATTAAGTTGGTTAATTAAGATAGTTACAAATCTTCCAAGATTCCTATCTTGTCCAAAACTCTAAGTTTCCCAATTTACCAAATCTCCAAGATTCTCAAGATAATCCTATTTTGATTAGATTAGATAACTAAGGTAGTTCCCAAATCTTCCAAGATTCCTACCTTATCCAAAACTCCAAGTTTCCTAATCTCACAAATCTCCAAGATTTTTCAAACTTTCCAAAATAGGCAGAATTAGAGTCCAACCAAAAATCAGCCACGAAGTGGCCAATCGAAAACTGCCACGTGGACAGCACACGCGCAGCCACGAAGTCCGCGCGTGGGCTGCCCGTAGCAGCCGCTGCTGCGCGTGGCAGCGCACGGCAGCGCGCGGCTGCGCGTGACAGCACACGGCAGGCAGCCCGTAGGCTGCTGCTGTGTGCCGCACGCGCTGCCAGCGTGCTGTTCGCACGCTGCCGTGGGCAGCTGCATGCGGTGGCCGCCCAGCCGCGGTGCGCTGCCGCGCACCGCCGCGTGCCACCGCGGTTGGATCCAATTAAAACAATTTTCCTTTTTGTTTTTCTTGATTACTTTGATTTAATTAAAAACAGATCTAATTAAATCCCAATCCAAAAATAAAATTAACATGATAAAATTTTTGAATCAAAATTTTTCTATTAACTCCAAGTTAATCAGATCTACGTTCTAAAACATGCAAAGTAAAAGAACTAGCCACACATAAATCAAACATATGATTTAAAACACAGAATTTGCAAATTCATATATATACAAAGCCAGAGTTGGCCCTGATACCACTGTTGGGATTCGGTAAGATAAACAGCCCTTAGCACAGCGGAAAACAAAAATTTTAAGGACCTCTTACGGAATCTTGCCAGGATACTAAACTGGATGTACATATATGAATATAAAACGACAAGAATAATTAGATCCAAATTATACCTGTCTCCTAGCAAATCCAAGTAAGCAACGAAGTCGTGTTTTTCTCCCTCGGTAGAAGTCGATCCAAGCTTTGTTGTAGCGCCCCACGTGTTGCGCCTCTACGAGTTGATACACCACAATATCACGAAATATAATATATCCTAATCGGCTAGAACATAGGATATATTAATATCTAGGATTAGAGAACAAGATTGGAACGAGAACGAGATCGAAAAATTCTTCCAAAAGGAAGAACAGGTTCGGCCGATCACAAGGGAGAGAGGGAGAGAATTTTCTTGACTTGGCTTTTTGGCTCTTGATTAGTGTGTATGAGATATGACCTTAGGTCTCCTACTTATAGGAATCTCATCATCCTAATCCTCCTAGGATTAGGACTCCCAAGTCTTCTAATTCTCCTACATGGGCCATGGCCTTTTAATTGGAAGACTAAGTCTTCTAATTAATTCATGGCCCATATTTTATAATTTAATTGGGTCTTTATTTAATTCCCAATTAAATAGCCCAATTAATTTATTTCTTTCTCATTTAATTAAATTAGACTCTAAGTCTATTTAATTAAATATTCCCTTTATTAATTAAATCCAATTTAATTAATTAACTCACAAATTAAATTCCAATTTAATTTATAATCTTGATCCAATTTCAATTGGATCAAGTTCGATCCAATTTGCATCGACCCAGTCGACCCAGTCGACTCGGTCGACCCAGTCACCCCAATCGACCCAGTCGATTTTTGGTTGACTCAGTTGTTCTTCATTTCCTCGCTTTCGCTTCATGTGTATTGTGTATGCCCCCGTAGGTTCACCACATAATTGGCCGTGGGTTGTAATTAAATATTTATTTAATTACTCGAGCATTAAATACTCTAAATCAATTGAACACTCTGTCGATTGATCATTCCAAAATTAGCACCCCTGCTAATTTGGGAATTCTCCCACACTCCACGGTCGATGTCTGGCCACAAGCCCATGGAGCCCAATCACTGGTGAATTAATTCAGTGAACCTTTTAATCATTTACAATTTCCATATACGCTATAATCTCTCCATCGATCGATCTCCCAGTCAATACTTAAGGGCATGGATTTTTCATCGGTTCCCTTTTAATTTTGTTTTGACTTTATGCATTCTGATCTCGAAATAATTCTCTTTGACTTAATCTTTATGAGCTACTTTCATAAAGCCGTCAGATACCTTGGCCAAGGATTTTACCAGAATTAATTTCTCACAGAAATCCATAGGAGAATTTCCCAACCTATCAAGTCAGGTCAATGGATCCTTTGTTGATGATATGAACCTGCATACGAGTCCCTCTATACCCAACGTGAATCCACAGAGACTTTCTGGTGATCTCCAGTCGGTCGGAACTCACATCTAAGTATAGACGTTCTCGCACCAGATAAACCCTATCACCTCAAGTGTTTGGGGATCATTCCTCGTATACTGTTGTAAATTGGAATAACTTCAACTCCGATATGCGACTACCGCTTCCATGATGAGTTATTTCCTAATTGGGGTATTCAGTGCACTTGCCATCCCAGCAAGCCACCCACTTATGTGTATCGACTATCCCAGTCACGCTCGTGGACCCCAGCGTCCTCCAGTTCATCGGAGTATACACATCAGTGAGAGTCTAACCGAATCCAACGATGTCCCATCTCGATTGGATTCTACGACTCTTGAATATGTTCTAGATCACGGCCTTGGAGATCAGTCCACGGGTTGTCCCATAGCCCTGTGATCTAAGGACTTATATCCTTATGCGTAGATAATTATTACATAAGATAAAGATGACCATATAATAAAGATGCATTTATTAATCTAAATTGAATAGTTCCTTTATTTATTACAATAAATGGCAGCCATACAGTTGGCTTGCCGGACACTATTCCATCAGTTTTTAGCAGAGAAATTATAATTAGTATTTTAATACATTATATACGTCAAATATAAATAATAAATAAATATTTTAATAATTTTCTTTAAATATAATAAATTAATAAATAATTGTTATATGTGAAATAACGACTTTAAATTTAAAGATTTTAGATGTGAAAATATAATTAAACATCAAAATTTAATAACATATTTATAATTCAAATATAAAGCGTCAAATTTCAGAAATTCAATAAGATATTTATAAATTAATATATATAGCATTTTACAAAATCCGATTTTAACTATAAATTCTTCACAATTTTTAAACACAAATAAATATTAAAAAATTCAATTAAAAAAATAAATAAGAGAAAACAACTTACACATTTTTTAATTATATACATGGATGTGGCCGGGGTATGGTTGAGACACTAATTTGGTGATATGGATGTCTTGTATAAATATATATGGACATCCATATATAAAGTTCAATCTTGATTTATATGTATTCTTATATTTATATTTATACAAGTCATCGGTGGAACACAAAAAATGAATTTGATTATATATAACTGAGTTTTTAGCAGAGAAAAAAAAAATGGACGTGGATGCTGTGATAGGAGTAACATTTTACACTATTTTATTAAACTGGGTCTAAAGAGAGAGAAAAAAAAAAAAAAAAATTTATTAAGCTCAAGTCTGTTTATCGGCCCCCGCCGCGGCCCCAATTTGTTGACGACATTGAGGAACCGTTAAAAAATTTCGCGGTTTACCTGTACCGACTTCTTTCGAGAGCGAAATCAAAATCATGCGATCATCGGCGGCGAAGGCGGAGAACAACCGCGGCATCAGTGCCCACGTCATCACTCTTCATAAACGCCTTTACCATGCTCTCGGTCTCGGGTATGCCTAACTTCAACCTGTTTGCTCACACAATCGCGCATTACTTGAATACTTGAATTCGTATTGCTTCCAAAATTTCGGCTCAAATTTGTTCGTCTATGTTATTACTACTGGTTATATTATGTTCCAACTCTTTTTTTGCGAAGCATGGACAGGGATGTAGCTTGGACTGTGGCTAGGGCTTTATGTCACTATTGCAAAATTCTCAGTAACTAAAATGATTTTACTTTTGACCTACTATGAATCTTACATGTATTAGTTTCTTATATATTCAATTCCGAGTAAAGTTGAGCGGCTTTACAACTGTCTTGATACATTGTGGCTTTTATTTGCAGAAGCATGGACAACAAAGGGAAATGGCATTGTTCAGACATTGAGGCCCAGAGAACGGTGCTTCGGTCAATAGATGCGTTCCTTGGTTGCATTACCAATGAGACATTATATCACCCTCTTATCAAGGTATATAAGTATAGTTTACATATGCTCCAGTTAAATTCAAATCAACTTTATATTCTTGCTCATTGTTTCACATGTTCTTCATTTAATGCAATAATTTACATTAATAAGTTGGTCATAATAATGAGAGACCCAGTACTAGCTCACTTAAGGGTTATTTTCTTGTGCCACTGATAGATTGCTTATAGAGTTATTAAAACTGTGTAACCTGCAAAGGTTGCATAATCTGACTAGATATACTAGAAAGTATGTGTGTTTGAAGAGAGCATTTGTGGGGACTTAATTAGTGGAGTATCTTTATTTGGAAACAAAGTTGAGCTGAGGCATGCATGATTATTCTACATAAGTTTTCTCTCATATATATGTGAGGTTTGAGTAGTAATCTATGAACTACTATAGAATAAGTTGAAGCTGACACCAAATTCTTCAATTTGGCATTCATAATATGATGTTCCATATGGGTGGCTGGAATTTTAAGCCATAAAAGATACTTCAGTTGGCAATTTATTGGTATGAATCAATAAGTTCAAGCTATTGGATAGTGCATGAAATTGGAAAGAATATGGTGAAGGTTATTCCCCTGCTTAAGAAATTTTGCAAACAAAGCAAACAATGTCAACTTTCCTTGTCCTCATTTGTTTTTTGTCTGATTTGCCTTTTGGTAACAAGAAAGCTCAATTTGATCATGTGATCATGGAGTCATGGAGTACCATAATTTCATAGCATAATGGAGCTTTTAGTAATGGCAGCATGCTATCCATGGCATCAGATTTTTTTTCCACCCATGTTGTGCTAACATTGTTTATTGCTTCATATCTTGTTGACATCAAACTAAAGTTTGACAAAAAATTTCATATATTAAATTTTATCTGTGATGATTCATACATATTACTAATATTATCTTTCTTTTTTCAGGATTCAGTGGTTGTTATATTCAGAGCTTTAGAAAGTATTTTAGCATTGAAAAGGCAGTCAGTGTTGAGCATGGCCTCGAAGATGGTTGCAAAGATGGTCAATATTTTGCCAAGTACAATGTTGCAATCTGATCATGAGTTGGATCTTATCTTTCATGTAGCGGATTTGCTAGCTTCTCAACAACTAGAAGTTGCTATGTCATCTGCGACTACCTTGAATATCATTTTATCAAAACTTAGTTTTAGACAAGAGAGAAAAATATTGGAGATTTTGAAGGAAACAAATGCAGTTGGTTATCTTGTAAATAATGTTAAGAAATCTTGTAATAGTGATGTACCGATTGAATACTTTCAAGAGAACGCTTATGTTTTGAGTAAAATATTATGGCGGTGGCCATCCTTCAGATTTTCTGTTTGGAATGATTCTAAGTTCTTAATTGTTGAGGATGCAATCCATCTCATGTCTGAAAACTCCGTCAAAATTGCTGTCCTACAGTTGTATTCTACTTTAGGTATTCACACTCTGTTATGAATTTTGTACTATTCACATCTAATCTTACACATGTGGCTTTGTGATGGGCTTGCAACTTTGTGTTATTTTTGGCTTGCCAGCTCTATGTGGTCAAGGGGCGGGGAAACTTCTAGAAGATGGAGCAGCACTTCTACAGATGATGTTGCATTGCATGGATAATTCAAATACTCATTCAGTCCGCATGGAGGCATTTAGACTTGCTCGATGTTTAGCGGTAACATTTCTCATTTAGACCTTTATCCTTATGAGGTGATGTTTAAATTTTATACACCTGAAAATCTTTTTTTTCAAACACAATTCAGCTTACCAAAGGAGGATGTTTAAAAATGATAAGCATATCTTGCGAGCCCCTTGTCAAAGCTATAATTGGTGCAATGGACAAGTGGAGTTTACAATCTGAAAAGCTTGATAAAAACCAAATACCTGTTTTGTTGGAAGCATGTCGTTTGGCTTCAATCACTCGTTGGGCTGGTGATCATCACTTCTACTTTTGGAAAGGAGGAGTGGATAGGCTCCTTCTCAATCTTCTGCTAAATGATTATAACAAAATTCACCAACTGCAGCGTGATTTATCTGTGAATAATCTGATGATCATGGTGAAGAAGGGTCTTAATGCAAATTCTCAACTTTTTCTTAGACCATATGTATGGGATATTCTTGGAGGGCTTGCAGCAAATTGTGCAGAAAATTTCAACCATGAGATAAATCAAAACGAACTTCAACTTAATGTCCTTATAATGTGTGCATGGTAATATATCTATCCATGACAACCATTGATTTTGTTGCAAGTTTTTTCGTTATTCGTATTGCCCTTATATTTTATTTTTTTCGGTTCGCCCTAGTAACTGCAACTGCTATTTCTTTTTATTGTATGGTTCATGGTATTTCCAAGATGTTATTCTATTTTTATTTCTTATTTATTTTGTTTCAATGATACTTGACAGCTTTTCTTTCATTGACTCAATTGGGAAGTCACGTCAAAATAATTTGGCACATCTGAACGAGGGTGAATCAGCAGCTAGGGCAGTTCTTATGATGGTTTATTCTCCTTGCAAATACATTGCATCCTTAGCTAGGTCCATGCTTTGTCAAATACTTAAGTCGAGCTCAGAGGTTTATGCTAATTACTTACTCGAGACTTTAAATATGAGATTGTCTGGAAACGAGTTTGGGATTCCAGGAGACCTTCAAATTCTGGTGTGTGTAATGAGTTTGGCATGTTATTGTAGTCTGCCAAAATATCGAAAACTCATAATTAAACTTCAAGGGATGAAAACTCTAGTGGCGTTCATAAGGTGGTTGTTAAACAATCCTATTCATATAAAAAGAGCTAGTATGGTGCCTCATTTGCGTGATCCTTTCAGTGAGAAGAGTTGTTGTTTCCTTGGCTCAGAAGAGTGGGAAGGGGATGACATGCTTTTGCTTTTTAGTTTGTGGATATTTGCTGAGTTGCTAAATTATTGTGTGCAACGAAAAATTCATCCATTTGACAGTGAGGCGGACTTTGATGAAGCTCTATTGATTGAAAAACTTGAGGAAATATGTAGAGAAAGTAGGTCTCCTGGTTCAAGATGGTATGCAGCATATGTGTTGTCCTATTTTGGATTGTATGGTTTCCCAAGTAAATTGGGAAAAAAGATAGGAAAATTATTGGCTGAGAATGAGCTCTCTGATGTGAAGCTCTGTCTTGTAAATCAATACGTTGTCTATGTTCACGAGGTAGTTCTCATGTTCAGATGTCCATCATTATTTCCTCCTGGAGAATCACTTCGTAAAGAGAAATCAGGCGATGCTATAAAGACTGTCAATCTATCAGCTCAAGTAGATCAGGATTCATTGTTGAAGTTGTTAGATTATGTTTACTCAGGATATTTACGAGCTAATGACGAACTTATTAAAAAGTTGAAAATCTTTGCAAGGCATTGTAAATTGGAAGCTCTATTTCGGATGCTCTGTAGAAAAAATCCAAGATGGGGTGTCCCTATACCAAGATTTGATCTTAGTCCTGCTCTAGGGCCAGCTGGATATAACATTTCGTACGTACTTTTCTCATTATTGTTCTTTAAACACTTGTATGTTGTGATAGGTAATATTTTTATGTCTTCAAGTGGTTGATATTCATCCATACTTTAAGAAAATATTTGACCTTGTTTTTCAGGAAAGTGGTTGCTTCTGACTTCAGTGAGGGGCCACCTTTTATCATTCATTTTTATATGTTCATTTTCCCCAGTGAATAATTAGTTCCAAGTATTATGATTTGTCAGTTTGTGTGTTATAATTTCCCTGTTTTATTTTTTCCTCAGGAATCTTCTCCTAGAAGCCAACACGACAGAACTGGTAAACTGGAAGTGCGATAACTGCTCTGCTGTGGTACCTCATCTACATGTTCACAAAGTTATATTGGAGTCTGGTTGTGATTATTTGCGGGCCTTATTTCGGTCAGAAATGAAAGAAAGGTATTTACATAGTCTAAGTGGCTAACAATAGTAGTATCTAAACATAATGAAATTGTTATATATCCGCTTGATTAAAAAAAAAAGGTTGTGATATATTTGTTATATATATCTTTTTTCTTTCATTCCACTTTTTGTTCCTAATTCATATTTGACTGGGATTACATTAAATCACCGCTAAATTTTACCGTGGTAATAAACAAAGATGGATTCTCATAAACCCAAGCATAGTCGAAGGGATCATACAAGTCAATATTTTTAGCTGGGGTTTAATCTTTAATATTTAGATGCAAGGTCTTTTTTCCTTCTCATATATGATGTTTTTGTATTGCAGTCATTCGCAAACCATCAAGGTCCCTTTGAGCTGGGAATCACTTAATAAACTTGTTAGTTGGTTTTATTCTGATCAGTTGACTATACACAACTTCGACTGTATATGGGACAATATGAACCTGGAGAAGAAAATACAAGAAGTGAAACCATATATAGAGCTTTGTTGGCTTGCTGAATTTTGGCTCATTGAAGACCTTCACGAAGAATGTTATAAAGTTGTCGCGTCTTCCTTATATTCTTCCAGAGACTTGTCTACTAAAATAATTCAAATTGCTGCTGATTTCTCCCAATGGGAGTTGGCTCAAGTTGCAGCAGATTGTATGGCCCCTATGTATCATAATCTACGCAAGTCAGGTGAGCTTGATGCACTAGACAACGATGTTGCTGAGATGGTTCGTGCTGCATCTGTTAGATTTTTTCAAAGCGGACATCCTTTAGCTGAATAATGAATGCTCTGTTTCTTAGTACATTTTGTTTGAGGGTAAGCAATCGTATTTAGCAGTTGATGAAAATCCTCGTTTGATGATTAAGAGAACTTAGCTAGGACTTAGGCATATGTTGTATCGATGTGGGTATTGTATAGGATTAAAAGCATACTGTTGAGAATGCATTCCCATTCTCAAGCTGCACAAGTTTAGTTTTTTTGGAGTGGTATATGTATATAATTAGTGTTTTACCATAACATTGAATTGGTTCGACAAAGTAACATGTTCATCGCATGACTTGCTCCAAGGGATGTTTACAGAAGCAAAAGCCATGGTCTTTGCAGTGTTTTAAATTTTGACTCAGTACTTGCAAGACTTATTCAGAAATTCATATAAAATATTTGAAAATGATTTCTTTTTTTGGAATTTTAAAATGTAGATATTGTTATTATAATGTCGGTTCCAAAATGTAAGAAGTAAGTTTTATGTTGGTTTGAAATAATCACAAATTAATGTTATAATCACAAATTAAATGAAAGAAGTTTCCTCGACAGGAAGTTATAACTCGTGAAACTTTCTTGAATACAACTGTAATCTCATTTTAAACAAAAGATGAATAATAACAAAGCAATCACCATCAGTATGAAGTATAGCAATAATACTACCCACCCCTTTAACACGAAAAAAGCTACAAAATAATGTCTACATATTTTTTTGCAACAGAACATTTCTAAAACTCTAAAATTCCCATTACTATTCAGGGATTGCACAAAAAGAGCATCAAAATAAGCTCCTAAATCACAAAATTAACTTAAGTCACATATCACTGTAATAACACAGATGATGGCCAACTTAAAACTTCTTCCACCATATGCCCGGCCAATGAAGATGATGAAACTCTAATTCTTCAAACAGCTACCATTCCTGCTTCTCAGGCGTAAGCCCAGTCGCACTACATTCTTTTAAAAATGCCAAGAATATGAATACCTGATAACATTCAGGTTTCTCTGTGACAAGTATGAATTCATTTAATAGTTCTTTAACATACCATACCGCATAATTAGCTACCACTTCCTCCACTCTGCCCACCCAAACCCAGTACAGTCGATCGATGAGCAAACTCGAGCAGTATTTTCCTCTGCTGCTCACTCGTATGAGGAAGACTTGCACGCAAGAGTTCAACAGGCATTTCTCTAGTAATTGCTTTGGCTACATCAGCTGCATCAGGTGAGCCCTGGGAGAGGAAGGACTGCATAACCGAGTCATACTTATTAAAGCAGTACTTGGTGAGTAAGGAGAAAAATGCATCAAAAGAAGCCTGCCAGAAAGCCCTGTTTTGTGTGCTGCAATTTCCAGCAGCTTGAGGATCGGTCAGAAGTTCAGTTGCTCTATCAAGAATGGACTTCAGTATGACAGAAGCTCCGTCTCCAGCAGGACTCCCAATCGGACGCAGAGGAGGATGCTCTACTGAACACACCACCGATGCAAGACAGGCAGCAAGAGCTTTAAGCTCCATACCATGCACACAGGATGATATGGCCTTAGCGAGGTTGGAAGTAGTAGAGGATGCTCCAGGATCAGAAAAAAGGTTGCCAAACAAGAACCTCAAATGACGGAAAATGGTCATGCAGACAACTCGAGTGAGCTCATCACCAGGCGAAAGGAGTTGAAGATACCTCAAAAGGAGCTTACGGCCCTTAAGAAGAGAAATTAGCCTTAAGAACACAAGGTCATCTTTAGGAGCTAAATCTACGGTGTGCCCATTATTTCCCAGCGGGTCAACAAGCTGAAGAGATGATGCTAAATCTTCTAGAAGAACCTGCCTCCTCTGCCGCAACTGGGACCCACCATCTGGTAGCTGAGTAAATTGTAAATATCTGTCAATATCATCAACATCAAGTAGGAGGCATATGCCATCTTCAATAGTCACCCTGGCTGCAAGTAATGGCTCCTGTTCTAAAGGCTTCTCAGCCAATTTTGATTCAGCAGCACCACTACTGGATGATTTTGGGGAACCAACTTCAAGGAGCGGTCTAGGCCTGCGTATAGAAGAGAAGGAAACTCGTCCAAGAGCATCAACCTGGAGAAAAGCATGGGGTTCATTGCTAGCACGAGCCCTGGCAGCGCTATCCTTCAAATTCGTAGGACAGAAATGGTGTCTCAACTTAGCTCCAGCAGATTTTCTAGCTAGGCAAGCTTGATTGTAATAATCATCAACATAAGGATCATTGCTGTGAGTAGCAGCAAGCTGCACCCTAAGAATATTTTCAATTTCATCTGCAGACATATACTTGGATTTTAACCTTGGCCACCCACTCTCACCCTTATGGAAGCCAGAATCAGAGCCCTGATGAGAATAATGTGTTCCCTGTCTATTTCTCTGCATTGGCATAGCTCTTTGATCTCTCAAATCTGGCAACCCAAGCATGTCAAAGTTGTTCGCCATAGATGGAGATGGAGGAAGATGATGATTAAAATGTTGAGACTGCACCCCTGGCAAATGTCCAAAAGATGGTGGAAATGGATGCTGCATTCTATTTTGCATCAGCTGTGGAGGCATTAAACCATTCTGATGGGATAATTGTTGGGACGAAATATTATTTGGACGGTCGCCAGGGTACAGACTACCTTGATTAGCCCATTGATTCTGGAAACGATTATTAACTGGGAGACCATGAGGTAACTGAGGTATATTTCCACCAAATTGTGATCCATGATGCAGTGAATTCAATTGAAGCTGAGGATTAGGAAAAGGAGAAAGATTGGACGAAGAAATAGGCATTTGATGACCACCAGGGTGATATGGAATATTAGGATGCATAGATTGGCCATTTGGTGAAGCTTGTGGGGATCTACCACCAGGGGGTGGATACGAAGTAAATGATGATTTTGGAATGAGAATTGGTTCACTAGAATAGTGATGATGTAGGTTTTGCTGTTGATTTGGATGCTGCTGCTGATCAGGGTAAGAAGATGTTCTGTGCAAAGACTTGGGTTCCATCAAGTGGGAAGAGGAATATTGTTGTGGGGACCATTGTTTGTTTTCTTGAATGGTTTCGGCATCAAATGTACGAGGATCGTACCAATTAGTGAAATCCGCATCTCGCGCCCACTCAGCAGCAGATGAACCTGCAGCTGAATAAAATTAGTACAACAAAAAATCCTGACCCTAAAGTATAACATAACATCACATCACACTCAGCCTTGTTTTTTACACAAATTCCAGCACTACGTTTTGCTGAACACTAGTTAATTGTGAAGATCGGATAAATATAAATAGGGTAGATATCTATTGGTCAGCTATACCTTACAACTGAGCAAATATTCATAAAAATCTACGCATAGAGATCTCATCTAGAAGAAGTGCAAATGTAGAGCCATTATGTCTGAGAACACCAGTCTTGTGTTGTATCCTACCTGCTCACAGAACAACTGCACTAGAACTAATACGAGAAAAGACTTCATCATATGCAATAACCGAGAGGCAACAAGCAACCAACAATGTATGATGACAAGTGTTCCACACTTGGCAGCTATATTCACATATTCCCTCCGTCCTTTTATTTTTGCTCCTATTTCCTTTTTGGGATGTCCCAAAACAACACTCCCTTCCCCAATATGAAATTATTTTTCCCAAAAGTACCCTTTGACATAAAGTAATGATTTGACACCACTAATTCTCTACCACTACTTTTAAGGACATAACTGTAAAGATGCTTCAATGTTCCATTTTTTCAACTCATACCTAAAACTCCGTGCTAAATTTCAGGGGAACAAAAGAAAAGGGACACAGGGATTATACGATATGGTTATCGAAAATATATACAATTCGACTATATACAGTGTTGATCCACGAGGTAAAGCAGAAAAATACACTAAACTGCTAAGTATCCCGACAGGGAGGATGTATAGAACCACTGATTTGCCTCAGGTGTTTTGACAACATAGTTTGCCTCAGGTGTTTTCGACTATATGCAGTGTTGATCCACGAGGTAAAGCAGAAAAATACACGAAACTGCTAGCAACAGTATTTAAAGTTTGAGCACATTAGGCTCCGCAAGTTTTTCAATACTCTACATCAGGTAATTAAGTCAAGATAAATCTCAAGATAACACAATGAATATAATTTTCCATTCAATGCACAAATACAGAAAGAGCACACAAAATATAGTTCTTCAAATTTGGGGGGAAAATAAAGATATATAAATATATTTAACTATACTACAAAATCAGATAAAACAGACAGCGTGCACAATAAAGCAGTTTCATATGAATTCCAGTCATGCTGCCGCATCTAGTGATCATGTCAACTACCACTACATTTTAAAGGATAACAGATGGCATCTCACTGAACAATTAACATAAGCAGCCAGCAAAACGATTCAAAGAAAAGCAATCACGTATTGTAAATGTCATCTAATTTAATTGCACTCACTTTCTCTGGATCCCCAGTCTCCACTAACTCCTGCACTTATCGGCCCACTGGTAACTTTGTTCAACTGTGTAAAGAAAAGTTAAAGTGAATAAAATTAGCAAATTTCCACTACATTCATTCAGAGGGGTACCATAAAACTTAGTTACACCAACATAGGAGTATATTTTTTTTTTAACCAACACAGGAGTATATAACAAAGAGCACTGCAATGACGGCAAAGAATAATATAAAAGCAATAAAAGGCCATAGCACGACGTCCGATCACCACATCAGTACTTTTACTGATATTAGAAAGGAAAATACTACTAAGAAATTCAACAAATGCATGATACGAGAAAAAAATCACAAACTTTTCGAAGTTCAAGATTTATAATCAATAAAATAACAGATATTCTGAAGTATTTGACGGGGCATGAGAAGGGGAAGTGGATATAGCGACTCATTCTTAAGATAAAATAACCCAGTACACACGCATTCCGGTGTCAAAAGGAAGTAAAGGAAAGGTTTGAATTTTCCTTTCCAATGTTCTTCTGTTTGTTTCTTGTACCTCAAGAAACTTATCAGGATATAAACTAAATCAGTGTAGGTTCAATGTCAACATGTGGGGAAACAGAGTCTTAACAGAAAGGGAAATAAATATATATGTTCAGAAAATTCCAATGGTATATGTAGACGCACGTGCCAAAGAAAAAAGGATTACTTGTGCATTTATTCAGATTCTGAAAAAGATTATACCCAAAAAATGACAAAAGTAAAACAAAACAGTTACTTCAGTTATATAGTCATCTAGATAAATATACTTCAGATTCATTGCAACATCAACTTTGCCACATAGTATTTTTTTTCATGATAGCAAGAAGTAAAAATAACCAACCAACCCCCCCCCCCCCCACCAACCATCGTTGAGAGAGGGTTTTTTATCAAAAAAAAAAAAAAGTTGAGAGTGGGAGAGAGCACAAGAAATGCAAAGTCAGTCGATAGAAGAACTGGAATTTTGATGTACACTATCAGTTGAACATTATTTGAAAATATATCTCAACTTAATGAAACCTTGATGGGGCTTTTCTGTATGTGTGAAGCTCACCTTTGAAAACGTGTTTGAAAGATCATCAATTTCAGACAGAGAGTCCAATACATCTCCCTGCAGAGAGGAAGAGAAGACACCAATCAGAACCAATATTAGTTTTTAAACAATCACACATATGGCGCATACTCAGTAAACCTTCCACCAATGACATCCCAAAAAGTAACTATTATTATCTTGCATCAGAAAACACATACAAACATAACGAACAACCAAAAGCAACCAGGATGTAAGCGTGCATGTATGCTAGAGAAAGAGATAGGGGGTATGCTTGTCTGTAAATCCAAATATGTGCTTACATATTAATGGTTCTTCAACTATTTAGGTGACAACTTCGCTATATTTTTGCTCAACACATGTTCAGTCAGCAAAACATCAACAGGGCATTAAATGGCATTTATAAAAGAGTTATAAGTAAACTTCACCTCATAAACAGAATAAAGTTCACAATAGTTTGTACAAAAATCCATAAACAACACAATGTAAATCAAAAAGCAAACAAAGCACAAACCAAACAAAGTACAATAACATCAGAAAATCCCCCATAAATCCTTCAAATAATTGGCCTAACCCCATTCCCTTAGAACAGAACCAATGAACAGCTAATAGATCTACAAGAGATATACAAGAGAAACAACAGTAATCCACAGGCACATTGAACAATAATAAAATTGGTGAAAATTTAAAACATGAAAGAAATGTAGAAGACAACATTTAGTAATAGCAGAAATAATAAGTGACAGATAGCCCTCAAAAAATGTAAATGTTTGAGCTCCACAGAGTCATGTCCATACCATGTATAAACGCACAGTTGAAATTTCCATTTAAACCACGAAGATGTCATGATTACAACAAAATAATGAATAAAACTCATGTGGTGCATAATCCTACAAAAAAATGGATCCAGAGGCCATCATGAACCACTAGACACTTCAAAAAGATAGCTCCAGAATAAGCTTCTTCAGAACATATTCTGGACTTCCACATTATTTTACATGCACGCTTAGCATATTTATCCAATTAACACTTTGCAAAACCAGTTTCTTACCCAATACCATATTTGCTGCAAAATATTGGATATAACGAGGATGGACACCCCTTTCAAGCATGCATAAAGCTAGCTATTGAAGCACGTGCTTGCACAGCAAACGATAAAGAAATGTGGACCAAAACAAGAAACAGCCCAAGGTAAAATGCAAATAAACACGAGGATAAATAATGACACCCAAAAGGAAATACACATTAAAGAAATTACACATGTATAGCTGGAATCCAAGTACATAATCGACATAAAATAAAAGCATGAGTTCTCCACTTGATATCTAGATATCACATGAAACTGGACACTGAAACAGCACCCACAGTATGCTGTTTAAATTTGGAAACAAATATCCCAGGATATTCAAGATACGGAAGAGGAAATAGATAAGAATAAAAACAGCAGCAAATCTTAATAACTCAAACAGCAACCTCTTCCCTCTCGAACTGAAATTCTTGTTCCTCCAACCCAGCCGGGGCAAGATCATCCTCTTCATCATCTAATCCACCAAGCTCAACTTCGTCCACCGTATCGTTACCAAAGAATTCATACTGTGAAGCGTCAAATACTGCACCTCCTGCTCCACAGGAAAAAAAAAATGGTGAAATCTAAGACAGTTGGAGAAATCCTCAAAGACAAGCTGTACATAATCATCAAATACACTCGACGCACACAAAAGAAACCATTCACAAGCTAGTTACAGAAAACTCTAAAAGATGATTTAGAAGAAAAGGTTATACAAAACTTCAATCTCTCATACACGTGGCAGAAAAGTCAACTCAGAAACAAAAACCCATAATCTCATTCATTCATAAGAAAAAGAAAAATCAAAATATTAACAAGCTAGATCTTCTACAATAAAGGCAATCCACGAGCCAAATCTACATTGATAAAAAGCACATGGCAGCATAGCAGAATCTTAAACATCTATTAAGCTAACAAAACTTTCTTAAACTGAAGGAAATAATTTTATAATCCGATATTAAACTGATCTATTTATCGCAAACCTGTTGGTTTGGAGGACTGCTCGATATTGCCGCCACCTCCATATACATCCATTTAAAAAGTTCTTCTGCTTTAATCAACAAAATACTCAATATCTTTAACCGAAGAAGGATCCTTTCTAATAGCTACTAAAACCCTTAAGAACTTGAGAAAGCATAAAACCCTAGACCCCCAAAATACACAAGTCAAACTGTCAAACCTAAATCTGATACACGGAATAGCAGGTATTCATTCTAGAACCCAATAACCTTCTAGGGTTTCTCAAAAGAGGAGATCTGTACAATCATTCGGGTGCCCTAAAATCATCCGCGACAAAATAGAGGAACAAAATTATATAATTCGTGTAATGATTTTTGGGCCCTTGGTTCTTGATAACGATTACCCTTCTGGTGTATTCCTAATAAAGAGAAATGAAATAAAAAAAGAAAAAAAAAAAAACTTGGTAGTATAATGTGATACTTATGTGTGTGTCCGTGTGTGTATTTATATACCTGGTGGTTTTGTATAAATTAGTTCTGGGAGTATTGATTGATTGATTGGTGTAATTAGGGTGGGCACTTTTGTGGGGGGGGGGGGGGGGGGGTGCTAAGATGGAAAGTTTTCCAAATATTGAGATGTATCGACACCGGATATTTAATATTGGTACCGTTAGTTTTCTTTCCTCTATTTGAGTATAATATATCATTTAGCAATTACAAAGTTGTACTAATTGTTTTTTTTTTATAATTAAACATTCATATCATTACTAGAAAATTACAAGTACATCACAAGAGATACAGGGGATAAGAAAACAGGAAAGCATGATAAAGATCAGACCAAAAGGGAGAACAAACAAAAAGACAAAAAATAAAAGCTGATGAAGAAAATGAGCCATTGTACAAAGATTGAATTCTTTATAATTTTCAATTTTACTAGAAAAAGGTGCTAAGATGGAAAGTTTTCCAAATATTGAGATGTATCGACACCGGATATTTAATATTGGTACCGTTAGTTTTCTTTCCTCTATTTGAGTATAATATATCATTTAGCAATTACAAAGTTGTACTAATTGTTTTTTTTTTATAATTAAACATTCATATCATTACTAGAAAATTACAAGTACATCACAAGAGATACAGGGGATAAGAAAACAGGAAAGCATGATAAAGATCAGACCAAAAGGGAGAACAAACAAAAAGACAAAAAATAAAAGCTGATGAAGAAAATGAGCCATTGTACAAAGATTGAATTCTTTATAATTTTCAATTTTACTAGAAAAAGTTGCATTTCAACATTAAAACAACATTCACATCAAATACCAAAAAAAAAAAAAAGACATTCGAAGAATATGCGGTAAATAAATTTGTTAATCAACTCAAACTGATAGATCAATATTAATTAATTAATTTGAAAGTTTGATAAGTTAACTTTTACCTATCAAAAAAATCAAAATGTTGGAATCGGACTAAGTTTTTTACTATTTTATACACATCAGAGACATACATATATATATATATATATATATTACTTTTTTGTTTAGCATTTATGGTACTAAATTCAATCATTTAGTTTTTAAGATGCTATGTTTAGTTAAATAACTAATCAGTTGAGATCGAACGAAAAGATAACTTTAATTCAAAAACTAAGAACATGCACTCTTATTTTTCTTACTATAAAAGGTAATGCAATTAAATTATTTAAAGGAGGAAATGAATACTTGAGGTAACGTGGAGATCTAAAATATCTAAAAGTTAAACTTGAGCAAAATCGAACACCCATAAGACGGTTTTTAGGTCATCTCCACCGACAAGGGGGAGTCGGTGGAGAGGTCTTCTCTTTCAGTCGTCTTCACCGAGGAGGGGGGAAGGGGTGGGGCGGTGGGTGGCTAGACCGAGCCACCCATCTCGGTCGATGGTAGGTGGCGACGCCACCTGCCATATTAATTTTGTTTTGTGTTTAATTAATAATTTTATAATAAAAAATAATTATTAGTTTTTTTAAAAAAATCTTAACATTAATTTAACTTTATTACTTTTATAACTGTAACTTTTATTTAATAAACTTAATATTAATTTGTGAAATTTAATAACATCGTAAAAAAATATAATTTGTGTATTATTTTAAATTTTGCGAATTTGTGTTAATTAAATACGAGTTATGGAATTCAAATACATTGAAAATAATTCGATTTATTTAATTTAAATACGATTTAAATACATTGAAATATGAGAACTGAAATTAATTGAAATCCGATTACATACGATCATCATTTGAATCGTGTGTTGTCTACGCATGTTCAACTAAATTGGCTTGAAGTTGAATTTCTTATTATAAATGTCAATGTTGAATTTATTATGATTTTTTAATTATTTTTATTATTATTATTAAAAAATATAAAAATTTAAATAAAAAGACTGGGCCATTGAAAAGTGGAAGTCTGACGTGAAGGGATGGGGTAGAAAAAAAGAATTGTACGAAGCACATCTCACCCCACCGGCTACGAGAGTGATGCAATTTAGGCCCAAATATTTGAGAGCCCAAAACCGTAGATGCTCTTTCCGACTGTTCTTTCTAATTAGGGTTCAATCTTCCATCTCCAGGGATTTCAAACTCTCTACCATGTGCACTGAAACCAATGGCGAAGCCTGCTCGTGGTCGTCCGCTGTCACCGTTGGGATCGGTTTCGGGCTCTTCCTCCAGCTCGCGTTCTCGCTCGCGTTCGCGCTCCTCGGGCTCCAGTTCGCGTTCACGCGCCCGGTCTCGCTCGAGATCTTTCTCCTCTTCTCCTCGTAGTGGAAGCTCTCGTAGCCGTAGCCCCGCTCCTCCGCGGGGAAGGTGAATTCTCGTTTCTTGCCGCACTTGATTAGTTATCTTTACTTTAAACTTGTATATTGAGAGTTTTTCTTTGTTTCATATTATCTGCATTCTCAGATCAGATAAGGTCAATATTTTTGTTTTGTTGTAAAAAGTAAAAACCGCGTGAATTTTTTTAATGATTTTATTCGTTTTAAACAACATGTTAAGTTGTATGGTTCTAGAATTCTTTAATAACAAATCTTGATTTCAAAATTCAAATGACTCATTACACTTTTTATCACTTCCTCAATTGTGCCACTGGCAAACCAAACCAGAAACTCTGGAAAGGTTTATGTTCTCTACAACATAAGCATCGTCATAATTTCATTCAATTTTGACTGCACGTGGTTAATGAAACAACATTTGATAAAAAAATGTCTCTCCACTAAATAGATTTAATGTTGTATAACTGCTATTTTGTCTGCTTTTTTCATGAGCTGCATGCAACTAATTTGCCTTTCTTCTGATATTGTGCTGGTATTTTGTAGTCCTACTGAAGGAGTTGGGCGAGGCCGTTCACCACCACCACCATCACAAGCTAAGAAAACTTCCCCACCTCCACGGTGAGAATTTTTTTCTCCACAATTTCAATTCATTGAAATGTAGAGTTCTTCCTGGTCTTCTTAGGGGAGTACAAGAATTCATTTTTTCAACTTTCTGCTTGATCAAAGAATTTTGTTATTATCATTTTTCTGTTAGTACCTTTATGAAAATATATTTCGTGAGGATGTGTTGAGATTTTTGACAAACATGAGACGAGGGAGACACGTTGTAGCATGGGATTGCTGTTCTATTATTCATATTACTAACAGCTTCCTCATGTTATAACTAAGTATTATGAGGATTTTTTTCTCATCTGAAAATATTAATTTTGTAAATTAGATTGTTAAATGAACTTTCCCAGATCTAAGAATTGAATATCTTGTCTTCTAAAAATAAGTTACAAAAATGAGATTTTCAGTGTGAATGGCTTTGTTGTTTGTACTTTCCCAACCACTCTTTTTATATATAACAACACGCACTGTCTGAGCCAAATTTAAGTTCTATTTGGACACCTATCAAACATGGTATATTTACTATTAATTGAACATTAATTGTCATGTGGACATGGCGTCTAGACCTACATTGCAGGCGGTAAATCGTATAATAAGTGAAATCCATGTCGTTTTATCATTTTTATGCGTCTAGTTGTTTTTGCTATCTCCAGTTGATAGTAATCTATGCAGCTGTTTTTTTTTTAACATTTTCCAATAATTGAATTTTTCTGAATAACTCTACATATCACATGTAGTTTTTTTTTTTTCATCTTTGATTGTTGATTTGTAATCTATTAATCCAGGAACACTTCTCCCATTCTCGAATTTCTTGTGCTGCATGTTGACCAGCTTAGTAGGAGTGTAAATGAAAACCATTTGAAAGAAATATTTGGTATGTAGCATAACTCATTCCTGCTCATAAAAGCATTTAATGATGTCTAAATCTGATAAACTGATGTATATCATGGATAACATTTTGAAATAATTTTTTTATTTCACTTCTCACAGCTGATCAATTGATGTTACATGTATCTTGTTCCTCTCTACAGGTAACTTTGGTGAAGTAGTGGATATACGGTTGGCAACTGATCATATTGTAAGTTACCCTTCATGTTTAATTTACTTTCTTAATCATATCAATATGTCCCTTATTTGCAGGTCAACATTCCAAAAGGATTTGCATATGTGGAGTTCAAGATTAGGGCTGATGCTGAAAAGGCCCAGTTATATATGGATGGTGTAAGATTTGGTTGAATTTCATAATTTAATCTTAACGATTTTGTACTTCTCCTTTTCTTGTGATTCAATTTTCTCTACCATGTTCATGCAGGCCCAGGTTGATGGCAAAGTTGTTCGAGCCAAGTTTACATTACCTGAGCGAAAAAAGCCTACTTCTCCTCCTCCTAAGACTGTTTCCACCACATCTAGGAGAGATGCCCCAAAAACTGATGATGCTGTGCTAGATGCTGACATAGATAAAAAGCGGCCAAGAGAAGGTATGCCCTCCTGATAAGGCTAATGAATATATCATACGTGCTTCACTTATGTTATATATGGTTGTTTTAGAAAAATCTTCTTGATACCATCAGTGTCTCCTCGGCGAAAACCCCTTTCTCCACCTCAAAGAAGATCTCATGTAGCACGAAGAGGGTCTCCAAAAAGGGAACCAGATTCTCCTCCCCCTCCTCGACGGCGTGCAGATTCTCCAATTCGTCGTAGAGTTGATTCCCCTTATAGACGAGGTGATTCACCGCCTCCTGGGAGAAGGCCTGCATCCCCTGTTAGAGATCATTCACCTTCCTCGCCGCCGAGACGTTTCAGGTCACCTCTAAGGTTGAGGTTTTCTAGTGCCCTTTGCTCACTCTCTTACTATTTCTCACGGGCAGCTTTTGAAATATCTTGTCGTATGTCTAAACAGGGCACCTCCCAGAAGGATATGTGGTAGCCCTGTTCGTCGACGTTCTCCACTTCCACTTAGGCGACGGTATGTTAATTTTCTATATAACATCCTCGGCCTCTATTGCAATTATTTGATGGGATCAACCTGGAACCAGATTATCTATCATTGGATTTTCAGTTACCCAAGGAAGTAGGATTGCAAAAGTTCAAATAAAAGATTTGTTGTAGAATTGTTGCCAGGCTTTTGCCCAAGTCAATTGTGCTCCTGGTATATGATGAAGGCTACTTTGTATTATATAATGACCGCTCATAGGGAGAATAGTGCATTGAGTTATTGTGAGGACTAAACAGTAGTTTTTAAGAGCTTTCAGTAGATGAGAACAGTTAAAATGATGCTTTAAAGGAGATGAAAAACTCTTCAAATTATGATAAACTTAACAACCTTGTATATGCATTAAAATTTAGTATCTGATTCTTCCTATGTTTATTTAAGGTACATGGTCTAATTGTTTATGAAACATTCTATTCTTTAAACATATCACTTGTCAAAGTCAGTATAGTCATCACTTCAACATCTTTGAAACCATGGACTTTTTTGTTTGATAGTTCTCCGAAACGTGTTTGAAGTCCTCCAAGAAGGCCTCCAATTTTTCGCCGTCGAAGTCGTTCTCCTATTAGGAGGCCAGCTCGTTCGCCTTCAAGTTCTCCGTCTCCGAGAAGGTTACTTGAAAGTTGAATATATTAACTGTTTGTTTGGTTTTAAGACTTCTATTTTTTATAGGGTAAATTACGAATACCCCCCTCAGTTAAGCCCTAATTACAAAAATCACCCTCACGTATTGGATATTACAAAAACCCCCTCAGGTTTGTCACCTTCTTACAATTAACCCGTTGCCCATAAAATATTCCAATTTTGCCCTTGGATGTTATTTGTATTGTTTGTAATGTCTTATAAATGTTAAAACTTGGGATCTAATTATTATATCTTTTTAATTAGAAAAGAGATAATTATATATTTACTACCAGAATAATTGATAAAATTTATAATTGTCCATAAGTTTTAATAAATATTGCAAAAGAAAAGGTATTTATATATTTATTAGCAATTTAAATTGTAAAATATTAAATTAAATAGAATTTTAATAATATACTTTATAAATATGAATTGTTTACACATTAGTTAAATGAATTTATTTTTTAAATTAGTAAATTTAATAAATTATATTGTATTTTAAATAAGATATTTTAATTTATTAAAGTTTATATTGTATTATAAATTGAAATATTTATTGAAATTTATGCGAAATTATAAATTATATCAATTATTTTGGTGGTAAATATATGATTATTATTTTTATATTTACAAGATAAAACAATTAACACCCAATTTTTAAAATTTATAACATATTATAAACATTACAAATAACTTCCAAGGGCAAAATTGGAACATTTTAGGGACAAGGGGTTAATTGTAAGAATGTGACAAACCTGAGGGGGATTTTTGTAATACCCAATACGTGAGGGGGATTTTTGTAATTAGGCCTTACCTGAGGGGGTATTCGTAATTTACCCTTTTTTATATTTTTTTCCATTGACCATTTCAAATTATTATATATACTCAAGTCTTTTCGTGGTGATTTTTTTACTTCCTTTTACAACAAAGTTCATTATTGTTAGAATTGCTCTAGTTTATATAAAAGAAAAATATCATTTTAATGTTCTAGAACTTGAGAATTTTGCATCACAATGCTTATTTCTTGATAATGATAGTATGTCTCTAACTATGGATTCCATTCCTACTGTCTTTTCTACAGAGGCCTTGGACCACTTGCCAGGCGTGGTAGATCGTCTTCTTATTCTTCATCACCTAGCCCTCGCAGGGTCTGTATCTCTTAGGTACCTTTATTAGTAGATTTTATCCAAGCTACATACAGTCTTAACACATCACGAATTTGTTGCAGGCGCAGAGGGTATCCCGTAGTCGCAGTCTTAAAAGGTAGATCTACTGTATATTTCCTCAGGTCCTATGATGATTTTTCATCTGTTAGAATGAATTTGGTGCTATACTTGAATAGCTCTTTATGCTCTAATTTTACCTCAGTTTTGGGGTCATTATCAGTTCAGTGTTTCTTGTTTGGTTATAATGAACCAATTTCATCGTATTCAGGCCAATGAGAGGAAGAAGTCCTAGCAGCACCAGCACCAGCACCAGCACCAGCACCAGCAGTTCTCCTCGTAAGCCTTAAGTGGCGAGCAGATCGAGAGTGTTGTTTGACATAAGAAAGCCCATTGGTGCCTAAGATTTCTGTGCGCCATTTCAGGACTGATGTGTCCCAGATTAATGTTCAGTCGAACTAGTGGTAGATGCCCCGTGTATTAAAAAGTTTGGGTGGAACAGACCCTTCATGCAAGTTGATGTTTCGAGCAGGGCCGACCCGACATATTAGGGGGCCCTAGACGAAATTTTACTCGGGGCCTGTTCTAAAAAAAAGACATTATTAAAATTATAAAAGTATTTTATAAATATTTACATGATTTATTTTTGACAAATTTGTTATATATAGACACAATGATCAACTAATTTTTTTAAAAATTCAATCGTAATATGCTTTTAAATTATAAAAGTTAATTTTAAAACTCTTCTTAAAAAAAAAAAAAAAATGTTACAAGTATTGTTGATGTAATTATATAATTAATGTATGTTGATGTAGTCAACTTTTTACTTGTCAAAATTAAAAAATATGCATACTATTAAGGTTGTATCATTATGCTCACTATGTTACAAAATGGGCTTCTCAATTGTAGGGGTGTGTATTAGTAAAATTGAATCGAGTTGTACTAATTTTTGGTATCTAGACTATTTCGAAAATTGTACCGTATGCCAAATCGAACGATTCGTAGCTTGACCAAAAAAATCAAAATGTGTAGTTTTGAGTCATTTTTTAAAAATCCCTGTACATTATTATTTAAAATTTATAGCTTGATATAAACTCATTGATCAAGTTATATATAATATATCTAACCTAATTTTGAAGGTGATCCTAAATGTTGATATCTTCATGCCCATTTAATTCTCCTTGTAATGCCTCCAGAGTTGATATCCTAAAATCTGTATTATGGGTTCATTTTTTAAATCGACCGCTAATACTGAAATCTAAAAGCAATAAGGTTTGGTAATTAGCTTCAGTTTTGGTACGATTCGGTTGATTTATCAAATTGTTTGCACAATCATACTCTTCATCTCAAATAAAATTAATTAATATTTAATTCAAGTTAATTTGAAAGTTAAGAGCTATCTTAATGTCACGTTCCGACTATATGTCTGACACAACTAAACCAACATGTGACACATTGAGGCCAATAATTGTCCCAAACAATACTTGGCAAATTAAGTTAAACCCAATAAATTAACTCAAGTTATACATGGAGGTTTCTATGACTGTTTTTTTGCTTGTACATGGTTTTGATTCTCAAAATTCCAGGTAGATTATAGTAGGTAACTATAGATATTTAGAATCATACATTCTAGATAGGTCCATACAAATATCTAATAAATTTCTATTGAACATTATTCTTAGTCATTATATCAAGTTAATAGTCACCGTCCGTTCGATAATGTAGTTATATAAATAGGTCAAAACCTAATTTTTAAATTATACAATTTTTCTAATGATAAAATAAATTACACTCTTACTTCTCCAAGAATTAAGTTGTCTTGGTCCTAAGAGTTATTACAATCTTATTCGATTTGTGCAATATATCTATCATTGTCAATTAGAAAAAAATTGATATATATTGATATCTATATAAAAGTTTGAGACCTCTCTATGGTCGGGACCCTAGACAAGGGCACAATTTGCCTAACAATACGGTTGTTCCTGGTTTCGAGATTCTGTAAGAATAATCATGATTTGCTAATGTAATTATACTAATAATTTTGTACTAAATCATTTGAATTTGATCGACTCCTTGTCTGATAAAACCATGATCTTTTCCAATTCATATTGTCGATCGTAGGATTAGTCGCATATCTCTGGAATTTTCCTGGGATGCAAAACTCTTATTTTCTTTTTTTAGAAAAATAATAGTTAAATTAATTTTGCATCTCTTCATACTTTAAAAAAAAAAAATTTAAAAATACCGGTGTATCTATGGGAAGCTTTGGTGCACTTTGACAAATTGTCGTAGCTACTTTAACACTTTATTAATGAAAAATATAACTTAAATCGCAATTATAATAGGTGACATAAAGAACATATCTATAAATGTGGCCTTACATTTGTGTACCTTACCATGTAATGATAATATCAATCACATTTAACAAATAACTATAAGAGAAAATCTCAGTTTCCTCTTTAACATATAATCAAGTTGTAATTTTTTACTTGAATTTTAAATTTTTGCAATGTTCACTCTGAATTTACATTAATGTTGCACTTTCCCTCCTAAACTCTTTTCCGACAACTATTCCGGCCAAAGAGTTCAAGGGGAAAGTGCAACACAAAAGTTCAGGGTGAAAAGTGCAACTAGGGAGTAAGTTCAGATAAAAAGTGCAATTTTATGATTGAAAATATTATTTTGTTTCTTTAATTAATAAGTTTACCTCTTTATTCTTCAAATGTTAATTATCAACTAGAAAATCCACGATTTCATATTTTCAAACTATTTTCTTTCATTTTTTACAAATTTTGATAACTCGAAACCTCATTTAAAAAATGTAATGCAAAAGTTAGAAGATGAAAATGTCTAAATAATATATTTGTATCTATTTATATTTGTTAATTTTGTACAAAGATTTTTGTTTTTCTCTAGTATATATCTTATTACAATTATACATAATTTTTAAAATCTCATGTTTATTTGCACTTTTAATTATAATTTGGTTGCATCAAAATGAGTTTTGCCCCCCTAAACTTACATCAAACTTGCACTTTTCCCCCTAAACTTACACACTTGTTGCGATTTCCCCACTGAACTTTCGTGTTGCACTTTCTTCCTTAATTTTTTGGCCCAAAAAATGGTCGGAAAAGAGTTAAGGGTGGAAAATGCAATATTAATGTAAGTTTAGAGTGGACAGTGCAAAAAATTGAAATTCAGGGGGAAAATGCAACTTGATTGTAAATTGAAGTGGGAAAATGCGATTTTCTCTAACTATAACTAATAACTTTATTGAAAATTTAAAACTAATTTTAGTACGCTAATGGCAAAATAATTAACAAGATTATTATGAAACTAAAAGAATACTATATTTTTATTGAAATTCGAAACCAAGATCTTAAAATTTGGGATTTTAACTTTATCACTAAGACGAAGTCTAGTCGACTTATTAAGTTTTAGTTACATAGATTTTGACTTTTGTCAAGATTAAATGTTTTGTTACACAATGAAATCAATTATCAACATATGAGCAACAAACTATTATATTATATCAGATAATAAATTAATGAAACATATAATACAAGACAAACAACTTCTATAAAAAGAACTATTATAATATTAAAACAATTCGTAGAACTGAAATTTGAAAATTAAATCAAACTATTTGATATTCGACTTGAGTTAGCTTGATAGAAAATCATTGGAGCTCGATTTGTTATAGAAATCATGCAAGTTTGAACATCATATTTCATTTGATAACTTTTGAAACTCGATTCGATAAACTAAAAATTGACACTTAAATGTAAAAATATCAAATTACTCAATACTCAGCTCGAGTTCGTTCGATAAAAGTTCGTTTGAGCTCAGTTCTTTTAGCAATCAAAGCAAACTCAAACAAGAAATTTAAAACTCGATAAAATTCAAACAAAGCTTAAAAATTATATCGTTCGATACTACTTAACTTATTTACACCCCTAACGGCCCATGATCAACAACTCTAGTATTATATTAGTATTAGACATTAACGATTTCATTGATGAAAAATGAATAAAAATTTCAAAATACTTGGGTGTTACTGGCAGATCACAAATTAAAAATTGATTTTTTTTATTGTTGTATGCACACCAGACATTAACAATTTCATCGATGAAAAATGAATAAAAATTTCAAAATAAATGGGTGTTACTAGCAGATCACAAACTTTTATTTAAAATTGAATTTTTTTATTGTTGTGTGCACACCATGAATTTATTGAAGGCCCCTGAAAAATCGTTCCCAGCATCTGGGTTGGGGTAAATTTGTAGTTTCCGAATTCCGAAGGACATATACGAAAATTAGGGAATTGCTATATTTTGTCCAAGAAAGAAGAAAATCAAATGCCAACTCAAAATCGAGCTAAAAACTGTGTTTGTATAATCAATCTCTGATACACAAAACAGGAGTGACAGTCTTTAATCAGTGGTTTAGAAACGGAAGTGTGGATTCAGTGCAACCCTAAAACCGCGGCGGCGTCTTCAAGTTTATTGAAGGTCAGTTTACCCTCGTGTCCGTGAAATTCTTGTAGGCATAACCAATATGTACAGGTTAATTAATTCAAGTCTTTATTTTCTGTTATGTTAGAGAAAGCTGAAATCACAACATATGGGAGTACGCTAAAGAAGAGTGTGAAAAAATCATTTTTATTGCTTGGGTGTGAGGGGTTTATGGAATATTAGGTGATTCATTTTTTATGGGAATTTCAATAAATTATGCCTAGTGACTAGCAGAGTAGGTCATGTATGCTAATGCTTAGTTAGAACATTCGTTTCAATCTGCAACTGCTGTTGTAATGTCTGTGTAACTTTATGCAGCTCAAAAAAGAACCAATTGGTTAGCAAACTAATAAGGTCACATTGGCGTCGCTGGAAGGTTCCATGGCAGGCAATGGCCTGCCAACACTTGGCCGTGTGAAACTGGTTGATTTAATACCATCTGAAGGTCTTCCTTCAGACTCATACAAATTGTCAGTTTCGACTCTATCCCAATCGCTGGCTCAGTATTCAGCTGCCATTATTCAGTTACCGATTAGCGATGGGGCTCTTTTAAGGTCTTGTTTGGATTCATCTCGTCTCTACTTTCATCATAAACCACCCTTCCCTTCTTCAGATATTATCCATCCTGATGACTCTCGTGACTGGTGCAAGACATCTGGTTACCGCGCAGACCCTCAAATGTGGCATGAAACTTACGACTTTAGACCTGGGATTTCTCCAATAGATTGTAGTAATGAAATCGAAATCCCTCCAGCTGGTTTGGTTGAGATATTTGCACTTCTTGGTAAAGCGGGTAGGGACATATTGGACGCCATCAGTTTCTACTTGAATCTCCGTAGTTCGCCTTTCACCGAAATACTCGATAATGTTCCTCTAAGAAATCGAGAAATATCATCTTCGGTACTGTCAGTTTGTTGTCATGGAAGGCCTTCTTTTCAAGGTGCTCAGCATCATAATTTGACAACTCAAGAAGATGGTCAGTTAGCAATGTTCCCGGACCACGACCATCAAGTTGATAGAAGCTTGTTAACTCTTGTCAAACCTGATAAGGCAGCCATGCATGTAAGAGATTTTCATGGTCATTGGGTTCTTGTGGATGGTGATCTTGGGCCTCAAGAAGTAGTTGTTTACCCTGGACTTGCTTTGTACCAGGCGACTGCAGGCTATATTGACCCTGCAATGTACAGAACAGATATGAGTAATCTGCAGGGTGTTATGTATGGACGCTGTTCTTTGGCATTTAAACTCATGCCGAAATCCATGAGCAGTCTTAATTGTTCAGAGATGAGGGCTGCTGGGCATGGGGTTGAAGCTCAATTTCAGCTCCCTGTTCCAGTTGATGACTTCATGCAGAGATCCACCGATCAGGTTCTCAACAGGACCAGTTTTCCTACTTTCAGTTTCCCTGCAGCCCAAGAAGGTACAATTTTTTAATTCTTTCACTACTTTTACTCTGACTTTGACAAGAAGTAGCATAAAGTCATTCATTGCATGAGTAACTGATTATACACATGTGAAATCTATATGGTGGTACTCAGATGACTAAGTTACTTTTATGTCGGAAATGTTGCCACTTTTATTAATTATGAGTTAATGAAGAGGGAGGATCCCGGACGGAGAAAATGTTAATGTTTTCCTGTGGAACATTAACCATTTCATTTGTTGGTTATTTCAGAATCTTCAGTATATTTGAACATACAGTGTTGAAGTTCTCACTTGTCTATTTGTCAGTTTATCTGTTATATGTGAATATTCTTATCACGACCTCCTTTTAGATATTTAAGCTATTTTTGGTTCATGGAATTAGTTAGTTTTTGGTTTTTTGGAATTTAGTGAGTACGAACGCTAAGGAAAATGTCTTCTTCTATCGAATGATTGCATCGAAAAATAGACAAAGAGCTTAACTTTTGTTCGTCTCCATTTTCCTCATCATTTTACTCCGAACCAAACATAGCCTACCCTACGTGGCTGTGACATTGACAGAAATGTTTTATCTTTTCTAGCTAAAATATAAAATACGATATCAAATTGTAAAATACCAAATTGAAATCATTCATGAGTAGCACTTCGATGGCATAACCCGATGGTTGACAGCTCCATGTAGATGCAATGATAAAGGAGGAGCTGTTAGAAAAAGTAGTTTTTTTTGCAGAAGCAGGCCTTGCAGCGGAAAAGAGTATTGAGTCGTAGCCATTTTACCAAAAGAAACAAACAACAATATTCAAGCACAAGAATCCTCATCAATTGGTTTAAGTTCAAGAACAACAGTAAAAAATAAAGAACAATATAATTCTTGATTTCAACAATCAGAACTCAGTTACTAAGGATAATAAACATTACTCCACCTTTAACAAGCCTAATACCTCAACGGGAACTTAATTTGCTTGGTGTATTATAATAGCACTTAATGATTTCAAAGAGTTAATGAAACAGAGGTGAAGATACATCTCTCAGCTGCATAGTTCGTCGTTCATGTGCTACGGGTTCAAAATGTTTGGAATGTAGTAGTGTTGAAAATTTTACGGTAGTGGACATGAAAAGAAAATATATAAATGACAGTTGGTGATCTATAAATGCAAATTTTCAACCTTTGAGGCAAGTTTAGGAAAAGTGCATTCAGTCTCATATTTATTGTGATGGAGTGTAGTGTGTTAATTCCCAATCTGTTGATAAGCATGAATTTGAACCATTGCTACTTCTTGCTGTAAAATAAATAGATAGATTCCCTCCGTATTAAATTAATTGGCACATTTGCCAAATATTATTGTTTCAAATTAATTGGCATGTTTGGGTTTTCAAAGCATTTTTTTTCCAATTTTGCCCCTTTCTCGCATTTAAGTTGGGAAACTCAATGGTCACCACTCACTAATAAAAAATTAAAAAGTAGTCATCATTATAAAGGGTATTTGAGACATTTTACCAAAAAAAAAAGTATGTAATTATGAGGTTTCTTAATCTGTGTGAAAACAAGGAATGTGCCAATTAATTTGAAACGGAGGGAGTAATGTGTTAAATTACCTTTTGATGCTTACTGTAGCTTTCTCATATCAACTTTTGCCTACTCGCTTAGTGAGAAATTTATAACAACAGGCCATTGGATTGATGAAATGCTGGTACAGGATCTATAATAAAACCAATGATGAGGCGGAAGAAGGACAATTCTAGATGTAAACCTCTTCCACCTTCGAAAAGGCTTCGGCTCGAGGCACAAAGAGTCCTCAAAGAGCGGGTTCAAGACATTGCTGATAAGAAAGGCATCAAGTTGAGATTTTGCACCTTGAAGGAGTGTGAAAATCACATCCATACACTCGATAGTCCATGTGCAAATATAAGAATGGAGATCGGATGGCCACCTGGAGTTCCATTTGTGCACCCACACGATCTTCCTAACAAGGCAAAGATTGGATTTCTTGAGACCTACGAACCTGGTTGGTCTGAGACCAATGATATCGAGTGAAGCTTAGTGAAGCCTCTACCATTAAGTCAACACAGTGGTAACTGCAAGTGAGCCCTCTTAATCTCTCATCTCAACATATATATGCATGTTAGTTTTTATACAAATTTATATATTATGAGTTTCACAAGTTGTTTTGGTTACATGCATAAATTTTACGGAAGTGAGCTTATTAAAAGCTTATATTTACTTCTAAATCTAACCAAATTTATAAGATTCGAAATACTAATAAGATCATAGAGTTTAGTTTCATCTTACCAACTGTGTTTGGGTTTCTCCGTTGTAATAGAGTCCGAGATGCCTGTTTTGGAGATCAACATACCAATTGTTAGTTTTAGTTTAGATTACATTACTGTTGTCTAATCGTTTACTTCTCTTGGCTTGTTTGTTTGTTTTGCACTCAATTATTTTCACAGTTTATTAATAAAATTCTCTCCTTGTGTTCAACCATGGCATCACCAGTTTCAGCATGCTTCTCATGGGTTTTGTGGCTCATTCTGGTGCTGTTTCTTTGGTGCAATTTTTTTTTTCTTCTTATCTACTAAACTGTGTATTTACAGTTTGGATCGGAGAGCGCATTCGGTACTAGTTCACCTTCGATGAAAATTTGTAGTAATATTGAATATTTGTGCTTTAACTCTATGAATAGAATGTTTGTAATTTAAATTTTGAAAGTGAAAAAGACGAGGGAAATAGGTTTTACAAGGACTCTATTATGATTTCTTTTGAAGATCAAGTCCATGGCAAGGGGACAATTAAACTCTTTAAAATCATCCATGGCAAGACTTAAATACCATTGGCATAAGTGATTAAGTGATAATTATGTTGTAGGATCATGCACGAAAAGCAAGTATTAAATACTGAACTAATAGCAATTTACCTTCTTGTGATATGTATAATATTTAATTTACCCTCTTATATACTATAATTTGACTTAGGTCAATTTATACCTTCCTGTGTGGTTATGACATTTTATCCCATCTGTTATGATAAACATCATATTTTACCTTCTTGTGTTTTGATAAATTTGACATCTTTTAAAATTTGCACATGGGATAAAGTGCATTTTTTTTAAATCACAAGGGGTAAATTGAACATTATACATATCACAGGATAATTTGACATAGTCCATTAAATACTATATGGCTTTGGATTTTGTTTTCTTTATAATTAGAATTTGGTTATTCACATATATAGCTAGTTATTTTTCCAAAAAAAAATAGATATAGTAATTTGAACATATAAATTAGAAATTGAACTATATATATTTTTTTAGCTGAACTATTTTAATGGTCTCTCAAATTTAGAAAACAGATTTTTAAGGTTAATGTTAAGCAAGTAAAATTAGAAATTGTTTATGACCGGACCATCTCAAACTAACCTAATCCCACCCGACCAACCCGAATTCCATCCTTAAACAGCACTTCTACATAGTGATTTCGGTAGATGATGTTGCATTACATTACATAAATAGATATTTCAAATACTCATTTTTTAGAATTAGAATACATTAATTAGAAATTATTTCAATAACTACCAAGTATAAATAATTACAAATAATAGACAACTACCAAATACTAGTAATAAACTAGAATAAAATCCACATTAGCTGAAGCTGAACTCAAGACCTCTTGATCATGGAATCTCAATTTTGTCAGTAATTACAATTAGACTGCAACCTTATTGGCTATTTCAATTACTCATTAAGTAGCATATAACTGGTAGAAGTACTAAACTTGCTCGATGTTCAACCGTAGCATTACTCATTTGAATTCCTGTCTTAACCTTTATGCACCTGAAATATTTTGTTTCATTAAATTATTACTGGACTTGAATAACCTCAAACTGCATTTTATGACGACTATCAAATATAAAAGACCAGCAAATTATAACCTTTTAATGTCTACTTGATTGATTTTATTCTTCTATGAAGTACTTCTTCCATTCTCCTTTTTTGACTCCTTTCATCTTTGATGCGGAATTTTAGATAAGAATTGAAAAAATGAAATATTAAGAATTAGTGATGTCGAATCATTGCTTTACGTGAAACTGTGAAGAAACATTTTTAGAAATAAAACATTCATTCATGAAAATGGAGTTTTATTTTCGTACATTCCAAAATAAAAATAATAGTAAAAATTATGACAAATGTAATAAATTTTAGTCACAGATACGTAAAAGTATGTATAAAACTTAAGAAGTTGAATATCTAACCGGACTAGCCCTATAGGCTATAGGCTAGCAATCGGTTATTTAAGAAGACCGCAGGGCCCAAAAAATCACCAAAATTATTAAATATTAGCCCACTACAAGGCCCAACTCTGACCTAGGGCATGGGGATTATATAAACACAGAAAAATCAATTCTCAAAACCCTAATACACTACTCCCGAATTCTCCGAAAGTAACCACAGCCACTGTCACAAACGCAGCTCCAAAAATGGTGAAGTTTCTGAAGCCAAACAAGGCGGTGATCCTCCTCCATGGACGCTTCGCCGGTCACAAGGCAACCATCGTGAAGAACTTCGACGATGGCACTCGTGACCGCGCTTACGGTCACTGCTTGGTTGCCGGTGTGGCCAAGTACCCGAGCAAAGTGATTCGTAAGGACTCCGCAAAGAAGCAGGCGAAGAAATCTCGGGTTAAGGCTTTCGTCAAGCTCGTGAATTACAACCACATAATGCCCACGCGCTACACGCTTGACGTGGATCTGAAGGACGTCGTCTCCCCTGACGTGCTTGTTTCGCGTGACAAGAAGGTGACCGCGTGCAAGGAGATCAAGGCTAAATTTGAGGAGAGGTTTAAGACTGGCAAGAACCGCTGGTTTTTCTCCAAGCTCAGGTTTTAAATTTGTCGTTGAGGAGGATTTTATTAGTATATGATGTTTTTGTTTTTGAAATTGATTCTTCATAATCAATATCATTAGTAATTCTGCTACATTATTTTGATGATAACATTTGCTATTGCTGTTACTTTATCTTAGAACTTGATTTTGTTGTGATTTTGATCATAGAACTTACTTTTATTTTGTTATCTTGTCATATGATTAGCTTATTTTGCTTTTCATACAAAGTGATATATTTTGCTATTTATTTTTAATTTTGGAATTTATGTTTGAAAATTAGGTGTCTTATTCATGACTACATAGATGTTCTGCTGCTGGGGTTTTAAGATAGATAATATGATTAATGTTTCTGCTCGTCTTGTATTCTATTCCATCCATAATTTTTGCAGCTTCAGTTCTCTAGTGTTGTTGATGTAACCTAATTTGTGTCTAATTTTTGGCTTGGATTGATGTCAAAAACTTTGCGCCATTGAGATTTAGTTTGATTTCTTGTTTAATTTGGATACCAAGTTGGTTGTTTGCACTTCTACCAAACAATGTTCAAAATGTTTACACTATGGGAATCAACTTGAATCATTTAATAATAAAATTGTCTAAACTTGTTGAAAGGAGAAATAATTAGAACAAATTTAGCATATCATAGCTTGTTTGACCTGGTGATCGTTTACCCTTTTATTGTGAGAATTGTCTTGCAATCTTTGCACTATACTTTCAACATGCTATTATGCGATGCACACATGGATCAAAATCTCGCATTGGAACATTTCAGTTTTTGGATTAATGGAAACAAAAATAAGATGCATCTTCAGAACTCTTTGGGGCTGTTTGTTTGGCGTTTGGGAAAGTAGTAGAGGATTCTGAAATAATCTCGATTTGCATAATGTTATTTGTTTGGGTTTTGAGAGAGTGGTTTGAGAAATAAAGTAGGTGTAGGTTTTTTTGGAAGAGTTGAGTTGTATGTGTAAGATGTGTAAGACTTTATGTCAAATCATGTTTGTTATGTGAGATAAATTGTGTAAGAGATAGATTACTTTATGTCAAATCAAAGTAGAGTTTTAATAGGTTTTGTTTAGAGATAAAAAAATTATTGTTTGTTTGGCTTTTGAGAGAGTAGTTTGAGAAAATTAATGGATGAAAAATTTATTTCGGAAAATAGAAAACATGTTTGTTTGGCATTTCCCAAACATGAAAAAATTCTGGGAAACGCCAAACAAACAGGCCCTTTGTTTTTATTTATACTCTTTCTTAGTCTAGTAATTTCTTCAGAATTTTGTGTTCTCAAAATATTTTCAATGTCTTTTTAAACTTACGGAATCATACACGAAATGGAAGTTAGATCCATGGTGGTGCATCTTGTTTTCATACTCGTTTGATGAAATTGGAAACTAGTGTGATTGATAACAAGTTTTAGTATAATGGAAGAATATGATTTAAGCTGCAATTTCAAATAGGCATAGCTATCCTATAGAAAATAAATACAAACAATGGAAGAATAATTGAATGTAAACAATCCATTCTACATAAAAGCTAAGTAAAGTAGGGATGTGACAATTGTTACAACATCTGAATATGACTAGGGAAAGTCTCTATGTTGTCATCAGAAGCAAACATCCAGGCAGCAACAGCAACATAATCCAGCAAGACTGGGAAAGTTTATGTTAGTTTTTTTTTTTTTTTTTTGATAATTAAAGTTTATGTTAGTTAAAAGTCATGGAATCTAAACGATTATGTACTATATAGAGAAGCTGAGGATATATCTTACCATCCTTTCAAGAAGCCATCGCCTCTGGTTGTAGTCTCGAGAGGTGCATTTCCTTTGCTATTACCATCTTTTGTAGGATAACCAATCGGTGGGGGTGCCATGACATATGGCCCGTTATAGCCGTCTGCGGCTGCAGGAGGATACGAAGCTGGAGGTGGGGGATATGCTGCTGTGTAGTTCAATGCACAATTAGACTCGAGTAATTATTAGTTTTAATTCACAAATAGAAATGAAGAAACGAAAAAACATGGGCTAAAATTTTACCTGGGCCTAGGTTTTGTTGATTGTATTGATTCATGGCTCCTCAAATGTTACGTTGTGTTTTATTGTAGGTCTTGGAAATTCGGATTGAATCTAAGAGAAGATTTGATGCTTATTGTGAATGTATATATGCAGTCGACACTTTAATACAATACGATGAGAATATGAAAGTGGCGGATATATATATTTATAGATATGTGATGGATACATTATGTGGGTGTGTTGTAGTATATGTATGTAAGAAAGAATAACGAAGATTCTAAAGTCGGTCGTAACACGCTGCAAGAAAATTCAGTCCAATAGTAGGCAAAAACGTGTCCATCTAGAACGAACGGGACTGTGCCATTGTCGTTATGGCAGTTGGAAATTGCTTTGTGCGTTCCTCTTCCATAAGAGAGAGATATTTTTGGACATTCCAACCGGTTTTAAATTTAACATATGAACTAGATTGCTTGCAGGCTCCAAAAAACCTATGGTGTTATGAAATACGTCTGAGTATCGAGTAAGGGTGTGAACAAGTCAAGGAGTGTCGAATAAGTCGATGTCGAAAATAATTTTTTTTTTTGAGATTGTGAATATATAATTATACATTAATTATTATATCATAATATTTTAAATATTTACCAAATTATAAAGATAAACTTCGATAACAAGTCAATTATAAATTGAGATTAGTAATAAATAAATTAGAAAAATACTCACACAATTGAGAATTGTATCCATGACCTTTTGGTCTTGAGTTATACTTAGGGGTAAACGAGTCGAGTAGTATCAAACGGCACATTGTTCAAGCTTGAAATTGTGTTTGAGTTGGTTTGATAGTTAAACGAACGAGCTCAAACGAGCTTTTATCGAACAAGATCGAGCCGTGTATCGAGTAGCTCTATATTTTTACATGTATTTTGTCAATTTTTAGTTTATCGAATTGAGCTCGACTAAACTTCAAAAGTTATCAAACGGAAAATGATGTTAAAGCTTGTTTGATTTGTGTGACGAACCAAACTCAAACGAGCTCGAGTCGAGTATCAAGTAGTTTGGTTTGATTTTCAGCCTAATTATACTAGCATATGAATCCATGATCTCATATGTATTTCAAATAACATGATATATTAGAGGTTCTTATATAATATGTCCGATGAGCATCGAAAGAGATTAAAATTCTTGAGAAACTGGAAAAAAAAAAAAAAGAATAAGAGAAATAATGTGTTATAGCAAGTGCAATATATTTTCTTTGGGATTGAATATAACTCCCAGGAGGATGATCAATCACAAAACAAGTGCAATACACTTGTTGAATGGTTGGATGAATTTAACTAAGCCAGACTTAGACAAGAATTTTGTCAGTGTTATATTAACTATATTAAATCCATAACAACGAAAAACAAATTTTGAGCCTAAGTTTACTTATTTTTATCGGGTTTATCCTTTTTAGGGTTGCAAATGGCTTGATTTGTTCCAGAAGGTGCTGGCCCAGAATTAATATATTTCATATTGGGCCAAATGGCAGTCCATAACTTCTTAGTGACGTAGAAGCTACCGGATCACATTCTGAACCTCTGGGTGCAATGCAACAATAGTCCGCAACATTTGTTTATCCTTTTCTTTTCCCATCGTTGTTTGTGTAAGGCTGTCAATGGAGCGGAATTTTATCCAATTTTTTAGTTTGAATTCAATTAAATTTATGGTAATTATATATATATATATAAAAAAAAGAAAACTCATTTGTTACGATCTTTTTCACTGTGGACAGTAGATGAAAATATTCACATTTGTAGAGAAGTTCTTCACAGAAATACTAGATAAATGAATGAGGACAAAATATTCAATCTGTTTTACAATAATTATTTGTGAAAAAGGGTCAAAATCAATGATTTTTTTTTTTGATAATTAAGTCAAAATCAATGATTGAACACATTCACGGTTAGTTCATTATTACAAAGAACCACAAATTCATGATTAATAGTTCATCGCTTTATGAATACGAAGTTCTAAGGTTATTTTGTTTATTCTTAGTTTGATTGGATACATTTTTAAATTAATTTTGATAGAGATAATGCAAGTTAACTTCTATTCATAAAGTATTTGATGTTTTCAATTATGAGAATTTTAAAGTGAAATTAGTTGCTCTGCCCAAGTTTAGACATGATAATTAACTATTGAGTTATTGTTCACATTTCCCAGTTTCCCTCATTCTTAATTTCTTGTATGATCCACCTTGTCCAAATCAATCTAAATATGCAACATCTAGAAACGGTCAATTGACTCGGTCCTACTCGAAGTCTGATGGCTCGGCCCAATAGAAATTAACCAAGACCCGAATAATTATGAGTCGGGGTTGAATTTGAGCCATTATATTAAACTTGATCAATTTATGAGCCAAATTTGAGTCTAGTAAGACTCAATCCGAATAAGGCTCAAATATATAATTTTTTTTTTTTGATCCACTAGACTGTTTATATACAGCTCGGACCGAAGAGTGCAAAGGGTATAGGTCCTCCCCAGTGTGGTGTCTCCAGTAGGATTCGAACTTGAGTCTCATCTCTGGGGGTCGCAAGTCACTACCACTTGGCCCAACCACCTTGGATATATATAATTATTTTAAATACTACTATTAATTATAAGTATTAATTATTATTTTGAAACAATAAACATTTTACATTAATCCAATGTCCACGTACGCCTTTATAACGTTGTAAGCTCACTACCCACCATATAGCAATTAAACTAATGGAGTTGCAGGTCAAATGGAAAACGCATTAACTGTGCTAGTGTAAGCGATCCCGATATAAACCCGAAGTCTGAAAACTTACATGACCCGAGTTTGATCCTATAATCGTGAAGTCCGATGATATCTGAGTTTGAGCATATAGTCGTGAAGCCTGATAATACTTGAGTTTGAACCATTTAAGGCTCGTCTCCTAAGGCCGATTGACAACCCTAAGGCCATCTCCAATGACCCCCTTGAATCCAACCACCCATTGCTCCAAGGGATGGAGCAAGCCATCTAAAGCCAAAGATTTTTTATTATTTGTTTTTATTTATTTTTAGTTAATAAAATTCTTTCTTTTTTTAAATAAAAAATTTCTTTAATTTATGATTAATTTTAAAAAGGTTCATTTTAATTTTAAAAATGTAATCTTTATTTAAGAAACTTAAATCAAATTCAATTATCAAAAAATTAAACATTAAAATAACGTAACTTTAATTTAAGAAATTTAGCATTAATAGTCTGTAAATTTAATAACATTGTAAGAGACTTAAATACAATTTATTATTATTATTATTTTTATTATTATTATTAAGTGATAGTGGGGGAAAATGAGGATTAAAATTAAATGGAATTGATAGATTGAGTCATTGGAGATGACTATAAAAAGAAAGGGAAAACTGGACTTGGAATCTAAGGGAAAGCTGGACTTAGGCTAAAGAGTCATTGGAGATAGCCTAACAACAACTTTTATTGGTGATTTTCCCTTTTTTTGTCCTACACCAAGTAAGAAAGCTCTTTACTTTTAATTGGGGCACTATTTATGTTTTGGATCACCGAACTGTCTTATAGGCCATCTCCAAGGGAGCTTTTAAATGTTATAATTTAAGAAAAGTTATAAGTTTTTGTAAAATTTGGTCCTCCAACAACACTCATATAATATAAAAGTTCTCAATTTTTTTGAGTTTGGACTCTCAAATTTAAATTTAAAAGTCCAAATTCAAAGTGTAAATATTGATTTATGAAACAAAGTTCAAAACCTTTTGCACCCCCACCCCCCTCTCCCCACCCAATTATGTTCCTTCTAAGTTACTTTATCTTGTGTGTATAAATCAAACACAACTAGAATTTATATTCAAACGCTCAATACCTAGTTAATAAATCTTATGTATAAACAAGGATAAACAGTTGTAACATATTAATGACCTTTCGTATTTTGATAGAGATAAACTAAATGTGGGATTTAAGTCGAATAAATTGTAGTAGTATCGTAATAGTGAAGAAAATTACACGAATCTCGGAACATAGAATATGGTTGTTTAATTTAATATTCTATTACTTTCCCGAAATAATATTTTTATTATTATTAATGAATAAATAATAAATATATAAGTAATTAAAAGTAGTTTGTTAAAACATAAATGAATTGTGGTTGTTTAAAAGTAATTTCTTAAAATATAAACTAGATGTTGGAGTGCAGAGTAAAAAATGACAATGTATAATACTGTTCATTCCTTAAATTTTGAGGTGAAAGACCAATTTTAAGAAGGCGGATGGAGATGACCTTATTTCCATGTCAAAGTAGAATGTTTAAAAAATTTAATTTGCCTTCTATGCGAATATTTTAGGGAAGGAACTGTGCTCTTAACAACTAATCCGAAAAAATAAAATTAAAGAGCAATTTAAAACATGGATTAAAATTTATTTTTATATGTCTCAGTCATTTTATATATTAAGAAATTGAAAATTTTATGAAAACTTCTGGAATTTACTGAGAAATCGAAAATTCTGTGGGTTTTTTTTTATGATAATATGAAAATTCCGACCCACAATTCAGACGTGTGGTCGTTTTCCCTTCACCTCTATGCTAGGAAATATGGACTAAATCACATTTGTGAAATGAATGTAGTATAGTTTTTTTTTTTTTTTTAAAAAAGTTAGTATTTATTGTTTTCAGTACCCATGTCATTTATACCAATGGTGGGCCTAGGGCCTGGACCCTGCGCAGAAAGCCCAAAAAACGGATATTGATTTTAATTCAATTAAATGGTTTTCATTTCAATATACTTACAGAAACAGGCTTGCAGTTGATTGACTGGCCTTATCCAGGTGGCCCATTGTTATTAATTTTTTGCTTTTTGTTATTGCAAATCATGACCTTATTTTGCTCTGACAAGATCAGGTTTCTGATAGCAACATGGAAATTTTGGGCTCTTATAGCTTGTTCAGAATAATGGCTTTGGGGCCCTTGTAACAACTATAATCATTTAATGTGCTATAATTGTTTAGAGGACTATTACATTTACCTTTCCTAGTTTTGTTTTACTTATTTTTCTGAAGTGGGTAGTGAAAATCATGATACTTGGAGCGTCTCCAATAATGTTATGTAAAAAATCAACCATTTAATTCAAATTATACATATGGAACAATGTTTTACATATTCAGTTTTAACTATCTAGTCCAACAATTATTGTTGTAAATCAGACCTTGTTAATTAGACGAGTTTTAAGTGACTCAACTCAAATACTTTCGGGGCATCACGATTATAGACTCAAATTCAAACATTGGGTTTCACGGGTATAGACTCAAACTCGGTTCATGTAACTTTTCGTATTTCGAATTTATATCGAGCTCATTAACGTAGTAAATTTTACTTGACAAATAGCTAAATCTCATATAGATTGACCAATCTTACTTAATTCAAAAGAATACATCATTTCATACTTATAATCCATAAAACATTAAATAAACTTTGTAAAAACTAAATATAATTGACCATTTGTTTTAGCTTTTCCTCTTTTTCCTTTTGTTATTATTTTCCCTTTAGCCTTTAGATAAGTTAGTTATAATTGATAATTGTGTGGCAGTGAGTCTATATGATTATAATATACTATATATGTGGGCAATGAGTTATTTGTGTAGTTTTTCTTATTTCAAAATAGTAATTAATATACTAACTTCACTACTAATAATTAGTACTAGTATTTAAAATTATATTTTTGGGCTTTATTCGAGTTGAGCCTTATTAGTCTCAAGCTCGACTCATAAATTGTTCGGATTTAATATAATGACTCAAATTCAGACCGGGTCACAATTATTCGGGTTCAAGTTAAATTTTGAGTAGACACAACTTATTTGATAGTCCTTCAAACAGTCATGTTAAAATATATATTTTATTACGTTGTACATATCAAATACACATAGTAAATATAGGCTTTAATTATTTTTTTAGATATAATAAATATGAATAATAATCTAATAAATAATTTTTATAATTCAATACGACACTGTTATTTCGGATCCATCTATACATAAGTTCAAAATTTAATTAGGTATTTATAGTAATAATAGCATGAATGTAACATGATTAAATAAAAAACAAGTTTTTAAAAAGAAAGAGCTCTTCGAGATGCTCTTAATTACATCTTTATTCATAAAATTTGCCTATATGGATTGGAGAAAAGGTTGACATGTTTGTTAAGATTATGATTATATTAGTAGTTATCAATTAGTGGTGGGAAAATGGATCTGCAGCCATGGGCTGACCCTGTTCCGCTAAGCCGGGTTCTGGGTTGAATTAAAATTAGTGCGATTCAAAGTAAATGTACCCCATGTACTAATGAAATTGCATTGGTCAAAATTTATTAGAATTCAATTATTTTAAATAATAAAAAACACATAAAAATGTAATATTTGCGTTTTCATGTTAACATGGAGCATTCAAATTTAAGTTACAAAAAAGGAGGACCATTCAACTTAATTTATTATTACTCTTCTAGTAAAACAGTTCCAACCTATAACAAAAGTTGGGTGAACCGAGAAATGCTAGTAAGAAATAGTGCGCCATTTTGATGTAAAATTGTAGGAGGACAAGTTCATTTCATGGTCATAATAAAGAAACTTGTGTGTGGGGTGGGGTGGGGTGGGGTGGGGTGGGGGGTCATCATGGTTGATTTTATGTGAGAGATCCAATGGTTCATAAATGGTGGGCCAAAATGATTCCTTCATTTAAGCATTGAGAGTAGTTGACAACACAAAAAATGTAATCCCATATTGGTTATCATACCGAATGTGTTGTACAAATTTACTTGTTTCAAAAGTGATGGCTGATTCTTGCTTCTGTCTCTTTCATTTTCTCTATTGAATAAGTATGGCAACATGCATTTTAAAACTTAGGACATCTATCCATCTCTTCCCCACTTGTCTTTTTGTAGGGATTAATTATCATTTTTATTGCATTTAGAATCACTTTTTCCAATATTGTAATCTTGTGACCAGGCAATTACACAGAAAATTCATTATCTCTTAGATATGTGATAGATATCATATGTTCTTTTTCTGTCTACATTTGACACCACTGAAAAAGTTCTCCACTTAAAAATGATTCATTTTTTTTGGGGTAAGGGAAGTGAGAGGGAGTGTAGGATAAAAAAAGTACAATTACAGAAAGCAACATGAGTTTTTGTTCTAGTAAAATAATCTATGTATGTAGTTCGTCCATAAAATGTGATGAATTCAAGTTCAAATCTCCACTTAGATACATTACTCATATTCATATTTGCTGAATTAATTCAATAAAATATATTAGTGTATTTGTATGTATATATATGATGAATCCAGTCTTGAAATTGGTTCATTTGTTCTGTTTACTTAAAATAGTTGTCATTTGATCACAAAGGAAGCTAGTACTTGTTTATGAATAATTGAGGTAGAAGCAAAAAACATCCAAAGATGGTGTAGTTGGGTTTGCCACCAAATCTTTCCAATTGCTCATTAATGGGAATAAGTGAAAGTCTTAATAGTTTTAGCACATGGCCGGATTTGATTTGGGTGGGATGATGATTCCTAGCTCATACTTCACAATCAAATGTCACAGATTTAGAAAAAAGAAAGAATAGATGCAACATTTACTTTTATTTGCTATTTTCTATAAGTATTCTTTCATAGTTTCTATTCAAATCATCAATCCCATTCAAAAGTGCAATAAATAAGGTCTTTATCTTTAGCCTTACTCCATGATAAACCAAACCCACTCATTCATATAAAGAAAAGATATATAGCTAGCTCATTGAAATTCTCCCATAAAGATAGCTCATTGTGTAAGGTATCATTTCAGTATGGTTTGTGCTCACTTTTTCTCTTTCAAGGAGTATACATTTAATTTGGGTTCTTATCTTCATCTACCAAATGTCACCAAAGGTAGGTAAAATAAAAGCAAGAGTACCCCCAAGTAATCTTTCAACTTTAAATTATAATGTCCCTTTTTTTTTTTTTTTTCCAATATTAATTGATGAGAGATTTGTGTGTTTTCCCAATATTAGAAGCAATTAAAAGATTCAACACCTAATTTATGTCCATGAACTAATTTGCTGGAATATGTGATGTCTAAGTGGGGACAAGACAACAAGGGGATAACTTCTTCCATCCACCTCCCAATTAATTTTCTATTTGAATGAACGGTGCTGATTAGTTTAATTAATTCAAGATAAGGACGATTTATATATTGTTAAAGTATAATTGAAGAGTACTCTGTTTTAGGTTGGAATATAATAATGGAACAAAAAAATCACATTTATCAATCAATTTCCTTTACTTCTAAACCACCTCTAGATTGGTTAAGTTATTGCTAAGTTGATGTAGAGATGTATGCAGTACCGTTTTATTATTCTTTTGTGGCATTTTAACTTATACGTACCTATTTTGTAATAAAATAATTACAAATCTAGTCTATTACATAAATCACAACTTCACGGAAAAAATTCAAACTCATATAGAATATTTTTACCTAATTAAAACAAAATATCATTCGACAAAAATATTAATAAAAATAGATGGTTTTCTTTGTATATCTACTAAATACATCAAGTGTTATACATGAGCTTGGAATAGATCATTCAAATATATAATTGGAGATTACACAAGAACAATAAATCACAACTAATCATTTGTACTATTTTGAATAATATTTCAACTTTAAGCACAAATATAAAACATTATGGGTATGTGTATACAAGGGAAAATTCTTGTCCAAGCTTGGCTTGGCCAAATTCATCCAACCACCAAGCAAGTATATTGCACTTGCTTTGTGATTGGTCACTCTCCTGGGAGTTACATCCAATCCCAAAGCAAGTGCATTGCACTTGCCATGTAATTACTTTGGATTCGGCCAAACCCGATCTGTGTAAGAATTTGCCAATAGCGTTTTATGCCGCTGACGTCATATAAAAACTTTTTTGATTGCAAAATTGTGATTTGCTTTAGGGAAAAAAATCAAGATTAATCCATCAAACTTTCAATCCGCAAGGCACGCCATTTCTGTTGATTCGATCTTGTGATTCCATTAAACACCCCTAGGTGCATGTTGCAATTGATTAGCGTGACTTTTTAATATACCAATTATTTTTTATATTTAGCGGAAAATCAATGCTAATCTAGCTATTATATTATCGAACTGTGTTTATTAACAAAGTAAGCGCACTTGGATTAATTCAAAATTAACAACATATACAATAAGAATTGCATATTGTATATAAAATTAGACTGGACGCAGTCTCTTCTGGCCAATTTAGAAAAGGTAAGCCATCTCATGAATTAATGGATTGCAACTACTAAATGGTTGCACCTAATGGAAAGAAACTTTAGTAATAAATAAATTAATATGAATAATTTTATCCGTGCAATCAACCATTTACTCTATAGTTTTGGCCTAATAAAAGTTGGACTGAATTGAAGTCTACACGGGATAATGCACAAGGTGCCCATGAGTACTATAATGGTGATTATGACTAGCTTGACCAAAATAATAAATTTAAACACTTATGACCTATCAGAAAATATTAATTAGCCAACCCTCCAAAGGTGACATTAATGCAATTCTAGGGTTAGTTTTATGTCATTTGATTTGGTCAAATATGCATGTCGCAACATTATTTCTTTGACTTTTATCGTTTTTCTTTAATCAAAATTTTCATCCGGATTTTTGTAACTTACACAAGAGTCCCTTAGTTGTAAGAAAATATTAGAGTCAACAATTTCTTAAATTTAGATACTAAACACATTATATTCCATGCAGGGGCAGAGCTAGCCTATTTTCTTTTTGGGGGCGAAGTTTATTTTTGTAGCAAATTCGATAATTTTTCGATATTTTGATAAACAACCAAAAAAATAAAATAAATAAATAACACTATAATTTTTTCCAACGTAAGGTGAAGAAATATACTTTTTTAAAGAGTTCATTTCACAAATTGTTCAGTATATTAAGGAATTTATGAAACACATGGAAATAATACTAAAGCTTCCTTTTTCTTTAACTGCTCTTAATGTACTTGAGTGCATTCATGACAATCAAATAATTTTATGTTAGAGAGAATTTCACTTTTGATATCACAATTTACCTTACTGTAATGATTTGGTATCATAATTATTAATTTCTTTCGACACATTTGATACCATTATTTGATGGGATGTTATATATTTCATACTTCCGTCAAATTAATGACGGAATTGAACACGTGAGAAACACGTGCCTGTCAAATTTTACTGAATTGATGAAAAAATTATAGAATTGGTCCTATAATTAAATATTGCTGGCAAAGTTTGCCCCACATATTTTCTGGTCGACAAATTTACCCCACAATTCATATTATAATATGAATGTGTAACATCCTGTCAAATAATAGTACCAGAAGTGAAATTCTCTCTAATATGTTATGACTATAATCATAGCACTAATGAATTATTGACATAAAAATAGTCGCATTAAGTTGATATGATTAGTTTTCCAAATATATTGTAATATGACCACATTAATTTATGTTTTTATATGACCAAATCAATCATTTGCATAACTAAAAATCATAAGCATAACTAAAGAAGAATCTTTTAAAAACATTTAATCAAAAAGAAGAAAACTAAAATTTTATATATATTGTAAATCCGTATGACCACATTAATGTTTGTATTTTAATTTATATGACCAAATCAATCATCCGTCTATGACTCCATGTGTTGCAAATTTGCAATACCTCATTCCATGCATGAGATGTCATAAAATATTTTTTCCTAAATTGTAGGTGAACATACTTGCAAAATTGTGAAATTTGACTACAGATTACTCTAAATTCATAGGTATGCTCAAAGTTAGGCTTCGTAGAAAAATATTTGAAAAATAAATACGCATTTATAGTTCAAAAATATTAAAACAGATACATGGAAATTAGCTAAACATATTATTTCATTTAATGCTGTCAATTACAATTTTCTTCCAAAATAGAATGGAAATACCTTTTCATTTTCAATAGTAATATAGTGGGTTAAATAATTTCACGTGTAGGGGGTGGGAATGCCGGTCATAAAGCGACAGATGGTCCGGATCCGGTGGGTCCCAATACACAACTTCAGATCTTTACACCAACAAATCTCATCAATCTATTTAATTATTTTTGTGTTTGTCCTCTTCTTTTTTCCTATATTTAATTGCTAATAATACTTTGGCGTTTGCACCTGCCGTATCTGGTGGACCCAACTCGTGTACCCCACTTTTTATGAATCCCACATTGTGGTACAAGTGTACAACTGAAGAGTCTACTTTTCCTTTTTCTCGTACAATATTTTAATTATTTATTTGAGCCAATTTATTTTTCTTTGGTTTTGAAAATAAAAGAAGTATTAGGGCATGTTTGTTTCACCTTTTTTAAATTTATTTCGCGTTTGGAAAAAGCGAGAAACACATTGTATACTTTATGAAATAAATTTATCCTTTCTTAATTTTTTTAAATTATTCTCTTATAAGACAAACGAACAACAATTTTCTTATATAAAAAAAATTATACAAACTCTACTTTGATTTGACATAAATTAGCTCATCTCTTACACAACAACAAACATGATTTGACATAAAGTCTTACACATCTTACACCTTCAACCTAAACCCTTCCAAAAATATTTACACCTACCTTATTTCTCAAACCACTCTCCCAAAACCCAAACAAACAATATTACGTAAATCGATATCATTTCATAAACTTCCACCGCTTTTCCAAATGCCAAACAAACATACCCTTAATGTTTAAAAACAAATTTTCGATGAATTAATGATGTCACATTAAGGGTGAGTTTGGCCCAGCGGTGGGAGCTCTTAAAAGCACTTCTAGACCTCCATTGTGATTTTTGAAGTGTTTGGCCCCAATTATAGAAATTGCTTTTAGTCAATCGTGATTTTAATTAATGGTGTTTGGCCCCTAATATCATAATCACTTTTGGGATCTCCAGAAGCTAAAAATCAACTTATTTCAGAAGTTACTAAAGTGTTACTTTTGCAAAAGCTATTATCCAAAAGCAATATTTTTATAATTGAATTTTATCATAATCAATTACTGTCAAAATCCATTTTAGTAAAATTAATTCTCCTATAATTGATTTTCGAATCGCTAGGCCAAACTCACCCTAAGTGTAATTTTGAGCAATAAATTAACTAAAAAAACACCTTGTTTAAGGATAATTTCATGGAGATTTGCCATAATACATGGAATTTTATGCATTTTACCCTTAAATAGTTCATTTACCACTTGAAATAGTTTGACTACTTAATACAATTATTTAGTACTGAACAATATTTCATTATCTTTTTTTTCTTTTCAATCAAATCATTATCATATTTGAATGATATGATGATGGAAAATTTTGCTCAATATAAATTTTTTTTTTTTGATAATTAATTCTTCATTTCACCAACTCAAAAGAACGGTACAACAAAGTCAACAATGGGGTAACCCCCATCACAAAAAACATTACAAGGAAGTAAAGAAAAAGGAATACAACAAAAAGGATCTAGCCAACTCAAATCACCAGCCCAAGCGGCAAGGTTATGAGCTGCAAAATTGGAGCCTCGAGTGATGTAGCGGAACTTCCATTTAGGCCAACATGCCCAAAAACATCTGATTTCTTCAATCAAGCCTCTAGCAGCCCAGTCCGGCTCTTTCCAACAGTTTTGGATCTCCGTAATCGCTTGGACGCAATCATTTTCAAAACAAACCTCCACGATTTTCCAATGGGCAATGATGGAGCAAGCCAACTTAATCGAGAGAACCTCCGCCGTAAAAGAGTTCCAAGCAAAGCTGCTTAGAAGTGGAAGCGAAAACAACCGAACCTTTTGAGTTTCGAATGATAACAGCAAGCACCGCAACACCGTCTGGGTACCCGTGACTTATACCAATTTTATTTTGCTAATTAACTCCGCCTTTTAGTCACACTCATACATCATATGTGAGGCACCTAACTTATTAAAATGGATTTGTTTGCTTAAATGATGATAAGCATTATATGCACTATATGTACTTATATCGCCTAATCAGTAATGAGCATTCATTGTCCTTGACTAGTTGCCTTTTAACAAATTGCTATTTCTTATTCATTAGGTGACATTTCATTATCTTTAATACCTTATTATGAACAAATAATATTGCTAATATAAGTATTTATCAAAAAGACCAAAAAGTTGATGATGGTTGTTTATATGTGAGTAGTGACAGGGTTAGGCCATCTCCAGCCGATCCGGGCAATAGCCCCCTCATGCCTACCTGCCTGCCTGCCTTGCCAAATCAGTCATCTCCAACCGAACCAACAATTCAAAACATTTATTTCAATCTCAAACTTTCCCCACTCTCACTTAACAACAACAACAATAATAATAATAAGGCATTCATAAAAATAAAAACGAGTAAATATAATTAAAGAAAGATTTAGTCGAACACTTGTGGGCAACACACGGGTCATTTAATTGAGATCAATTTAATTGTTGTACTCTAAATAGTTGAGATCAATTTTATTGTTGTACTCTAATAGTTAAACTTTTATCCTACATTGATTTTAAAACATTGTATCTTTCAAAATTATGGTTAAGTTTTTTTTTTTAATAAGTGTTAAAAAGTTTTTATATAAGTGTTAAAAAGTTTTTATATATTAAACCATAATTAATAAGTGTTAAAAAGTTTTTATATATTAAACATGACCAAATTTATATCGACATTTTAATGTATTGAAAACCTATCCGATAGTACCAAATTTGCATTTCATAGGAGTTTTTTTTTAAATAATTAAAGCATTATTTAAATTGCCAAATATTAAATACATTTATGTTCTAGAAATATTTCATGCTTTTCCTTTTCCTTTTCCTTCTTCTCCTTCTTCCTCTCGTATGTTATGTTTGTTTAAAATTGCAGATTCCTTCTTCTCCTTCTTCCTAGCAGCTGCCAAATTGCAAAAAAAAAAAAAAAAAAAAAAAATAGAGGGCAGCGCGTCATTGAGCAGGCAGGCAGGCAGGCAGGCAACCAATGCCTGCCCGCAGGCAGGCATCTCCCCCCGGATGCCTGCTTGCCCTCCGGGGGGAGATCCATCTCCAGCCGATCCGGGGGCTGTTGCTTGCCTCCCCGGATCGGCTGGAGATGGCCTTAATTACATAGTTAGACCCACTAGCTTAAACAAATATTGGTTTATATATAATTAAAATTAGTTGAAATGATTTTTTTTTTTATATTTTGTAATGATTTTAATAATAATTTACTAAATTTTTTATAAATAATATAAATATATTAAAATTTGCGTTCATCGGAATTTTGGGCCGGTCTCAATCAAACCCCTTCCAAGTAAGATGGTGAAAATATTGCTAATATTAGTATAAACATCCATCATCAATTTGTATCTATAAGTTGTTGTAATTTTTTTTTTAAATTAATTAACCAATAAAAACGACTAAAAGAAAGGTACAACAAAAACAAAAGGTGGGGAACCCCCATCATAAAACACTCCAACGGGGAGAGAACGAAAATGAATACAACAAAAAGGGTCCACCCAACTCGAAACAACAGTCCAAGCCGCAAGATTATGAGCCGCAAAATTTGTGCCTCAGGGCGAGAAACGGATCTTCCGTTTAGGCTATAAGTTGTTATAGTTTAATGATAAAAGTTGAGGCTCCAAAAGTTTGACCAAAATTTCTTGAGTTCGAGTCTCACTTTTATGATTATTTCTGGAGTTTAATAATAAGTTTTATAGTTGATTAATTTTATAGTTTGATAGTAGTATTATAAATTCAAAATAGATTTCTTAATTGTTACTGTAGAAAATACTCGAAATATATACCTCAGACTGAAGACATGTGCGCGCAGAGGATACAATGTGGTCCACTGAAACATCCAAATCTGAGGATGAAAATATTAATAAAAAAGAAATCTGAGGATGAAATTTAAGTAAAGACGTCAAAATTTATAATAGTAAACAATAGTAGTATTTTCTAATTACACAATATTCATTTTCCACGCATCATGCACCACCCATCAGCTTTTTTTGCAATAAAAGAAATCAATTAATTAAGAATGGGGAATCGTTTTCTGGTGCCAAAGATAGATAGATAGATAGATATAGCTCGTCTTTTTTCTTCTCCAACAAAATCATTAATTAATTTAATTTATATGTCTAGAGTTGATTGATGATGATGTAATTGATTTTACCAGTTCCAAGAATATTTCACTTGACCACTCGTTCATACATAAAATAAAACCATTAATTAAAATTCTCTCCAGAGTTGATTATCTATCAATTCTGATCTCCAAAATCACGTGTTATTCACGTGAATCCTTCCCCTTCCCTGCCCAAGGAGGAAGGAGTATTCTTTGAATTTGTCTAATTTTTTGTCGGAAGTAGAGAAATACTATTATGAACACAACAAAAAGCTAACAACTCGGTCATAAGATGCCAAGGTAAGATCCTCTCAAATTAATCGGAATATAAAGAATTGATTTTGCATTAAATGATTTTTTTAACTAGATATATTATTATTAAGAGGAAAAAACACTTAGTTTTTGTTTGATTTTTATTTTTAGTTAAACGATAAGTACGCGAGTACATGATTAATTATGTTCAAATATTTGTAAAGCACAAAGAATATATTTCCAACAAATACAAGTAATTTCAAATACTATCAAGACTAGTAATACACATTCAAATTTCTTTTGCAATTCTTATAAATTTGTATTCTTGACTTCTATATTCTTAGAGCATCAGCTTCATCATCATACTAAACACCTGATAAAAAAAAATCATGTCACTTATTTACTATTTACTTCTTTGTAACAAAAATTAATTTGATATCAGTCTATCCAAATCATGAACGGTAGAAAGGACATTTATGCCTTATTTATACATAATACTAACAAACATCAAAGAAAATGGAAAATAAACACAGATTTCTCTCTCTCTTTTTTTTTTTTTTGAAAAAATAAATACCGAAGTTTATTGATATGGGGATAAATGTGTATTACTAGTCTTGATAAAACATGACGTTTAGCAATACCAAACACCGTTCAAGGGAAATTCTTACTCAGATCGAGTTTGATCGAACCCAAAATAATCATATGAAGTGCTAATATACTTTCTTTGGAATTTGATATAATTTTCAGAAAACTGATCAATTACAAAATAAGTACAATACATAGTAGTAACAGACGAAATAAGTAACTTGATTGGGTGAATTTAATTATTTCAGACTTGTATAAGAATTTTCCTCCTATCAATTCAAATTGGGACCGTTTCCTGCAATTCAACGGACGAAATAAGTAACAGGTATCAATTATACCCCAAGCCTAATTTTCTAAAACCCTAATCTACATTAATAGGTAGAACCGCCTATTTTTTTCATTTTCATTTTCACCACACCTATGTCAAAATATATAGTAGTAAGGCCATCTCTAAGGGAGCTTTTATAACTCAAATTATAAGAAAATTTATAAGTTTTCCAAAAAATTGAACTCCAAGGGATCTCTTAAAATTTATGAAACTCTTATATGGTTAACTTTGGACTCTCATATATGAGAGTCCAAAGTTAAGTGAAAAAATTATTATATGTTGGAAAGTACAATTACTTTTGTACTTTCCTGAAGAAATATAAAGTGTAAATCTTAAAATATAAACTAGATGTTGGAGTGCAAAGTAAAAAGTGGGAATGTATAACACTGTTCACCCCTTATATTTTAAGATAAGAGACCAAAATTTAAAAGGGTTGTTGGAGATGGTCTAATAGTAAAACGATGAAAAACAGTATTATTCTATGAAAGTAAATTATCAAAAAAAAGAAAAACAGTATTATTCTAAGTAAGTCTAATCTTGGTACTATGTCCTTCTTTGAAAGCGACTCGAGATTAAGCTGGCTGCTGCTTCTGTTGGGCCCCTACACAACGTGTCTGGCACGCGCCCCTATTAGAAGCCAGCATTTCAGTTCCCAAAACTCCCATCCTTCATTCTCGGACAAAAATATATATATACATTATTTTGTTAAATTTTGTAAGCACAATTGCTTATGTTTTTAATTTTCAGTGGAAAATTGAGAGAGCTCCGTGTAAAATACGCAATGTGGAAAAAAAAAAATGGTAGAATCGTATACCTTTCATTTTTGTTGATAGTTAATTACCGTATTTTTTTGTCAGCTCTTGTTAATAAAGTTTGGAGTGATACTGTACTACAGTACTAGTATTTTAATTGAATTTTACCCACTCATCTCTTTCGTACGCATCTGTGCCATTATACAGTTTGTTTGTACCGCATGCATAAAGGACTTTGCTTTAACCTCTTTTTACCGCAACAGTGACATTTGGGGGATTCCTACGTGTCAGCCTGCTCGTTTCACTTTCACTCCTTATTTAACCCTTTCCTCGTTGACTTCACGCTCCTTACGCGCTTATTATACACGCTCGCTCCTCATTTTACCAAAACCACACCCCGTCCTACACATACCGCCAATATCCTAGGCCGGCACCAGCTCCAAATTTGCTAACTAGCGCACATGCATAATTTCAACAAATAAATATACTAGTATTTGGTAAATTAGCAAATTAATTAGTAATGTGAAAAGGTAATATTAAATATTAATTGCATTAATTAATTGAAAAACGAAGAGGCTAGCTTGAGAAAGATATGGATTTTTATCTTTTTCTCACGGTAATACGGTTATAATATTTTTTTTACTGAAAATCTGAAAACACGGAGATTCAAGAGTAGAGATTAACGTGAACACTAGCGGTTTTGATGGAATTACAAATGGGGCAAGCGTGAAGAGACGCCCCACAGACAGTACAGAGGCACAGGTGTCTGCACGGTAAAACCAACACACAGGATTCCTCTTTCCCACAGCTCCTGCATATTTTGTTTAACATACTGCTTCCTGATTTCTTTTTGTCTACATGCAGCGCAATGCACCTGGCGCCCGATGAGGTGCAGTCAGCTAATGTGCGCCTGTCCGATTCCTCGAAGTTGCTTCCGCAGGACGACTGCGCGTCGTCAACAAGCGCCGGCTCGCGGTGGCGCTGCTGCTCGATGAGGAGTTGTTCGAGATTGCTTCTCAAGTCGTTGGCGGTAGCTTCGTTTGACTGGGCTAAATCTTTCCATAATTGATTTTCTACGCAAAGAGATTTCACTCTCTCCTCTAGCGCCCAATTTAATTTCACAATTTTCTCGATTTCTTCTTCCTTGGCTTTCAGTTTCTTCATTATGTTATTTTCCAATGTTGCAGCCATCCTCCGTGTATACCTCTTTCGCTTCTCTTCAATTTCTGTTCTCACTTTTTCTGTCTGTTAGGAAATTAATTAATCAGATGCAATTTGAAACAAAAAAAAAAAAAAAGGAAAAAGGAACGAGAAAATCTAATTAAAATCGTCACGTACGTGCTGTGCGATGAATCGATCGATTTCCATTTGCTGTTGTTGAATCTGATACGATATATCTTCGCCGAGAAAAGTGAAAGAACTACCAGAGCGATTTGTTGCATATTCATTATTCTGTACGACGCAGGGGAATGATGATAAAAGAAGAGGATTATTGATCACCTCTCTAGATCGCTTTCTCGAAATCGGAACGGCGTAGGTTAGACCGCTATCGGATTTCATCGCCGCCGTTTTTGCCGGAGAAGTTTCCGTGATCGCCGAACCGTAGATCGGAACCAAAGTCTCCGTCGCCGTCGTAGTTCCTGACGAAGGAGCGATCACTCCGTATCCGATCGGAGAACCAAACACGTTTCCAATGCCTTCAACACCATTCATCATCATCAATTCTCTGTAGTTGTACATCCAAAAGTATGAGATTTTATACCTATAATGCTTTGCAAGCCAATCGGGATTTGAGAAAAAAAGTGAACCTACCTATTGTAGAGTGTCTGTGGAGGAAAAAGATTGAGATGCCGAGCTTCAACAGCCATTAATCTCCTGAGATGATACTTATCAACAATCTCCTTCTGTTTGTATTGTATGTGTTTCTGTGTAGAATATATTAGTTGTATGTAAATCTGTCCTTTGGTTTTGCTTAATTTGGTTTATGGACAGAGGACAGTGAGAGGTGGAGAAAACTGAAAAACAAAATAAGAGGAGGAGAGGAAAATGTGAAGGCAAATAAAAGATACGGGGATGTAAATACTATATGCATGTGGAAGTCACAATTTGGGTGGGGTTTATTTGGGGTTTGGATTATCTTTAAGTATAGATCGAGAATAAAGTTCGTGAAAAGGTGTTTGTTTGAAGGAAATTTTTGTCAAAATCTAATCTGGACTCCTCAAATTTTTTACGTCTTTACAAATAAATTTAATACGTATATTATATAAAAAAAATTACGAATGTTTTGTTGATTAAATTTTCTAAAGATATGAATCACAATTTAAATATGAAATATTTTCTCCCTAAAATAAATGAAATATTTTCTTTTGTTTATAATATATACGGGAATTATTAACTTTAGATTATAGTTTCCATGTTTTATACTCAATTTTTGTCCCACCATTTTGTACCCCTTTGTAAAATTGACTGGTCAATTAAAATAATTTTAGGAATATTATAATAATATATCTAGTTAATTTATTTTTAAAAAATCATAATATTAAGTAACTCTATAAGTATTATAATATTTTTACAACATTTATAAATGTAAAATTGTTAAAACTTAGTCATAAAAGGATAATACTCCCTCCGTCCCATTTATTTTGCTCTATTTGCTACAGGACCCGGTCAAACTTTTCAGTCTTTTAAGTGACTATCATATTAAATTATTCATATTGGTGGTGTATTAAATCTTTTAAATATTAATATATATGGTGTCATGTGATATTGTCAACTTATTAGTAAGATATATTAATTAAATTATTTATTATAATTTTTATAAAGTTGGTCAAGTTGATCGGTTGACCGTATCGAGTGAACAAAATAAATGGGAAGGAAGGGAGTAATTTTTATCAGAAAGTAAGAAGCAAAATCGGGTGTGAATTAATATTTCCATATTTAGAGTACTTAATTTGTTATAGAAAGAGAAAAAAAAATCTGAAGTATAAAAGAACCATTTAATTTGTTTGTGATTTGTGGGTTGATTTTCTCCATTTTCCGGATATTAATCTAATTCGGTACCGGAAAGGCCTCTCATGGCCTCATCTTTCTTGACCACATCGTCATTATATAGCCACCATATGAAATACGGCCAGTCCGTCATTTCTGCCAAATCTCAGGGGCTATTCCGGAATACCAGCTTCATGATGAGTACGTATCCTTTTTTTTTTTATCAATTCTTCAATTTAGACTAATTAATTGTGATTATATAACTGGATTTTTTTGGGATGCTGTAACGTTAAAGGAAGGCTCTACTCCACTTGTGGAAATTAAAATGGGATGATCAATAGGGTTGGGAGGAGAGCAAGGTGTGTGGTTTAGTTATATTGGCAGGTTTTGCACATATGATCAGGACAATGCCGCATGATTCACTACGTGACATATTTTTCTGGTTTAGACTTCTTATCAATTCATTTTTAAATGATAATAATGTATACTTATACTAATAGCTGGGTAACTCATTTTTAATATTAAATGTTAACTAATTTTAGTTTAACTATTATTTGTATATTCATTAGGTAGCAATTTTTACACTGTTGAAAAATAAAAATAAAAATACAAAATAAGCTCGAAAGTAAAACAATAACGCCATGTATTACATTGTATCTACAATACTTAAGCTGACAAAAAAATAATAATAGTCCTTTAACTTTGGCCGAGATGCGGAAATGAGACACTTTTAGTTTCAGTAAGCAATTTACATCATTTATGTTTTAAATTGTTGTGATTTTAGTCCTTTTACTCGCAATTTTAGTCCTAAGTTCGCCGTATTTAAAATTAGTGTCCATGAATTTTTACATAAGCAACTAGAGAGAATTATAACATATGTGCCCTAATAGTCAGTAGCTAGGTAGGGAAGAAATGAAGGAAAATAAGGTGCTATTTTTCTCTAATATAAGCTAATTTGATAATGTGATGTGGTGGATTATCACCACGTGGCACGGTGGCAGCCCAAATGACAAAACTCCCTAATTTATTTGTTTGTGTAGCAATTAAAGGACACTTAGTTAAACTCTGATGAATTTATGACTAAAATTGCGGGTAAGAGGACTAAAATTGCAACAACTTAAAACATAAAGGATATAAATAGCTTGCCGAAACTACATGTGTCCCATTTTTCGCGTCTCTGCAAAAGTTCGAGGACTAAAATTGATATTTTACCTACTTAAGCTCATACAAAAATTATGTATATATAATGTCATATGATTTTAAGTAAATATTATAAAAACTACTTAATACTTAACCAATGATATTGCATTAATTAAGTATACCTAAATAGTTTATTAATGAGAATGATGCAAATTAAAATCGGCCATGATGTAGGTTTACCCTATTTGTTTTTCTTTTGATAAATAGGTATTATGGTTGTTGCAACTTTATTTTCAACTATTCTATTTTTTACTTTTGGGGGCAAATTATGTACATATATATGTACACCTTTTTGTCACATGCAGTCCCTTGCTATAGTATTATTAGTTGTCTGTAAAATAACTAGTCAAATGGAGTTATTGAAAAGTTTTGAGGTAATTATTTCCTTGGATTAAGTTTATTTTTCGTGTCATGTTTCAATTAATTGAATATATATATCTTTTAAATTTTTTTTGTGGAAATTCGAGAAACATTTGAAAACACATAAAATTGAAGTGTGTTGAAGTATAAACAACTTTTTTGGAAATTTGAGAAACATGTAAAAACACATATATATTTGTTTCAGCTGACTCAAAAACACAATTTTTTTTATTGAAACATATCAAAATTTTAATTCATGCTTAGGCCTGCATTAATTGTACACATGGTTTCTTAAGGTATTGTTCCACTTTCATATATGTTTTAGTTTTATTTTTTCAGATTCATCTGTTCTTAATTATTCAATGTACTTAATTTATTCTGCACAATCGATTGTCACAGCTCAACTAGCTAATTACATCACGAGTCTCGACATTAATTAATTAAGCTATTGCTTTATATATGCTATATATATATATATATATATATATATATATATATATATATATATATATATTACACATATGGTTTTTGAGTACTGGTAATATGTATTATATTTATGAAATCAAGGCTGCTTGACCATGCGCAAGTTTCTAATTTCTCTTGACTTGGTAACCATACTTGCTTTTTTCTTAAGATGATACAATGAATCGTACGTCAAATATGATTTCGTGTTGGTGCATGTATGTATGTATCTATGTATGGGTATATACACCACTAATCCACTATATATTATCAATTAATGAAATCGAAATAAACTAATTATGGTTCCATGTGTAAAATGATCCATTTAATTTAACTTAAAATTAAGAGAATAATATAATTATGATAAGTCACGTAACAAAGTTACTATGGGCATGTTTGTCTCGCATTTTCGGTAAAAAATCATGTTTAGAATAAGCGAGATAAATATATTTTTTATTTTCTCAAATAAATTCATCCCCTCTCAATATCTCAAACTAATCTCCCAAAATTCAAATTAACAACAATTTTTTTTTACCTCTTACACAAACTCTACCTTAATTTGATATAAATTAACATATCTCTTATACAAATTATCTCGCATAACAAATATAATTTAACATAAAGTCTTACACATATAACATAAACCCTTCCAAAATAATTATCTATCAAATCACTCTCCTAAAACTCAAACAAACAACATTACATAATCAAAATTATCTCACAAACCCCAACTACTCGCTCAAAGTATTCTCCCAAATACCAAATAATTAAACATTCCCTATATGACTGTATAATTATGTTGTCAAATTAGAAATTTATTGATTTGGATCGAGTTTAATCAGATGACTATGCTGATGAAATTCAAATTATTTCTAGGTAGCTTTTAGATTCAAACGTAATACATTTTTCAGCTTTAGAATAATCATATAGTCTTGGAATCGGCGTATGGATACCCAATTACAAATTGTATAATAGGGAGTTATAATAATGTATAATTGATTACTAATCTAATTTTTATATATTTGAAACACTTTAAGGACTTAAAATATGTGTGTTTATGTGTTTGTTTCTCAATCTTGAAGTATTTCTTGATGCAGGCACTTTTGCATGTTGGCCTGCTCCAATTCAACCTCTGTCTCGGCCCATGAGGTGCGCTGTCACACTTTGGTTTTCCATTCATCATAATCCCTTGGCGCAAAGTTTTCAAAAGGCTAAAGGCCAATTGTATATGTTGGTCACAATTATATATTGCCAAAAAAATATATGCAAATTTCAAGGTAATTTTATTTTATATTTTATCTTCAATACTCATCTATCAACTTTGCAATTTCTCATGTCAGTAGGCTATTTTTTTTTTTTTTTTGGCAGACACATTAGCTGCAATTAAGGAGACAAATGAAATGGACTTTACTTATGAATGGCTTGATGATCGAGGCAGGCATTTGTCTCCTGCATAATTCATGTCTCAACTTGTTGTAAAATTTATTAGTTATTAATACTTAAATTCATAAACCCACATGTGTATATACGTTATTCAATAATATTAATAATGGAGTAGAAGATAATTGTGTTCACGAGTGGACCGAGCCGGCATCTTCAGTTTCACTTTGTATAAGAAAAATCAATAAAGATTCAAAATAATAATAATTTATATTTGGTAGATCTTACAACCAATTAATTAAGTTTTTTTTCAAAGAGTTGGTTTTTTTAACCATATTATTATATTAATATTTGACATAACATAAAATAAAATATAGAAAAGCACTCGGTTAAGAAGATATTTACTTTATCATGGAGTTTTGAGTTTAATAGCTCAAATGTCTTTTTAGATTTAACCATGATCACTCAACCAATCATAAAATAAGTATATTGTACTTGTTTTGTGATTGAATGAATTTAATTTAACCGAATTTGGGTTAGAATTGATCAATACAAGAAAAGAAATGAGTTGAATTCCAACATGAGACATGCCTTTCACAATTACTTATTTAACCTCATTTAACCCCTATTATTGCTTCCATTGACCTAATACATCAACTAATATATTTTTTTAACCACCACCGATCGAAATCTCAAGAACACAAAAGTAAAGTAAGAAATGACAACATAAAAGTTGATATATATATAGTGGGTCATAAAACACAAAGTATTAGGCTACTATACAAAAAGAAAAAGGATGTGTGCAAGATTTGAAGTTCGATTCTAAGTCATTGTGCATGAGCAAAAGTAGAGAAAGAGAACGGAACAATTGAAGAAAAAAAGTTTATAAAGTTGAAGAAGGATCTATAGGTATAAATTGATGTAAAGAAGTCGAGTAGGGTAGAGTGAAATAATGTATTGTTCAAATTTTAATTAAAATTATATTTTAATCCAGTTTAATTTTTTAAATATATTACTTTGAAGTGAGCCTTAGTTCAAGCTTGAATACCATAGTATCTTTAATATATTTCACCAATTTGAACCTACAAAATTGAGCTTGAATTGGTTTTTGAAACTACAATGAAACTAAATTTAAATAATCTTTTAGAGAATATACTTAAGTCAAATATCGAATAAATTGAAATTGTTTGATATAATTTTGAGCAATATGTTCGCTTTCGACAGAAGCACATCCTTGACGTTGTTTTGTTTGGTCTTCTTTTCCCTTTATTTATTACATCTAAATAAATATGGACTTTAACATTTAATTGTAGAACATATAATACAAAAATGTCTGTTGAATTTTCCAGTTAAAGAAATTTCAATTCTAGGTAAGTTTGATTAGTTCAATGTAATTTTAATGTTACTTTGCTTATAATATATTTTCATTTGGTCAAGTAGTCAACTATAGTCGAAAGTGAACTCCAAATAACAAGTTACAACTTACAACCTTTGCGCTTTCTAAGCCTGTGAGAGTGAGACCACGTCTGGGCCAAAATTGTGGATAGGGCAGGATAGTGGGCCTCAAACGTAAGACCAGTCTGGACCCAATATGGCATATGGATATCATATCTTTTTCAGATTTAATAAAATATTCACTTTAAAAAATTACACTTTTTTTTGGTTCTAAAACAAGTTTATTAGCTTTACGATTTTATTAGTTTAGCTCTCATCTTCAATCTTTCTTTATTAATATTCATATTCTTAGAAAATATGCATAAAAATGAATTTATAAACGAGTTATTCTAACTCTCTTCTTAAATTGATGGTAATTTTTTTTATTGGTACTTATTTTATAAAATATTATGTATATATATATATACATAATTCTTTTATTTATCGTCGGATAGAAATCTCAAAAGGATCGGATCGACCTAAATATCTATTTGCTCCACGTATTTCAGATTACGAATCTTCATAATTAGATCAAATCCATTGAATTCTAATCGGATTAAAATCCGAATAAATCAATCCGGATTGGAATTGAAATCCGCCCCACTGACAGCCCTAAACATGATAACTTGTTGAACTATTTTTAATGGAGCAGTAAATTTGGGCCTTATTCCTTAGACCATCTACAAGTCCACGGAGAAAAACATTCACAAATGATGAACATAACACTCTCTTTGTTTTTCTTTTTGGTTACAATGGGAGATAAACAATAAAACTGAGGTATGACTTGTTCAATGGATCTTATTGAAAATGATTGCCTTTCTTTGCAAGAATGTGGGCACAACCATTACCGTTCAATTCCTATTTCTAAATAAATAGCTAAATCAAATCTAAGATCTCTCTTTCTCTGACTCTACCCAATTCCCCAACGCTTATCCTATTTCCAATTGTTTCAATGGAGACCGCCATGCCCACTGTAAATCGCATAAGACGACCCCTATCCACTAATTTTACTGCTGTTTCAGTTTCAGCTCTTGGGTTCCGTAAATCGCCAACTTTTTTCACAAGGGCTTCAGTTGCTGTTGAGGACAAGACTAAGACCAAGACCGAGACTGCAGTCATAAGAATTGGTACTAGGGGGAGGTAAAGTTTCACATCTGATCTGGGTGGTTTTGCCTAATTATTCTTGTTAATTAATTGCATTGCATGCTTCTTGAGGCAATGTGTTATCAATTTGGATAACCTTACCTCATTATCCAATTACTTCATGAAATATTCCATCCAAGACCTATATATCATAAATTCATGACAAAATATACTCAGTTTTATTACCCTTCTAAGGTATGGTATGTTTACTTAACTATTTCGTCTTCCTCTTCTTGTATAGGACAGCCCATTGGCACTTGCCCAAGCTCACGAAACCCGAGAAAAACTAATAGCATCACATCCCGAGTTAGCTGAGGAAGGGGCAATTCAAATTGTGATCATTAAAACAACCGGCGACAAAATACTAAGTCAGCCATTGGCCGATATCGGTGGGAAAGGCTTATTCACGAAAGAAATAGATGAAGCACTAATTAACAGCCATATAGATATAGCTGTACATTCAATGAAAGATGTGCCAACTTATCTTCCAGAAAAGACAATATTGCCCTGTAATCTTCCACGCGAGGATGTCCGTGATGCTTTTATTTGCTTGACTGCATCTTCTATTGCCGAGTTACCTGCAGGAAGCATTGTGGGCACTGCTTCGTTGAGAAGGAAGTCACAACTTCTTCACAGATATCCTTCACTAAAGGTAAATCTTATGTGATATAGTAGTATATGAGCTGATAATGGAGGTGTTGTTTGTCTTGTGATTCATTTAAATTTGAAGGTGGTGGAGAATTTTCGGGGAAATGTACAGACGAGGTTAAGGAAATTGAATGAGGGAGTGGTACAAGCAACGTTATTGGCGTTAGCAGGTCTCAAACGCCTAAGCATGACGGAAACTGTTACTTGCGTGCTTTCCATTGATGATATGCTTCCTGCTGTGGCTCAAGGAGCTATTGGTATTGCTTGTAGAAGTGATGATGAAAAAATGGTATGTGCTATTCTGCTCCAACATAGTATACATACGAAAGATTAAGGCTATTCTTTTTGATTCGTGGATTCTGGGGAATAAAATGATGAGTAAGAAAGAATCCAAAAAACCAAACATAGCCTAAGTGAGTAAGCAAAATATGAGGGTTTAGTTAATACTTTTGTATCTATAAGAGCAAGAAAAAATATTTATATATAAGATACTTGATCATTTAATGACATAGGATTCAAAAAGAGTAGGACTATCCCTTGATCTGGATCCAGGCGTTGTGGATTTCCTTGGAGATGCATTTACAACTATTATTATCCTCTTTATATGATTCTTACCTTAATATTATGTTACCCCCAGGCTACATACTTAGCATCCTTAAACCATGAGGATACTAGGTTAGCAATTTCATGTGAAAGGGCTTTCCTAGAGAAATTGGAAGGATCTTGCCGAACTCCAATAGCTGGATATGCAAGTCGAGAGGAGGATGGAAGCTGTCTTTTTAAAGCACTGGTGGCATCTCCTGAAGGAACCCAAGGTATGAACTCTCATGCAATCCCCCCTGTTTTTAACATCCTACTAGTTTAAACAGTGAATGACATATTTGTATTTTGTTTCTTCTTCAGTACTTGAAACTTCTCGAAAAGGTGCATATGCTTATGATGACATGATAAAGATGGGTGTAGATGCTGGAGAGGAACTTCTCACACGAGCTGGTCCAGGTTTCTTCAACCGATAACTAAGTTGAACGAGATAAAGAGAGACATTATCACTTGAACTTTGATGTTAGCAATTAGGCCAAATTCATTCATATTGTTGTTGTAGTTTAGAGGAAATAATTTTTTTGTTGTACTTGTACTCTAGTATAGCAGCTTCTTCCTTCTTAATGAATCTATTAACTGACTTTCATAATATGAAAATTCACATGAAAAAAATCAGATGTACATGATTAGAATAAAGCATACAAAAGAGTTCAGCTTTCATAGGATTTTACGTAATTCTAATTCTTTGGTTCGGAGAGACTTGGGTGTTCGAGATATAGCTGCAATCCTAGAGGTTCACTGCTCATGGATTTGATAGGAACTATCAATGGTGGTTGTTGCCATTGCTTTGAATCGGTTGGGATCCATATCTCGGCATCCTTGCTCGAACTAGACTCAGGCAGTGACCGAAAATAAGCTGTAATTTCCCACCTACAATCTGAAACCGAAAAATAATTCACTCAGTCAATAGATCACCATTCTCAAGTTAACCAAGAAAAACTTAACACTTACTGCGCGGAAGAACCTTAGTTAGAGGTTCCGAAAATGGAAGTTTGATAAAGAAGGACCTCAAAGAGAACTCAAGATCAGCTTCTTCAACCTTTGAATTATATGACAGATTCACATTAAGCTTGAAAACACATCTCTCGATAGGGACGTCATCGTTGTTGAAGAAAATCACAGCAACTCTTTCAACCAACCCCTAATGCATAACAAGAAAAAGATCATTAGGAAATTACTACATTACAAATATAAGTATTTTTTTTGTTAGAAAGGACAGAAAAACACCTTTTGAATAAAAGGGAGGAGCCCATTAACAGCAGAACTGATGTAATCTCTGAGCTGAGGGTGTCTAGCTTTATGAACCACTATATTCATGTATCGCCGTCTTTCAAATGCTTCTATATATAAAATTGTTTCCCAATTTCATACCCATCATCAAATTCACTCCTTTTAGTTATAAAAAAAGATATAAAAAAAAAATAAAAACCCTAAGATCTATCTTTATTAATTTCAGTTTTACCTTTCGGATAGATTCCTTTGAGAAAAATAACTGAAGTAATGGCGACCTCCAAAAATTCCACCAGAAGCGAAGCGACCGCACCTGCAAATTTGCAAAGGGGAAGAAAATGAAGCATCCAGAAAAACAGTTGAATAGAAGAATTGAAGGAAAAAGAAAGAAACCGACTTTGTGGAGTTCGATTATCTTTGCGGTCCATTTGTGTGATTTGCAAGTTTTGGAGCACCAAATTCTAATTGAAATTGGAGGAGGAAAGCAAACTGCCGCGCAGTGTACGACTTTGTTCTCCCGTAATCGCTACAACATGGAATGCGTTATAGAAACGTGTATCATGATTCATGCGCCTACTCGTGCAAAATTTTAAAGGTCAAAGCAATTTTAGCTAAACGCCACTCTCATAAAATAAAAAAATAAAAATTGAAACTTACTAAAATAATAAGAAAATGCACTTTACCAACACATTAGCATATTCAATTGACAAAGGTTCTAGCCATTTTTTCTGTGAAACTCATTGTCTGTACATCTGATTATCGAAAATCTTTTTCGTCAACCAAAGCAAATTAAAATTTGATTTTATCACATACATTTTTTTTTCCGATGGTAACAAATTAAGGTATAACATTTCCTCCAATTATTATTTATCTTCTACAAATTTATCTTAAATTCAAAATAAAACGTTTCTTATTAATTGATTATGTCCATTGTCAAGCAAGGCACTGAGATTGCGAGATATACACAATCAAGATCCAAAAAATTAACTGACCAGCTTTTTCTTCGTGCAACTAGGATGCTGGTGCTTAAACATGAGATATAATCTATCCTTAAATTTTAACTTGAATTGAGAGAAATTGAGAATAAACATTTGAAAAAAAAAAAAAAAAAAGGTTCATTTTTGCCAACACAAATAATTGGAAACCAATAAGAGTAATATCCTGTCAATGTCACCGTCTTAGCTTGCAACCTCTGCATGAACTTAGGAATATATCTCCAAGTCTTTCTTCCACATTTGAGGCTCTAGTTGCCTCCTCCACCAGTTTCCTAGCTTGTACAGCCACCACACGGTGTCTCAGGCAACCCTTTCTATTTTCTTCTCTATGTTCAGTTCGTTTTAATATGAGTAGTAACTTTGATGTTTACATCTTCTGCATTGGTCGTCACCTCTCTCTTTCATCAGGTATCTACACTGATTTTAATTTCGTGTAAATGCAATAGAATGACTTGGAGCACTTTTTTAAAGTATGCGAACCATTTCTTCTATTCTGAGGGCCGAAACTAATGTAAGCAAAAAGATAGTATTTCTCCAGCCAAGAATCCCAATATTGATTGGATCAGATGATACAAATCATACTAAAAGTTAAAAGACGAAAAACTAATATCAACACTAAAGAAATCAAAACTCAATACGCAGCAGAGTCAAGAAGAATAACATAGCCTCAAAATCTGTCAAAACTCAACTGCTGGGCCAATAAAACTAATAGTAACGCTCATCAATCAAAACTCCAACTTTTAAGGCAAGAAAACTAACATATCAACAACAAATCAAACCTTCAAGCTAAACAGAAGAAAAGACAAACCTATTATTCAATCAATCATTATCAAAATAGAAGTAAAAAAACATTCTTGTACTTAAAAGTAGCTTATACAACTCACAACAGAAACTGGGCTGGAACATAACATCTTAATAGTACAAGTGAAATATAGAAATACAAGAATCAAAACACAAACACTGCCCAGAGGTGGCAAACTAATGGATGCAACAAAATTGAAGTAATTTCTCATGTCTCACAGCCTGTCCTCAAAATCAGAAAGAGGTGTCATCTGGTCCTTCAAACCCTTCCTCTTACGAATATCAGCAACAAGAGTAGATGCTTGAGAACCTGGTTCGAGTGGGTCAGAAGGCATCATCTCCCAGTGATCAAACACACACTGGGGGAATGCCTGACCAGATGTTGCAGCTCTCAGAGTACTGGAGAACCCAAACGACTCCACAACAGGTAGGTAAGCCTTGATATTGTAAAGTGGTGTTCCTGGCCTCTGCATTTCTTCAAACACGTGTCCACGTTTCTGGTTCAGAACACTGTAAATACCACCAAGTGCCTGCTCCGGTGCTTGGATCTCCACAAGGTAGACGGGTTCCAAAAGGCGAGGCTTTGCAGTGAGCTGTGATGCATAAATAACCCTCCTAGCAGTGGGGATAACTTGTCCACCACCTCTGTGAATAGCATCAGTGTGAAGAACAACATCACAAACCTCAAAGCAAATGCCTCTCATGTTTTCTTCCGACAAAGGCCCCTCCTTTGAAGCCCACTGGAATCCAGCAACAACAGAATCTTTGATTTCATTCAAGTACTGCACTCCCTTACACATATCAACAACCATGTTTGGACCAGTGGTTTCTGGACCAAAGGCCCAAATTTTCTTAGCAAGCTCCTTGTCCCAGCCAAATTCTTCAGACAAGATCTTTGAACGAACCTTGGGATCGTCTCTTGGGCCAATACGCCCATCATCAATTGCTTCAGCAAGTCCATCCTCCAATGGTCTAGCTTCCATGTAAAGACGGTTGTGCTTGTTTGGTGATTTGCTCATAACCGTGCGGCATGACCTCTCAAGAACAGTCTCACGGAAGGATACCACTGGATCAGATTTTATGATCTCAGCACCTCCCATAAAATCATCCTGCAAATCCTTCAAACAGATTTCAAGATGAAGTTCTCCAGCTCCAGCAATAATGTGTTCACCAGATTCCTCAATAGAACAGATAACCATAGGATCTGACTTAGCCAAACGCTTCAAACCTTCAACAAGCTTTGGCAGGTCAGATGCAACCTTGCACTGGACAGCAACACGCACAACAGGTGACACTGAAAACTTCATTGCTCTAATTGGATGGGCATCCACTTCCTTCTCATTAGTCAAGGTGGCATTTTTTGTGATGTACTGATCGAGACCAACCAATGCAACAGTGTTACCACATGGTACATCTTCAACAGTTTCCTGCTTCTTACCCATCCAAATAACAGTTCTCTGAACACTCTTTGTATACAAATCCTTTTTCTCTCCAGGGACGAAGTTAGGACCCATGATTCTGACCTTCAAACCGGTTGAAACCCTACCAGAGAACACACGACCAAAAGCAAAGAACCTACCCTTGTCGGATGCAGGAATCATCTTAGAAACATAAAGCATGAGAGGCCCCTCGGGATCACAGTTCCTGATAGCATTTGCATAAGCATCATCAAGAGGTCCCTCGTACAAGTTCTCCACACGATACCTTTGAGCCGTATGTGGAGATGGAAGATGAAAGATCATCATTTCAAGGAGGGCACTGCTAGCAGGCAGCCAGGTTTGCATAACACGCTTCATCAGCGCTTTCCCCATCAATTCTTTCTCATCCGACTTCATTGTGACATTAAGCTTCTGCAACATTGGCCACAACTTGTCCTTTTGATCGTTCATGCAGATGTTAATAATCTGCTTGATAGGCTCGTAACAGAACTGCACAAAACCACGCTTGCATGTAGCAGAGCCAGTATTCTTGCTAGTCCACTTTTTAGTGGCTGGATCGAAGAAATTCTCTCCCCATAGCCTTTCCATCATCTTGGACTCATCGACACCGAACTTGGAGGCATACATCTTGGCAAAGTTTGTGAGAGTAAAAGCCCATCCGTGCAAACCAGCAGAGAAAGCAACAGTACCTTTCTCGGGATAAACCTGGACATCACCGAGGAGGGGATCCTCATATGTGGCCATAATGACATTAGCATTCTCGATAACCCTTTGGAATGTCTGGTAAGCTTCCTCTCCATCTACCTGGAGCTCAAGGAAGCACCTGTCCATCTTGTTAACCGTCAAGACAGGCCGAATCCTTTCTCCAAGAGCCTGTCGGAGGACGGTCTCTGTTTGAACACACACACCCTCAACACAGTCCACCACGACTAGAGCACCATCAGTGATACGGAGAGCAGCTGTCACCTCAGAAGAGAAATCAACGTGCCCGGGGGAATCAATAAGATTGATAAGGTACTCATTACCATGTCGGTCTCCCTTGAAGCTTTTCAAAGATTCATCAGTCATCTCATAATAAAGTGAGATACCAGTAGACTTGATTGTGATACCACGTTCAGCTTCATCTGCACGGGTATCTGTCATTCTAACATCACCAGCAGTTTCTTGAGCGATAATACCAGCAGCCGCAACAAGAGAATCAGTAAGAGTGGACTTCCCTGCAAGAGCATCACATGTTCAATATTACATTCGCACATATTAGAATGGAATCTAGTCTACCATTCTTAAAGCTAGAGTGAACTGACACATGATAAATGGTAAAAAAAAAAAAAACATAATGTGGCTGTGGCTTCCGTACCATGATCGACATGGGCAATAACAGACATGTTACGGATATTGTGCTTGTAGTCCATAATCCTACGGAGCTCATCTGCTGTGAATTTCACCTGAAACATCAAAAATAAAATCATAGTTAAAGACTACAATAATATCTGATGATATTATCTGAATCTGAGGATCAATCCATATGCTTACCATTTTGACTAGTCTTTATAAAATTCCAATTCAAATTAAACAATGGCCTCCTGCAGTTTGAGAACAACAAGCATAAGAAAGAAATAAACATAATAATTCCTAAGAAAGTACAAAGCTTACTACATAAATCTTCTTATAACTTAAAAAGAAGTTGATTGTTAACCAAAAAAAGCACAAAATTTCCAACCATTCTATGATAATGGATACTAATCTAGTGCTAACAAACTTGAGCATGTGATGATCCTAGAATGTATCAAAATAACTAAAAGAGACCAATTCACATTTAAGAGTTATGACCTTTTCATTATTGGGCAGAACATACATAATCTTGAGATCAAGAAACGAGGTCCAAACCTTCTGACATACAAAAGCTAAATATGGGGTCCTGGGAGATCTGAAGTTCGGATAAAAATGGGAACGTAGAAAGCAGGTTCCTAAATTTTAACAAATAATCTATATATGATAGCAGGAGAGGAAGATGATAAACAACATATTAAGGGGTCAAAAAGGTTTAAATAGATTTGTTTTCAACTTGCCCATTCAACTTAACATAACCAACCATCAACTTTCCGAAAACATACTAATCTCCAGGCCTCCCAAAGTCAAATTCAGATTATCTGGCGAGCAAAGATAACATAGCAAGACCCTACTTTAGTAAAGCAGGCATAATGAACAAAAGCTTAACATTAATATTCCCTTCGCAGGCATGTTACGATCTCCAAAAAATAAAATAAAAGTCCAAAGCAGTAGCCCTCTATATTCACATCTGAGCTCCCAAAAATAAAAAATTACAATCAAATTGCCCGAACTGAACAATCATGAAAGTTACCTATTAGTTCAATTAACTCATAGAATAAATCCGATATCACAGATATAAAATTCATCTGCTTAATAATAATCCAGATAAACATATCGAAATTCACAAATATACGGCGTAAATAGGTGGAAATGTTGATAGATAGAGAGGGTTATACTCACAGATACGAAATAGAGAAGAAGAAAATCCGCCGGCTGCTCTCAGTTGCACTGAGAGAGATATAAAGTGAGAGGCGTATGTTCGATGTCCGGAAACCCTAATATAAGCCTAGGGTATGTTGTACTCCCCTTATTCTCTGCGGTTTATCTCCCTACGGTTCTTTTCAGTAGTAAAACGCTTAAGGTTAGATTGGATAGCTTTTTTTGAGAAAATCCTACTTTGCCCCCTAATATTTGAACATTTTCCACTTTACTCCCTAACTTTTGTGAGTTCCCACTTAATCCCCTCATCTATTAAAAATATCACAAATCACTACCTTTGGACGATCGCCGGTGGAATCCGTTCAAAGGTGGTGGCAAAGTGTGAAAATACTCAAAGGTTTGTTGGTAAACTAGGAAAACATTCAATTGTTGGGTGACAAAATGAAAAAGCGTTCAAAGCAACATCATTAAGGCTAGACGAAATATTATGTTAGATTCTAGATTTTTGCATCTTAGGGGATTGTTTGAGATATATTTAATAGCTGAGGGGGTTAAGTGGGAACTCTCAAAGGTTAATGAGCATGATGGAAAAACGTTCAAAGGTTAGGGGGCAAAGTGTGGTTTTCCCTAGCTTTTGTAATCTCTATATATAGATAGATGTTGATGATTATTGAAACATAATTATGATTAGTTTTGTACGAAATTTGGATAAAATATTAGTAAGATGATAGTTATTGGATATAAAATTTTGAAATATGACTTCGATTAAGTTTTATAAGTTGAGTTTCGGGGAGAAAAATAGGAGGTGTGTATCTAATTCAATTAATTACAGGCTTGAAATATAATATCACATTTGTAATGATTAAACGATGATTGTAACTATATTGTTTTGATTGTGATACCGAGACTTTAAAGGTTTTGAGCTCAAATCTCACCAGAAGTTTTGATTTTTTTCTTTTATGATTAAATTCAACCTTCACTAAATATTAACCGACACGTATGTATTACAGGATTTAGGATTCCGCCGTAAGCAAAATACTAAAACCTACTAATAACATTAATGGTGGCATTGAAAAAACAAGACTCAAGTGCAGAGACACAAAAAGTGAAAACCAGGACAATAAGAAGAAATACAAGGGAGTTTGTTCTTGAATCAAACCCCATGATCTTTGAACTGAGAGATTACAAGTCTTCTGAGGGGTTCTTCTATGGGTGCACATCGTACAATATTGCAATTTTATTAGTTAAACTCGTACTGTACCAATTGTTGCGGTTTTTAAATATTCCAAACTTCACTTTTGAACACCATACCAATGCACCTGGTACAGTTCGATTTTGGTATGATACTGTACGGTACGGTTTTGCGGTTCTAGAAATATTTTTTTGCGTCATACTATTTTCCTCTTCTAGTCGATTGATAGTTGAAAAAAAATTCTAATGGAATAAATTGGTGATGTTTTTCTTTTCTTTTTACACAATACTTTATAAATGAAAGAGTTATATGGAGGAATATCATATAAATGACATATAGTAGCTCACTAAAGAAAGAATGACCATAATTTATTTGTCATTTATTATTTCTTTTAAAGGTAGAATTTTAGTAGTTAGTCTTTAATTATGCTTCAAAATTTCTTTTAAAGGGTCATTTCCACTTATTAAAAGCACACATAAAAATGGAGTAAGCCAAAAACATCAAACTTAAACTTTAAGACTAGGTAAGCCGTCTTCGACGCCCCTACTCCGAGATAGCTCTGATGCAGTGGTGGGAAGTTTTGCAGCGCACGAGATGCTGGAGGTGAAGGTGGTGACGGGTGGATTTGTACCGATCTTTTTGGTGGCGAACATATTTGGGTTGAGGTGGGTGGTTATTTCGAGAAATACTTCCATGTGGGTGCTTCAACCTCTCCTCGGCACAGAATATCCGACAAAGATGGAGGTGTTTGAGATACGTCGGTGGTAGGGGAGTTGATGAAGGTATGGTACCAAAAAAATCCTAGAGAAAATGGACTTGGTGAGGAGGAGGGTGAGAACTTCATGGAAAGTGATTCTTGGTTAAGTAAGAGGAAAGGGGACGAAATGTGGTAACCGCCGCCGGAGGGGTAGCGACGAAAACACTAAATTTGGGTTGGAAAGACACTTTTATCTATAGAGAGAAGGTGCAAAGGGAAACCCTTACTTTTTACTTGTGGTCACACCGGAATTTTTGATACTTGTTTAATTCATAACTAATTTTATACAACTTTGGTTATTTATTCAATTAATTTGCTACTGTAATCAAACGATATTCCAATGTTACAATGCGATTTTCCGTTCACAAAATAAGTTTAGATAATACTAGGGTTATCAATTGGTTTTGTGAGACGAATTTGATTGGCTAAATTTCAGTTATCACAGAGTTTGATGACAGTAAGCTCAAACTCGACTTTTTTTTTTCGTTCGGCTCAAACTCGACCGACATATCTATTCGGGTTTCTTACTTATATCAGGCTCAACTTTGAAAAAGAAAATATATATTATTTAAAAGTAGTTGAATATATATTTCATCGCCTCAATAGCATTACAAAAATCCGTTTTTTGTAAGTTACTCTTTCAACTAATCCAAACTACACCTTGTACTAAATGGGTTGTTAATCCAAGCTAAGGGTGAGTTTGGCCTAGCGATTGTGTAATTCTTTTTGGAATAATTTATTTTACTATAATTGCTTTTATGATAATTACTTCTATTAAAATTGATTTAGCGTTTGGTATCAATTTCTCATAATTGATTCTAGATATGCAGATTTTCATATAATTTACAATAGTAATCTTATTCACATGCTAAAGTCTAAACAACACTATCCAGTAATACCCTTTTAACTTTCACAAGACAAGAGACAACAATAAAAAATTAAAAATAATTAACTTTTTTTTACATAATATCGCGAGTTTGTCTCAACGATTATAAAATTTATTATACAAGAATTGCTTTTAAAAAAACAATAAAAGACAATTAATTATACAAGAATTGATGGAATGTTTGAATTAATTTTAGAATTATTAATTCTAATAAAATAAAATAAAAATAAAAAACATTTTATCAAGAACACTTTAAAATTGAAACATGAAAACTACAATAGAAATATTTGAACATATAACTAATTTAATTAAGTTCATCTTTAAGATTTTTTTAATTTTGTAAGTTATTATTAAAAAACATCACTAAAATTCCTTTATTTATTAAAAAAAAATCTTATTAAAGGACTTTTTGAAACTTAAAAGAACAATGAAGTAAATGAAAAGGAAAATTAATATCAATATCAATGTCAATGACAACTACAAAGGGAGACTAGCAAAGGACATAATTGTGAATTTCTATTATTTAAATATCACGACCACAAAAAGCAGTCATAAGGAAGCTTCTCTTAACGTGAGAATCTCACGTTCCAAAAGTGGTATACATTTTGGGCTTAATCCCACTTTCGAATTTTGCAACATCAAAAAAAAAAATTCAACCGCACTTAGCATCCTCAAAAATCAAAACATATATTTGCTTTCACTTTGCATTCTGAGTGATTTTTTGGGCAAAACACATGTGGAGCTAGGGGTATTTTCATCAATCCAATGAAAAGACAACATATATTTCCCTAAAAAATATAGTCATGTGCAATTAAGAGCAAAATTAAAAAAATTCCATCAAAATAACACAAAAAACAGTAATAATTTATTATTTCAAACCTAAAAAAATATCAGATTCTCCTTCTCTTCCCATAGTCGTACGCGATTAGAGTTTAGGTTTCTCTATTCTCATTGAAAATTTGATCTTGAAGGTAGCATGATGATTGGGGTACTTAGAGAATAGAATGAAGGGAGCGTGTTTTATAGTATGTTTAGGGCTTACATTTTTTGAGTTTTTTTCACAGGCTAATTATTATGAAATAATTTTATATTGTCTAAATAATGTATCTTGGTCAGTAGAGTGACAAAGAGTTCAACCAATGACTCTCCATTGTTTTTCTTATAGTGATTTCATGACTATTGTGGGATCAAAGCCATCAAGGGGATGTAAAAAATCAGTTAAGAGAAAAAGGTAAAAAAAGGATATAGTTATTTGTCATATAATGCCACTGAAGAATGCCCACAAAAGGAAATATTTGAGAATTGTGACCGAGATGGGATGAAAGATTTGAGAATTGTGTGCTGCTAAAATTTATTGAATGAGGTGAATTTATTGTATTATTTTGATTATTAATAGTTGATAATTTTGGAGGGAAATATGGTGTTGAGAATGGAGAGAAGTGAACTATTTTTTGTGGAAGAGAATGGTGAGAATGCAATATGTGTTGACTTTTCAAGGGATGGACAAAAATACCCCTAAATCCACATGTTTTTTTGGCCAAAAATTCACCAAGGATGCAAATTGGAGGGAGATACTATGTTTTGAGGATGCAAAGTAGGATTAATTTTTTTCAAGGTTGCAAAGTAAAATTAAGTCACACATCTTGTAAAAGCTATTTAAACATGTTAATTTAGTCGAACTTTATTTGATTTTTAGTCTCATTAAGACCCAATTCGATTAAAACAATTATCGGCCAATTAAAAGAGCTCAAACTCATTATTAACTAGACTCAATTAAAATTTATCCGAGTGAGCAATAAGGTTTTAAATAGACTTGAATCAATTGACAATCTTAATTTTAACTAATTGAATGAATGATCTTTCATACTTTATAAAATATATATAAATTAATTTACTTATAAAATTTATATTTTGTGTATTCAACAAAAAAGTACAAAAATAATTTGAAATAACATAAAATTCGTGCGAAAATAATCTACGACAAATAAATTGGGGAAATATGTAATTAAACATCGAGTTCCCAAAATGTTACAATGTCACATGATTGAAATCATATATACACAATTAAATGCAAATATCGAATTCATGAATATTACAACACGTATCTAAAATTAAATATGGAACCTAATTAATAAATACCAGAGCAAACACCTGAAATTAGATGTACATAATTAAAATAGAAAATATTAGACCAAATAAAGAAACTGACGCATACTTATTTTTTACAGTGTGGAGAGGGTTTATAATTAAAAAGGAAAAGGGAAAGGGGGAGTGGGCCAACAGTCGCAACCCAAAAATGTTGGTTGCTGCTTCCCCCCTCCTCCTACTGGTGGAGATGGCCTCACAAACCACACCTAACCTTTTCCAAAAAGGACAAAAATAATCAAAGGTCAATTTTCGTGTTTTACCTATTTAATACAATAGGTTAATATTTGTTCACTATATCTTGTTTGATTTACAACTTTTTCCAAACATGGTCCGAAAATTATCGAAAAAATTCTGAACATTATAAGTTTATAACTGACCCAACCATACCAAATAAATCACCACTCTCACCCCAATGTGTCAAACAATTGCAACTAATTAAGTAGTTGTAGTGAAGTGTTATCGTGCAGAGTTTTATAATTTGGGATAACCTAGTCCAGAAACTTTTGGAAAAATCAATATCAACAATTTTTAACCACAAATATGTATTCTATATTATCGTTGTATCCAGATCTTACAGCAACCATTACCATTTACCAACTAACATATGCCAAATTAAAAAGGTGGGCTTTCATATTCATAAATATTCGGGTTTCTATTTGAGTCCATTGATCAATGTAAATCGGACTGCCTAGAGAAATATTTAATGGGCCTTATGTTATTATTATTGTGTCTTCACGGTCTTTCCATTATGGTCTTTCTTTTATGCTTCACGGTTTCACCGACCAGATTACCTGGCGTAGAAGAGTAGAAAATTTTCCATAACCCAAAAAAAAAAAAAAAAAAAAAAAAAAAATTAAAAAGATTTGAATCGAACGCACCCAAAACAGAATTCAAAATAAATTCAGCCTTTGTGAATGAGATAAATTATTTTAAGTCTTTAACACTTTACAGTGGTATAATGAAGATCAAACTCTTAAGTTCTAATATGTATAAAGAACACCCCGACTCTTACAATGATAAGTAACACAATAAATTTTCAACCTCACTAAAGGACAACTAAGAAATAGGCAATCGTGATATATAATTATTTGATTAATCAGTCAGGTTAAATGATTATACCAAAGCAAATCATCACTTAAGTTAGTGAGAACCAGAACAACCTTCTTTAAGACAGTAACTTGTAACTTTGGTCCAGCTATATTAAGATGTGCAATTTCCTTGGATGTTCAAATACAAAATTGTCTTTCTAAACTTTGTGCAACAAAGTTTACTTCAAGGCTCGAGCAAAATCTAGCTACTTTCGTTCAGCCAAAAGCAAAATCTCAAACGTATTTTTATTCAGAAAAATTAGCAGTATTCCATAAAGTTTACTACCAAAGCTTATTTTCAGAGCAAAAATCACATTACAGTTACACAAATAATACCAGTAAATAATTTCAAGTTCCGACTCTGCATGATGTATCAGAACAGAGAAGTAAATCTTCAATGCACAATATCAACAGAAAGTAAAATAAAAAACAAAAAATCAACTTTAACTAGACATAGCTAACATATCAAATACTAAGAACAAAATAGCAAATGTCTGCAAAGTAATAATAACCGGAAAACCGACACAACATACTAGTCTTTTAACAACTAAAAAGCAATCCTCAACATAAAATACTACATATTAATGAAAAGTAGAATATCTCGATCAAAAACAAAAAACAACAAAAATATTCCACCCATAGGTGTCAAATTTTTAAGACTCAAATGTTTAAACTCACTGTCGACTCACAGCCTGTCTTCGAAATCAGAGAGAGGTGTCATCTGGTCCTTCAAACCCTTCCTCTTACGAATATCAGCAACAAGAGTAGATGCTTGAGAACCTGGTTCGAGTGGGTCAGAAGGCATCATCTCCCAGTGATCAAACACACACTGTGGGAATGCCTGACCAGATGTTGCAGCTCTCAGAGTACTGGAGAACCCAAACGACTCCACCACAGGTAGGTAAGCCTTGATATTGTAAAGTGGTGTTCCTGGCCTCTGCATTTCTTCAAACACATGTCCACGTTTCTGGTTCAGAACACTGTAAATACCACCAAGTGCCTGCTCGGGTGCTTGGATCTCAACAAGGTATACGGGTTCCAAAAGGCGAGGCTTTGCAGTGAGCTGTGATGCATAAATAACCCTCCTAGCAGTGGGGATAACTTGTCCACCACCTCTGTGAATAGCATCAGTGTGAAGAACAACATCACAAACCTCAAAGCAAATGCCTCTCATGTTTTCTTCCGACAAAGGCCCCTCCTTTGAAGCCCACTGGAATCCAGCAACAACTGAATCTTTGATTTCATTCAAGTACTGCACTCCCTTACACATATCAACCACCATGTTTGGACCAGTGGTTTCTGGACCAAAGGCCCAAATTTTCTTAGCAAGCTCCTTGTCCCAGCCAAATTCTTCAGACAAGATCTTTGAACGAACCTTGGGATCGTCTCTTGGGCCAATACGCCCGTCATCAATTGCTTCAGCAAGTCCATCCTCCAATGGTCTAGCTTCCATGTAAAGACGGTTGTGCTTGTTTGGTGATTTGCTCATAACAGTGCGGCATGACCTCTCAAGAACAGTCTCACGGAAGGATACCACTGGATCAGATTTTATGATTTCAGCACCTCCCATAAAATCATCCTGCAAATCCTTCAAACAGATTTCAAGATGAAGTTCTCCAGCTCCAGCAATAATGTGTTCACCAGATTCCTCAATAGAACAGATAACCATAGGATCTGACTTAGCCAAACGCTTCAAACCTTCAACAAGCTTTGGCAGGTCAGATGCGACCTTGCACTGGACAGCGACACGCACAACAGGTGACACTGAAAACTTCATTGCTCTAATTGGATGGGCATCCACTTCCTTCTCATTAGTCAAGGTGGCATTTTTTGTGATGTACTGATCGAGACCAACCAATGCAACAGTGTTACCACATGGTACATCTTCAACGGTTTCCTGCTTCTTACCCATCCAAATAACAGTTCTCTGAACACTCTTTGTATACAAATCCTTTTTCTCTCCAGGGACGAAGTTAGGACCCATGATTCTGACCTTCAAACCGGTTGAAACCCTACCAGAGAACACACGACCAAAAGCAAAGAACCTACCCTTGTCGGATGCTGGAATCATCTTAGACACATAAAGCATGAGAGGTCCCTCGGGATCACAGTTCCTGATAGCATTTGCATAAGCATCATCAAGAGGTCCCTCGTACAAGTTCTCCACACGATACCTTTGAGCTGTATGGGGTGATGGAAGATGAAAGATCATCATTTCTAGGAGGGCACTACTAGCAGGCAGCCAGGTTTGCATGACACGCTTCATCAGCGCTTTCCCCATCAATTCTTTCTCATCCGACTTCATTGTGACATTAAGCTTCTGCAACATTGGCCACAACTTGTCCTTTTGATCGTTCATGCAGATGTTAATAATCTGCTTGATAGGCTCGTAACAGAACTGCACAAAACCACGCTTGCATGTAGCAGAGCCAGTATTCTTGCTAGTCCACTTTTTAGTGGCTGGATCAAAGAAATTCTCTCCCCATAGCCTTTCCATCATCTTGGACTCATCGACACCGAACTTGGAGGCATACATCTTGGCAAAGTTTGTGAGAGTAAAAGCCCATCCGTGCAAACCAGCAGAGAAAGCAACAGTACCTTTCTCGGGATAAACCTGGACATCACCGAGGAGGGGATCCTCATATGTGGCCATAATGACATTAGCATTCTCGATAACCCTTTGGAATGTCTGGTAAGCTTCCTCTCCATCTACCTGGAGCTCAAGGAAGCACCTGTCCATCTTGTTAACAGTCAAGACAGGCCGAATCCTTTCTCCAAGAGCCTGTCGGAGGACGGTCTCTGTTTGAACACACACACCCTCAACACAGTCCACCACGACTAGAGCACCATCAGTGATACGGAGCGCAGCTGTCACCTCAGAAGAGAAATCAACGTGCCCGGGGGAATCAATAAGATTGATGAGGTACTCGTTACCATGTCGGTCTCCCTTGAAGCTTTTCAAAGATTCATCAGTCATCTCATAATAAAGTGAGATACCAGTAGACTTGATTGTAATACCACGTTCAGCTTCATCTGCGCGGGTATCTGTCATTCTAACATCACCAGCAGTTTCTTGAGCGATAATACCAGCAGCCGCAACAAGAGAATCAGTAAGAGTGGACTTCCCTGCAAGAGCATCACATATTCAGAATTACTTTCATTATAAAATTAGATTGGAATCTAGTCTAACAATATTTTTGGGCTGGAGCAGAAACACGTAGAGGAAACAAGAACGCAGAACATCATATTAAAAGGTAAATGATTTTTATTGCTTTAGAGATCAAAGACTTTATATTTAAATATTCATTTGAAACTAGTATATCCAGTTATATTATATGACAACTTAAGCAGTTTTCAAAAATTACATATTTTCTAAATTTTTAGGTCTTTTTTGGAAATATAACAAGATAAGATTATTAAAATAGTTTTTTTTCAAAACTATCCTCTTATTAAAAATGAATTGATGCCACCAGTTTTGATAGTGCAACTGTAAAAATATCAAGAAAGTGAGAGGGGGTGTGATAATTAAAATTTGTTTTTTTTAAATTAGAGTAAGATTAAAGTTCATATAAATAAATAAAAAAGTTATAACTAGACATGATAATGACTTTACATTGCATCTCATTATTAAGGCACCTACATTTTGTTTAAAATTGTCCAATTGCAGGTAGTTGTTGGCTAGGAAATTGAATCTAGTCTAACAATTTGTTAAAGCCAGAAATGAACAGCAACATCATAAACTGTACATAAACATAGTAAAAATGCTGCAACTTCCGTACCATGATCAACATGAGCTATGACGGACATATTACGGATATTGTGCTTGTAGTCCATAATTCTACGGAGTTCGTCTGCTGTAAACTTCACCTGGATAAATCAATTAAACATTTGATGTTAGAAATCCTAATTATACAATACATATGTCACATATGATGAAACTACAGTCCATACTTACCATCTTTACTAGTTTCTAATTTTCACCACTAACAAAATTTTGTGCTGAGGATTTCCTCCAAAATACCTGCCATAAAACAAAGGAAACATGAGAATTATTCTAAACAGACAGTAATCTGTGTAAGTTCATAGCTTTATTTTTATCTTTAACCAAACAACATTAACAAGCTTCCATAAAGCTCTTCCAAAACAAGACATTCACACAAAAACGATTAGGTTCCAATATTTATTCCGCCAATCCCCATACAAAAACATACACCATTTAAACATAAGTTGATATTTCCAGCTTAATCAACATACATATATTTTACAAATAAAAAAAATTATCTGTTGGTATAACAGAGAACTCTTTACCAATCAATTGTCAGAAGATGCAGCAAGAGTCAAATTTAATACAGACAAATATATCACTTTAAGTCCAACATATAAAACAGCAAACAAATAAATTAGTTATAATTTCACAATTCAAGCTGAAAAAAAATGGTACAAAATATTGCACATAAAAATGCCAAAAAAGATCATGACTCGATATATTAGTCATGCAGAAAAAAATTCAGATCAGATAGAAAAATAAAGTAACACTCTACAACAGATCTTATGTTTCAAAATCTATAAACCAAAAGATCAATAAATAACAACAATCATCAATTAAAAATTCCACACCACTTCGTCCAAACATATAAAACTCAATATAAACCAGCAAACAGAATTCGATGTATATTCAAATCACATGATAAAGGTTAATTACTTAAATTAAAAAAAGTGAAAATTTAACCGGAATCACTTACGGATGAGTCGAGAACGAGAGGTAGAAGAAATGAGAGTTGAGAGGCGGCTCGCAGTGACAAAACACTGAGAGAGGATATAAAATGAGGGGGGGTGTACTCAAACCCTAAATTAGTGCATATACCCAAGGGCACAATTATAATTTTAGAACGCCTACAGTTAGCTCTCCTACAGATCCTTTCAATTAGTATTTTCGTCGCTACGGGCCAGATATTACCCAAGTCTTCGCATCATCGAACATTTTGAGGGATATTCGGCTCAAGTTTTGGATCGTGGTTCGGCGGCTTGACGTGTTGAAAATATGGGCTTGTGGCCCAATAGAAGAAACTATGTTTGAACTAGTTTCACAAATTATAACTTATAGGAGTAATATATTTTCGACATTTTAAAATGTGTAAGGTTTGTATCTGCAAAAAAAAAAATTGTGTAAGGTTTGTGTTTCGTTGAAGATTTTTCTTGACAAATGTGATGCCAAAACATGCATGTTTGATGTTAATTTCTAAAATAATTTTTATGAAATAAATTTTCAAATTGCAATAATGATATAAGTATTCCCAACATGATAACAATGGTCACAATTTCAAAATATTCTCAAATATAATTCATCTACTCCTCCGGTATATGGATTTAAGGGCCTTTGGCTTTCGATTTCTCGTGATAGACATGGTTATGATGGGTCTTCAACCTCCCAGGAATAACATGATTTTGATTGTTCGGTTCATTGAATTGCAAACATTGCTAATTGATTGGAGCACTTTAACTTACATGATTTGATTCAATAAAAAAAAAAATTTAAAACCACTTAAATTAATTAATTATTTTTTAAATTAAATTTTAGTTGAATTCCAAAATATGTTTTATAAATTTTTAATTGATGAATAACATATTGACATGTGTCATCATTTTATTGAATATATATCTAAAAAAAACATGCATCCACAACATGTTCTTTTAGCTCTGACATCTGACCATATATATTTGAAACTATTTATGTTTGTTCTATGATCCTACTATAATTTTCATGCAATATTTCAGAAAAAATTAAAGAAAGAGGAAATAGTCCAAGTCTGATGTGTGCACACAACTTATATTAATAAATAAGGTAGCAATCAAGTGTACCTCACATGATCTAGGTGAATCGAGAATGGTTTGGGTATGTGGTAATCGGAAAAAGTATTGAATACAACTTTGCCAGCTCAAATACTCAACCATCCTAATGGTGTATGGTATGGGACTTATCTTACAATATGCTTATTTATTTGATTCGGTTAAACTCAATGTGTTATTCACTAAATTTGGTTTCATAAAAGGAAGAGGATTGAATAAAGACGGGTTCTTTTTTCTATGTGTCAACATTATTAGCACTGCACAGTTGATTTTGGAAAAATGATTACATAAACATTTGAACTCAGTATTCATTTTATTTACTAATTTCTGTTTGAATATTTGAGGTTTACAATAAAATCAATATTAAATCATCAGCAAAAATTCATTTTTAACACCATAGAATTAGGCGTTTTTCAATTTTGGTACCAATTCTGACTGCAACTTTTAATTTTGGCACTTTTGTCAGTTGACCGTTAAGTCAATTGACGGAAGTACTAAAATTGAAAAGGCCAGTCATAATTGGTGCCAAAATTGACACCATGGTACCAGTGGCGGAGCGTCTTGGCCCCCCCAAGAAAATTCTGGAGTTTATGCATATGTATATATATTTGCAAGTCCGCTACCAAATAAGCTAACTAGCCAATTGGTAGGCTTCAGTCTATTTTAAATCATTTCCTTATGCTTGGGTTCCAAACCCATAGGGAACTTTCTCCCTTTTCATATTCAATTTATTATTTTTCTTTCTCAATTCTTTAATTGGCCAAAATTGAAAACGAATAATTGATACCAAAATTGATATCATGGTACCAAAATTGAAAAACGCCTAGTTCTATGGTGCCAAAAATGAATTTTTACCTTAAATTATCGGTCTGAAAGGAGGCAATCACAAGTTTGAGCATCCTTCCAGAGAGCTTGACAATGGAGGTATCCCCTAAGTATATCATAAGTAACAAAATCCTCAAACCAGAGGGGTGCATTCTTTTTTACTAGAATTTGATACCCAATGTCGAATCCAATCTAATATGACACTCTTCCAATCCTTCAATTTCATTTCTCATTCTTAACAAATATACTGATTAAATAATAAAACAATATAAATCTTGACAGCAAGGTAATGCAATTTTATCTTCAAGTTTCTTACATCATATTTAAATATCTCCTAACGGAAAAAAAACCTACTTAAAAAAGTGTCCCCTATATACATAGGTTAACCAACATGATATTAATGTGTAAAGATAGTTGGGGGGTTGAATTACAAACAAGCAAGATGCATAAACAAAAACCAAACAAATGAAAAAACAAGTTTGCTATTTATCGGAGAATATGCAACAATCTACAGTGAGACCAAACACCCTTTTTCTCAAATCTAGTTAGCAAAAAGGTAAAAAAAAAGTACCTAGAGGCTGTATGTAATTGGTAAAAGCTTAATATGCTCATAGAGCAGTCATTGGCTTCTGCTTCAGACAATAGGACACTATTTTACCTTCTTCAGGAGGTTGGATGTTCTGTACTCGGCATCATCTTTGATAAAACTCCACCAGATGTATGTGAGAGGGATGGTGGAAGCATGCCAAAGTGCGTGTGCGTCAAAGAATCCGTTATAAGGAGGGAAGTCGAAGATCTCCAGGAGCATTGCAAGGCCACCTCCCACAACCACAACCCACAACTTCCATCGAGAAGGGTGCCGTGTAACTCCAGCCCAGATTGACCAAACCAGAAGTTGAGCGATACCCATGACAACACATACTTGCATATTCCATCCTGTCAAAATTTTGTGAGTCACAACTAGCAAAGCTAAGTATGGTTTGCTTATGTCACAAATCTTTTCTTGATCATCCACCAAGATTTCTTTACCTTTTTGCTGTTTTAAAACCAAGATTTTGGATGTCAAGTCTTTATGAAATGTTTTCAACATCTAGATTGATTTACTAAGGTTAATCATAATTAATACCTAATCAAGTTTCATTTAATAAAAAGTCCAGAACATAACATAATGACGAGAGCATATCTCTAAACTTTCCTGTCTTTCCTTGATACTTCTTTAAAAATTTAAATTTAGCCTTGCATGATCATCATTCTATGCAAACTGCTCATGACTAAATTAGTTAGGAACGATATACTATACTGAAAGCAAGGAAGTCATGACATACCGTAGTCCATCTTATAGTTGTTAAGGTACAGAATATGGGTAGTTGTAAATGCAAGTAGTGGAGCGGCAACCATGACTCTAGCAGCCTCATCCCTTAAGCTGAAGCTTCTTATAATGGCCAAAATTAGTGAGTATCCAAGTAAGGCCACTGCAGATGAATAATCTAGCTTTTCTGTCAAGTCCACGTCTCTGCATTCAAGGATATAGTGGTAAATTTAATAAAGCAGCTGCAGGGAGAAAATGAGAACTCGTGTTGACTGGGGAGGGGGTATTTTAATCAGAAACAGAAAGTAAAGATGAATATGAGAAGATGTGCATAGACATGGGTATGCTATTTTTTGTCTTTCCTTGGCCAAATTAAGGACATAAAATATCACAATAATGGCCAAGAAAATGAGATGAAAAAACTTGTACCGACTATGGAAGACTGCACTCCAGAACCATGAGTTCATAGACAAGAACCCATAGATATTCCACAGACCCGCATAATCATAGCATGGCCTCTTGTCTGGTTTCAAGGGCAACTTATAGTTCAGAAGTATGAAAAAGGAAAGCCAACCATGGAAATGCATTGCAAGGTTCAGAGCTGAAAAGGCCACAGAAACAGGCTCCTGAAATTATCCATATCAGGCACATGTTCAAAATGAGTACTAAAGACACTAATAAGGAAAACTCATTTAACATAAAGTAAACATTAAAAGGGCAACAGCTAACAAGGTAGCAAACCTGAAAGCCATACAGACGTAGAAAGGGCCATTTTCCATGATATTTTACAGGCCCTTGACCAACTTCTGCTCTTTCCTTTTCCCTGTCAAGCATACAATGGTAACGACAATCACTCTGGCAATCCCATTGTTTCCACCGCAAATAAAGAGGCTCTTGCATGTACCAAGGGCCATCAATGGAAGTACCATCTGAAGAGAATTTGCAATGTGAGAAGCATATTTCCCCAACACAACCAGTTTTTTCACATTGTCCAATACACGTCCTGAAATCCACAAATAACAAAAGTTTAACTGAGTAAGATGCAGTGGTTATAAATTTCTGGAGGTCAGCTTGCTCCTACTTTATTTTTATAGGAAAAAGATCATGTTGTACTTAAGTTTTCTAAATTATCATGTTCAGGAAGAAAATGAGAAACAACTGCAGAGTCCCGAGTAAAAATAATGGTTCAGAAATTGCGAATTGTGTTCACATCCACACAATTAAGTTACTAAACCAGCCACAAAACATTAGAAAGTAAAAACCTGAAGTTTCAAAATCTTTACTAATCCAAGAATCTTTGGTAATGATGTCTTTATAAGCAAAAAAGAAGAAACAAATTTAGGTATAAGCTAAAACATTGGGCTTGGAGAAGGTTGCTCCCACAGGAAGTCAGTACAATTAGACATAAAAACATATTCACTAGCTTATTACCTGTATAACGTAAAAATTACTTACTAAAGGCCCCTATTGTTCCTCACAAGACAAAGGGATTCTTTTTAACTGAAGCAAAATATATGAAGTTTACCTATATAATGGGTCTGAATCACCTGCACTGGCTTCATATACTCTAACAAGACAAGAGAATGCGACAAAGCCAATTATCCAGTGATAAATTGCCATCTGTTCAGATATTTATAACAATTAGCATAGTTTACCACAATCCAGAAAGGGATATAAAATTGGAGATGAACTATGATCTTTGTACCATCAACCATATTATGCACTTCTATTGTTTCTAAATTTAAATTAATATAACTCTACTGCTTAAAATTCAGATAGAAAAAACAGATGAATCATGATTGTACTACCTAGAACCAAAAGCATTATAAACAAGAAGATAAACTGCAGTTGAGTGTCAATAGCCCATATTTTCTTTTGATTATAAACAAAATACCTCACGTGTAAAAGGAGCACATCAATCTGAAGTTTCATGAATCTAGGACTTTAACAACAGTTCAAACCATGAAAAAATGCTACATTATACAGAGATACTTTCAATATAAGTGCTAGAAACTAGTTTGCATTTTAACAATGTCTAATGAATGAACATTAAAGGAAGTGAATGTAATAGATACAGCTGAATCCAGACCACAAGAAAAAGTGTAGGCAAGTCCAGGACACACTTACCAACACTCAAACTTTCTACAACAATTAAACTTTGACTATAGAACAACTAACTAACATTTCAGCAAATATTGCTCTTTTGGTGCATCCAACTATGAGGTAATAGGTACTTGCATACAATAACACATCATTATTACATGGATGCAGAGAAACCAACAAACAAAAAGTGTTTACATACACGGGAAGCTAGCACACATAGACATGTACTCTATATCTTATCCACTATATATGTTAGTTTTGTGTATAAACATAGAGGTCTCAATAATTGTGATTTTGCAAAAAGGAATGCACATAGAACTTTTCCAAAATCACCATATATCACATGCAAAACGATGATTGATTTGTTATACACAGCCACACTACAGAACAAATCTTCCTTAACTAAAGCTTTCTCTATATTTCTTAGAGTAGCTTACCTCCTGCAAAACCATAGGGTGTTTAAGATATTATAAGCATGCCATTAGGCAAGGATTGACTTATTATTGTAAATGATTTTATTGCATTTTCAAGGAGATATAATAAGTATGAGAGTTTGGTTGTTATTTTGAAAATCATTCTTAAATATTCCAAGTTCAAGACATTGCTAACACTTACCATGGTATGTTCATTGCATGTGCCTGATGATACAGAAGTTTTAATAACTCAATCAACGTGAAGTTAACTGTAAATTGCCCAGTCTCTTAGTTAACCATCAAAGCTCAAACAAATGAATATGATGATTATCTCTTATAAATCAACCACTCAAAGACATAGTGCTCTATTTGGGAAGGATGCGAAAAGGCCTTTAGTGACATAAGATAATTGTGGAGTAACAATATTATATCCTGTCCTAAGGTTTATGATGTCGATTCCCACAATTAACCTTATAATTTCAACTGATCTGATCTCCCCTCTTACTGGACTTGGAGGAAATTTTAATTAACCAAGAAGAGTAGACAAGGTTACAATTACTTAATTCTGATCTTATCGAAACCACTTTTTCATCTCTAAAAACATATGAAGCTACTTTCAATTTCAATCATCCCACGAGATGCACATGAATGTGGCAGTACCTAATCTCCTTGTTCTAAGCACAACTTATAATCACCATGCACCTAAAGTATACAAACCACACATAGCATTGGTATATTCTTAAAATGATGCAGCAGACAACTACTCCAGCTAATCAACAACGAATAACTATAAAAATAATTAATTATGATTTATGTATCCTTAATGAAACAGTTGTACTAGAGAATCGAGATTGCATTCAGATAACAAATTTGAAGAATAGCGGAAACAAAATTCAATTAAGACGTCAGAAATCTATAGAAGATCGCTATCGTGAAAATCCAGTAGTGGACATTGAAATTCTCGACAGATCGGGGAACAAAAACAATAAGAACGCACACTACATACCAGTACCACTTTTCTGATAATATTCCAAAGTTTTCTGAGTAAATTGGGGATACAAGAATAAAGATAGATATTCACATAATGTGGTGGTGTGTGTCGAAGAAGAAGAAGAAGAAGAAGAGATATAAATGGGTCGCTTCACTTTACCTTGTCAGCTGAGGACGACCCTGGAATTATGGCGACACTGGACACCTCATATGTAATCGAAAAGAGTACTAATTTTTCCCAGCTAAGAGAGAGCGAGACAGAGAGATAAAATCACGGGACCCTTCTTTTAAAAAGAATAGATAATTTTATGAATTATGGATCTGATGCTTTATACTACAACACATTAAGTGCATATTTATCATATTTATGTTTATGATGATTAGAAAAAAATAGATAAGTATGAAAATAAATTATACTTACGTATTAATCAATCATTTTTTTTTATGTATTATTCTTTTAGTTAAATGTAAAATATCACACGTGTTATTTTAATTGGTGGAAAACCTTTTATCATATTTTTATTGGCGGAAAATCCTAAATAATATGGATTAAAATGTGTAATATTTTGTTTCAAGATTTCCGTGGAGTTGAGGATTACAAGTATTTTTTGTTAATTTTATTCATATCTACAATACTTTAGTGTAGCACTGGGCCAATTATATTCTGAGAAAGCCCGTTAATGCTATACACAATAAATTATTAGATCCATTAGTTGAATTTTGATACATGAATATTTGGTTGGAATAAATTTCAACACCTACAATTTTATTAGACAATAAATACATTAATCGTTTGTTTATTTGAGACGATGGATACATCTATAGATCAATCGTTACTTAATAATATTCACAAGAGTATTTTTAAATATTATCAAATTATAAAGATAGATTAAATACACACTAGTAACAATTATCAAAAAAATACACACTAGTAATAAACTAGGGAAACACTCTACACTATAAGGGCATCTCCAATGGTGCTTCAGGGGCCGGGGTCGGGGCTGGGTGGAGAAATCATCTCCAGTGGGCGGGGCTCGGGGCAGGGTTGGGGCTCGGGGCAGCCCGTTCCCGCGGCCCGTTCCCGCGTGGGAAAGAAGAAGAAGACTCTTTAAGTCAGGGGACGCCACTGATTAGTTCCCTTTTTTTTTAATTTTTTTATTAAATTCCTACATATATTTATTAAATACTAGTAAATATAAAATAAATATACTAACAAATTTTATTAAATAATTCAATTCTACAAATTTAATTTAATTTAGGAGGAAAATTTAATTTTATTAAATTTTCCTCCTAAATTAAATTAAATTTGTAGAATTGAATTATTTAATAAAATTTGTTAGTATATTTATTTTATATTTACTAGTATTTAATAAATATATGTAGTCACCAATTTTTAATTGAATTATTTAATATAATAAATTTAATTTTTTTTAAATTAAAAGCATCTCCAATTGATTAGAATTGTAATTAAATATATTTATGGAAAAATCATTAATAATTAAATTCAACATTTTATTTTAATTTAGTTTATTGTAATTAAAATTTAATCATTTAATTATAATTTAATCAGTAAAATGTTATATATCCGTGTGTGTGCCGTTTATTTAATCCTCTTTCTTGTTTTCTTATTTGTTGTATTTCCTATTATGTGTCAATTTTAATTTTATGATTATTTACTCTCTTTAATTTTAATATTTAAATATTATTAATAATTTAATTGTATTATTAGAATAGTTATTAGTATTATTAATATTAATATTAAAATTAAAATTAAACTATAATTATAAGTGAGAGTCGGCAAGGATTCAAAATGGAATTAATTCAATTTTGGAACCCTGCCATTGAAGACGACCAGGCAGGGCACGGGGTGGGGGCAGGGGCAGCCCCGGGGCTCCGGAGCCCCGAGCACCCCCCACCATTCGAGATGGCCTAAAAACCGAACCAGGACCTCACCCCCATATCATAGAGTACAATTTATCACTAGAATACCTCAATGACAATACCTAAATCTATATCAATGCCATATATTAATTCAACTCAAATTTTAAGCTCAAAATTAAATTTTTTAATTCCAACTTTAACATAAAGAAAATTGATTCTAATATATTCACCACCTGCTTTAAAGTATTTGCTTGCCATGTCTCACAGGAAAACATCTACCTTAATGGTAATGTTTTATTATTAAAATGAACCATTTATTAAATTAAAAAAATCCGAGGTTATAATGTCCATAGTACTAATCAATAAGAATTAGAAAATTTAAAAGTACCACACCTTACATATATCTGTATCATCAGCCTTTGACTCGTTATATAAGAATGGTGTTAACGTGTTGGTTAATTGGTTCTGAAAACAATATTTATAAGAATCAATATTGTTTTCAGAACCAATTAACCAACACGTTAAAAATAGGGTAATTTTACTAATTAAACTTAGAAAATCAATAACTTGAATTTCGTAGGTATTTTACTCGTTATGAACTGAAACTGAGTTTTGTTGATGATGAGTACGATATATATATTCAAACTATAATTGTGCTTTTACCTCGTCAAAGTGGTAGCTAGTTTAATTTGAAGAAGCCAACAAATTAAAAGAATTCATCATGATACTAAAAGTCGTGACTTATGAGACTAATGATATTTTTGGTCAAAATTTTAGACCATTGACTTGATCCAGGAACTGGCCTTAGTTGAAGAACACTTTCATTTGCCAATTATTCTGCGTAGTAGAGATGTAATTTAAACTATATATATTTGGTGTTAGTATAAATTTATTAATTAATTATTAAGGAGAACTCTTTAAACTAAATATAAAAAAAAATATCCTACTATATTTCATCTATACTATTAAAATAGAGAAGCCCGTTTTTACTCACAAATTGGCGGTTATGACACCGTGCTACAACAAAAATATGTGTCTTTCCAAAATTACTCCTAATTCTGAATTTTGAACACGTAATCTCCACCCATTCCAATCATTAAAGTTTAATTTCGAAAAGTAACTTCCTCCATTTACTTCTATTTCTCAAGAATAGTTAGAAAATCACTTTGTCACTTCCCAATTTCTCATTTTTTTTTGTCTTCTTAATTTCTCTTCTTTCTTTATTCTTTGTCTTTACATATAATCATTCCTAGGTATTTCTTTAACCTATAACCGTTTTATTTCATGGTTGCAGACTTGCAGATGATTAGTGGAAAAGTATTATCGGACGAGAAGACAAGGAAATATATGTATATAATTTCAATTTATTTAATCTTCTACACTTGATCATTTCGTTGTACTTTTTCATTGTTGTGTTTGTTTTGACTTATTTGTTTCATATCAAGCTTTTTTTGGGAGGAGAATCAAATTCAAGTTTAGAAATTAATAATACTTTTTTTTTTCAAAATTTTAGTTATTATCTATTTTTTGAGTTACACACGCGAGTAACAGTGTCACGACTGCTAGTTGTAATAAAATGAAGCCTAACAAACGTGCATTATATTATTATTTACATTACTTTTTGCAACATTTTACTTGGGATCGGACCCATTGATCAATATTTCGCTTATTTAATTGGTATGTTTCATTCTGTTGTATATTAATTAAAATCTTCAAAAAAATTCCATAAAAGTTTGAAAAAATTATATATTAAAAAAATGTAGAATAAGAAATTATTCTATATTTTCATTTCTATTGATTCATAACTAATAGAAACCATTTTGTGTTTTCTGTGGAAAAACATAAAAAAAATTAATTGATATCATATATAAAAATTATTATATGAATACATTTTCTCACCACTTAATTACATTTTTTGTTTCTTTTTTGCATCTGAGTGACATCAAATATAACTATATAGTATTTTTCTTGGAAATTAATTAAAATACAACCAGAAAATTGTCATGCAAGAAATTAATTGAGCAAATTAACATGCAGGCAAAAATATATATAGGTTCTCAATTTCCACATGCTAAAATGTTAGAAAATTATTGTAATTGTAATAATTATTATATATAAAATCACAAAACAGAATATATAGATCATGAGTACTGGCATCACCACTAATAGATCGATCGATATTCAAGCTAGCAGACTTAGCATATATAGTAGAATACAGCTAGTATACACATCAAACTTCCCCAAGAAAAAAAAAAAGATAATATATATGTATATGTATATATAAGTGCATGCTTAAAGATAAAAGGGATTATTATTATTATTATTATAATTAGTAACAACAGCAAGAGAAGGCCCATTGTCCAGGATAGATTGGAAATCCTCCCAGTTGGCGTGCCTTAAAAACTCGTAATTAATATTGTCGACACCTGCAGAAATGGAGCTTGAAAAGGCTTGCTGAGATAATGAGCCTAGAAATTGTTGATGATTGTTTGCAATAATAGTTTGATCAGCATGGCCGAAAGTAATATAGCTTTGCGTGTTTATATGACGATGATCGGAGGAGTAGTCCATGCTGCTGCTGCTGCTGCTAGTACATGGTTTGTTTGAAGTAGTAGTGCAGCTGCTGGCGGCCATGGCCTGATCATGATGAAATGCTACTAGTGCTGCAGCTGCAGGTGCAGGTGGATTATTATAATTTATTAATGTGCTCTTGGCTGATGCAACCACTTCTCTTCTCATCATCAAATCTGCTGCTAATTGTTTACATTTCTTATAACATATGTTGCGCTTTATTATTCGGCACAAGGTCCAAACTTCCTGCAGTAAATCAAAATAATTAAATTAATCACACATATAAATATATTCTCTACTTAATTAATTCCTAGCTAGCTAGCTCCTTCAGTTGTGTAATGTTAATTCCAATTTAATTAAATATCAAAGCCATGCATCTGACATTAATACATTAATTATATTGAAGTAATTAATTTCGGAAAATATGATTTAGTTTTAGTATATTGATAGCCAGATCTCTTTATATTATACTTGAGTAATTAATTTGGGGATAACACAAATTTTATGAGATTTCCTACGCGTAATCCAATGCTCGCTCGATCATTAGAACAATATATATATATATATATATATGTTGAGTTACTAAATGGGTACGTATATATTTGAAAATTAAGTACTTGAAATATACTACATATATATATATGTAGTAATTAATCTCTTACAGCTTCTTGAGCAATGGTTTTAGTATCCATGACGATGTTCTTGGTGCTGCTTTTGTCACTGTGGGTGGCAGGGAGTCGGAACTCGTGCATCATCCAATCAGTCTTGGTGCCTTTTCCAGCGCTTCCACGATAATACACCAATGATTTCTTTAGGCCGATAATGCAGCCAGAAGAAGAAGAAGAGTATATAGGCTTGTCGATACCAGTTGCTTTCCAAAAACCCGAACATGTTACCCTATTGGGTCTTATGCTGTTCTTGTATTTTCTTCCTCTTTTGCAATAAAAGTACCACTCCTCCTTGTCACCTACTACACTACTGGATTCTGTATAAGATATATACAGTATTAATTAAAGCTCCCATCCATATACTTCATTAATATATAGATCGATCGAGATATTTAATTTGCATATATCAGTTTATATATATTCACTAAATATATATGTATCAAATGATAGATGGTTCAATTTTAGTTTCATGATCATTTTACCCGATCAGTTTTCTCATCATTTTACTAGCTCACTGAATTCCAAGAATCAAACATAGTCTTACATAATTGAGAAATTGATGATAATTAAGAAAAATAAGTAAAAATCGAAACGTAAATGCATACTAGCTAGCTAGGATACGTACTTGGGAGATCCCATGGATCGTACTTGTAGATGTCAGTCTGCTTAATCAGCTCAATTCGGATAGGTTTTTTATCTACTTTTCTTCGAAGATAAAACCCCACTAGCTCTTCGTCCGTTGGATGAAACCTAAACCCGGGAAGCGGAACATCATCCTCATCATGTTCCTTCTTATTTTCTAGTTCCATGATTATTAATCAATTGGTGTATATTAATTGATTTCCCAGATATATAACCAAACTTTTTAATTGATGATTTTTGTGTGTGTGTGTGAATATGGTTGAGGTACTTAAGACTTATAAGGTTCACGTTGAAACAGAAAGAACCTTCTTGCTTTGATTTATATACAAGAAGAAATTTGTAGCTAGGCTTAATCGAAGAGGTGGGGCATATACGTATTATTTTATTTGGTCAAGTCGTGAGGATTGACGGGGACCCCTACATGGTCCGGAGAATTTTGAACTTGAAGAAGTCTCTTCGGAATTAATCATATACTAAGTTATTATTATCACGATAATTAAACAAAATTAAGTCAAAATGAAACAACATAATTAAGGATGGGTACCAAGTCAGCAGATTGAGACGTGGCCTGTTTTCACCCCAGGATTTATTTGAAGAATTTTTCAAATCCTTAGAATTTCGATATATATATATATATATAGATAAAAGTTAAAAACGTTGTAGTTTTAATTTATTTTTGGGAAAAGCTGGACCCAACCATAAATTATTTTCAATTATGAATAAAGTTGAATCCATAATCTAGTCATGACAAAAGTTGAGGTCCCAAGACGTACAAAAAAGTCTTGAATTCAAATCTTACTAGAATGAGTATTTAATTTCTCGAATTTACTAATAGTCTTGATACTTGATTTATCTTTGTGCTTTGATAGCAATTGAATATATTTTAATAATTATGATATACTAATATATTCATTGTTTCACTAAAAAATTCAATTTCATTTTTGGATATCAATAAACGGTACTATGTTGGATATGAAATCTTGGAGGGAATTACCCTATAAATTTAGGAACTAAACATAATTTTGTCCAACTTGTTTACGTACGTTATCCTTGCAAGTAGAGCTGACAATGAGTCGGATTTTGGTCGGATCATGATCTTGCTCGGGTCTACATTTCTCGAGCCCAACGGATCTTGGTTTGATATCGAATTTTTTAAAATCTCCTATTTCAAAATGTATACCTGTTTTTTTCCCCTAAAACAAGTTTGTTATATAACTTTAAGGTTTTATTTAATTTAGCTCACATGTTCAAACCTTTTCAGCTATTATTCACGTTTTTAGATGGAAAATATGCATAAAAATAAAATTATGAATGTTTTATTAACTACCACCTTTTTATTCTAATAGTAAAATATTATTAATGTTACTTATTTTAATCAAATATTATGGATCTCTAACTGATCAGAGCGACCTAGATCCATATTCGCTCCACAAATTCTGAATTACGGATATTTATAATCGAATCTGTAGTCGGATTAAAATCCTAATAAATGAAGTCTCGAAATCCGCCCGATTGACAACCCTACTTGCAGGTGATGCACAAAATGATTTCTTTGCACCATAATATCTGTTTTTCTTTATTTTCTATTAAGTTTTGTTCTTAAAAGGTTCTTCTTCGACCATGTCTTTCAGGACTTCCAGAAACCGCACACCATATTGACCAGATAGAATAACTACTGCCTAGATAAGGTTCCATTTTAATGTATTTTTCTTCAAAGGTTTAAAGTTTAGGAGTACCATGTCCATGTTGAAAAACAATAGGAAATTGGTGTGAACCGGTAAAAAAGGACTACGAGATTTTGTAAGAAAATGTGTGGCCGATTCAATATTTCTTTGTTTTAAAACGTGAAAATTTAATTTTAGTTGAAATGTTTTATCGAACAATGATTAAACAAAGAAGTACGTGCGATTTTTAGCCAATCAAAAAATATTTTTTAAAATCCTATTTATCTCAAAGAAAATGACTGCTAAGTGTGCGACTTTGAGCAAAGAATGCATAAAACGCTGTTCAGTTAATTAAACCCATACAGTAATAATAATAAATAATAATAAAAAAGAACTGGACCTATTATAGCTTTAGTTTAACAAATAAATACATCATTTCATTTGATACTATATCTCATGTAGGGTTGTCAATGGGCGGATTTCAATCCAGATCCGTCCGAATTCGGTTCGATTTATTAGGATAATTGTCCTATTTGAGATTCGATGGGCCTGATCCGATTATAAAGATCCGTAATCCGAAACACATGGAGCGAATATGAATTTAGGACGATCCGATCCGTTAAGAATTCGTATCATAAAAAATAAAAAGAATGATATATATATATATATATATATATATAATATTTTATAAATGTAAGTACCATTAATAATATGTCACTGTAAATTTAGGAATATAGTAATTTATAACTCGTTTATAAATTTATTTGAACCAATATTTTCATCTAAAAATATAAATATTAGTAAAGGATGTTTGAACATGTGAGCTAAATTAAATTAAATTGTGAAGTTAATAAACTTGTTTTAGAAAAAAAATATTAATGTAATTTTTTAAATGAAAATTTATTGGATCCGAAAAAAATTCGATATTCGACTAAATCCGACCAAGATCCATTGGTTTCATAAAATCTAGATTCGAGCAATATCCAAATTCGACAGAATCCGATCCGATATAAATAGAGCCGAATTTGAACGAACTTGATCCGATCAGAATCCGACCGATTGACAGCCCTAATCTCATGCATGTGAAGACTTGTTAAACAGAGTTGTGAGTCAAATATCCGATACTTACTAGAAGTTAGAAGATCTTCCTATAGAAATGGAAATATGATGAAAATGTCAAAGTCCATAGTCAATGCACACGATACGTGAGGCGGGTCACATAAATTGACATGCTCTATTTTTCAATGTGAATTTTGTCCAAGAACCCTTTTGAAATTTTCTGCACATTAAATCTAACAAGTAAGCCCGCCCAATAATTCTTCCCAAAGATGCTTGCTTTTTCCTTCGTCAACGTCAAAGATATTTCAGAATAATAATGTTTTTCTTAAAAAAAAAAAAAAAAGAATTATAGTAGAATCTTATTCCAACAACAATAACAATTATAAATAAATATTATGATTATCACCATTACTATTAATAGTCGTGCTGGAATGTCGCTGTCATTATAATTAATCACTATAATCCAACGGATGGGAGTATAGTCTCTATATAGGGCTCATGTTCATGCATTAGCCGCAGTAGTTGATATTGAAGTGTGAATAGAAGCATTTAACGAGAATGAACCTCTGTCTAATCATAATTAATTATTACTGTGAAATGTAATTAATCAATCATCTTCTCATAACTAGATGTTTCAATCTCGGTTGATTGATGTTGGAATTTCTAGCATCTCCATGATGGAAATCATAAGATTATGACTTTTGGGTTTAACTATTCCATTCACATGAAATAGGAACTCTCAATTGATCTATAAAGTAAACATAGGATCGGAGAAAGGCGGTACCAAATAAACAACCATAGCTAATCCGTGTCTGGAAGTATTTCCTGTCCAACAGAGAGCCGGGCATCATGTTCGACAGTGTCGTACAATTTTAATAATATTCCAAAATATATCTTTCCCTGTTTCATAGAATTGGGGAAAAAAAGTTGTTAATTATGTACTAGTACAAAAAGTTGTTTTTTTGGCCGTGTAAAATAGCAACTGACCTTTAATCTTCTGTAAGATGCTAATGTAGATAATGGCTCATTGGATTTTTGCACATTCCCAGCTTTGGATGTCATATTGATCATCTGGCACCGATTGCACCCACCCATTGACTGCACAAGAAAGTGAACCTCGCTAAATCACAACTAACACGAATCCTTATAAATCAACTTTAAAGGGGGCAGACAGAAGAACTAACTGTAAAATTTGTGTTTCCAATCTTTAGATTTGTCCATCCATCTTCAGCATAGGGTTTACCACCGGAGAAAACCAAATTAGGGCGAAATCTAGATGGAGTAACTTCAATGAGCTTTTCATGGGAGCCATTTTGCAACTCTACTTTCAGAAAAAAAAAAAATTAACGATCAGGTCAGTGGAAATGAAGACACAAAAATTTATAATATGGCGTTTAAGTGCATAAAACGTACTCAATCTTAATCTGTTGTTGAGATCGGCAACACTTTCTTCGGAGATTAGCAAAAACTGAGCTTCGTTGACAAAATTCAATCGTGTCTCCACATCTCTGCACATCCTATTTAAGCATGTATTATTTTGGGAAGCAGAACTCCTTACAAGTGTGCAAGGTCGAGCAACAGCATTACTAAACCAGATGTCTATTTCATTACGGTAAAACTGGACTTCATATCTATTCAAGAATTTCAATTTCTTAGTCAGTAATTTTCTTGGGCAAAATTTATCAACTGAAAGCGAACCTAGAATTCAACAACATTCTTTTTAACATCAAAATCAGAACAATAGAAGTCAAGACTGCTTTATGACAGCTTAAACAGTGTGAGCAGAGTGGTTCGAACTTCAGACACGACACTAACATTAGGGCTTGTATACCTAACCATGCAAATGTAAAGATGAACAGAAAAGGTACAACTGGACAAAAGGAAATCAACAAACAACAATAGAAAGTTGTCAATTATGAAGGAAATATAGAACCTAATAATACAGGGAAGAAAAGATGTTAAATATTTACTTTATAGAAACATGGCGTGTGCAATATATAGATACTATAAACAGAACTTTCATGAAATAAACCTTTACCTTTGACGATATATATCCATGACTTCTCTCTCAGTAGAAGATTGATTAGATACGAGTTCAATCTCTAGTTTCTCTTTACAACGGGGTGACTCAACAAGAAGTATTCCCGATTTGAGATCGATCAATGTAGTAATAGAGCTCATTTCTGGAACCTAAAGTTTAAGACCATTCAAGTCAAATTACTAGGAAATAATCAACAACCAAAAAAAAAACCATGAACTTCACCTGATATAAATGATAATCTTAAAATCTGTTTGCTAATTTGAGCAACACCCAACTTTATTAGACTTATAGCCCATCCCAAATATTATGAAGAACTCCTTCATCAAATAATCTTCGCTCATTCCTAAATTGTACTATGAATTGCTCAGAATCAATGGATGTGTTATTTACTTGAAAATTCCAAAAACTTCTCTGTGCAGGATTTGTCGTATTAACTTTGAAATCTTTCCTTTACTTGAGAACAGTAGTAAACAACAAATAGCATGTAGGATGAACATGTGGTATGAAGAAAAATATGAACAAAGGGGGCCTAAGAAAAATTTGTATAACTGGAAGGTGCACATATTTTATACAACTGGACATCTACTATAAACTGCCTAGTCTTACTGAATATATTTGGTTAGACTTACGGTTCTTGTTCAGGTCTTGCATTTTCCATGCATATAGTCTTATACCCTTCAGTTGACTATCTTTTTTGTTCCTCAACAAAAATATAAAGATGCTAACACTAATAGTTAAGTCAGGATGCATAATGATCAAGGAATCACCAAAAAATGCTTTATGAATTCACCTTCTTTTGAGTCAATATTTCACCACTCAAGCTCTTCAGAAGCCATTCTCTATCGTGTAATAGTCCTGAAAATTGTAATGAAATAATACTGCAATCAGAATTTCATAAAACAAAATGTATAATCAGCATACTGTTTTTCCTAACATGCAGTTAATTTCTATCGCCTTTCATAAGTTTCCTACACAAATATTTTTAAAATATCATAAAAACCAACGCATATGAAAAAAGTATGGAAAAAGTTCTTCAGTATAAAATCAAAGGATCAGAACCCATCATACATACAAAAGGCAAATATTCTGCGTCAGACTGCAAAGATTCATCTATACAGCAAACTCAAGCAAACAGCTATAGTTATCATTATCATAAGTCAGTATATATTCTTAACATCAATAGAGAAATACAGATATAGATGTGAAACTAGAACCCTTAAAGGCAAGCATTTTGTTTGTTCAGTCAACTTCAATATTATACAATTTTTTCCAGATGAAATAATACCAGTACTGCTTAAAGGCCAGCTCTCCACGCTGAAACCTGAACATGATTTTATCGGATAAATATTAATACATCTGAGCAAGTATCTCGCGGGAAGGCGAGATCTTTCAACCCCTGCAATTAGAGAAGGAGCAGATACAAAAAGTTAGTCCAAAACATAAATTAAAGTGACATCAGATCACCTATAGATGGTAAAGACCTTTTTCAACTCAAAATTTCTGACTTAAGATTCCATGAAAAAATTCAACCTTGAGTGACAGGATCAAAAGGTCCTGCTCCAATTAAATCCAAATTTGTAGGTAGAGAAGGCAACGATACAAATGAAGTCTCAACGAACTTCAGAAACTTCTGCACACCAAAATAAGAAAAAAATAATATTGAGATTATAACCAATTTACGGTTTAGCGTTCTAATCATAGAAAATTTATTATGTGGGCTACAACCCAAACAAATATGATGACAATGAATACATCCCCACAAAAGAAAGTTTGTAGGATTTCTTCAATTAAAAAAAGGTTCAGTTAAACCCATTTCATGAATCACTTGCATTTTTTTTAAGATAATAAGAAAATCGATAATTAAATTCCTTTTGCATTCTTGCATCAGGAAAAGAATTGAACTCCTCTGACGGTAAAAATATACCCTGGCATCTTCAAATACTGACATGTAACCAAATGACACTCTAACTGCTCCAGTTGGTTTTCCATGCACTATATCTCGATCGTCCCAGCAAACATGCCCTTCCTAAATTACGAAAATGACCAACATACTTTAGACCTGTATTGCATAATGTATATGTTATTGCAATCAAGTTAAGAAAGCAAATGTACCTCAATATTTAAAAGGATATCTGAATGAGACAAACCGAGATGTTTTGCACATGCACCAGGATTACAGAAGCATCCTGTCTAAGCATATGAGGGAAGGAAAGAGGAAAAAACCACACATCAGCAATCTCCGAAAACCTTCTATGCTGTGGAAGTTACAATATGGGAACATATCTTGTTAACCATAATGAAAATAACACATGAAATCCTATTTCCTTTAAGTATAATGAACTTTATAGGTCTCAATTAACATGCTTATTGCATGATGAAAACAAAGCCATATTGCATAATCTCAATCTAGAACTCAACTTTATTAATCCAAGGAAAAGAGGAAAATAATCTAATTCTTACCCGTAATTGAATGTTGGATAAAGATGCCAATTTTTCCACCTCACGATACCCAAACCACGATCCATCGGGCCTCTTCAAGTTGAAAGACACTATTGGACCCATCCCATCGGACATTCTCTGAGGAAAAAACATATAATAGAGTAAATAAAACTAACAAATATATGCCATACCACAATATACCAGAAACAAATGAATTATAATTTTAAATACTGATATCCTGAAAGTGAAGATGTTAAAATTTGTCAGGCGGCTGATTTCTCCTTAGATTTCCATAAGGTGACGAAATTATTGAGAAGGAATTACATGCCATGCAATTGCAACCTATCTCTACTGTTTACAATTCCAAGTCTTCACATCTGTTATGCCTCAGTTAAATGAAGAAAAGGACAAAAAATTATGACAGATTGGTTGGCCTGAAACAACATGTCCCCTATTTAAGAAAAGCAATACTGACCTTTGGATTATTTGGGCCATATAGAATCGAAACACAATTTCCATTTGCATGCCTCAGATTCAAGAGTACATCCCTAACATAGTTAGCAAGCGACATTGCATGCCTTCAAAAATGAAAGCCTCACTTAGAACATAGCTAATACATTTAGCTATAATCCTCATTATAAAAAAATAAAGATGTAATTGAAGGTGAAAAAGTGGACCAAAAACATAAAGGGTGTTTTATCACGTCTTCATTCCTTTATTATCCAACATCTCAGTTTTGGAAATATTTAATGCAACTAATATGTGCACAAATCTGCAAGCTCCAAATGTGTGCTTTTTAGAACTTTCAGATAGGCTTTCAAGAAGTAATTATTCAGATGTCACTATTATAAAAGCCAGACTATCTAACATAAAAAATAACGAAAATCATAGAAACAAAAAGTTGTTTAACCCATACTTTCCCATTAGACATCTTTAGGTTGCATTTACTCTGACAGTATTATCTAATACATCTCATCAAATAAATGATAAAAATCTAACACTGACACCAATGTCTCTAATTAGCAGAGCAGTGTTACTAGTGAGTTATTAGGATAAGGTGTAGTTCTATGGCACCTGGAAATTGCAGTCATGGTTAACGTATTTAGGATTTTGAAACCATGGTGTAGGGATGCAATGCTTATAAAAGATATTGTGCCGTCCTCCAAATATTCCTCAATACCATCTCTTCTTTTGTAAAAGTCAATATCTGCAATTGATGCCGCCACTGTGCCTGTACAATAAAAAAGTTAAAGGAGAAATAGTAAAAACCAGACAATCCGTATTAAGGAGACCAGGAACGAACCTCCACTAAAATAGGTCTTCTTCAACATCCTAGCAGGTTCTGTTTTGGGGTGGGGGGTGGGGGGGGGGGTGGGTATGGGCTGTTAGTTAGTCGATGAAAAATCCCAAAGATATTCGTGAATACCTCATAAAATGACAAATAACACAGTCAGAAATCTACCATTTTGGACAATAAGAGCTCCAATTCCAGTTGGGTAACCAAATAGCTGCAGAAAACAGTTATACACGGTAACTTATAGTTGCTTAAGACTAGATTATGAACACTACAAAGATATACCTTATAAAATGAGACGACAACAAAGTCTGCTTTGTATTTTGACAAATCAGGGGGGGATGTCGTACTTCCTTTTGCAGCATCAATCAGAACCATCCAACGACCACTGTTTTTAGATATCAAGACAGAACATATTCAGATAATCTAATCTTCAAGTCATCATATTATTGTCATTAGTAATGAAGAGCAATACATGCACGAATTATTCAAGCTAGATGATTTTCATTACTAAAAGAAAATCTAATGCTCTAACTGACTCAAAATGCTTGTAAGTTAGTAATAGTTTGGTCATAACTTTGTTTACCTGTGAGATGGAGAAGTTCCTGGTGGCATTGAACATAATTCTTCCTTGATAACATTTACAAGGTCGAGGTTAAATTTCATACCAGAAAAGTTGCATTCCGAGGGAAAAGCAAATAAATTGTATGTATCACCTGTAATTCGCAACAACTTTGAACATGAGATGATATGAATCTTTCAAGAAAGGTATATGCTAATGGAGTGATTTTCACTTCAAACAAATGAGGAGCTACATACATAGTTTCGCTCCTGTTTGAGTATTTGACACAGACACAGGGTGGGAGTCGAAAAACAAAATTCTATACATTTAGAAGACAACTTGTGTAACTGAAGTGAGAAGAAATGAAATTTAGCACAAACTAGTTCTTCAGGCGTTTCTGGAAGAATATAAGGAAGAGAACTTAACTGTTTTGCTCCTTTTTCCTGCATTCAGCTTCACTTCTCCTTTGTACAGAGTGCGGTTTAATCTCAATGGTAGATTTTTCAGAATCAAGATCAGAAATTTCTTCCACATCCACTGCAACTGCTGCAGCTCCTTCACGGAGAGCATACCTAAAATATATTAAGTCTATGACAATAACTCAAAACATATAGAACTGATCACAGCTATTAGAAATAATTCAACGAGAAGGATACTCTCTGATTCCAAGAACACTGTTGTGATTCTCCACAGTGTACATAAAAGTACTCTGACTGCTCCATGGAAACGTCTCACCAACAAGCTTCAAAGCTGCTGTTGCCCCAGAGGTAAATATGCATCTATACTCTCCAGGAGAAGCATTAAAGAAGTTAAGGACCTGCACCAAATTTATTAACAAATTAATGCATTTCTTTCTTTCTTTCTAGAAACCACATCAATAAAAAGAGCAGGGTTGCAATAAAACAACAAAACAAAGGGATAGCTAATAGTAATGACTTACTTGTCGACGAGCTTCACCAACAACATCGGCTGTGCTCAAGCTACAGTTACTCTGACTATCTATATAATTTTGAAATTAAGAAATTCCATTGCAATAGAATAATCAAACTCATTAACACTTTGCTTGAAAAAATAAGAATATAATGAAGAAAGTTAGGATACGTGGATTCCCATATAGATTGGATTTAAAATCTTTGAAAACATCTTCTATTTGTGATTCAGAGTACAAAGTAGCTCCAGCATGGTCCAAGTATACTGTGTCTGCACAGTCCACAACACAACATCCCAATCACGAACCAAAATAACAGAAATGATCACCTTCTAGAAAATAGGTAATATGATTTTCTTCAAAGTATAGAAAATATTTTTCTTGGTCATAAATCATAATCAAGAATCATTTACGTTATTCTTTTACATGAATAATACAACATAACAAACCCTTTCAGTATCTTGGCAGAAGTTATTTTACACACAAGAATTTTAAAGAAAACAGCTTTTGAATTTGATTTATCTTAGTGATTAAAATCGTAAGGAGGAACAAGAAGAAAACGATCCAAACCGTTCAATCTTTTGAATTCAGTTGCTCTGATTTCATCTATATTGCTTGGGGCATTTGGATACCCGTAATCTTGGCCGAATTTCCTGAAAAATCCTTCTTTCTCGGTGACGGGCGACATTCTACAACTCCAATTCTCACTATCTTTTTAGACGGAGAACTAAGAAGAGATTCATAAGAAATATGAACAAGAATATTTTTACTTATGATTAAGACAAATTTGTTACTAATAATAGAAAGATTAATTATATTACTGATAATATCATAATAGGTTTTAAAATTCTAAACAACTTCTACATTGTAGTAGACTACTCTATAAGGCGGCTACTCCGGTTTCTTTAAATGGGCTATGATAAGATAATGGGCTAACTTTATTAATGGGCTAACTTTATTAATGGCTTCAAAATAAGGAAATCGATCATGATCACATAACGGTAAAAAAAACAAATTAATTAAAATTGTGTAGTAAATTGTAAGTTCAAACCTACCCGGGCAGACCAGGAAAGAAAACAAGTTTCTTATTCCTAATATTCTAAAAGTTTACTTTTAAGTTTATTTAGCGTAGATTTATAAAATTGAATAGGCGAAACTTTATGTTATTTACATGGATCAAAGTTTAGTTTCGGTGTATGTTTTGGTCAACTAAATAATAGAAACTTTCCGGAGACGTTCTCGTTTCGGTTAATTAGAAAATGAAAATGTTTCGAAGTTTTTGAATTTTGACGGAAAAGATGAAAATTTTGATCAATTTTTATTTATATTAATAATTTTTGTTTCCAAAATTAGGGACCTTTAAGGGTTATTTCCTAAATTATAAAGTTGATAAAAAAAAATATAATTTATATTTGGAAAATATGATTTTATATGAGAACTTTAAGGAAAATTCTAAGGTGCCGCTGCGTTAGGTGCCGCTGCGTTAGGTGCCGCTAATTATAACCAATAGAAATAAGACATGTTATTAATTAGTTATTTGTTAAATAAGTTATCAACCATAATATTACCACAATAAGTGGTACTATACCACAATAAGTGATACTATACAATATATTTAGCCACATCATATAGTAAATTATTTCCTAATAAATTACTATGACAAAAAAAAATGAATGTAACAATAATATTTTATAATAAATAGTATATAATATTTGTGTTGAAAAATTAATATTAAATTTTGAAAAATTGAATAATACCACCTAATGTGGAATAAATACTACATGATGTGGGGTCATCTAAATATATGAGATTATGTAATGAGAGCATGTACTGCCACACGTCAGTTATACCATAGAATATGATACACGTTGCGTGGTAATATCACCTAATGTGGAATAAATACTACATGATGTGAGGTCACATTAATACAATGTAAATGTGGGCCCGTACTGTCACATGTGATTTATACTATAGAATGTGATACACATTGCGTGGTAATGCTGCCTATTGTGGAATAAATACTACATAATGTGGGGTCATATTTAATACTATGTATTGTGAGTCATTACTGTCACGTGTGAGTTATATCATAGAATGTGATACATACACATTGCGTAGTAATACCACTTAATGTGAAATAAATACTACATGATGTGGGGTCATACTAAATATATGGGGTTAATACTATGTAATGTGAGTCAGTACTGTCACATGTGAGTTATAACATATAATGTGATACACATTGTGTGGTAATACCACCTAATATGGAATAAATACTACATGATGTGGGGTCACATTAATACTATCTAATGTGAGTCATTAATGTCATGTGTGAGTTATACCATAGAATGTGATACATACACATTGCGTAGTAATACCACCTAATGTGGAATAGATATTACATGATGTGGGTCATACTAAATATATGCGGCACCTAACGTAACGGCACCCTAGAATCCCCCTTTAATACATAATATACAGATGTTAGAAATCCAAATTTCCTGTTAGATAATATAAAGAATCCCTATTTAAAGATTTTACCATCTTCTTGAGATATTACCATATTTACAATTACTCCACCAGTTGACAATACCAATTTAATGATAGAAAAGCAATAATATTAATAGCCATATTTGAAGATATTGCCATATTTACAGGAAATTATTTCTCAAATATCCTTCCTGTGTTTGTGTGGCAATGCTATGAAAGGCTATATAGTGAAGCAACCGGTCACGTGAATTTGAAATCTGGGTCTTCATAACAATTCAGGATTTGAGGGGGACCAGACCAATCAACACTAATGCATATATATATAATGGGAGCCCAAACACAAGTCAGCATCACCTTCATGATTTTGGTTCACCACTCGAAATTTTTTATCTTTTTTTTTAGGATCAGATGGGTATTTCATTAAACAACCAAATCAAATTTTACAATAGCAGCAATATAACTTGTAATGCTTCAAGACCGAATATTATCCTTCCTCAAATCCAAATTCTTTTGATCCAAATGAAGCATTAGTTCATGACAACATGTTGTTGTCACATGCTAAATTTGATAAAACATAATAAAGTATTGCGCGCATCCTCTTTTTTAGGTACATCAAACTTCAAATACAAGTAAGCACCGTGGAGGGAAGGAGCGACAGCTGGTGGCAAGATAGCATAAATGCAGACATGAGAGGCATATCATAAACTTTTACTCTTCATCTCTTCTCTCGTTGCATTTCCTTTCAAATGTTCGTAGAGTTTGCACTCAATTAAGTTCAGTATCATTTATAATTCTTGTATGATACTTAGGAGTTGTATGCGTATTCAAACGTCATATTTCATTTTAAATTACACCGTTGAATCAATAAACCTTATTTTCTCGATCTAGACATCATCAGATGCATTCAACTATTCTCTTATGTACGCGATCCACCAGCTGAGTACGTAATTGGTAGTTCACTTAAACTTAATAGAACTTAATAGAGTATACATAATAGATAATATATTGAGCTCATATCCATCACTTTTCTTGATAATCTTCCAAAACGCTTAAGTAATATTTCTCTTGCTAGGTGAAGAATCAATAAATTAAGTATGGAAACAATAAATTTATCTTTTTAAGTAATACCCATGCAAATGGCATTAAATTTGTATGTCAAATCACCAACGACTCTATGTAATTTATTTTCTTCCCAACGGCTATAATTTCAAAATTCTTGCAACGGTAAAAAAAAATGTCAACAATAAAAGGGCCAGAAAAATACACAAATTCAAAAATCAGAAGCAAAATAAAAAAATCAAATAAATGTACATTTCTTCTCTGCCAACATCTCCTTCGAATTCTCTTCGTCGACAGGGGAATTTTTTTCAAGATCTCTTCAATTTCTTATCTGGATAACCTAACGCAACGTACAAATGTTTAACATTTTAAAATTTAATTTTCATTACCTTTAATTGCATCTTTAAGAATGCTTTTCCTTGATGCATCATTTTTTTTTACAGTGAAGGCCCCTCGTCTAGAGAGGTGAGATACTCATTACTCTTCTTGGTTTGTTCGTTAACTAACCAGTTATACGTATAAAGAAGTCTTAGCATTAGATATTCACCAAAAACTTTGTTACAGAACCAAAAGTCCAGAGATTTGGTACCGTTTAATTAAATTGGATATATATCGTGTGATCTGGTGATTCTTGGAGATGCGTGGAGAAGCACACATTTCTGTAGGAAGGAATTGACATTGCAGTAAATCTCAAAATTTTACCAAACTAACATTTTAACACTTCTCATAATCCTCGTATTGACTTTTAGGAACATTTGAAGCCACAAAATCACTTTTTTGGTTATGTGCTAGCCCTATCCGAGAACGACCAAGGGGAAAATAGTTTCAGTTCGGTGTTTCTTTTACCTCGAGGAATTGGAAGTTGATTGGTATCCTGGTTTGGAGCCATATAGGAGAGAAGTTTTACTCATAGAACATAATAAAGAGGTTTGTGCAAAGTTCATCGATGGTCTCACTATAGTTCTAACTCCGAATCCTTTTGAGAAAGGATTTAAAGTACCTCCACAAGCTTGGCATCTCTTTTTTTTTTTTTTTGTTGCTTTAGACAATATGAACAAAAAGAAGTCAAGCCATTTTGTTTGACTGAGATACATGGCTTCTCTACGCCGTCTATGGTCTCTCTTATATGCCATTTGTTGTCGGTTAACAATCAAAATAAATCAAGTGAAAAAGGGGAAGAAAAAAGTTCTAATCTTGAAAAAGAAGCAAAGAGAGTTACAATTGGCCATGTAAATGAGGCCTTTGACAGTGGATCAAAACTTTAGCTTTGTACAATCAGGTACCTAAATAGAAAACCACTAACCAATTAATAAAGATTAAATTGAAGAGCAAGGGACCAATTGTTGCTAATAAGTTTCACGTGCCTAAGCCCTTGTGTAAAGTACTATCCAATGTAGAGCTCTCGTGTAATGTAGCCAGTATAACTCTCGTGTAATGTAGCCAGTAAGAACCTTGAGCAACTTAGTATTTATACTGACTACATTGGATAGTACTTTACACGGGGGCTTAGGCACGTGAAACTTATTAACAAAAATTGGTCCCTTGCTCTTCATTTTAATCTTTATTTGTTGGTTAGTGGTTTTCTGTTTAGGTAACTGATTGTACAAAGCTAAACTACAACACGAGAGTATATATATGTGTATATATATATATATGTATATATATATATGTATATATATATTTATCTTCCCCATTAACCGAAATGAAATCCAAAATTGAATCAGATCAATCAAGAATCATCTACATCGATCACTCTGTTTTGTGCATGGGGCCAGATCATCTAGCTAGATTGATATGGTTCATATATATATATATGTGTGGCAATGGTTTGCTTCTCCAAATCTCGGTTAATTGAGGATCATAAAATCTTTCCTTTTTTTCTTTTTTTCTTTTTTTCTTTTTTGGGTATGATCGTGATCATGATCATGATCATGATCATGTGATTGAGTGTGTACTGGATTCGGCCGAATCAATTTAACAAACAGTTGAAAAGAAGTACCTGCGCGCAGTTTAATTAATTGATCCCCCACAGCCACTAATCGATTTAACCATCCCCTTACTTCAAGGACAATTTTACTTATTCCCACTTCCAATCGATCCTTATGGTGTGATCGATTTCTGTAATGATTATACTGTTCAATGAAAATGACTTCACTCTTTCTCCATTGAGATCATTTTTGCAGCTTTTCAAAACCCAGCCCATGTGAAATTTTTTTTTTTTAATAATTTAACATGGCTTTATTAATAATTCTGTAAATGTTTCTTAATTTACTTGTAAGAATGCAATTGCTTGTTACACCCATGAATTAATCTTGTTTAATTTCTACATACATTAATTACAACTTGGGGCGGAACCTCTTTTTACATATATAGTCTATTTCTCTCTCCTCCAAATTTCCAAGTTAACACTTCAAAAGCAAGTTAAAAGATGAATAATTGTTTTCATTTTTGCTGGTACGGTTTTGAGCTCTTAGAAAGTATCAGTTCAATCCTACATTCCCTGTTAATTAAAGGCTCTATATTTTTAGTTATTCCCTTGTTTCATATCACCTTTCCTTTATACTTCACTTAGTCTTTTTCATTAGTCCTTTTTAGCTTTAATTAATTGTACAATTTTCCAACACTACATTTAAAACATACATAAAAGAAATTGTGATTAAAAAGTCCTATATAAACTGGATATTAAGACGACTAAGGTTCTTATAAATATGATTTTCATACCCAACCTCTTTAATTAGCTTTTGGATTGAGCCCAATTCATTTAGGTGGACTTCGTCAGTATATATACGTACATGTGTTGTAACCGTACCATAAAGTTCAATGAAGAAAAATGTATTTAGAACCATGAATGAATTAATAACAAAATGATCATTGTTAATTGCTCCATTAATGCAAACTAAATTATCTCATGGCTCCACTGCAAGCTAAATAAACATTAATTAGTACAAAAAAGGCCTGCATTTTTTAACTACATTCCTTCTGCAATGTTGTGTCCGATATATATATATATATATATATTATTTATATGGTAAATGCACAAGATTATCCATGGCTGCCTGCAACGCCTCATCCTCATCGTATAAAATCTGCCAAAACACGAACAATTAATCATAGAGCTCATTATTAATTACTCATATATATACATAAGAAAATATAATTAGTCAAATCTAAATGGATGTTTGTGTGTGTGTGTGTGTGGGGGGGGGGGGGGGGGGGGGTGATTGATGATATTTAATTTTATTTAATTATACTATTTGATTACCTGGAAGGAATCAATATGTTGGTAAAATGAATTGTTATAATTATGTTGATAATTAGAATATTGATGATCTTCCAATGTCTTGGACGCTTGATCAATATGATCTTCATGAGAGGGCTCAATAATATTATTAATGTTGTTCTTGGCGAATCTTCCTCGAATCCGGACACGCTTCTCCGCTAGGGTTTTACGACAGGCATACTGCGCACAATAATTCATGAAAATTAAATTAAATACTCCCATATATATAGCTAGTATTATAGATATATTTTCCTTTAGAAAATAGAAAGAGTGTACATATATATAAATATATATACCTTTATGGTTTTGTTAAAATTCCTTTGGTTTCTTTTCTTTAGGTATCTCAGAATTCTTTCCTTCCTTTCTTCAACAGAGTACCGTCCAACCTTCAATTCGTTATAATGATCTTCAATGTTTGCTTCTAATTCATGTTTACCTTCTATTCCCAGCTGGAAATCAAATAAATATATTAATGAAAAAATATATATATATATATATATATATGTAACATAGGAGGGTAAATTGTCACATTTATCATAATAAATATATAGGAGTAAAGTGTTTTTTTTTTTCAAATCACAAGGAGGAGCGAGGTGATGAATATTAATTATTGCCATTAACTCGTTAATTAAAGAAAGAAATGTTGGAAAAATGAATACCAAATTGTAGTCATGATGAGCGATGGGAAAAGCTGAGGAAATGTTTGGAATAATTGGCATTAATAATCCAGCACCAGCAGCAGCACCAGCACTACTACTACTACTACCTGCAGCCTCAAACAGCAGCTGATGATCATTGTGCAGGTTACAAAAACCCATGGCCATGTCGTCAGTAATGCAGTACCCATCTGAAACACCAAATCGATGATCAATTTCTTCACCGTATGTGTATGGAGCCTCATCAACTGGGAGACCCAAAATATCACTGCAGGATAAATAATAATTACTAAATTTTAATTGGTAAGGGATTAATGATGCAGCATCCATTCTCATTAATTATATATAAATATTTTTTTACGGTCTTTAATTTTTGGCTGCAGGTATCTATGTTGTGAAGCCAGTGTTTGGTGCATGTTTATATAGGAATAGAATTAAACAAGTTGCATTCGTTGGCCCTTTTGTCTGCTAGCTCATCTGTCTCTTGTTTATTAATTAATTAATTAAGGTAATTGTTATAGTAATACTAATTATGCATCACATATAGTATATATGTTTTTGTCAATTTAATTTTTTGTGTGTAAATATATATATATATATATATATGGAAATGTATATGTGCAATTGTGATATGTCATTGTCTGTTGGTCTATATTTGCTTTCTAATAGAAACTCGATCACAGTTAATTGACCAAAACATTAAGAACATGCATGATTAATTTGCATAATTAACCTGCCTTACTGTTTTCAATTTACACTTTTGATTGGTCGTCAATTACTTTTAATCACCACCCGGCCCCTTTTGTTTATGAAAATACATGCATATCGCTAGCCCTTCAAATATTAATTAGATCATTTTCGTGTCACACTTTCTTGTGGTATATATATCTATTAATAAGTTTACAAATTCAAAATTTGTATGACCCCACACATTTACTTGGATTATGAATTTAACATGTGACATTAAAATAAGACATGAATGTGTAAGGATGTGGCCGGGGAATGGAGTGCGGGCTGTAGTTGAGGTTTTTCTATTTAATTATATTTCTAATTTTAATTTATATTTATATTTATAAAACAGTTTACTTTTTATTTTGGAAGGTGAATTTGGACTTTATCTGATAGGTAATCGATGGTGTGGCCATTTTTTTTTTTCATTTTAAAATTGAGTACTCTTCTTATATACAGGTCAACGCACATCTACATCAACTAGAGTAGGGATGTTCATTCGGTGAAAACCGAACCGCAATTTCAGTTTTTAATTTTTAAAATTGAAAATCGAAAATTGAAAACTGAACCGAATATCTTAATTCGATTTTCGATTTTAACCGAAAATTTCAATTTGGATAGGTTTGGTTTCGGTTTAATCGAAATTTTATATTATGTATAATTTATTAAAAATTATATAATCAAATATTGTATCATTTATTACAAAAAACATCAAATTAATAATAACCTTAACACTAAACATTATTAAACACTAGTTGTCGTTGCACGCGGTAGTCGCGTGCATAGAATTCTTTGAATTATAATTTATCATGACATATTAATTTTTTTCTTGTATATCATATTAAATTCGAATATGCATAAAATATATGCAAAGATTCAACTAAGAAAAGTTCATTGCACATTTTGACTTTAAACGAAGACATGCAAAAAAAGGCAAAAAGATAATTAAAATTAACCCACACTTGTTACTTCTCTTTTCTTGTCCGGATATTATGTCACATTCCATAGTATCAATCCATCAAAATATTAAGTTCCAATCATCGTCCATGCAACCATGAAATAAGGAACCATTGTAGTTCAAGTTGAAGAAATTAATATTAAGAAATCAATAAACATCAAAAGATAAATAGTGGAAAAGGTAGTCATTTTTTATTGGGTAGTTTTTTCTTGGGATTAATGCATTTTTGGTGCCACAACTATAGCTCATTGGCGTTTCTACCCCGAAACTTTTCGGGCTGGCACATTTGGTGCCACAACTTTAATATCAGTGGCAATTTTGGTGCCAATTGAGGCCCAATTTCAAAATTGGCCCGAAATTCCCCCATATGCGGGCCATGTGACACGAAAAATGGGGATTTTGACCATTCAACGTCTTTTTCATTAAAAAAAATACCAAAATTCAAAATCCTAACTTCTCCTACAAAATTCACCAAACATTCCCTTAATTAAATTGTTACCCACTTTCTTATTCTTCCCCAAATAAAAACATCCAAGTAGCCTAATTCTTGGTGGATGGAATTTTTTTTTTCATGAAAAAGGTGTTGAATGGTCAAAATCCCCAATTTTCATGTCACATGGCCCGTACATGGGGGAATTTCGGGCCAATTTCAAAATTGGGCCTCAATTGGCACCAAAATTGCCATTGATGTTGAAGTTGTGGCACCAAATGTGCCAGCCCGAAAAGTTATGGGGTAAAAATGCCAGTGGGCTATAGTTGTGGCACCAAAAATGCAATAATCCCGTTTTTTCTTTATCCTGTAGTTTTTGTGTTTGTAGTTTTAAATTTTGAAAAAGGATAATTTTGGAAAATGATAATTTTTTTGTGTAGCATGGTGTCATAACTGCCACTTTGTGAGTAGAAACATGCTTCTCTTTTTTAATAGTATAGATTACATAGAACTAATTAAATAGTTAAGTGGTTAACATTTAACAATCCTCAAAAGATATAAATTAAACAACTAAAATCCATATCATAGACATAAAATTAAAGGATTTTACAATCCAACTCCAAAAACTAACATTTAAGAATCCTCAAATGACATAAATTAAACAACTAAAATTCATATTCATAGACATAAAATTAAAGGATTTAAAGGCCATAAAACTGGACAAAAAATGCTAAATATTTTATTATTTGAAGCAAATAATTCGGTTTTTGGTTCGGTTAACCGGACAAAAATAACCGAACCGAACTGAAAATCGAATTAGCTAAAATCTCAAAATCGAAAATCGAATCGAATAGCTTTAGTTCGGTTCAGTTTGATTCGATCGATTAACCGAACCGTGAGCAACTCTAAAATAGAGTCGTCGTTTTATCTATTATTTATTACCTATTCTTATTTTTGGACTAGTACGTATTTGGTTATTTCATATTGTTACCAAAACATTTATAATAAGCTAGTCAAATATTAGATATAATAATTTTGTACCGTAACAAAGTTAAGAATGTTCATTAGAGTATTCTAAGTTACGAATTTGTATCCTCCCTAGTCCCTACCCAGCAGGTAATTTTAGTTGGCATCTGAACATACAACATGAAAATGTGTAACACATAATTTTTTAAATGTTTAGAAAGTTTAACAATACATTCTCTAGCTAGTCTAATGAAACCTTTATGAATTCATTTATGTCAAAAAGTTGTGGCCGCAATACTGTTTTTCTTGAATGGACTCTTTTCGGTAATGGACTCTTGTCTTTTCAATGGGTTTTATTCCACCACTTATTCCTTTTCTGGCTCAACAAAGCTTGGACTAGAATTTAATTTAATTTAATTTGCCTAGTGCCTAGTACCTAGTGCCTAGTACCTAGTGCCTAGTACCTAGTGCCTAGTACCTAGTACCTAGTACCTATATTTCATTTCGTTGAGAAACCAATAAATAAATACTTCATATCGTTAATGTAATTTACTCTCAATTTGCAATAATCATTACCCGAAAAATAGTCTAATTTTATTGTCAAAATTAAAAACGTCTTCTCTTCATAAGAAATATTTCTCAATTTCGAACAAATCACATTCAATTTCGAACATATCATATTCAAATTATTTGGGATCTCAGCCTCCGAACCCAAAAATCAATTTGCCTGATGAATTGATCCAAAGACTATAATTCAAATAAAAAATTATATTCTATAAATAAAAATAGAAATACTTGCATAAAACCACACAAGATATTCCAATTCATACATAATTCTTTCACTTTTCAGAAAAACAAACAAAAGAAAAAAAAGGTACAAAAATGAAATTAATTATTCCAATTCATACATAATTTTTAAATCATTATGGAATGTTAAGTTCATAATTCAATTTTATTTATTTTTAATTTAGTCTAAAGTTACTTTTAATTGCATTTTAAATAGATTTGAATTTTAAGTTGATTAAATGAATTTAATTTGAATTGATTTTAAAAATGGGCTCCTATTTTTTATGCCTATTGCTGCAAAAAAAAAATAAAAAAAAATTGGGGAGTGCAAAATATTGTAACAAGTTGCAAATGGTAAATGTGGGTCCAATTTTTAGAGACTCCACCGGTGATGCTCTTAAGTTGTTTGTACTGAAAACTCTCCAGTAAATTTTGAAGGAAAAAATTGAAAGGGGAATAGAGCCCTTTCATGTGCTTACTATTCTCTAGTGTCAAAAGCTGTCTGCTCTAAATTTATGTTTCAGTGAGTAAAGATACAATCTAGAAAAATATATAGGCTAAGAATCAACAAAGATTTTGCAACAAGTACAACTCCGTTCCACCCAAATTAACTTTCTTGTTCTATTCGAGTACTATACGACCCATTTACAGTTCATTTCATGGGGAATATCTTGGAAATTTTGTTAGTAGAATTAAGGTCATTCTGATTCTGTGGTGTGATTATCTCATGTCCATGGATTAAAATTTCGTTTTCTTGATATATTTCGACTAGTTCAATGTCATAAACTTTTTGAAAAAGTTTTCAGAAATCAAAGAGAAATACCTTGTTGTTTTGTTTTGAGTGTTCCAAAAAACATAAACTTAATTTCTAACGTCTTTACGAATGAATCAAAAGTAATTAAGCTTCGTCTTTTTGCCACATCCAAGTACATTTTCAAGTTTTAATCAAAATATAATTGGTCAAAGCAAGAATATATATATATAAGGCTAAAAAAGAAAAAGGGTTCCTAAGATTACTGATTCGATTTTGTGTTTCTAGCTTGTTCATGATTTTTGTTTGAGAGAAGAAAAAATAGAAAGTGAATTGGGAATATTATCTGCTGATTGAATGTGAGGGAATAACACAATAGTTACTTCTTATACAAGTGTTTCTCTCTTTATGGTGCCTATTTTCCGCGAAAAGCAACATATTGTGAAAGAGATTCAGGATTGACATAGCTACCTTTGTTCCTTTTCTATCCCATCAAACAATATGGTTTACATTTCATATCATACCCGTATTAGATGGTGTTTTCAAAAACTTATAAAATCATTTTTCTGTTTTTTTTCATTCAAAAGTACTTAATATTGTGTTTTCGATTTCAGCTTCTCCATTAGATTCTCTAGAAAAAACAAAAAGGACAGATAAGCAGAAGCAGCAAAGGGGCTGCTTCTAGCTTTTGATGGCCTTTTTTCCCTCTTAATATACAAACACTACCCAATAAAACACTTTTCTCTTAAAATGCAAACACCTCCCACTTTCTATTCTCAATTACTTTTAAATGATTTTTCAAAAATATCTATATTAAGTAAAAGTTCAAGCATTTGAAAACACCACCTTAGAATGCCAATGAGAAAATCAGTTATTTACGGGTGTTTGGTTTAGGAGAAGAAATTAGTCCCCATAATATGATGGAGTTAGGTTGAATTCTCATTGAGAGAAGAGTCGGGTAATGTACTACAATGTCTCAGAAGGAATAAAGTTAGGTGTAAAACTTAAATACTCTTGTGAAAAAAAAAAGACACGATCAGGTCAAGTCGTACAATGCATTTTTTTTGTACATTATATAGTTACTTTTCTTATCGATTTTTTTCGTTCAAATACCAATTTACTATGAGGTTTGATCTGATTAAGGAAAAATTATTTGAAGTCTGAGCGTCAACCATAAACCCATAATTTAGTAGTTTCAGTATTCTAGTTTTTTCTCCATATATATATATAATTAAAACTTTATGATTATATATAATGTATTGAGCTAAATAAAACTTTACTATATAATTCTGAGAAATTCTTGAGCAATACGAGATCTTTTCAAGAAACATATGAATCAAAATCTTCGATCGACTGCAAGACTAGCTTTGAGGTGGGAACAAGTTCATGTTCGAGCATGTGGGCTGAGAGATTCATGCTAACCCAATATTAGATTTAGGGGGTCCTAAAATTGCTAGAGAATTTTAACACTTTTTCCCCTTACTTTGAACTTTGAAGAGAAGAGATCATCTGCTCATGGATTTGTCAATCTTTTCTTCTACACATAAAATTCTTTGCCGTGCAATCAAGAGGATGCCGATCCAATCCTAATCTTTCAAAAATTCTGTCTGCGTTTCAAATGCAGATAAAATTATGCTTAGATGGGCTAGTACCATCCCGACCAAATCTTATTTTATTTTCTATAATTTTAAATGGATAGGTAGATCTAGATGTCAAATTTAAATCCAAATAAATCACAATAATTTAAGTAAAATCAAATAAAACACATTAAAAACAATTAAAGATCTAAACATAATATAATTAAAAACAATGTTTAGATCTTTATTTTCATTACTAGTTTACCACCCGTAGTTTAGTTTGGAACGGACCCATTGGATTGCGAGTTTAAAAAATGAGCCCAACAAAAGTACAAACACTTCAATTTTTTTTTTTTTTTTTTTTTTAATTGTTAGAACAACAAACACTTCACATTTGAAATCAATTAAAAAACCATGACAATCAGAATAATTCGAACAACCAGCTAAGCCACCGTCATTCCCCTTTCTCTTTCCATAACAAATGAAATGCTAGCAAACATTTGGGAAATATTAAAAATGGCATTATTTAGATGTATGCTGTCATGACATAGGAACAGAGAGATATAGCCAGGAAAATTATGCTCTCATTTGCAGATTAAATTGCCACCTGAGGTCATAGCAATAGGATTTGTACAAATTTTCTACAAACGAAAAAATCTGCAAACAACTGATGAACGGCAGTGAAATTTTAACGGCCCTGTTTAAGATATCTTCAAGAGGACATCAATTAAAAAGAATCAATCGAGAGCACTCAGCCTTTCTAAGAGCAGAGAAAGAGCGTTCCAATAATACTTCTAATGCACATTACGGTTAAGCAACCCTTGAAACGAGATATAAAGATCTTTATTGTCCATCCCAAAAATCTCTTCTGCTTTTCTCAATGTCTCCTGAAATTAAAGAGAACAAAAATGATAAACATATGATAGCAATGTGATACACAATGTCATCAGCAGATTTATCACTCACCTCACGAGATTGCTTTTGAGCATTTAATTCCTTTATGTTGGCTAGAAATGCACTGAACTGCTCCAATGATAAACGACTCCTGCATTTAACATATAAATAGGAAAAACAAACAACCATAAGGCAAAAGAGCCATTATAAGAATTATTAGATCATTAAAAGCTGAAAGTGTCAAAAATCACCTGGCTTGACGGAAAAACTCCTTCCCATCAATTCGAGGAGTGCGAGCTAATTGTTCCAATAGAAAAAGAACATAGACAAAATCAGAATGAAGGATATTCAATTAAACTAATGGCTTGTTTGCAAACACTTGTGCTCTTTAAAAAAAGTGTAGATCAAATCAAAAGTTTTTTTAGTACAAGCCCTTAAATATTTCGGAAAAAAATTGAACCTGGAAGTGGGCGTCCACGAGGAGGAGAGTTAGCTGCAGAAGACTGCTGACTAGACGAGTACCATGAAGAAAGAGAGCCACGTCCTTCATATTGAGTTGAAGGAGAGGTAGCGCCCGAGGGTCTTTGAGGAGACCCAATAGCTGAGTACTTTCTTGGAGACACGCTAGCCGAAATTGCTTTTGGCGTTTCAGAAGGAGTAAGACGAGGTGTTATATACGGCGTCATAGAAAATCTTTGATCAGATTGTTTAGAGACTTCATCGTTTATGCTCGAACTATCAGTAGATCCGCTAAAAGAATGATATTTTGGGTAGCCATTTGATTCCTCGTCTGCGGAATTTAGAGACATAAATTCAATGGGAAAAAGAGACAAATATAACTCCCAAGAACACAAAGCATGTTGTCAGAACTTACAATTACTATTTTTGGAATAGCCTTTAGGCAGCGAATGGTCGTAAGTGCCGATATCTACAGTTTCTGTTTGCTGCCAAGAGTGAAATTAAAGAAAAGCAAATTATCAGTGATTTGAAAGACAAGCAACAATTCAATAATAAGAAGAAAAGAATATATTGATTTGTCAAGCATACTGGTGAATTCTCATCATTCAGTGACTGCATCAATTGCCTCTTAAATGTCTCCAACTGTCAAAAAGAGCATAAGTTAGATAATCCGTCCCTGAAATTTACTACCCAGAAACTGATCGTTCAAGGTACTAGCAATGCAACCCGTGTTATAGAAGAAAACATGAATCTATCAAATATCTAATGAAGGCAACAAAGCAAGGAGCCAAAAAACAGAAAAAAGACAAAGCAAAGAGCCAAAAGCAATTTATCCTATGACATGTTTATGACCATTAACTACTACCTGAATAAACCTTAGAGTTGGGATAAAATCACTTTTATTCCAATTTTCACAAGAGCCAAATTAATTACTCAAATTTGACAATTTCTATACTTATTTCTTCTTTAACAATGTCATATGAAATTAAACCATAATTAATACACAGAAAAATGAATCCTCTTAAAGTTATATCAACATATACCCACAAAAAACACCTAGACTAAAAAATAAAAAGATAAAACGAAAATTCAACTAATAAACAACAAAAATGAAAAGTTATTTCAGCAAAAATAATCAAAACCGAAAAACACAATTGATTTACCTTCGCCAAATCGCGACTAAGCTTCTTCGCAGTCATAGCCAAAGAATCCCTCTCTTTTAGTATCTTCATCTGCAATTCAATTATCCAGAAACAAAACTCAAAAAAAAGAAAAAAAACCCCAAATTTGGATAAAAATTCAATAATACATTATCTTCGCGCGTGATTTTCAATCGCAATTCCGCGTCCTGATAAGCGGTCTCGAGGTGATTGACCCTGTCCTCCAGCTCCTCAACGAGGCGGTCTTTCTCAATGAGCTTCTGTCGGAGCCGACCCGCCTCGGTTTCCAACTTTGACACGCGCGACGCGATTGCCATGGACGTAATCTTACGCGCCAGATCCAGCTGATCGTACGGGTCCGTCGGTATCACAGATAGTATCTCATCGGGTAAATTGAAGTCCGGCCCGACCCGACTCCCTTCCCCACCGCCGTGCGCCATCTACCAAAAACACAAACCCAGACCCTTAATAATTTCTAATTCGGAGGGGCGGTGGGTAGACTTTCTTTGACGTTCGGACAGCACTATGTCTGTCAATTCATATAGCCTGAGGGGTATTTTTTAATGTAGTAGGAGTATTTAATTTTTGTGGAACGGGAATTAGGGTAATGAGAGAATGCGGTGGATTTGGTTTGAAAATAAATTTGGGAATTTCCCTCCTAAACGGATCTTTTTCTCCAAAACATAGAGGAACCAGCTGTCAATTTATTTTCGGGTCTTTTTTGGTGTCGGACCCCTTGTCTGAATGTGTGAAAGAAATAACTGCTACGGAGATCGAAATGGTAATTATCTGCAGACCCAACTCAAAACTCATTTTACCAATAAATTTTCAAATGAAACTATTACGAGTCTAGCCTACACTAGATAGCATTATTCAGAAAATGTATTCCATTTTTAATTTATTTTATTTTATACGCCTGAATTGGAACATCTAACAATCCCCATCTTTAAAAGTTTTACCTTGAATGGTAGTAGCTTAAAAGTTGAGATATTATCAAGATACTAATATTAATAATTTGATTTCTTTTTTAATATTAATAATTTGAATTATGTCCATGTATAGTATGTAATATATAACTTAAATATGTCCATGTGTATTTATCCAAAAAAGAAAAAAGAAATATGTCCATAACTGAACTGGCCTGCTATGCTATGTACTTGTCGCAGCAAAATGATTAAAAACTGAGTATTCTAGGAAAAGAAGAATATTAGCTCCATAATTAAGATTATATTTCTAAAATAATTTCGTAAGAGATCAGAGAAGTATTAAGATGTGATACTCAACACAAGTAAATAACAAGAAGAAAAGTAACAGTTTCTTTTACATATATATCTGGGGAATTACATTTTACTCCGTACACAAGAGCACAAATAAAATTAATGATTTCCTACACACAAAAAAGTGTGGAAATATTGAATTCAAATGTTTTATTTGCTTCACAAGAGTGTAAAAGAATGTAATTTGGACAAATGGGGGTATGTGTAAAATGCCTGCCCGCACACTGCACACAGAAGGATTCGGGATGTAGTGCACATCAAGTCTCCAGAGAACACAATCACACGAGCAGAGTCTCTCCGCAGCAATTCAAGTTTCTTATGTCACAAGAAACGCAATCATAATCACTGAAGCTAAATGTGAATAGCACCTGGTTGCTCTCATGCAGACAACAAACAAGCACATGTTAGCAGGTCCCAAACTTCATATTATGGACACATAGAATGAAGTCTTCTGCTGCAATGGTTTTCTTCATCCAGAAGCAGCTTGACCTCCAGAAACGAGTCAAAAAAGATATAGTTGAGGCACTTAATAACCATATCAGCTTCTTAACCAATCATTTGACTGCCCTTACACCAACAGTTTTAACACGAAATCTGTACTGAGGCTGAGAATCACTGTCATCTTCGTCGTCATCGTCATCTTCTTCGCTGGAGTCATCTTTAACTCTGTCCCACCTTGAGTAGTCAAGATGAGAGTGTCCCTTTGGTTTCGGAATTGTCTGCCAACCCAAAGACTGTTGATCAGTTGGTTTTTGTGTGCTCTGATCATTGGAGGCTACAACTTCAGATATTGGATTGATGTTTTTAAATTCACTTTTGTTATCGTTTGCTAATGTGGGAATCTCACTCATGTCGGTTTCTTCATTTCCACAATCTTCCACCTCGATATTATCTTCTTCTTCTTCTTTCTTGTCTTCTTCGTATTTCGCTTCATCTATACAATCTTCTTCTTCAAATTCTGCTTCGTCTTCCGGTATTGGAGCAAGTGACTTTCCTTGAACAAAAACACCATTATTTATTAACACGAATTAAGATTTGCCAGAACGAGTTAAAAAAATATTCAAAAATTACAAATCCGTTGTCCGTAACTATATTTCAACACAACAATCGCAATTAATATCATGTACTGTCGATTTGTCCCTCCAGAAGAGACAGATGAAGCGTTTCTAGGGCCACACCATAGTAGGGATAGTCATATCACAACCGTTTAAGGAGTAACTATAAGACTCCAAGCGCACCAGCCAGTACTTAACTGGAATGCAATGATATAATGTCTACATAGCTCAGTAATCTAGGCAGCTAAACAAATTCTGTGACAGCTTTGGTATAACTATCTAATAAACATCAACCACATGACTAATACATTCATATCATATATACTTCAGAGCCTAGACATTCTAATGACAGGGAAAACATGTCCAAGGGAGGAGGAAGGGAGAAACCAATACTAATCACATAAAAAATTTAAACTACAAGCAACAGAGAGTGAAGGAAATTGGGGTAACTACCATTTGTGTCTTCAAACGGGCTTGAAGGCTTCTGTACACATCTGATGATGGGTTCAACTCAATGAGACGGTTGACATCAAAAAGGGCTGAATGATACTCCTTTAAGGTGACTAGAGTTTGAGCTCGCAACATCAGTGCTCCGGTGTGATTGTGATCAAGCTCCAGCACTGAGGAACATTCTTCTGCCGCCTGCATTGAGAGAATATGATGGAAAATATGAGACTGGCAAATATAGTTTTTTTTTTTTTTGTTTTTTTTTTTTTTAATATTTATGTTCACAATGACACGTGTAAAATATGAATGACTACCGACATCATAATGCAGAAAAATATGATCTTTCTCTCCAGCGCTATCTTTCAAGTCACTATCTCAATTGAAAGAGTGCAAAATGACAATGTTGTTAAGTTGCCACCAAAATAAAATTAATTAGTTAATCAGAGTCATCAAGGTCAAATAGATTACTAAACTTTTACCTGGGCGTCATTTTTTCTTTTTTAATTTATTTCCCTGATAGGAATGCTTAGTCACATCAAACAATTTAGCAAAACACATTCACATGAAAAAATGAAAAGGAATCAATTTATATTAGTTTTGAAGTCAAATTTATTGCCACGGAATCAACCAGATTAGGTACAGAGGAATAAATTACTTTCTCCTTTAATTCCTTGATTTACAATCTGCACCTGATTGACAAGAAGGTCACCAGATTTGCTATTTCACAAAGGTACTACCAAATATTAGAAACTTTCACTTGATGGACTTCATAATTTCCGAGGAAACAGTCTAATGCGTGTTTGCATGTTTAAGGCCATCTCAGCAGTACAAGTGTTCAACAAATTTGGGGCTGTCTACCGCTCTGCATTAAATGTACCAACCAAATGTGCCTACATTCAATCTATTAAATAGATTGTTAACAGGAAACTATCTGGACAAATACAGTACGAATACGAATTCTCCAGCCACAATAATTACTTTACACACTCAAATACACATTCTACGCTCATGGTTCCTGCACCTACCTACCATATTCAACCCACCCATTTAGTAATATTAATCTCCTCTGTAACTCCGGTCAACACATCCAGGCGAAACAAACTCAGAACAATAGAAGGCAACATAATAAAAAAGGGTCTTTAGAGATGGGCACCAAACCCATACTTCTTTTGATTTATTTTCTATGCAATATCACATCGTCATTAATGGCGAACGACAAAAGACCCACTCCACCACCATCACCACCACATTGTTTTTCATTTTATTCAGAAATGAAGTTTGATTTCGATTCTCCTTTGTCTATTCACTTGAAGAAGACTGACTACATTTGCTCAAACAGTGATTCTCCTTGTCATGTAAAAGGAAACGGTGATTCTTGAGTTCCTTGTACTTTTTATTTCAGGACAACTAAGATAGTGACCCAAATATCATCAAATCATGTACATTTATTTTGCTAAGTTGAAGTTGCATGAAATTTAAGTTTCGTTCTAGAACAACTGAGTGAAGAAAGAAATATGGAAATGGTGAAATGATTGTGCAGGCAAGTGAAGAAAAAATGTAAATTTTGCAATTAACACTTCAGTGGGGTATTCTGGTCTTTTAGCATAAGCATGTATGAAACAGTATGGTGTTCATTCATCGAACAATCAACACGTGTGAGAATATGATTGGAGTTTGTTGTTGAGTAGATAAATAAAGAGTAGTTGAACACTAGACAACCTCAACAACGTTAGGGTAATATAGACTTAACTGGAGACTGGATAAGTTATTAAAGAAAAGAGAGGCATGTGGAGTGCACCTAGGTTTCAAATTACCAATATGTTTTTCTAGTCCAACAGAGTTGATAACCTTCAATGCATTTATCCATATTGGAACACGCGCACACACACACATACATGAATTCTTTTTAGTATATGCATCCCTACTTTTAAAGATTCCAAAGATTTATTCCATTAAAATGAGTAATTGTACCAAAAAGTGGCATAGAAAAAATACAACAAAAAACTGCTTATTAACTAACCCAAATAAAAGAGAGGTTTGGGTTCCACATGATATAAATGTATGTACCTTCAAAAGTTGGATATTTAAGTAGGGCCATGCCTATTAATTGGAGTTACTACAACTTAATCAAACTCGTTCATACATCAATTTTTTTCGACTGGGATTTCCTGAAAAAAGGTTTTCAGTCTACTACCCAACCTCCAATAGAAGGCAATATTTTCAGTTGTTAAAGCATTTATTACCCATGGATAATGGTTTAGTGTCATGCTAGGAGAACTAGTTAGACGAACCAATGCCATTTACCAACAACAGAAAAAACACCAATTATGAAACATCAACCTGATGCATAAAATTGCAAATGACTGTTCTATTGAGATGAAACTCTGATGCAGCAAAAAAACACATGTAACTGAGTTTGACAAGATCTATTCTGCGATATCAACATCCTAATACAACTAGAAACTTCAGCTAGGCTTAGTTTGAAATTCTCAAAACAAATTATGTTTCTCATACTTTTCTCTCATTTAAGTGCTACCATCAATCTATCCCCCAAAAAAATTAAAACCAAATCACTGTAAGTAGTTTTTTCTTCTATTAAATTGATAGCGTGTCAGGTTAAAAAAAAAAGGCTGATAGCTGGTAAGCAGGTAGGAGGTACCTTAATAAAACGGTGTAGTTTGAGATAACACGCGGCGCGATTGCTATGAAGTGCAATCTTCTGGGGCTTGGTCTTCGCGACGGAAAGCGCGTCGGTGTAATAATCCAGTGCTTCAGCATACTTAGCTTCCCTGTACATCTGGTGCGCCCTCTCGATCTTATTCAACGTCGCCATCTCCGATCACGAATCAACCTCTACTTACTGAAAAAACTAATACTGATTACTATGTAGAAATGGATTAGTATTTGGTTGTGATAAGATTTTCAGAGAGAGTAGGATTGGAGGAGGAGAAATCTAGGTGAAGAAATACATACATGGACAAATAATTGAAATGGAAATTGGGAAGCGGGGTTCCACGTGTGGGGTTAATTGAAAATTCTGATTGGTTTTTCGATTGATTGTTCAAATAATTTTTCCTTTGCCTCGAGAGTAAGACAAATTTCCGACCCGCAAATTTTCAGCCCTAACTATAGGGGTTGGGCCTGCTTCAATTTCACGGAAAGTGTGCGTGTTTATTTTGGTAGCGATTGGAATAGTAAAAAACACTTGTGTTGTGTACATCTATTTATCATAATTTTAATAGTGCTTGACCCATTAGATGATAGTAATTAATTTTGGTCAATTGTGACCTTTTTGTGTGTTTCATTCCAATTATCAATTATCAGAATCACTTTTGATGATTTCAATCTCAGAAAATTATAAATTTTTTTAAAAGCAACAAAAGTATAACTTTTGGAAAAACAATTATAAAAAAACAATTATTCTATAATCGTTTTTTATTATAATTAGTTATTGTAAAAATTAATTGTAGAAAAATTAATTATTGTAGAATTGTCTTTCCGGTCATTCGGTCAAATTCACCCTAAATATTATTCCGGTAAGGGACAACCATACCACTCGTGACTGAATTTATACTAGTCAACTATTTTTTATTATTATTATTTCTAAAAAAAAAACTGAAAAAAATCATATAAAATAAGTAAGTACTTGCAAGTTACAAAGTTTTGTCACATTATAAAATTAAGACTTTGTAAAGAAAAAAGATTTAACAAGCGTGGCATGGTTTGTGATAAAGATATTAGCATAGTTTCATATATACTGTAAAACAATTTCTGGTTACCAATTTAAGAGTTTCTAAATTAGAATTACTATTTTTATCCATAGCATTTTATCTTAATTTCGACCAATTGTAGAATATTTGAATTACCATTATTTACATAAATGAAATAACCATTTAATTAAAAGAAAAAGGAATCTTTTCTTTGGAAAAAAAATCCACAATCGACCAAATTTATTATTCTAAGAATTAGCACTAGGTTTTGTCCCTTTCTTTCATAGTTAGTTTTTGTCCTGGTCAAAAAATATAAAATAAAATCTCCGTTTAATAATGTAATAACTAATAAGACGTTTCACTAAAAAAAAAATCTTCAATTTTTTCCAACAAATCAAAATATCTACTGAGAACATCATGGCAATTAGCACTAGGTTTTGTCCCTTTCTTTCATAGTTAGTTTTTGTCCTGGTCAAAAAATATAAAATAAAATCTCCGTTTAATAATGTAATAACTAATAAGATGTTTCACTAAAAAAAAATCTTCATTTTTTTCCAACAAATCAAAATATCTATGAGAACATCATGGCAATGTTATGTCATAAATAACCAAACACTTAGGCCATCTCCAGCCGAACCGGGGAGGCAAGCAACAGCCCCCCGTCGGCTGGAGACAAATCTCCCCCCGGAGAGCAAGCAGGCGGCTCCTGGACGTGCACGTGCAGTCGAAGCTCTCTCTCTCTCTATATATATATAGATTGTTTTTGTTTAAAAATTAATTAATTTAAATGTGTAAAAAAATATATAAACTTTTTTTAACACTTATTGATTATCGTTTAATGTTTTATTTAAAATAGAAACTTGACCATAAATTTTAAAGATATAATATTTTCACCTTTATATTTATATTACTTAAAGGTCACTCAAACACTATCTTCAAACCAACGTGGGATAAACTTATTAATTAACTTTTCAAATTAAAACTAAAAAATACACTTGAAGGATGTGATATTATTAACGTTTTCAAAAGAAAAAATGTTATTAACAATGATAAAAATTATTATATAGTAATCGATATCAATTTTTTTTTATCACTTTTTTTCATTTATATATATCTTAGTTTAAAAAAAAAATATAGCATGATATAAAAATATGACTTAATTATATTTATTATTATTATTGTTGTTGTCGTCATCATCATTGTTATTGTTAAGTGGGAAAGGGGAAAGTTTAAAATTGAAATAAATGTTTTGGATTGTTGGTTCGATTAGAAATGACAGACTAGGCAAGGCAAGGCAGGCAAGCAGACATGCATGAGGGGGCTATTGCCTGCTTCGGCTGGAGATGGCCTTACGCAAATTAACTTGCAGATCAGAATGGCTACAAAGACAGGATATGCCCACCAATATTTTGGCATGGCATCATGTAAAACATTAAAAGAACTCTAAGGCATGTTTGTTTGGCGTTACCCAAAATTATTTTGTATTTGGAAAATGCCAAACAAACATGTTTTCTTAATTCTGAAATAAATTTTTCATCTCTCAATTTTCTCAAACTACTCTCTCACAAGCCAAACAAACAACAATTTTTTTATCTCTAAATAAAACCTATACAAACTCTACTCTGATTTGACATAAAGTAATCTATCTCTTACACATTTTATCTCACATAACAAACATGATTTGACATAAAGTCTTACACATCTTACACCTACAACCTAACTCTTCCAAAATAACCTACACCTACTTTATTTCTCAATCCACCATCTCAAAACCCAAACAAACAATATAATGCAAATCGAGATTATTTCACAAACCTCCACTACTCTCCCAAACTACTTTCCCAAAAACCAAACAAACATACCCTAAACATTTTGAAGTGTGATGTGTTCCATCAATAAGCATTAGTTGTAATCAGGACAGTGGATGGACAAATTTGCATCCCAATATGTGTCGGGGGGGGAAAGGCTCTGTCCACGGTCCACCCAAGACTTAGCCAAACAGGTAAGCCTCTATTAAAAGGTCCTTTTTCCATGGTTAATGTCTTAACTCATTCTCTTGTATTTGTATAAAATAAAACAAAATGAAGTACCACATATCATCTAGGACGACTGACTAAAGAGTCTCCCAACTCAAAAATAATTTATTGACTGTACAACCTCAACAATAATTCTATGAACATCTACAATCATGTCATATAAATCAAAATCTATTTCTTTCCTATGGTGTATGTAATCAAAGTAAAACAAAATTTGAAGGATGCACCTAAACAATGTAAGGTGGTAGGGAATATTTGTCGCGATGGTTAGCCTTGTAATAGAGCTAGGTATGAGTCTCCATTGCAGGCCAAGCTTAAGCTTTTCATTTCATGTCATTTATACCGTTTATTATTTACCTTAGTCAGAATGAAGCTTCCTTTTCTGGCACCTCTTTATATACCATCTTGCAAATTTCTGAAGACCCATGCCAATCATCATCTTCAGACTAGCAAGCATAACAAATGTTACCGCAAACAAGACAAAAATCCAGAAAAGTCGCCAAAGAAATGGATTATGGGGGAGATGAGCAGCATAAACTGGACGAAAAACACGAATTACCTGCACATAATAGAAAGTTTCACCACCACAAACAATTTTTTTAAGATACATATTGAAGGCTAAATTTACTCTTCTAGAGCTTGTAATAAAGTTATGGTAATCGTGTATGAGATACTCCTATTAATTGATGGTACCAAGAGTTTCACTTACCAAGATCATGGTATAAAGTAGTATTTTTTACAAGTTGGTCTCAGAAAGAAGTATACTGAAGTCTTTAAAGTGAGAAGAAAAGTTTTAAATTTGAATTCTTGAAGAAAAAAAAAATGTTGATTGATAATATCAAACTCCTTGGACATTTCTTATTAACCACCATGCTGCTTTACGTGTTTTGTCAACTTGGAGAACATTGAACAAGAAAAAAAAAAGTGGCGACGGAGCAAAGCTAAAATGCTTACAACACAGGCTGGTGCCAGAGGAACAAAAGTGAGGTTCTTTTTTGCATTTTCTGTTTGAATATTAAGCATCTGAAAAAAGAAAACCAATTAGAGACATGACTATTTTGGTTGATAAAAGTCTGATATGTATATATATATATATATATTCAAGACATACCTGATTGCATAGATCTTCTAGAAATTCTGAGAATGCAATGGGCTTTATATCATTGAATTTAGCAACGAAGGAGTGTTTTATTATATCGATCATTACTTCACATATGTAAACAACAAGTGCATTCTGCAAGATTCGGTTAAAATGTTAATAAAGTTACTGAACACCATTCTAAATGTTCTAAATTCTTTCAGTCACAAGTTTAATCTCATCACTTACACAAAGGAAACTTTCAAACCAAGGACCTTCAGCTTCTAGTATATTTTGAGCTAACACAAACAAGATAAATGCTGAAATATGAAACCTCTCAACAGAATCTGATGGTCAATTACGGAAAAGAACCAAGCATTAGACATGAAACTCATCTTAAACATTATCAAACAGAAATGGAGGGCATCACTGACCAAAGTAAACCAAACTCTGAACATTGTCCTTGCTATAACGTTTGAATACGTTGCCCTTGATCTCAGCGAAATTGTTTGACACGAGCATAGCAAACAGTGCGTTGTTGTGAGCAACTATACAGGTTGATAATGTGATTGCCTGAGCTAATAAGATAAAAGAATGAACAAGTATGGGTAGTTAAGGACCAACTGATGCAAAAAATGAATAAAAAGTAACATAAAAATAAAAAGATTTATCACGACAAGGATATTTGAAGAAGCGATTGCTAAAGCTTCGTCAGAAATAAATCTCCACAACCAAAATTGCATGTTTTCTGGTGAACAATTCGCAAGTCCGTCAGCTGAATGGAATAGAGCTTGCATAATATCACCTCCAAAATTTTGACATAGTCTATCAAATATCTGTCATTCAAAGAACATAGATTATCAATATATCATGGAGCCTGCCATATATGTAATTGAAGGTAAAATCTGAAGAATTCCCTGGTGTTTAAACAAAGATTGGCGATGAAGACGTGGATTGTGCCTGCTAAGTAATATAAAACATGATCACTAATTTCATTTAGATTTTTGTTTCTTACAATTGGACTTTCAGTTATTCATGTAACAGTTTTCATGTAAATTACCAACATTTGCATTTTACAACAGAAGTTAGATTTGAAGAGGCAACGAGGGATGATCTACCTTAAAGAATTTAATTCGGCAAGATTAAGCCATGTTTGGATTGCTGGATGTGAATTATAAGTGATCACAACGTGCTGGGTTTTCATATAAATGGATGAATGACTGGAGGAACTAACAAGCATGTTAATGTTTTTTCAATGTTTTTCGTCCTATTCAATTTTCAATCCCATTTTATAAAATACATGCTAGACAATGAATAGGATAATACCATATTATGTAGTGTGCAACAAGGTAATCCAACTGGTATTAATCATCCTAAGAAAATTAATAATGCGTCATGAAATCTGGCATCAACTTTTTACCATAACTAGAAGTCCCCAAAGAAATAACTCAGCCGAAACATATAAAACTATTGCACTGAGCAGGTAGTTCAACATTGTTAATTTATTCTCTTACCTCCAAAACATTGTACACCACATAGAGTTTGATAGTCCCTTGGCCACGAATCATGTGATAAATTAGGCTGATATCTGAGACAGAAAATTACAAGAATGCATTGTCACAAAACAAATTTTATTTAGCGAACTGAGGGTTTAGGGGGGGAAAGCTAATCATCACACCAAGGCAAATAAGATCATACAAAAATCCATAAAATCATGCAGATAAAATTCATAAACACAAAATTCCTTGCTAAACCTGCTTGTTGTAATAGAGTGACTCCAGTAACCAAGACGATAAAGCAGCCGAAATCAGACAGCTCTGCTGATGAAGGCCTCTTAAACTGCCTGCCACAAGCAAGATTCAATTACTCCATGACATATAAGGCCTAATATTTAAATTAAATTACTGCAATTAGGTAATAACAAGGAAAAGTAAGGAATCTGAACAAGCGAAATAGTGAAAATATTAGAATTTGTGAGATTTCAGTGTACTCCACATGAAAAATGGAGAAAACAAATGACATGACTAAAGTCTCCTAATGAGTACTAAAAACTTTACAGAAACAATGAGGTTGAAGTTACCTAGTAGCCTCCAATTAGAAATGGGTGTTGTATGACCAAGAGCGGAGCTTTATTGTACAACCACCCTTTCAATTTCAAGATTATACCTAAGTAGAGGATATTAAAATCTATTAGCTCTTACCTTGATGGAACCCTCTAATCAGTAATTCAACAAGGCTTTTCAGTTTGGCTGGGTGAAGTGACTTCTCTCTAGTTTTTCGTTTCTCATTAAATTGTAATCAGGGTTATACTTTAGATCAGTGACTGATTTATTTATTACAAAAGATAAGTCCTTTAAGGCTTTTCCCTTTTTAGTTCCATACTATTGGGTGTATAATCAAGTTTAATGAAACTCAGATGCATTGTGCAAAGCTTATTTTCCTACTTATTGTATTTTTATACTCCAATTACCTAAATTTTTATCACCCCTTTTTTATTTGATATGGATGTAAAATAAGAATAATGAATCAATATTAAACTCCCAAATAATGGGAACACTATGATGCATAGAAGCTAGAAGGTGAAACCCAGCAACACCATACTTCATTTTCTGATAGGATAATTGTAGAAAAGGAAAGACGACGACATCTCTATCCACTCGAGTCCCTAAAAATTTGGACTTCTGAAAAATGTGGTTACACAGTGAAGGATAAAAACCATCAGGTAAGACACCTATGCCTCCGTGGCTAGTTCCCAAAAATTCCTATAATCTTTCCTTCACGCCTGTTATCTGGTATTTAGAATTTGCATCTATGAGGTGTTCAAAAAGAAATAAGGCGTATTAAACCTCTATCTTGAAGGACATTTGACATATAGTTTAAGCTTAGGACTAAAAGACTGAATTGACCAAACATACATACATTTGTCCTCCTATTATTTAATAAGGCAAGTGAAGCACATGTAAATTGGCATTACCTAGGCTTTTACAGTGACTAAACCAAAGGGCCTCTTTAGTGAGTTCGGGACAAGTAGAAATATGGATGGAATGAAATAGGTCAAAGCCCATAACCCCCTATGAAATGCATATTGTTCAATTTACTCTACTGTGATTTTAAAAAAAGCAATTTAGCACCTGTGAAAAATTTAAAGGAGCAATTTACCTCCTTCCAGCAGAGAGTGTAACACTCTCTCTGAAATTGAGAGTGGCATGAAAAGTGTTGCGTAAAAAGACAATAGTAATCATAACAAGGAGGCGGGGGGGGGGGGGGGGGGGGTTAAAGTGTCACATTTATAAGTTGATTAGGTCAAAGTATAGTATACAAGAGGGGTAGTTTGGTCAATTCATATTTTTTAAGTCTTCAAAATTCAGGGAGGCGGTGTGAAACTTTTATAAGATTATCAGGGGTAAAGTGCTATTTTTCAAATCACAAGGAGGTAAATTGAACAATATGTATTATCATAGGAGGGTAAATTGCCAATAACTCAATAGAAAAATCAGATTGGAGCAGATGTGTCCATACAGTTACCTGTATTCTGATTCCTAATCATGGATGAGCTTCCCGCAATGAACTCCTAGATACTTTCTAAGTGATGTACGCTGGAAACTTTTAATGTTTCCAGTTAGAAAACCTTACTAGAATTCTAAGTATGAAAGGCATGTAAGATCTTGTCATTGGTCGGAATGTGTTAGCAAAGAATGACTACCAACTAATTTCCTGATTAGCCTAATGACAATGGACTTAATCAGACCTTTACTTTAACCCTACTTTTTGTGCCTTCTCTGTTGGCTATGCTGTAATTTGCATCCAAAATAATGAAGAAGTAACTTGATATGGAACGGCCCACTGTATTTCACGTAATAGAGCATTGATCAGAGAGATATTGAACTGACCTCATCTTAAGGAGTTTCCAAAAGCTCATGATGATCCTTGTTGGCATGATGGTTAAGAGTGACAGGAACGAATCGAAACAGATAAAGAGCCCGACGTCTATAACCTGCAAAAAATAACTTCAATTGTTTTTGAAAGAGAACATTCCAAACAAAGCATTCAATTCTAGACGAACTTACGTATGAAACAAACGTATTGCCAAAGCAAGAAGATTCAGTTTAAACCATTCAATTGGAGAAGGAGAAGAGTTCTAATTCACCTTATATGCTAAATTCTCGTAAAATAATTAAAATAATGTTATATAGTATCATAAACAAAATATGAGAAACCATAGAGAATATAAAGGATGCATTTAGGATTGAGTTGTACAGTATACAGTCTCAGAGTGGATGAATTAGAGAAGGGTAAAACTTTACCAGTTCACAGCGCCATGGCAAACGGAAAATAGTATCATAAACTCTTTCCCGTTCTTTGTCATTTCCAAGGGTGGTGGTGCTCCGTAAAGAATTCCCAGCATACATTTCTTCCATGAAATATTTCATTGGTGACTTCTCCACAGGTAATGTGTCTGCTTGAAAATAAAAATATCATGGTTACCAAACATTTGTACAACTCCCAATTAAAATCACATTGAACTTCTATATTCAGAAAATTATAGAAACAAAAGAAGTCATTAACTCATAGCCAGAAATGTCAAAAACTGGAAGCCAGCAGTCTGCTAGCTCCTAAAATTACTAACATAATCATTAATAAAAAAAATTATAATGGAAAAACCTCACAACAAAAGAGCAGTTCTGTATTAATCATAACCTCGCTGCATGTTGACATATTGCAAAAATTTACTGCTAATTTCCTTCAAAATAACTGGAAGGTATAAGTAGGTGGGTCCAAAAGCATGCAAGCACCAGAGGTTCAACTCAAACCACAGACAACCATCATAGACTAGAAAAATAAATACTTGATGAGATGGAAGCCTTCAAAAAATGAAAATATGAATAATTTAATGAACCATGTAGCAAAAAAAAATATTATTTGTATACACCTCTCGTGGATGTTCTGAAGAGAAGACTATCTCATGATACTTCATGTATTCTTTAAGAACCATGCATCACACATATAATGGATCATGATCCAAAGTGTTCTGTCTCAAATGTTGAAATAAATACCTACATTGCTGAGTGTAAAAACCATGCATGGACAAGTAGCAAGACCGAATAACAACCCCTTAGATGAGAACAATAATCCAATGAGGCTTCACACCTAAATATTCTTTGTAAGATTTAACCTAATTTCATTCTATAGGTTGAATATTTTGGTTGAATATGAACACAATAGGCATTTATGTTTCTCAATGGGCAACATCCAAGTCCAACTAATAAATCATTACATCAAGAGCATTAGAACGGTTTCTGTAGCTGTTCGATTTCGGCAAAACGGATGTCCAGTCTCCTCATTATTAAATTTGATGTACTGATTTCCCTTCTGATCATACAACATAACAATCTTATTATCTAAAGGCAAATATCAAACATTGGATGCACTTATTACAACACTATTGAAAATATTACGAGTCAAACTTCTCGAAAGCAATGTTAACCACAGTGAACATCATAAAAACAATCAACAAATTCAATGAATAGAATACATTACTTTTTGGATCATCAGCCATCAATTTATTCCAATACAAAGAATCCTCCGTTTTGCTCCCCTCCAACACAATAATTCGACCAGGATCCCTTTCATCACCAACACTCCTGTTCTCTCCAATTACTTCGTTCACATTATCTTCAATTTTTCCATTACCACTCTCCTCAATCACCAGTTCAGCACTCTCTCCATTAATCACATAACTCACATTCCTCTGTCTCAACTCCCCAAACTGAAGCGGCCTCGACACCGTACAATTGGAATCGCTCTCTACCTCCGGCACCACGGCAGACTCTGTAACCGTACTCAGCGTGCAGCTGTAACTTATATCTCCGTTAATCACTGAATTTTCAGAAATTATAGATGATGCTGACTCCAAAATCTTGGCTGCCTTTTTCTTCTTTTTCTTCTTAGACTTGTTGCGGTTCAAGCGAATTTGAGAAGATGATTCGGCGTCTTTTTGGATGGATTGGGGATCGGAGTTGGAACGGGAGAAGGTATAGGACATTACGTCGTCGTAATCTGAGTTCGCGAGGATGTCGAAAGACAACTTCCGGCCGCCGGATCTCACGGCCATTGGAGAGGGGAGATTGAGTGAAAATGAACGATATCAAAAATTCAAAACCATGAGAATTTTGTTTTACGATCTGCAGAAATCACTTTCTCCAAGGTTTGATTGATCAATATTGAAGTTTAGTATTGATCTTTGGTGGTGACTGAAGTGAGTGGGAGTCTACAGGCTGCGGGAACTGGGAAAGGAGCGTTTTAGAATTGGGCCTGCTGGTTTTAGGATAAAAAGGCCCAAAGATTTTTCACTAACGGTCCAGGTCTTGTATTTTGTTTTTAAGATCAGTCCAGGTCATCTACTCCATTAACTATTAACTAGTAACTAGCTTCGGGAAGTCTATCCTGACTCTTGGCTGCTCAAGAGTCAAAATAAATTATGCTTCAAAATTTGTATTTCATGCTATTAAAATTGTACATAGGTGTATGATGGTATAAGATGTGGGGTAAAAGAGTATGAACCCACAAATTAAATCGTACACCCCTAAATTGACAATAATACCCTCACAATAAAAAATTAAAAAAAAAAAAAAAAAAAACTACTTCATCTTCTCCAACCCACCCCACCCCCGCCCCACCCCACCAAACCCCACCCCCGCCTCCCACCACCTTCCCAGGCCGTCCCCGACGGCCTGGGATCGCCGATTCCGGGACGGCGACGACCTGGGAGAAGTACCCAGGCCGTCGCTGGCCTGGAAGTAAAGCTTGAGGCCTGCGACGGCCTCAAGTCGGAGGCCATCGCAGGCCTCAGAAGTTTAACTCCAGGCCGGCGACGGCCTGGGAACTTCTCCCCAGGTCGTCGCCGGCCTGGATCCGGTGAACCCAGGCTAAGAAGATGGGGATGGGGATGGTGGGGTGGGCGGCGGGGTGGTGTGGGCGGCGGGGATGGGGTGGGGGTGGATGGGGGGTAGGGTTTTTCTAAAAAAAAAAATTATTTAATTAAAAACAAAATAAATATTTATATTTAATTTTAAAAAATAAAATGTTATTATGTATATTTTTAAAAAAAAAAGTTGTTATGTTAAATTTATAAATAATATAAAAAATGTTCCAACAAATAAGTTCTTTAATTATTTTTTACATCATACCAATAAAACTTGAGTTGATATATTTGTAATATTTTTTCTAAAACATTATTGGCTTTTATAAAATTTTATAAACATGTGCAAGGCTTGTAGAAAAATATTTAAATTTAGGAATGTGTATTTCAAGAGATGAGTGAATGATCAAGAGATGAGTGATCAAGAGATGAATTTTTTTTTTTAAATTATCTCTTGAATGTTTATGTATATAAATTCAAATAAATAGAATATATATGTTAATGCATTTTCTATCATGTAAAATATAAAAACATTAAAATAATAAAAATAAATTTGAATGTTTATGTTAAACATAAACATTCAAGAGATGAGTGATCAAGAGATGAGTGAATGATCAAGAGATGAGTGATCAAGAGAAAAATTTATTTTTTTAAATTATCTCTTGAATGTTTATGTATATAAATTCAAATAAGTTGAATATGTCATTGTATTTTCTATCAAGTAAAATATAAAAACATTAAAAAAAATAAAAAAAATTGAATTTTTATGTTTACTTTTTTTTTATAAAAACATTAAAAATATTAAAAACATTAAAAATTAAAAATAATAAAATCATTAAAAATAATAAAAACAAGTAAAATATAAAAACATTCAAATTATTATTTTACTTGATAAAAAATATAATGACATATTCAATTTATTTGAATTTATAAACATAAACATTCAAGAGATGAGTGATCAAGAGATGAGTGAATGATCAAGAGATGAGTGATTAAGAGATTGATTTTTTTTATAATTGATCAAGAGATTATTGAATGATCAAGAGATGAGTGATTAAGAGATGGATTTTTTTCAAATTATCTCTTGAATGTTTATGTATATAAATTCAAATAAATTGAATATGTCATTATATTTTCTATCAAGTAAAATATAAAAACATAAAAAATAATAAAAACAAATTTGAATTTTTATGTTTACTTGTTTTTATAAAAACATTAAAAATATTAAAAATTAAAAATAATAAAAACATTAAAAATAATAAAAACAAGTAAACTATAAAAACATTCAAATTTGTTTTTATTATTTTACTTGATAGAAAATATAATGACATATTCATTTTATTTGAATTTATAAACATAAACATTCAAGAGATGAGTGATTAAGAGATGAATTTTTTTTAAATTATCTCTTGAATGTTTATGTATATAAATTCAAATAAATTGAATATGTCATTATATTTTTTATCAAGTAAAATATAAAATCATTAAAAATAATAAAAACAAATTTGAATGTTTATGTTTACTTGTTTTTATAAAAACATTAAAAATATTAAAAACATTAAAAATTAAAAATAATAAAAACATTAAAAAGAATAAAAACAAGTAAAATATAAAAACATTCAAATTTGTTTTTATTATTTTACTTGATAGAACATATAATGACATAGTCATTTTATTTGAATTTATAAACATAAACATTCAAGAGATGAGTGATCAAGAGATGAGTGAATGATCAAGAGATGAGTGATTAAGAGATGAATTTTTTTTTTTAAATATCTCTTGAATGTTTATGTATATAAATTCAAATAAATTAAATATGTCATTATATTTTCTATCAAGTAAAATATAAAAACATTAAAAATAATAAAAACAAATTTGAATTTTTATGTTTACTTTTTTTTATAAAAACATTAAAAATATTAAAAGCATTAAAAATTAAAAATTAAAAATAATAAAAACAAGTAAAATATAAAAACATTCAAATTATTATTTTAATTACTTGATAGAAAATATAATGACATATTCAATTTATTTGAATTTATAAACATAAACATTCAAGAGATGAGTGAATGATCAAGAGATGAGTGATCAAGAGATGGATTTTTTTTTTTAAATTATCTCTTGAATGTTTATGTATATATATTCAAATAAATTGAATATGTCATTATATTTTCTATCAAGTAAAATATAAAAACATTAAAAATAATAAAAACAAATTTGAATTTTTATGTTTACTTGTTTTTATAAAAACATTAAAAATATTAAAAACATTAAAAATTAAAAATAATAAAAACAAGTAAAATATAAAAACATTCAAATTATTATTTTAATTACTTGATAGAAAATATAATGACATATTCAATTTATTTGAATTTATAAACATAAACATTCAAGAGATGAGTGATCAAGAGATGAGTGAATGGTCAAGAGATGAGTGATCAAGAGATGAATTTTTTTTTTAAATTATCTCTTGAATGTTTATGTATATAAATTCAAATAAATTGAATATGTCATTATATTTTCTATCAAGTAAATTATAAAACATTAAAAATAATATAAGCAAATTGAATGTTTATGTATATAAATTGAATATGTTTAACTTAAAAAGATACACTTTCATCAATTTTTAAAAAAACTATCGATATATTTTAAAATTTTGGAGGACTTGGTGTTACATAACCTAATAGACAATTTGATCGAAATAATGACCGAATCAATGATTTTTTTTAAAATTATCGATATATTTTAAAATTACGGAGGACTTAGTATTACATACCCATCTAATAGACAATTTGATCGTAATAATGACTGAATCATCAATTTTTTTTTAAAATTATCTATATATTTTCAAATTACGGGGGACATAGTGTAACATTACCATCTAGACAATTTAATCGAAATAATGACCGAATCATCAATTTTTTTTAAAATTACCGATATATTTTCAAATTTATGATCTCATGAAGTAACGAAAAGCTGAGTGCAAATCAGCTAACATCTGAGTGCAAATCAGATAACAGATGAGTGAAAATCAGCTAACATATGAGTGCAAATCAAATAACAGCTGAGTGCAAATCAGATAACAGCTGAGTGCACTCAGCTGTTAGCTGATTTGTACTCATATGTTAGCTGCTGAGTACACTCAGCTGTTAGCTGATTTGCACTCAGCTTTTCGTTGCTTCATGAGATCATAAATTTGAAATATATCGATAATTTTTTGAAAAAATTGTTGATTTGACCATTATTTCGATCAAATTGTCTATTAGATGGTTATGTAACATTATGTCCTCCGTAATTTGAAAATATATCGATAATTTTTGAAAAAATTGATGATTCGGTCATTATTTCGATCAAATTCACTCATCTCTTGATAACTTATCTCTTGAATGTTTATGTATATAAATTCAAATAAACATAAACATTCAAATTTGTTTTTATTATTTTTAATGTTTTTATATTTTACTAGATAGAAAATATAATGACATATTTCTATAATTTTAAAAAATTGATGATATAGTCATTATTTCGATCAAATCAATTTATTCAAAAAGTATTGATATATTTTCAAATATTTGATGTTACAATTTTTGACATATATTTTTACAATATCAACTCAAGTAATTGCAAAGTAGTTGAAACGAATTTGATTACAATTTGTAAGTGTCTTTTATAAAAAAATATTGTAAATATGTCAACTCAAGTTTTATTGGTGTGATGTAAAAATAATTACAAAACTTCTTTGTTGGAACATTTTTTTTTAAATTATTCATTAATTTACAAATTATAAATATTTATTAACATTTTAATTTTTATAATTAAATTTAAATATAAAAATATTTTTTTTATAAAAATAAAAATTTAATTAAAAAAAAACCCTAATACCCAAACCCACCCACCCACCCAGCCCGCCGCCGCCGCTCCCTCTATCCCAGGCCGTCGGAACGGCCGATCCTAGGCCGGCAACGGCATGGGGAGAAGTCCCCAGGCCGTCGCCGGCCTGGAAGTAAATTCCCGACGCCTCCGATTTATCGTTCCAGGCCGGCGACGGCCTGGGAACTTCTCCCCAGGTAGTCGCCGGCCTGGATCCGGCGTTCCCAGGCCGTCACGACGACCTGGGAAGATGGAGGGAGGCGGGGTGGGGGGTGGTGGCGGGTCGGGTGGGGAAGATGATGCAATATTTTTTTTTTTTAATTGAAAGGGTATTTTTGGTATTTTATGCTTGAGTAGGGTACGTACATTGTGACAAATGGCACAATTTAATTGAAGTCGTTCATGACTCTCAACAGCCGAGAGTCACGATAGACAATCCCAACTAGCTTTGTCTCAAAAAAAAAACTAGTAACTAGCTTTGTAGGCTTGTATTCAATAGTTATAGACTTATAATGTGTATGCCATTTCCTTCATTGAAATAATGTCATCTAACAAATTACAAAATTGAATTATCTGTCACTTATAATGCCAATAAATAAATTAAGAGAAAATTTATAAAAAAAAAAAATGTATAAGAGAATGAGAAATTAAAGAACTAATTCTGCTTAATTAGTCAGTTATCCTGCTCATAAGTGTAATAGGAAAAAAGGGAATATATGATTTTCAATTTTATAATATATATATTTTGTGACTATAGTAATGCAATGAGCCGAGTAAAGTTAAGAAACTCGTTGTTCAAATATAATTTGAATTTTTATTATTATAATTAAAATTTTATTTTTACAAAATTTGAATTTTAAACGAATTAAACTCGAGCGAATTCTTATCGAATAAGGTGAGTGTGATGGCCGATGACAAAGACAAGCCATGCACGCCTCTTCACAGAAACCATGTCCTATTTGGAGTTTAGCTCCACGGAACATGCATGCACGCAAAATCTGGTGCCTTTCTACTTCAATAACTTTGGGGGTAGGCTTGAGCTACCTGTGATTTATGTTCCGTGGTTCGCACTTAGCGTGTTTTTGGATATGATATTCAATTTTCATGTAAAAAAAATCAATTTAACCTTATCCTTGATAACATATAACCTCACTTTACCCTTATGATATGCGTAAATAGACAATTTACCTCTCTGTGATAAGTGTAAATTAACACTTTAACATCTTGTGATATTGTGGGCATTTTACCCCCTTGTAAAAATCAAAAGGGAGACAGTGTGCTTTATTTATTAATACACATGGAGGTATTTTGTCCTTTTTTTTTATAGGGAGTTAAACTGCCTATTTAGAATAACACATGGAGTTAATTTGCTATTCACTCATTTGGAAAATGTTGTTTGTTTGAATGTTATAAATCACATGTTTACATCATGGAAAGAAGAAAGAATAGTTTTTTTAAGTAAATCATGATAAAATATGTGGAACTTTATGTCAAACGAAAATAGAAATTATGTCTTTTTTTTAGAAACGAAAGAGAATCTTTCAAGATGGTATTATTTTGAAAATTGAGAGAAAATTTATATGAAAAACCAATTTTATAAAACCAAAAGTTAATCTTGTTTATTTGGCATTTTAAAAAACACTGATTTTTTCCGAAACAAAGTTAGGGCCAAAGAGATTTTATTTCGAACAAATTAAACCGTTTTGTGTATTCAATACATATAGTGCAGTTGAGTCAATTATTGTTGACAATACTTGGTTTAAATGTATTGCATAGATAGATCTTAAATCTGAAAAATCGATTATACCTTTTAATATACGTTCTATTATATCGTTTGTGGAACAAAAACATGAAACAATTTTTCATTGCACAACACACATGGGTCATGAAAGTCCATCTTTCATGTGAACTATTTTTGTTTTCTATCTACTCCCTCCATTCCACAATACATGTCTTTTTAGAGAGATTTTTTTTTTCCACAATACATGTCACTTTAGGAATTCAAGATAAACTTAAATGCTATTTTGATATTTTTACCCTTCTTCATTAAAAAGAGAGAGAAGAAAGATGTATGACAAAGAAAGAGATGGATTAGGGGAGTTACAAAAAAAATAATTGCTTCTTAAGGATAATTTGGTCCAATTACACTTTTATTTTACTAAAATATAGGGTATTAAATATTTTCTTAATCCTTGTGAAAAAACCTTAAACGTCATGTAATGTGGAATGGAGGGAGTATGAGTTTTTGATATTTGGCTGGGCCAGTCCTATACGTAATTATTATATGGCCCTTAAGTGAAAGTAAAACTTTGGGTCTTATTCTTTTTTTACTTTTGAAAATTCTAAATTAAAGTATATTCTTATTCAAACATACTTTCTTTTTGGAAATCATAAACTTAATCTCTTCTATATTAGTCATAAAAATGTTATTTAATAAAAATATTAATATTATTTTTAATTTAGAAAAAGAGTTAATAGCAAATCACCTCCCTATGTTATTGTTAAAATGCAGTTTTTTTCCTGTGATAAATAAAACGACAAGATACTAGGAGTGTTTTTCTAAAAGAAGTCCACCGCATTCCTCTTGGTTTTTGCATTTTTTACGGGAGGGTAAAGTGCCTATTAGGAAATATCATAGGACATAAAATGTCAATTATGTTTTGTCAATGTATGATTAAATTGGTAATTTTTCACATCAAAGTGAAGTCTCATGGACACATACAAATTAGTGATTGTAACAGGAAGGCAAATTGTTCGACCTTGCCCAAAATCTCTAGAAAAAATCTCTCCAACATCTTTATTGATTAGTGACCTTCTCATTCCCGTCCAAAACCAAAACACGTACAAATTACGTGTAGGCGCGACTAATCAATTTCAATTATAATTTATAAGATAGGTAATATACATACATCTCTTCATTGCCCATGAGTGATTACAATAATTGCAAATCTGTTCCCACAATGTTACTCTTGCAGACAATAATGCAATAATATTATAACTTCTTTATCTAAACTTTCATTCTGAATCCTGTCTACCACATTTCAAACCACACAAACAAACTCAAATGGCCATCCTTCAGATTTTCTTGCTACTAACATTCGTCACGATTTCTTTTTGTGTCATGTTAAGTAAAACCTGGAAAAGAAGTTCATCATTGCCGACGAATTGGCCTCTGTTGGGAATGCTACCTGGGCTTGTTCAAAATTCTCGTCGAGTCCATGCTTTTATAACTGAATTTCTAAGTGAAACTAATGGAACTTTTGAGTTCAAAGGTCCCTGGTTTTGTAACATGGATATGCTAGTTACAAGTGATCCTGCAAACATTCATCATATATTCAGCAAAAATTTCTCAAATTATCCAAAGGGCCCTGAATTCAGGAAGATTTTCGAAATACTAGGAGATGGGATTTTCAATGCAGACTTTGAATTGTGGGAATTTCATAGAAGAACAACTCTTTCATTCATGAATCATGAAAAGTTCTACACTTTGTTGGAGAGTTCTGTTTGGGAAAAAGTGGAAACAGGGCTCATCCCTATTCTTGATTATTTTTCTGAACAAAGAATCGATTTCGATTTGCAGGACATCTTCCAGAGGCTCACTTTCGATAGTATATGTAAATTGGTCCTGGATTATGATCCAGGGAGTTTGTCCACTGATTTGCCTTACGTTCCATGCGAGAAGGCGTTCAATGATGCAATAGAAGCCCTGTTGCATAGGCATATATTGCCTGAGAGCATCTGGAAGTTGCAAAAGTGGCTTGGAATCGGTAAAGAAAGAAAGCTAACCGATGCCTGGAAGGCTTTCGACAAATTCATATATCCATGTATTCCACCCAAGGAGAAAAAGAACGATTTTAATTTCAACCTGTTGAAAGCGTTCAAGAAAGCTTATGAAGAAAATAACGGTTCTTCTGAAGAACATAGAAACTTCTTGAGGGACACTTCTTTGAGTTTGATGTTTGCAGGTAGAGATACAACAAGTACATGTCTCACTTGGCTTTTCTGGTTAATTGCTACGAACCCCTTAGAAGAATCGAAAATTCGTGAAGAAATAGAGACCGAATTGAAGTTGATGAAAAATGGTAACAAATGGAGGTTCTTTAATGTAGAAGAGTCGCGTAAGTTGATTTACCTACACGGTGCACTGTCCGAGTCTCTTAGGTTGTTCCCTCCGGTTGCTTTGGAACATAAAGCTCCAATTCTGCCTGATGTACTACCGAGTGGAAATCACATTCGAGAAAACTCGAAAGTGATAGTTTCTTTCTATTCAATGGGAAGAATGGAGAGTATATGGGGAAAAGATTGTTTGGAATTCAAGCCCGAGAGGTGGATTTCAGCTCGTGGAAGGATCAAACACGAGCCATCTTATAAGTTTCCCGCGTTTAATGCAGGGCCAAGAACATGTCTTGGTAAAGAGATGGCGTTCATTCAAATGAAAATGGTTGCTGCTACTATTATCTATAATTATGATATTCAATTAGTGAAGGGTCATTCAGTTTCCCCTCGTGATTCGATCATACTTCAAGCAAAAGATGGGCTGAAGGTCAAGTTATGTAAAAGAAATGTCTAATAAAGACAGACTGAAAATGTGATTCCAGTCCTTGTGGTAATTTTCTATTCAATAAAGATGTGATATACGTCTTTGATCAAGTAACTTTATGTGTTAAGGTTTGAAGATGTGATATGAATAGTTTATAGCCTTTTAGTTTGATGTAATGGGGCTCTAATACAAAAGGTTTACTTATTATCTAAAGTAGTAAATATTTAATGTTTTTCATAAACCCTTTCTTAATTTTTTCTTTCTATAAACAATTTTAAATTCCACAGATGTTGGTTAATTGCCTACTTCATTTTAGTTTTATGATTTGAAGATTCATTTTCTATTTGATTCCTTTGAATTTCATATATGTATTTATTCATATACCAGATCTAATTTCTATACAACAACTCTCATAGACATGATGAGACCACGTTTATGTAAAAATAAATCACATAGAATTTCCCAGAACGTCTTCATGTTTGGGAAGTTCTCTCATGGATAACAAAATTAACCTCTATTATATGACAATTCAGAAAAGGTAAAACATTGAAATCCAATAATTTCCTCATAACATGCAATGTTAGTTATGATAAAATGTTATACTGAAGAGGTTCTCAACGGCCAGGAAAAAAGTACAAAATTCATGCAATAATATATCCCATTTTTAGTAACTTAAATGAAAGTTTCATTTATTAGCAAAACTCAAGTTTTTTGGATCAATCTCATCCACTCGGATTGAAATTATCCACCCATCTCCTTCTTCAGTCCATACAATCCCCTCCTTTTCCAGAAGCTTTATAATCTGCATCACAATACATTAACTCAATAACTAACCCACTAATCTTTATATTTGTCAAGCATGAATTAAGCAGAATGAATGAATTAACAAAATTCTCGTACGTACCAGACGCTTGCGACGCCCATCTTTGGTATCGCCATCCTTGGTCCCAACTACAAACTTAAGGTAACTAATAGCTGATAGAAACAAAAAGGTACCATTTTAAGCCCCAGCAAGCATTACTTAAAGTCAATCATACTATTAAATAATTAGTTTAAACAAAACTCACATGGAAGACCGGAAAAAGAAGTCAGGTGGAGTCTCATATGGTTCAAAGCCTCCTTTGGATCGAAATAATGCAAATTAAAGCAAAATTCTTCTTCTTCTTCACTGAGGGTGAACCAAAGTGATCAAAGACTATAAGATGCAGCAGAGAAAGGTAAAAACGAAAAAAGATGTATAATCAATTAATCCTTTGTTCTAACCTGTCCTGAATAAGTTTTTGAGCAGATTTTTCATCTGCTTCTCGGGCCTTCTTCATAAAGAAGTTACCCTGAAATACACCACAACAAAAAAACAAAATGAGTACCACTAAAGTTAAATAATAAGTAATGGTTAATAGAGGGCCAAAATATCCTCCAATGACTAATCCTTAGAAGCTGATAAAAAAAAACTAACTAATAGTTAGAAGATATAAACAATGTGGTTGCCATTCAAGTTTTTTTAAGTGTTAATGACTAATAGGTAGAAGCTTCAAGAACAGATATAACTTACCTCTTCTGTGAACTTTTGTGCTTTTTTGTAGTCCTTTCTACTAAATGCATCCACAGCCTGCAGAAAACTGAAAATATTAGTTCATAAAAAAAACATGAAGGCTATGTCCTACAAATTCTTCCGAAAACCAAGATGTGCCACAGCAGGTGGATGACATACTAGCGTGTGACTGTGACCATTATATATAGACATACTAGCCACGTCTCTAGTTGGGATTTCATGGAATAGAAAACATTTTATATAGAAGGGCAAAGACTTACAGACTTGTAGTATTCTTTCATTGTAATCCAATACTCCATCACAGCTTTGCGCAAGTCGTCATAGCCAATCTCATTTGCTTCATCATCTGATAACAATATTTGTTTAATACATTGATGAGAAACCAAAGCCCTAAATACCATTGATTTTAGAAAATGCACAAAAAAGTAATCTGAAGTGTGCAAATATCCAGCCAGAAAATTAGAAAACAGCAAAGGACTGCAGATAGGATTAGAATTCTTCAATTCATCCTGAACCTAATTTTTGCCATGGAAAGCCACCTCCTAACCACTTGAGGAGGTTGTTGAAACAAATATCACTCCGTAAATCTGTATAGTACTAGTATTAAAAATAATGAATATGTATGAAACTGTAAAACTGGACAGCATAACTTTTTAAAGAAATTGTGAGTTACACCCTAACATTTTACATTTTTCACACAAACCTCCTGGAGTTTTAAAATTTTGCACTAAGCCCCTGAAAAGACACTTCTGCTCTATAAAATTCACTACCGTTAATTAACTCTTTTAGTGGTTACGGGCAATTTTACTTTCAGGTGGTTTAAAGCGAAAACAGAAATTTGAATGGAGCGACGTGCAAATTGTCTGAAAAATTAAATTATTATGTGATGTAATCAAAAGCAAAGTACTTACTTCTATTATTAACTGGTTGTCTCGTTATAAAAGTAAAATCTTCTATAATTGTATCATCCAGTGGTTTGGTCACAACCCGACCATACGGTGACCTTCTGGGTGGATGAATAATTGGGCGGGTGGACTCTTGCTTTTCTTTGATTCTGTCAGGCACACTAAATAGTGACTCTAAAACTTCTCTCTGGATGTCTTCGTTCTTCTTCTTCTTCTTCTTCTTCTCGCTTCGAGGTAAAATAAATTCATCTTTATTGTGGCCATTAGCATTTGATCTGAAGGGTGTATAGTAGAGATTCACAAAATTTTACCCGGTATAATAAAGTTCTAGATACAAGATATCATGGATCGGAATTTCTAATGCAACAATGTATACTCCAAATAGAAGAACCATACCTTTCAGAAATATCAATAACCGGTGATTTCCCTCTACAATCCAGGCCAAGACTGTTCTCCATAGTCTGTTCAGCACAGTTATATGAAGGCAAAAACACATTACAGATTTTTTTTTTAAATGATGTTTAAGAATACTGCAATATCAGACTGCAACTTCCTTGAACAAAAACTGACATGAATACACTTCCTTAAACAAAAATTGACATGAATCAACCTCATTAAACAAAAACTGACATGAATTACTAGTTTAACGCACAACTGAAGATATGAAAGAAAAATGCTTTTGACTAGAATATAACCACTCAAAAATATTTTGTTGTAAACAAAAGTAAAGGTGGAGAAAAAGTATAACTCTTAGGGACAATTTGTTTTTTTTCTTTCTAAATTTAGCCTTCCCGGGAAACATTAATAAAAAGCTTTAAGACTTTTCCACAAAAGATAGCTTTTGCTCAAGTTTTCATGTGATTATAATTAGTTGTTGATTCAAATATCTGAGTGGTATATTTTTGAGCAAAGGTTCTTCCATGAAGCAAGCCTCACATTTCCGGAAGCTATGCCAATAACATCATCACTCTTCTCCAAGCTTGCTGCCGACATATCCAGAAGTTTGTCAACACTCTGCAAGTATTTAAAAGAAGATAAAGAATTAAACAATAGCCATCCATCAGTAACATTGATCAACTTCATATGTAAATATTGGTAATCCATTTATGTTTTTTTTAGCATTAGTACTACGACAGAACTCGATATCATTGTATTAAACACATTTAAGATCACTACTTTGTTCTTGTTCTACCTGATAATTCCTAGAAAATAATTAATTGCATGTGTAGGACACCCTCTGCCTTTAAGAGTATGTGAAAAGACATTTTGATCCTTTGTCAAAAATTAAATTTGAAAACATATGGGTCATCCATTTAAGTGGATCATAGCCATTTAATTTTTTAAAATAAATAAAACAAAAACATATAATATTTGAAAAAGAATTTAACATACCAATTACATAGAGACCCCCCATTTTTAATGTAGCTACATGTATAACACTATAACCCTCAATAAACAGGGGTATTTCCTTCGTAAAATAGGTCAAATCAAAGTCAACATACCAAGGTAAAATGGGAATTTCATTATAAATTTTTAGATGACGAGTCATCTCGACCGTCACGTAACTAAAGGTAGGGGTATCTGTAAGGTAAAACTTAAAGCATGGGAGGATTTGGTAATTATTGATATATTAGGAGGGGGGGTTGTAATTTCACGTAACTTCAATTGGTATTTAAGTAATTACCCCTAAAAATATACAATAACATTATAACCTTTAAAATCGAAACTGGAAAAAAAACATAGCTTGGATAAACACATAAACAGTGACCTTCATTATCCTAACGCAACCTAGGAAAGTGAAATTCTATGTAACATTGGCGACTGTTAACAGCAAATTGTTATGCCCATAAGACTTACCATTTGTATATTGTATCCACATTGACCTGCATGTGGAAGACAATAGCACAATAAGAACATAACTTTGGCAGACATAAGATAAATAAATGGAACCACAAAATAAACAAAAAGACTTTTCTATAAAAGATATTATGTTAAACTAGAGTTGGTCGTAATGAGTAAATATTTAAATCTGAAAACTTGCACAAATAACCAAACACAAAACACACACACAATCGGGAAATGGGGAAGAGGGCCAATGAACAACCACACATGCAGATACAGAGAAATAAACACACAAGAGATTATCGTAGAGAAATCTCGTAATGGAGGAGATTTAAAGAAATATAAAACTTCAATTAGAACTCTTTCAGTTTTGCTCTACACAAAAGAAAACTAACTATAACTCTACTCAACTCTAATCTCTGCAAACTCTATTATTTCTGCATATTAAAAATGACAAAAGCAAGACTACTATCGCTAAGCAACAAACTGATTCAAAATTCAAATGGGAGATATCCTTATCTCCTACTCTAACAACCTTATCTCTGACTAATTAGGACATAAGCATAATCTCCTAGCTTATCTTATCTCCCATATCTTCTAAAAGAATATCGACTATTTGAATTTGAAATTCAAATTCCAACAAGTATCAACTAGAAAAATGCTATGCAACCAGATAATGCATACCATACCTTCTTTGATAGCTAACAAACTTGGTTTCCAGGTGTAAAGCAAGACAATAGAGGAGCATACATAGATTCAAGAAGAGAGCATCAAGGCTACCATCTAGGTTATCCAAGAAGATAGAGAAGCATATATAGATTCAAAAAGTACATTATTTTGAAAATATGAAAGAGGGACAGAGGATATAGAAAACTCAATGCATCATTTCTTTTATCTTTTTTAGTTGGAGTACAACTAAAAATGTCGTGAAGAAACTTGCATTGTAACAATTAATAGAGACTGCATTTAATTTATTTATAGAAGCAACTCGTAACATTATCATCATTAAAACTAAGGATAGAAGAAGTCGTAAAGATATTGTGATAACGAAAAATGCTTACCAACGACATCCTGGATAACACTCTTTTCAAGCTGAAATCCATTTCCCAGCATTTTGTAAAGAAATTCTTCCATATCATTTCCCATTGAATCATTTCTTGATACAGATTTGAGCTCCTTCTTGTCATCCCAGATCTCGTTCATTGGAATTTCATCTGAACTCAGTTTCACAGGTTTGGACATCTCACGTGATCCATTGGATTGAGGTCTAGGTGTAACATATTCCCTTCCAATCAAACCAGCCACAGTTCCCATTGATGCCGAAGACCTTTTCTGCTTTAACTCAGTGATATCGTCAGCATCCTCCAAATGGTTATATGATTGACATCTAGAAGATGTACCAGATGTGCTCTCTACGTCCTCCTGTGATTTTGATGTAGAAGACTCTCCTGTGCTGCCATTCTTGTTACAAAGTATTTCAGCAGTATCACATATGTTTCGATCTGCTTGACAATAAGCAGCCGCTATGTCCTCGAGGGAAACCACGGAACCAAACGCGTCGAGCAATTGCTTAAGATTGTTCTGGTCATCATCAGTGTATGAAGAACTAGAAGGAAGTACTTCCACTTTCATCCTTCACATAAATAAAAGAGATACAATAATATTAAAAACGATCTTGAGTGAAGACTTTAGGCCAAACTGATAAATATAATCAGAATTCCAACAGAGAGGACAGACCCATTCCAAATCAATTTGCCAGAAAAAACTTAATAATAACCGGTACAAAACCTTTAGCAATGTTGGTTTTATATGATCTACTTTCACACATAGGAAGATTTTTTTTGGAGGACATGAGAAAAACGCATCCTAGCTTAGGGCTTCTAAGCCCTGCAAAATAATTAGAGAGTCGGCAAATATGGACAAAAAATGGTAACTCGTTAGAAGAAATCATTATCTGTTGTTATCTTTATATAAGTATTTTTTCCTGATGAAGAACAATAAAGCTAGAAAACATCATAACTTGAAAAGTGAGTAAAGATTGAAAAGCTTGCAAACTTTCTTCTTATCCAGATATCAGCGCAAATATGATAAAACTGAGATAAGAGGAACACAAACAACATAAAAGATAATGGAAACTATTTTTTAATGAGACAAGTAACTTCATAATATATCTACTTAATTCTTTAATAGTAAACAAAATTCTTGTGAAATATTTTGCATATTTACATGGAATAAACTGCACTTGAAAATGATAATGCAGACTGAAATTATATAAACCAACTCAAATTTAAAACCCTAAAACCAACATTTTATATGTAATTAGATTCCCTATTGATCTTAGAGTAAAGATTAAGTATAAATTTATTTGTATTTGTGAGAGCATGATATTACTCTTTGTGTGTCAGGCTAAGTGGGAGAGGGAACAAAAAGTTTCATTCAGTAACTTTGCATAATCAACATAAATTTTCACAAAACTCAACAAAATACAGTGAAAATCGATTAATTTTGACTAATTTCTGTAAAAACCAATTTAGTTTTTATTCTAAAATAAAAAATAAAAAATCACTCATGATGCAATTAATAGTGCAATTTGAAAGGATTTTTAATCCAAAAAGAGTAGTGCAAAATCAGAAGAAAGTAGATCAGAGAAGTTAATAATTCTCACCTGAAAAGTCGGCAAGGAGAATGTCTCTCTGTGAGCTACTCTGTACTGCTTCTTCTACCAGAAGGAAACAAAGAAAACAGAGGGGACTCAGAAAAGAAAAAGAGAAAATGTGCGCACTTGAGTAAGGATTTGAAACAAATTGAAAACATATTCAGAAATTAAACAGATTAAAAAGCTAAATTTCTAATTTGCAATCTACATACCAGATCAAATCATGAAAACAATAAGAAGGTGACCACATGATAATGCCCTTAATGTATATAGCCCTTGAACAATGTGTTGCAGCACACAGATATCTGGTTAGAAGAAATTAAACCACGGGCGGCTACGTGAAAGATTCTAAGCCCTAAAAAAATTAAAAATTGTGCCTCAACAATAATATATTGAACGCGTATGACCAGCGAAGCATTTGCTGTTGACAGAAGGACATCATTCAATTTAGTGACCAACAATAATATATTGAACGCGTGTTATAAAAGAAAATGTGCGTGACCAATGAAGCATTTGCTATCTTGACAAAAGGACGTCATTCAATTCAGTGACCAACAATAATATAATGACACGTGTAATAAAAAAACGCGTATGACCAACAAAGTATTTTCTATCTTGAGAGAAGGACATCATTCAATTTAGTGACCAACAATTATATATTATAAAAAAATACGCATGTGACCAACGATGCATTTCCTATCTTGACAGAAGGACATCATTCAATATAGTGACCAATAATAATATATTGAACGAGTGTTATTAAAAAAAAAACGCGTATGACAAACGAAGCATTTGCTATCTTGAGAGAAGGCCATCATTCAGTTTAGTGACCAACAATTATATATTGAACGCCTGTGACAAACGAAGCATTTCCTATCTTGACAGAAGGACATCATTCAATATAGTGACCAATAATAATATATTGAACGTGTTATTAAAAAGAAATGCGTATGACCAACGAAGCATTTGCTATCTTGAGAGAAGGACATCATTCAATTTAGTGACCAAAAATTATATATTGAACACGTGTTACTTAAAAAAAAAAAAAAGTGTGACCAACGAAGCATTTGAGGACATAATCCAATTTAGTGACCCATAATATTATATTGAACGCGTGTTACAAATAAAACTCTGCGCAACCAACGAAGCATTTGCTATCTTGACAGAAGGACATCATTCAATTTAGTGAACGTCATGAACTCTATTAGTTAGTGAGAAATTAGAAATAAAGGCATGGCAGTAAGAATGCTTAAGGAGCCTATTAAATATGTACACTCATTCACACAAACAACATAGAAGAAACCTAATAACTAAAGCACAAGTCCTTAATTTCAAATCCAAACAGAAATAAACATTATTGATAAAATTCTTCTATCAAGGCAACAACAACTGTGCAAATAAAATCACCTATTATAACTATTCCTTAGCAAGTCACCAATGATTTGTTCCATAATGAGTTAAAATAATCTGTTTACGAAAATAATAAACCCAAATAGGATTCCTAATACGCCAAACACAAATTTAAATCCTGAAAGTCGTCAAAGTTACACTACAGTAGAATCACATTCTATCTTGTTTTCATAAAAAATAATTTTTTTCGAAATAATTCCTTTTTACTAAAAATATTATTTTTTAGAATCAGAAGTAAAAATATGACGCGCTCAAAATCAAATACGCAATGAACATTATAAAAATAAAACCAGAAAACAAACATTAGCAACATTATATTGAAGGTGATGACAGATTACACGCATTCTCTATTTTTTTTTAAAAGGAACCTAAAAAAAGATTAAATCAACATTACATAAGTCGATAATAGAAATAGATTATTACTTTATTACCGGAGTGTGAAAATCGTTGCTACCAGTGTAGTGCAACTGTGCGTACTGTGTGCTGCTTCCAGTGGAATGAAATAAAGGAGAGAAAAGAATAAATGGAAGAAGACTGATGAGAGAAAAGAAAAAAGCAAAAAAAAAAAAAAAAAAAAAGAAGAAGGGCATTTTATTTTATAGGGAATGTGTTGGTGGGCCATAATCATGCAGCTGGGATGCTTCGACTGAATTTCAGTAATTATGGGAAATTGACTCTTGGGCTTTATTAAACAAATTTTGAAGAATGTCCCAAGTTACATAAAAGTGATCAAAGCCCAAAAAAGTACTCCACATGAGAAGTGTCCAAGGCCAACTAAGAGACCAAAGGGAGAACCCATTTTTTGTAAAACAAAGAGAATTGTGGCCCAAAGTTGAAGAGCTTAATAGTCATTCGATTCAAGTGCATGTGAATGTTGTTGCTCATAATCTTATTTATTGGGCTTTTTATTGTAATAGTTTTGATACTCTTGAACCTAATGAACTTTGTTTATCCATTTTTTGTAAATTGATTTAATCCAAACTCTATTTAATTTTCATGAAGTAATTTTATTTATCAAAAATAAATAAAAAATGGTCAACCGATCCTAAAAATTGGGAATATGTTTTGTATTTCAAAATCTAGCCTTTCTACATAAAGTCAAATATTTCCTTTTACTTTTAGAATAATTACTTATCTTTTATCCCTTAGCTAATTAGCTTATTTTCGGCAACTCCTTTGAAGTATTATTATATTTAGGGATGGGCAGCAATTAGAATTGAGAATATTAAGTGGAGTGAGTCGAGTGACCCACTTTTGAGCGCGCTTTCCGGAAATTTATCACTTAAATTAGAAGATTAATTCCAATAATTTTGAAATAATTTGGGCTAGTTTGGCCAATCGAATTGAGTGTTACAATTGTCAATGCGGCCATAGTCCATTGGTAAGCACTACGGTAAAGGTCATCAATTCTCATTAATGTGGGTTTTCTTTGTAGTTTGTTTGTACTTGAATAAGTTTTTTATTTGAATTTTTTTAATTTGGTTTCCCAAGGATATCCAAGGTTTTTACTGGGCTGAATCCCTTTCGAGGCTCGTCGAATAATTTAAGTGAGAACCTCTCATAACAAATATTCAAATTTGGATTCGCTACTTTTTAGTGATTAGTCTCTTCCACTAGATCAACGACCTGATGATTTTTTTCTAATTTGATGATAATGATATATTCCTATATAATGAAATTTGTACTCGAAAAACAAAAATAAATAAATTAAGTGTTATAATTCTATGTAATATATTCAATGACCATCATTTAAAATATTTCCAATTTCCCCTTAAAATATCTGTTAATAAAAATACTTAATCATAAATAGTATTATAAAAATACTAACAATCTCAATTTTTTTGTTTTTTTTGTTTTTATCAGCGAATATAGTACATCAACAGTTGTTCATCCCAAATTCGACCGTTGCGAAAATTGAAAAGCACGAAGAGTACCGTTGGATATAAAAACGCTCCCGTCATTACTTTTTTAATTCCCAAATCTCATTCCTCTCTCTCACTCTCTCTCTCTTTAATCAACACTATACATGGCCTTCCAACGACAGTAAACAAGAATCATCAATAATGGAGTCCAAACCCATACACCCGATCCACCAAATCGCCGAAAACCCAACCCACAAACTCCTCCTCAAACAATGGCTCAAAGAAGAAGAACTCATACTAAACCGGATCTCCCTCAAAGAAACCCAAATCGATTCGACCCGAAAAGAAATAACCCAACTCTACTGCCTCTTCTTCCTCTTCCACTCCACCTCCCTCCTCCTCCTCTTCAGCGCCGCCTCACATTCCAACGGGCCCCACTTCTGCAACAAATCGTGGGTCCCATCAATCTGCTCCTTGTTGTTTTCGCTCGGGTTCATCTGGGCCGTCCGATACAAGGCTGACGTGGAATGTCACTTGGAGAAGATGCTGGATCGGGAGAAAGAGGACTCGAAGCTGTTGGGCAAGTGCGTGGAGGAATTGAAGAGGAAAGGTATGGAGTTTGATTTGTTGAAGGAAGTCGATGCGCTTAGACGGGCTAAGAGTTTGCGGGTCGAGTCCAGGCCCGTTAAGAAATGGTCGGGTCGGGATTTTGTGACACTGTTTTTCTTTGCTGTGTCATGTTTGGTGTTGGGTCTGACAAGAGTTGTTTTGTGCGGTTAGAGGCTAATTATTTGATTCTTAATTGAATTTATTTTATTGTTTCTGAAATGTAGGTAAGTAATGTGATAGTTGTTTGCAGAACCTTTTGTTCTGCTCCTGGAGGAAGTCATTTTGAACAAACCAATCATGTATTATTTGCAATCAATTTTATTTTGAACAAATCAATCATAATATTTTAGTAGTGTTTGAATTTTTCATCCAACTTAAACTAGGTCGTTTGGAGTATCAAATAGATTTATATATTTACATATTTTTCGTTAAATTTGAACTTATCGAGTCTTGGCTTGAACTGAACATCAAAAGCGCTTATCTAATGAAAAATATTGTTCATCTTGTTAAAGATATTTAGCGAACTAATTTTAAACGGACTTTTATTGGACAAGTTTTGTTTGATTTCAATACTAAATTCAAACAGCTTTGAATTTGATTCTCAATTAATCAAGATATTTTTATTTTGTTTGAAACTCTATATTATTTAGTTACAGCAATTCTTATTCATTAGGGAGATAAATACTTTGTCAATTTGTAAGTTTATGCAGCTTGGTTTTGTTATTTTAACATTTCAAATACTAATGACTTTTTTTGTCTTTCTAAATTTCTTTTCCTTTTCGCATTGGCTAGTTACATTTGATTACTTGATTTACACATAGCGTAAATGCACAATACTTGACCTGTTAAGGCCCATTTAAGATTTATAAGGTCTTGATAGATCTGTCGAAGCCCATTCAGGATATAAGGCAATACTTGAGCGATGTTGTGAAGGCCCATTATCCTTTTGTCTTTTTTTCTGAAAGGGTCCGTCCATACCGAGTTTTTAACACGAGAATTAATAGGACAACCCATTTAATAAGGCCCAAACTTAACATTACTAATTTACTTTCAGTAACTTATTGCCTTGTCTGTGTACTTACAGAAATTTTATGTTCACAGACTTGATCGACTTGCACAATCATAACAAATATAGTAGCACGTTTAATGATTAGTCAAACCATTTCTTGAAAAAAAATATAAGGGTGTAATCGAGTAGAGTAGTGTCGAATAATTCAATATTTAAATTTAGTTTATAATTATTGAGTCGAGCTGGAGTCGAACTATAAAATATATCGAATGAAAATTAATGTTCAAGCTTTGAGAGACAAATTGAACTCAAACGAACTGTTATCGAAGAAGCTCGAGTAATTTTGTTTAATTTTCAACCCTAAACACAACCAAATTTAATAAGGAAATGTTTGACGCTTAAAACAGTTGAATGGCTTTTATACATTTGGAAGGGCATCATATATAATTTGATGAAATCATTGCGATTAAGATATCAGATTTAGTGATGAAAGCAGTGGGCTCATAAGCCCACTCATGTTTCAAGTTCATGCTAGCAATTAGCAAACAACTTATTGTGATTTATTTATTAATAATAATTTAATGTTCCACCGAGAAAACTAACTCAAGTTAGAGTGTTGTACTTGTACATTTAAGTACTCGGCTAGGATATCAAAAAAAAAATAAGTACTCGGCTAGGATTCTTTGTTTTATCTATTTTTTGTTAAGAAAATGTTTAATTATCAAAGTGAGCTATGGTTAAAGGACCCATTCAATGATTTTCACTTTTAAAACTATTATCTCACTTAAAACAAAAAAATGTGATTCCATTAATTCTCAATTCACGCGTTTTTAAACAAAAATGTGAAGATCGATATCTTAAATCTTTTGAATTTTCACTAGAGAAAAACAATTATTCGAATTGAAAACAAAGATTATATGTTGTAATATAGTAATAAATTTCATAATACAAATATATTTAGTTCAAATCAAACACCAACTTTAATGCTAAATCATGACCTAATTAAATCAACATAAATTAGAAAATGTTGCACCTTAGGACCCATTAACCCAATTTGAGCACCTTAGAGCATTTCCAACAGACAACATAAAAAAACAGCATCAAATCAATCTTTAATGTCTGCTACAGTGTTTTGATACCTACATAAAAGTTTTTTACTCCAGCAATAAGCATAAAAAATGGAGCATCATTTTAAATTAATTTAAATTTAATTTTTTTTAGATTAGGTTAAATTCAAATTAAATTAAAGCTTACTTAAAAGTAAAGAAAATTAAATTTAAATAAAAAAATATTAAATAATCGTACCTTGCGTTAAATTATTTATATAAGATTTTTGACAATAATTTTATCTACATGTTCGTGTCTGATTCAATGTTGAGATATTTGATAAAGATTTTCATCCATAATTTTTGTTTTTATCAACGTGTCAACTTGTGATTCAACGTTAGAAATCTGATCAGGATAAGATTTTATCAAGGTGTCAATTTGTGATTCAACATTGAGATATATGATAAGGATTTTTATCGACAAGATTTTTTTTATCAAAAATCAATGTTTTCATAACCGGACCGGACAGTGAACCGGTGAGCCAACTGACCACTGGTTTTACTGGTCGAACCGGTCGGACCGCTGGTCGGACCGGATGACGTCATAATGATATAATAAATATATTTAATTTAAAAGTATATATAATATGCATAAAATTTAAACATTATCCTACAATTGATTAAAAATATATAAAATCTTAGAATATATTTAAATTAAATCACATAATATTTATATAACTTATATCATAAATGTAATATGATACTAATTTGTAAGCTCATATAAATATAATATGACTATATTTCTTTATAAAAATTTAAAAGTGTAAGTTAAAAATACAACTAACTAAGAAATAATTTTAAAATATGATTATGCATAAAAGTCTATTATTCAAAATCAAACTTGCATAATATATCAATTTGATTTTCAAAATTTAACACTCTTTATCCTAAAAATAATATTGGAAAGAAATATCTTATAGAATAAATTTTAATAAAAAATTATTATTTGAGTATTAATTTTCATTAATAATGTGTAAAATGTTAATTTGAGTTATCATAATCTAATTTATAAACAAATTTGGCTACAAGTTTTCTGTAATTTATAAATTGTTTTGTACTAGAAATTCAACAAAAATGATGTAGCTCAAATGGTAAGGAAGTTATGTTCAAGCAAGAGGTTAGGTGTTCAAATCCCACCTTCTACAAGAATTTTTAGTTTATTTTTAACATTAATAAAATTTAAAAAGTCGAAAAAAAAAAGAAAAAAAAAAAGAAAATTCAAAATCGGGTTGAACCGGCCCAAACCGGTTCGCCGGTTCACCGGTTTTGGACCGGTTCAACCCGGTTCACTCTGGTTTTTGAGACAAGTGGTTTTAGGGGGTAAACCGGACCGGATCATCCTCCGGTTCGCGGTCGAACCGGTCGGACCGGCCGGTCCGGTCCGGTTTTAATAACATTGTCGAAAATTAACTTTCTCTGATTTTTTATTTTGCTCGTGATTATTGAACTTCTGTATTTTAATTGAAATTTATGGCCAGTTTAATAGTTGAAATTTTTGTACCATTGCAAAATTTGAAAATATAAGCCGTGTGGGAGAATTGGGAAGGACAAATAGTCGTTTTTAAATTTCCAGGCAAAAAGTAATGCCCCTTGCCCGGGCATTACTTTTGATGCCAAAAAGTGTTGGACTTAAATTTAGGTCCAGTGATAGTGCCTCTGCTGGAGCAGATTTTGGCATCAATTTGACCTTTGAGGCACTATATTTAGCTTTGATTCCCATTGTTGGAGTTGCTCTTATGAATGACATATTCGTTGAGAAGTTATTTTCAAAGGCCAAACTCCACTCTATTCCTTCGTCACGTATAAATAGTTCTTTATGTTCTTACAAAAAATGTGTCTTTAAACAATTTCATGAAACAATTATGTCGATATGTATTAATTTAATATAACATAGTTCTTTAGTATATTTTTTTTGTTTCTGAAATGGTAATTAGGTTTTACTTTTTTATATAATAAGACAAAAACATTGGTTCAAATTAAATAAAATAATTCGGTCAACCAAAAATTTGTCCCAAAATCATGTTTAGTTCATGTGATTAGTTATAGTTTTCACAAAAAACAATTAGACATTAATTTGTGAATTCAGCAGCCGAACAGATCAATGACTCATCATTATCAGACCTAACCCCTATGGCCCTTATGAAGAAATTTTGAATCACACTTCAGATTGATGCTGAAATTCCTCCACATCTTAAGTGTTTAATTATTTATTTTCCTAAATTCAAGCCCGAATACTATAGATGCATTTCCATATTTCACTTGAAAATCTTAGCTACCTAGAATTAAAATCTCTAGGGACCGTTTGTTTACTCAGGAATGGCATATTATTTGGCAATGTGTGATTCCTTGGAATCAAGTAATATTGTTTGGGTATATTTTTTGGATTTTGGGAAAGGAAATATATTCCTAAAATTCAGGAATATTGCCATCAAAATATGGGAATGTTAAACTCAACTTTTCAATGGTATTATGATTCCATTCCTGGGAAATTTAGTACTAAAAATAAAAGAGACATTATTACCCGTATATTATTTCTTATGATAGTTTTATTTTCTCCCTACGTAATGTATATTTTCTCTCCCCTAGCCATTGTTTTCTTGTTTCTTGCGTTCTTTTTCTTCTCCAAGTGATTAAATCACATATTAAATTTTCACGTTCATTTACCTACTAGTTGAATCTACTGAAATAATATAAAATTTTAAATGTGAATTTATTTGAGAATATGCATATAGTTTATACGCCATATTCACAGGCCAAATCCAAAGCTTATGCTTCATAGCACATTCATTTTCAAATTGTACGCTTAATTTTGTTTTTGCTTTTGAAAATGTTATCTTATTTATACGTATTTGCACACCATTTCTTGTGATAGTTACATTCTTGGATTATTAATATATATATGTTCTTTAATTTTTACTAAATATTATAATATATAAATTATTAATTAATATATTTTACACATTTTTTAAAATCAATATATTATTAATAATACCATATAATAAAAGTTGCTTCTATATGATTTATATATAATATATGGTTGGGGGTATTTTAGTGAACTTTTTAAATATGTAATCTATTTCTTGCCATTATCAAACATTTGAAAAGGAATTCGATTAATTTCCTTGGTACAATTTCAAGTGGTACCCAAACACTATAATTGAATCATATTTCTGGAAATCAGATTATTAGAAATCAAATACCAGAATCAGATTCCATTTCCGTCAAACAAACGGGTAGAAGGTTTGACATTGATTTTAGCAGTGCTTATACTATGCAGAACAGAACTTATATGCAACAGTCAAATATATATAACAACGCTATCACTAATGTATATATAGATACTTTTTTTCATTAAGGTTTTCTTTTTGTATTAATAACACCATGTCTTTTGGTTGTAATTTATTAATTAATTGGTTTTTCGTAAGGTTTTATAGTAAATTATTTAAATATTCAAGTATAACTAAATGATATTAGATTAATATTAAATAATTTAAATTATATTAAGGTTTTCATATTTTCTTTTTAATTTTTTGAAGCAATACTTTATATTTTATATTTATTTTGAAATATATATATATAATTGTAAATAATTTTTTATTTTTTATTTTAGGATAGAAAAATAAAATAATACTTTTGTGTGAAATAACATTAATGTCTAGCTAAGCATGTGTCTCTTTACTTGACCCACTTGCTTATGAACTCATTTTTAGTAAATGTTAAGGCTGCGTTCGGTTGGAGGAATTGGGCTCCGATTAGCCCTGAATTGGGCCGCAATAAATTTAATTGCGGACCAATATTTTGTTCGGTTGGGACCATAATATCGCGGGCTGCCCGTCTTAGTCTCTCCGATTTGTGGGCCAGCCCACGTTATTTACTCGATTGGAATTGGACCTCTCCCCCAGCAATTACAATTTAATGGCCCAGACTAAATTTATTCGGACCATTGTGCCATTCAACTTGAAAGAAATTACAAAATAACCAGAGCTAATTTACAAAAAAACCAGGTGAGATAAGCATACATAATTTTTCATTTCCCCTCCATTTTCTGTCGCGGCCAAAAGAAGAGGGAAGAACCCTAGGTTGCTGCCGTGAAGAATTGATTAAAGGGAACTTGGTTGTTGCTGAAATTGAGAGGTAATTTTCGCAAATTAATGTAGTGTATCTCCCATTTCTTTAATTTTTGAACCCAACCCGTAGAGTATGCTTCCATGTATCTCCCATGGACTTCCATTAATTTTTGAACCCAACCCTAGGTTGCTGCCGTGAAGAATTGAGGTTGGGGAGCTTGGTTGTTGCTGAAATTGAGAGGTAATTTTCACAAATTAATGTAGTGTATCTCCCATTTCTTTAATTTTTGAACCCAACCCGTAGAGTATGCTTCCATGGATTTCCTTGTTTGAGCTTGTTTTTTTTTTTTTTGTCGGTTTTAACAGTTTTGGACAGCGAGAAGTGGAGCTCTACGGAATTCTTGACATTGTGGATAACAATTTCCACTTTTTATTTGATTGTGTTATATACCGTATGCCATATATAGAAATTTGAATATTAGAGCTGAAATAATTTGAATTTTATGTATAGATACGAAGAATCGAGACGGAGGAGGTCCCTGTATTGTTTTTTCAGTTCGTAGGAAGTTTTAGCTGAGGTAAATTTTTCCATGAGTCCTGTTTTAGAAGCTGCATTTTTTATATTTTGTACAACAATGTGTGTTTGATCCCTATGGAATTTTTGTTGTATATTTGGGAATGAGTACATGTTATTTTGAATTTGGATTTTTGAGAAAAAGGAATATTATATATAATTTTTCACAATAATCTTGCTATGTTCAAGTAGTGATTGCTTGTATATCATATTTGTTAGTTTTTCATTCTGTCCATTGGCTAATTCATATTTTATGAATTGAATTAATATTTTTCACACAATATTGTGACAATTTGCAACGGATTTCCTAGGTTGAGTGTTAAGTCACGCATTTTGTTTGTTTTATTTTAGGCTATACAAATGGATCAACGGAAGAAACTCTTGACATTGTTAATGTTTCATCGGTTTTTTTGGATGGGCATTTTCCTTATATGGTTTCGTGCTAAACAAAGCCGCACTCGATCTCGGAACCGACCCATACGATATAGCCTTATCCGTAGGAAACGCAAATGGATGGAAAACCTAGAATATATTACCTTTGAATGCACAGTAAGATGTAAGAATAACATACGTCTTAATATTGCGTCATTTGATAAGTTATGTTGTTTCCTACATAATGTTGGGGGTTTAAACGACACTAAGTACGTCTCCGTTAGAGAACAAATTGCCATGTTTTTAACGGTATTAGCGCATCACAAAAAGAATCGTATTGTTGCCACCGATTACCGTCGATCCGGTGACACTGTTAGCAAATGTTTTTACCGTGTATTGACATGTTTGATGAAACTCCACCCAATATTACTATCTCAACCGGATCCAATACCAGCTGATTACGATGACGATAGGTGGAGTTGTTTTCCGGTAAGGAAATATGTTTAGATTCCTATTTCAATTGGGTGTTATGGACAATTGTGTATTACAATATAGTATTTTGCGTATGTATAGGGTTGCATCGGGGCCCTGGATGGAACATATGCCTATGTTCACGTTCCATTGGTTGATAAACCACGTTATAGGTCCCGAAAAGGTGACATTTCTACCAATGTACTTGCTGCTTGTGATATTAACGGAGTGTTCACCTATGCACTCGTCGGTTGGGAGGGGTCCGCCGCGGATGGGCGCGTATTAAGAGATGCAATTAATCGGCCAAATGGATTGAGAGTGCCTACGGGTACACAATAAATTTACGAATATAATTGTACAATTGGGCTTTTAGGCTATGCACTCATCATTATTTGCTATTTACAAATTGTAGGAACGTACTACTTGTGTGATAATGGATATACTAATGGCCCAGGGTTCCTTACGCCGTATAGGGGAGTGCGATACCATCTTAAAGAGTGGGGAGTTGGTATGGACGCCCCTCAAAATGAGAAGGAATTTTTCAATATGAAACATAGTCAAGCTAGAAATGTGATTGAGCGCAGTTTTGGTCAAATAAAGAAGCGTTGGGCAATATTGAGGAGTCCTGCTTTCTACCCGTTACAAACGCAGAATAGGATGATCATGGCATTGTTGTTGATTCATAACTTCTTGCTTAAAACATCTCCCGATGATAAAGCAGATGAATTTGTAAATCCGTATATTGAGTCAAGTGATTCGAGTGATGATGACAATGACAATGACCCAAATGAACAAGGTTATGTTGAAGGGGTTGAAACGTCACACGCGTGGAATAATTTCCGTGATAACTTAGCCCGCGAAATGTTCATGAAATGGAATTCGGATCGCGAATAATTTCTTATATTATTTGTAATTTGACTATGTTTTCCAAATTGTTGAATTTGTATCATATTCTTTTAAAGTGTGAGAATTAGAACCCTATAATTTCACAATGGCGTTCCAATCCCTTATGGGACTATATCTTAATGTTATGCTTGAATTTGATTACGAGGGTGTACAAATGTATATTGGCATGTTATGTGTATTTTTTATTTATCTATTTCATTGTGTAGGCATATATCAAGTGAGATGTCTTCAATTCCACGTTATGGTGATACGGCTTCAAGCCAAAGAAGGACCCAGGGTACCCGGAGGTCGTTGAATGCAATCGAGGAAGCCCAGTTGATAGATTGTTTAAAGGAACTAATATCAAATGGGTGGAAGGCAGATAATGGGTTTCGCCCGGGTTACTTGCAAGCTCTTGAACTAGCACTCAATGCTCGGCTTCCTCACTCGAAGATAGAACATAAGCATATCAACTCGAAATTGACGGTGTGGAAGAAAACTTATTATCAAGTTTTGGGTATGCAGGGGACTAGTGGGTTTGGGTGGAATGAAAGTGGTAAAACAATAACAGTTGATGATGATGTATGGACATTATATGTAAAGGTAACTTTATCATCTTCTTTGATATGATTCTCTAAGGTGTCATGGATCATTTCCCAAGTATAATTTGTTCCTATGCATTTTGAATCGCAGGCACACCCAGATGTTGCCAATATGAGGTTCAAGACATATCCCTATTACGATGATTGGGTCGAGATATTCGGAAAGGATAGAGCCACCGGAGACGGCGCGGAGGACTTTGTTGAAATTGTTGAGGACTTGGTAAGGACCAATCCGGCTAAGGAGTCAACTAAGAAGGGTAAGGAGCCTATGATTGGGGAAGCGGGTGTTGATGAGAGTATGTACAGCAGTCCATGCGTCGACCTAACGACGGATGCATCGGATGGTGGGGAGTTTGGGACCGAAATTCCACCGTATAACATGGGGTTTCTCAATGTTGGTCCTAAGATAACTAAGTTATCGAAGAAGATTAAGAAAGAGAAAATAAAGAAGGAAAAATTTGAGAGGAAAAGGAAGACGCATACGCCGGATTCTGACGGAGGTGATATGGACAAGTTCTTGGACGCAGCCAAATCTGCATGGGGTGATCTTAGCAATAGCTTTGCCAAAGAGGAGGATTCTTACGATGAAAAGGCACAAAAGATTATAGATGCACTCGATCGCATTGACTCCCTCACTGACGAGAATAGAATCTTCCTCTCTTTTAAGATTATGGATAATGCGAAACACGTTAGCTTGTTCATGAAATCGAATGAAAAGAACCGAGAGCACATTGCCCACATGATGCTAAACAATAAAATGCCTTGAATCTTAATCGACTTTGATGTTTTTGTCAAAAGGTAATTGGAGGGGTTTAATGATATGGTTGATTTTGTGTTTTGGCAGAACAATATACCTGACATGGTTAGCTTTGGGTTTTTGATAAGTCTAATTGCCATTGGAACACTATTTTTGCGGGTGTGACACTTATTAGCACTTTTAATTTTTGAAGTGTTGCTATTTTGGTAGTACACTTTAATTGCCATTTCATTGTTGATTGTTTCAAACTTTGGTTATGGGTGTAATATCATGGTTTAGTGTTTTGGTACAGTTTTTAATTTATCCCTATTAATATGTCTAGATCATTTTTAATTCTCATGTGTGGAATGGAGATGGACTAAATTGCCATGTAAAAAAATTGAGGGGGTACACAATAATAAACCATAATAACATAAGCACTAAATTACACATACTCAAACATAGAACAACATTCTCAAACATAGAACAACATACAAACACAGTACATAATGAACACAGCCTAGCAGCCAAACTTAAATAAAACAACACACAAACATAAAATTATAACTTTAACACTTATTATCCGTCAAACATTTTTTTTACCGACAATGTTCTCATGTGAAGTCCCCACCTCCGGCCACAGACACTTAGCAACATTTTTAGAGTTTTCAGGTTCGTCATTTTCAGATGTTGCCCCTGTATTATTGTAGTTAGCCAAATCATTCCAGAAACTATCATTTCCACTACTAGGTGAGAATGTAATTTGAGGCGGGTTGATGGGTTCTGGGATTGGCGTTTCTTGTCCGACAATCGGATCATCGTTTAATTCGAACCATTGAAGGTTAATTGGGGAAGCGGGTGGTGGAGCTATTGGGAATTCGTTGGGGTATCCAAATATTTCACACAAGTCATTCCACTTGGGTTCTCCGTTGATGGCATACGCTTCGTAAAATGGAGTTTCCTAAAATAATCATCAATTTCATAAAAAATACGAAAAAGATTATTAATAATTAAATAATATACAATAAATATAATGCGTTACCATGGACAAGTTTTGTACAATTTCCATTCCAGGGCTCCCAACAGTGTTTGTATTAGCAACCAAGTAATACCCGGAAAGAGTCATTAGATGCGAAAATAGAGCATGTCGTCGTTTTAGTCGTTCGACTTTGGCCATTATTTCCTTTGTAGTGAATGACCGATTGAATAACACATTAACTTCATCACGAGCTTTCCGCACGACGTGGCTCACGCCATAAATTAAAATTCCATTTTCATAGTAAGAATCGGTTCCTAAAAATTCAATCAAAAAATCATCAATTTCTTTGGGCCATTTATCCGAGTAAAAGAAATGGGATTGAGGGCGAGGGACAAAATTGGTCATTGTCGAATTGTAAAAAAAAGTTTACACACAACTCTTTGATTTTTAAAGGGGGGGTTTTGTTGCACAACAATTATGAAAAATGCAGGCTATTTATACTAGTATTCAGGGTCCCACGATACAAAATTGCCATAATATGGGGACCTATTTGCAATTTCATTAATAAGTAGACATAGGTTGTGTTATCAAATCAACGTAGCTGTAGACATCTTGTTTGTAAGATATGATTCTTCTGGGAATAGATTTTGCCATACATTGAAATGTTGAATTTGATTCTTCTGGCTTATTTTGTATCCACAAAAGATTGCAATACTTATATATTTTTTTTTTCAACCATTAAAGTGTTATGGATTATTTTTTTTATAAGTACCAAACACAACCTATGTTTTTTTGCATGTACCTAAAAAATGCAATGCAATTGTTTCGAGATTATGTGAAAAAAGGACATCAAATGCAAATACTTGAAATAACACAATTTAAATAAACTAGGATAAACATATATATATAAACTACGCATGAAAACATAATATCCGATCAGTTTTGTGATTACATGCACTTAACATAAAATTGTGCACTGTAACCACATTACATAAAAACTTAAATAAAACATTATAAGAAAGTCCTTGGAACAAGTTTCCATATGTCCTACATAATTAATCAGTTCATAATTAAAAGGCCTTGGAACAAACACAGCAGACAGAAACCACCTTCAGTAATCATCATCCAGATCCCAGCATTTCTCCCCAAACATTCCACCTTGGTCAGTTGTTGCAATGTCACCACCAGAGGACGGTCCAGCTTCATCAATATGGACATCCTCACCCACTACAACATCCTTCCCTAAATCAAATGGAACTGGAGTCAAAGTACCAGATGTACTAATGGGGACCACTGCAAGCTCATCATCGTCAGAGTCCCGGACATGAATGGGCCATCCGGGGGATCCAGTTAGGTCTACGGGAAAGGACGCAACACCTTTTGTCTCAAAGATGAAGCTCAGCTTCAAATAAAGTGGCTCACCGTTCAACCTGAAATGTCTGAACCATTCAGACTCCTCCTACAAAAAGCATACATGTAAAATGGATCAGATGTTCGTATATGAAAAAATACACAAATATAAATATTGAAAGTGTTACTTACAGCAGCAGGTACAACTTTCCAATAATGTTGATTCACACGAGTCACGCAATGCCAGGCATCGTATGCAACTCCAGGGGTTTCCAGAAAATCATTGAATGTTTGATTCCTCCTCCTTAAATACTCCAGCTTCTTTTTAATCCCAGTCAAACCGAACCTCCTACCATAGAGTGAGGACATTTCAGATGAGATACGTTGACATACCCCAGTCAGATACTCCAAGTTGTTAAGATCTCCTGTTTTGCACTCTTGGTACAGCAGATTCACAAGTCTAGCAGTCTGCTCGAAACTCCATCCATCAGTCACCTTGCATTCGTCAGCCCTCATTCTTCGTGTTCTCGGCATAATGGATAGTTAATCAAACTGAAAGTGGAAGAAGTATGTTAAGATTTTCTCATATATTTAAGAAATAGTAAACTGCAATTAGTTTAAAGTAAAGGAGAGTCAATTCTTACCACTGTCTTTACTTGACTCTTTGAGAGAAGAAGATTGAGAGATAATGACCAAATATATAGGAGTAAATATAAAGGGTTTGGGTTCAACCACCTCAATAAATTGGTACATGGGAATATGTGTTACCTCATCTGAATATATGAAGGGGCAAGTAAATGCATTTAAAGCAAGTATACAAAAGGTCAGCTCAAGTAAATGCATTTAAATCAAGTATACAAAAGGCCATCAAGTAATGCATTAAATGCACAGACAATTACCAACTCTTTGTATTCTGAGACACTCCATAGAATTAAAGAAGTGAATTGTCCAAGAAATGGCAGATGCAGTCAAACTACATAAAATAAATCAAATTGGGCATGCCACATGTACTACAATGGTTTTAAATTACTCAAACATGTGATATTGTTACAAAAGGGGAATACATGACATACATTTTAAAGATATGTAGTGGCAATAATAAAATAACACATGTATATGACTACAAAGAGCTTCAGCTACCACTTTCATGCATAAATTAAAATGATGCTTCCAAACTCAAACAAATGGGAAAGTTAATAAGCTTGGAATCCAAAATTAGGCATTAGAACATACACTTTAATCATCAACCTGTGTAAACATGCAATCATTCTCATTCTACTTGAACAATGCATATCCAAAAGTAGGCATTAGAACATACAAGACCATCAGAAACCAATAGTTGAAATCATCACATGGCCAAAATAATTAAGGCTGCGTTCAGTTTCCAAAAATGTTACATCTAGCATACTTCCAAGTTTATAAGGAAGTGCCATTGTCAAAGCAAGGGGGTGATGAATTTTTAGAGTTTTCAAATATAAGTGAATGGGGGCACTCACATGATAAAGCACACACAGAGTTAAGAAAAACTCAACATTGCATACTAAACAGTGCACCAAACCCAAAAGTTAAAAAAAAAACCATCATCATTTGAAATCCCTTCTGCATAGACAGTACCACATGGTTCTGAAATTAGCATAAGCATTGACTCAACATACCAGACCATCAGAAAGGTGTGGGAAAAAATCATTTGGTCATATTACCACATTCATTCCTCAGCACACAAGAGCATCAAATTTTGGAAGCTAGCAATACCCCATTATTTTATATCCCAAACAGTGGCCAAACAAGATGCAAGGAAGGCAATGGAACACACACATGTGCATACCAAATTGCTGTTAATCTTTAATAAAGGAGCATAAATATCAACAAAGACCCAAAGGCAAATGTTACATTACATGGCCAGAATCAATGTTATACATGCCAGAACAAATGCTACATCAACACAGAAAACCAAAAAGTACAGTTACAACATCTATATCAATCCATACTAGATGCAACCATATTATACATGCCATACATACACAAATTAGAACAAGTGTCAATTAGTCAGTAGGATCCATCAAAACAGTCTAAAATTGCAAAGAAACATGATCACAACTTGTCATAAACATATATACCAAATCAACACACACACAGCACAGATCATCGCAAGCTTTAGCTTGCGACGCAATGCCATGTTTTCAGCCTCAATATTTTCTAAAGAATTAACAACTATTTGCAGTTGAGCAGACAATTCATCACGGTCACGTATAAGACGGGTATTTTCAGCCTCAGTGCGATTTACACGAAATAGCAAACCAGGGATAATAACACGGGACCTATCACACATCATTGGGTCGATCCATTCGAAGTAATCACACCGTTCCTCCTAACATGAAAGAAATTTATCCATTAGAATCACATATTATTTACCAAAAACCAGTAATTTTAAGAAAAATAACAACAAATACTACACCGTTAAAGATTGGCAGCGAGCAAATCTTCGCCCAGGGTTCTCCTTCGTCCAGGAAGTGTAAATCCTCACGCGCAGTCCACACGAGCAGTGTCCAGAACCTAAACGAGTCCTCGAGTTAGAAATCGACTCCATTGCTGCCAGAAACAATAAATTTTGAAAGATTCATAAAAACCCTAATTTTGAATGCATGTGATTTCGTGAAGGAGAAAGCCTTCGCACCCTCAAAATTACGCAAAGAAGGCAGACTACTTCAAAAATTAACAAAAGAAAAACATAAATTAACGCCAAATTACCGTTCAATTTTGTGATGGTTCGAGAACAACCCTTCGTAACCCTAGCAAGAAATTACGCAGCAAACAGATGCCAAACGAGGGAGAACAAGTGAACCCTAGCCTGTATAAACTACGCAGAACAACTAAAATGAAATATAGCATAAAGTAAATTCTCAGCAAGAAATTGTATGCGCCGTCGGGGTGAGAGAGAAAGGCAGAGAAGAAATGAGAATGGAACTAGGGTTCTCAATCAGCTCATATACGACCAAATGGATGGCCCAGATTAAAACTTATCAACGGACAGATCTCACGAGTATCAGGGGTATAATTGTCCGAAAATCTTAATTGGGTCAACCGAACAGCCCAATTATTTACGGACTGAGATAAGTAATTGGGCTAATACAATATGCCGAACGGGCCATTAGTTACTTGGACTGATTAAATAATTGGCCCGAATACACAATTGGACTGATTACCAATTGGGCAAACCGAACGCAGCGTAAGTCAATTAAACTCAATCCAACCCAACCCAGACAAAATAGAAAATATGTGTTAGGCTGGGTTGGGCCAACCATGAAACAACTCATGGGTCATGACCCACTTTGTAACCAATTTTTTGCTATTAATAGATGCTCGACATTGTTTTAATTAGCAAAAACTTCAATATGTTATTCAATCAGCAAAACAAAAAAATTGGTTTTTAGTGACAATGTCAAAAAATAATGTTCAAGTTTGTCACTATTCACATATATTATGTAATATCCCATTAAATATTAGGTTGATAATATATAATGGGGTGTTACATATTAAGTGAAAATAACTTAAATATTATCACTAAAGTAATTCTTTAATTTATATATTAAATAACAATGATTATAAAAAGTTGTCAATATGATATTTATTAATATATCAAAAGTGACAACCATCATATCTACTAGCATTGTATTTTGTTTTAAATGATCAAATTTAAATTAGAATTTTGATCGGTTAATATTGAAACCGGCAAATATATATGGATGGTGTAGTAATTGCACTGTTAGATTGGGGGTTGACTAGACTATTCATAGCACATGCCGGGGTTTATCGATCAAACACATACTACTTCTACTCCTATAAGATATTCGGATCTGGGAGCCAATGGTACGGACAGACTACCTACTTTTCCTCCATCTAATTAAATACTACTGACGTTCAAATTTATGACATGGATGCCTATTTATTTAAAAAAATTGCATGGACCAACCACCTAGTGTAAAGACATATTTATTTGATTATTTAATTTTCCGTTCACTTAAAAAAAGTCGAGTTCACACCCGTTTTCATTTTGTTCAATAGTTGTTGAGGACCAACTTTTGTTATGCAATTTCATTTATTTATTTTGATTCTTTAATCTCCCATCCACCAAATTCTATATTGGTCATTTCCACTATATAAAGTACTACTTATAAAGATAGGTGAAATAAATTTTGTTCCTTTTTCTTTTACCTCGATTCGTGCACAAAAGGTTGAATAGTGCAGGTTGGACCTTAAAATCCATAGTATTAGTTAAGAAAAGCATGATTTTTGAGAAATTGTTAATTTTTTAACTCTCATTGATTTCATCATTTGCTAAAGTAGTATTTATTACAAATTTACTTGATTTTTACTTTAGCAAATAATTAAACCATCCTTTTTCATAATTAAATAAATCTTCTTTTTAATATCTATATAATCATCAACAAAAAATTTAATATCTGAAAAGGTTTAGATAAATGACCATATACAAAAGATTTGGCCATGAACATTGTTTGTAAATTTTGAAGCAAACAAACAAACATACTTGATAAACAAACTGACATCATTTCCTTTTGCTTTTTCAATTCTATGCTTATCTTTCTGCTTTGTTTCATTTATGCCACTTCTACCCAGTAAAAAAAGTCAGCGAGATCATAGCCACTACAAGATGTCTTGTGTTCATCTCCAATCAGTACGAATTTTTCTCCAATTTAAAACAAGTTTATGATGATTGATTTTCTTTATAATTCAATAGATTTATAATACGATGATATTAATATAATAATAATCCGTCTAACTCTTATATAAGATAAAAATATCGAATAAAGAAATAGAAATGGGGCGAGCATGCCCTCTTGGCGCCCAACCACATTCCGGATAATACATCTCATGTCCACTAGGAGACAGCCACTTTTTCTAAATAGGAGTATATTTTTAATTTTCTATATCAATGACAATACTACATCTTACACAAAAGAATTTTTTCACTGTTTCTTTTTCTGAACATTCCAATACAAGTCTTATTTTTCCTATAACAAATTTAATTTCTTAAATTTCTTCTCTAAACTAAAGTAATAATTTAATATTAATAATCCTAAATCATTAATTTCATAAGCGTAAATATATTTATAAAAAAAAACTTTTATTTTTCAAACTTTTATCTAAAATGTCGTGACAAATTTAAAACGAAATTACAGTTGAGAAATGGAATATGCGAAAGTTAATTTAAAATAATAAAAAGAAAGGTCGGTGCTCACCATGTACGGCTGCACCGTACATTCGTACCAAAATTCCACGGCGCTGATGGTACGGTTATTAAATTTGTGCAGACCTCATTTTTTGTGTGTCCCACTCTCTAGCTCCCTAATCCCTATATATGTGGTGTATCAGTATTTCTTATGTATTCTTCGATCAACTCTTAATTATCACATGATGCACTGAAATATAAAATTTTAACATATGAATTTTTTGCTAATTAATTAAATAAAGCACATGTACTAGACTCCTAGTCACGTATAATTTTGGTAAGTTAAATACAGTTCGAATTTTTCAGGGAAACTGTGTTATGTGAAACATACATGAAACCCTTTTGCAAAAACTTTATTACACCAAATACCCTTTTATTTTCAGAAACCCTGAAGTCTCTCACTTTACTCCGTTAGTCACTAACACCTTACTCCTAGATATATTCATGAGAAATTAAATGGGAGTTTTGTGAAAATGTTCGAAATTACAAGAGAGTATTGTGCAAACTTCAAATGTAGAAGGGTATTATACGTGCAAGGTTTAAAAAGTAAAAGGGAATTATATGTTTGCTATTTAAAAATATGAATCAAAGAATTATGTTGAAATAAAAACTAGTAGTTTGTATTTTGCTTTCAATTAACTTAAAAATAGATTTTCTTTTAAATTTTTGATTAAAACGTATCGAAATTTTATGATCCATATGTTCTAATCAATAAAAAGACATAGAAAGTGATGAACCAAACTACCTCTATTATCATCAATATCCCACTCTTAACATTAAACCCATTCCTTTCTCGAATTGCTTATCCATTGGGTTTTCCCAATTTTTTGAGATATAAAAACTCCCTTGGAGAAGGTCTAACATGAAGTACAACGTTTTGATGTTGGTCTGTTAGGTTCTTGTAGGATGGGAAAGAAACCAATGTACCTAGAATTGTCCCAGGTGTTTTGCATCGACAGCGACAGGGACAAGAAAGGATAACATGAGTAGTCTCTCTATTTAATCCAACTAAATAGGAATCCTTAATATTCTTAATTAAATTTTCAATTATGTTCATAATTAAGTATTCAAATATTTTGACAGGCCAGTTTCACTCCAAGTTCTTTTAGATTTCTCTAGCAAATTAAATCCCAAATGGAATAATGTTTTGTGTGGTCAGAATATTTTTTGTTGAGATAAGCGATCATTATAATTTATAACTAAGTCAAAAAATTTATCGAATTACAATAAAAATCAATTACTAAACATTAGTATTAAACTAGATGAAAATCCATATTAGTGAAAGACTAGGAGTTGAACCCATTACATATTTACCTTTTAATTTTGGGGCATCAGCCTTATCGATGGGCTACAGCCTCATTGGCTTGGTCACAATTGTTTTAGTTATTGGTTTCGAAATTACTGAAGTCGACCAAAACATTAATTCACGAAAAAAAAAGTAAATAATTACATTTTTAGTCCCACATATTGTGATGGGACACAAAATGCAATTTTGTAATGTGATGGACCAAACATTATCAAAAGTGAGATTTTGTGGAGTGTGGAACCGAAAAAGAAAAAAAAAAAAAATTAATGTACATTGATTAGTTGGATCTAAAATAGAGCAGACGCAAGAAAAGAAATGCAAATTTTGTTGAATCATCCATGACTATGAGCTTTGTGGTTGTACCTGTGTTGTAGTTGTACTTTTATTTACCCGAAGAAAGAGAACATTTGTACTGGAAGAATGAATTGAATCTGCTTTAGACATTGCGTATAATATCCTTAAATAGGTCGAGGGGGATACATGTTCAGTACTGATTATTACATTTGACAAGCATGGGGGACACTAACCATATATGCAACCGTCCTTTAAATTCCAACTTCCTTATAAATGGTAAATTGGTAGTAATAGACAAGATTTATCACTTCGTAATTGATGAATTAATTATACCCAATAAATAAATTTGCCACGATTTTAATTTTCAATTTTAAGAAGAACGACAAAAGGACTTTGCTTATGAAAAGTATTTGTCTAAATATGATACATAATGATGTGATTACAATTTACAAGCCTATTGTAAATATATTTATTATCTTCTAACTCGTTCTTCTAGAAGTTCTACGTGACAATTACAATACATTTTATTTAGAGTGAATGCTTTATGAGAAAAATTATTTTTGTGTTATTTTTATTAGCAAAACTTCTCATATTATAATTTATTAGCAAAAGAACTCTCACAAAAATTACACATCATTAAAAAAAAAATACAGAGAGTGTTGTTGCATTAGCTATCGTATTTACTTTATAAATAAATATATATATAGTGGGGAAAAACTATTTTAAACTAAAACTTTTAGTATTTTACAAGTATAAAAGATCAAATATGCGCGGGTGAGAATGGACATGAACAATTGCGATAATCCTAGATGGAGTTCCACCTAATGAATGTTGAATAAAACATTGATATCTCAGTGAGTTGTGGTTAATAATTGTCGTCCACTACCAATTATTTGGTCAGTAGACTCTGAACCACATCGGAGCATCATAGGTTTTCTTTTTCTATAACTAGTATTTCTCAGCATGCGTTTCTATGTGCTTAAATTTATTTTTCACCAAAAATATAAATTTTTAGGGTTTGATTCAAAGATAAAAGATAAATTTTACTAATCAGGTAAGAGGAAAAGTGAAAAAGTTACTTAAATAATTAGGTAACTTTAAAATTTTGAGAGTAAAATAGAAAAATTAAAAAATAATGCCACTTGACATGATTTTTTTTTTTTTAATTGTAGTAGTATTATCCTCAGCACGCGGGAACATTAAATTTTCTAAGTACACAAAATAAGAATTTCATTTGGAAGAAAAGTAAAAGTTAAATTTTATTTTAATGATGTAATTGGTAAGTGAAGAGGTTAAAAGTTACATAGTTAAGTTAATTTAGGTGTTAAGGACAAAATAGAAATATAAAAAATTATTACACCATGACATGACTTTTTAATAGTATAGATTATCGAACATCACAGGTAACTTGAAATATAACATATATGGAAAAATTGTTACTCTGATCCATCAGCATTTTTTTGTTCGAATCTTAAACTTGATCCTAAACTTTTGAAGTATCTTGTACTTTTGGTCCAATTACATTTCTTTCGATTGCATTTGGGGCCAAAAGTACAAAGGAAAGACTGTCCTACAAGACCAATGTGTATTGATTAGGTCGTAGCTTATTCGCAAAAGTTGAGGAACCAAAATTAAGAGGGCAAAATGTCTTGAGTTTGACTCATAGTAATGTGGATATCTATTTAGTTTAATACTAGTTTTGATAAATATATTTATACTTTGATAGCGAATGAATAGATTTATAATACAATGTGATGTAATACCATTTCTTAAATATATACTATATATAAGACCAATGTGCAAAACATAGATTATTCTATTAAACCGAAAGCAAAAATATTTAAAAAGTAGGGACCTAATATTTAACCATAAATACAAAATATTTTAAAACAATAATACTTAAAATGCATCGTCATAAACTAAGGAACCACAAATTAATCCAGTCAATAGAAGTATAGTAACAAAGTTGATCATTTTAATTTGTTTTCTTTTATATATTTATTGAGAGAATTTCACTTTTGGTACCATAAATAACCCTACTTTAAAAGTTTGAAATTGAAAAACAAGTTATAGTTATAGTTATATAGTTATAGATTGTTCCCAAACTTTGCCCCACATATTTTATGGCCGACAAATTTACCCCACAATTCACAAGTTTGAAACATTTTAGTCCCAATTGTAAATATAATTAATTATAAATCCTATTTATAAATTTTAAATATTATAATTATTAAATCTCTTACACTAATTAGACTTTATATATAATATATATAAACTAAATACTGTTCATATAAAATCCAAAAAAATATATATCAATTAAATTTATTGAATTTTTTAAATTTCAAAATAAATCTTTTAAACTAATTAGATTTTACATATAACACATATAAATATTTTAAAACAATAATACTTAAAATGCATCGTCATAAACTAAGGAACCACAAATTAATCCAGTCAATAGAAGTATAGTAACAAAGTTGACCATTTTAATTTGTTTTCTTTTATATATTTATTGAGAGAATTTCACTTTTGGTACCATAAATAACCCTACTTTAAAAGTTTGAAATTGAAAAACAAGTTATAGTTATAGTTATATAGTTATAGATTGTTGCCAAACTTTGCCCCACATATTTTATGGCCGACAAATTTACCCCACAATTCACATTTTGAAACATTTTAGTCCCAATTGTAAATATAATTAATTATAAATCCTATTTATAAATTTTAAATATTATAATTATTAAATCTCTTACACTAATTAGACTTTATATATAATATATATAAACTAAATACTGTTCATATAAAATCCAAAAAAATATATATCAATTAAATTTATTGAATTTTTTAAATTTCAAAATAAATCTTTTAAACTAATTAGATTTTACATATAACACATATAATTAAATAAAATTTTATATAAAATTTGAAAAATAAATATCAATTAAACTTATTAATTTTTTTAAATTGAAAAACAATCTTTTAAAATAATTATTAATATATACAAATTAAATAATATTTATTATTAAATCTGAAAAAAATCTTTTTAAAATTATATAAATAAAAATAATTCTAATTATTAAATTTATTATAATTAAAAAATAAATAAAAAACCATAAATCTAATTAGTTTAAAAGATTTAATAAAAAACCATAAATCTAATATTATTTATTGTCAGATTTTATATTAAATATTATTTAATTTATATATATTATATATAAAATCTAATTAGTTTAAAAGATTATTTTTTGAAATTAATTAAAATTCTAATAAATTTAATTTATATTTTATTAGATTTATATAAAATAATATTTAGTTTATTATACACATATATCTAATTAGTTTAAGAAATTTCATAATAATAATATATAAAATTTATAAAACTTGTGAACTTTGGGGTAAATTTGTCGGTCAGAAAATATATGGGATAAACTTTAACAACAATCTATAACTGTAGGACTAATTATGCAAATTTCCCATCAACTTTCCGTCCGAAATTGAATTTTCAGTTAAAAAATTGACGGAAGTACCAAATATGTCGAGGACAGTTAACATTTGGTATCAAATGTATTTTTTTTAAAGTTATGGTACCGTAACCTTAAAGTAGGATTACTTGTGGTATCAAAAGTTAAATTCTCTCTATATTTATTTGGGTGAAATACAGTTTTCCCCCTTAAAGTATGAGGGTGGTATCAGTTACCTCCCTAAAGTATCAATTTTAACACTTATCTCCCTATGTTATAGTTTTGTTGTTTTTATTCTAAAAATACCCCCATCCCTTTCATAAATAATAAAATTCTTAATTAATTTATCAAAAAAATTGTCTCTTCATTAATTATGAATCCATTCATCCACCAAACAACATTATGTTTTAATTTCTTCATTTTTTTTTTTACCTTTCTTTTTTCGATCTCAAATTTTTTTCTTCATTTTCATCTCATTTTTTTATAACCGAATGAAACAAAAGAAATGAAAAAAATTGAAATATAATATTGTTTGGTGGATGGATGAATTCATAATTAATAAAGATTTTTTTTTGACAAAGAAATTAAGAAATTAAAACATAAATTTTATTTGTGTCAAACTTGAATTTATCAATATAAAATTTGAAGGAGAATTACTCAACATTTTGAATAATAATTTGTACAAAAAATAAATGAGATAATTATCACCAAATAAAACCTCAGAAAAATATGAAGAAAAAAAATTGAGATAGAAATAATAAAAAAATTGAAACATAAAATAAAGAAAACAAAGTGAAACAAAAATAAAGAAAAAAATGAGATGAAAATAAAGAAAAAATTTGAGACCATAAAACCGAAGAAAACAAAAGAAATGAAGAAATTGAAACGTAATATTATTTGGTGGATGGATGAATTCATATTTAATAAAGATTTAGTTTTTGATAAATTAATAAAGAAACAATTTATTTGTTATAAAAGGGGCGGGGGTAGTTTTGGAATAAAATATTTAATACTATAATCGAGGGGGTTAAATGTTACAATTGATACTTTAAAGGGGTAACTAATACCACCCCATACTTCAAGGGGGAAAACTGTATTTCACCCTATTTATTTTTCTTGGACATTCTAAAACAAGCTTCCTAATTTAATATTCAATGTCCGTAACAATCATTTCACCTAAATTAATGATAAGAAGACACTATCAATTATCATAATAACAATTTACATTCAAATAAATTATATAAATGTAACCTAAAGTTCCATTTTTTTTCATTCTAATTTATAATTTCCAGTTAAAAGGATAACAAAGTGGGACGGTGGAGTGCGTGTTTATATTACACAATTCAATTATTAAACTTATACATTTAATATATATTTAATAAACACGCCGCTATACTAACAGTAACCAAGCAATATAAATAACGATTAAATAAAATACACATTTTTGTTATTCAATGGGCCATAACTTTTTTTAGAATCTGAAAGCCGATGGAATTCCATAGGAGGAGCTGAAGAAATGTAAAGTTGAAAGAGATTTGAAGAAGACCTGCTAATATTTAATTTAATTCGGAAAATGTCAAAAATCCTTATCCCATAAAAAGAGAAACAAAAAGGATATAAGTATAGAACTGCTTTTTCTTCTTTTGTTCACAAGGCTTTTTCCGAATACCCACGCGCCATTAATGAGTGTAGATAACTTACCACAACAAATTATTTCACCTTAGGCCATCACGAGTGACTTCTCAGCCTAAGTCCAGCTTCCCCTCAAATTTCAAGTTCAGTTTTCCCTTTCCTTTTCATAAGTCATCTCAATTGATTCAATCTAACCATTCCAATTATCATTATTCCCCACTATCACTTAATAATAATAATACGCAAAAAAAATTAAGAATACTTCAAAATCGTTGTAATTAAAATTATCTCAAGAATAATCCAACATTTATTTATTAATTAATTAATGTTAAAGAAAAATATATTTATTAATTAAAGTTAATATCAAATTATTTATTAATTAGAGTTAAAGAAAAATATATTTATTAATTAATAAAATAAACAAAAGAGAAAAGAGAACTAATTGAAAGAAGAAAAAAAAAGTAGGTGGCCGACAAGTATCGACTATCTACTTGCTGAGGCAAGGCCCAACGCGTGAATTGATCAATGGTTGAGGGAAGTTGAGGCCATCTCCTATGTTGGATTGGGAAGCTGGATTTGGATTTAAAGGGGTAGATTTCATCAAGTTAAATAATTAAAGGGGTTGTCAATGCAATTTCCCCTTGATGGGCTGCATCCATCGCCTGGAGGTGTGAGGCAAGGCAACATTGCCTTGCCTCACACATCGATCCAACACTTGTTGGGCCGGCCCAGCCAGCAGGTGGCCGACACTTGTCAGCCACCTGTTGGCCCTTTTTTTTTTTTTTTATTTGTTATTTAATAAAAATCCTTTTATTTTTTAAAAAAAATTCCTTTAAAATATCTAATTAAATGAAATGTAACTCTTATTTAATTTGTGTATTATTTTTAAAAAGTTAATTTTTAGTTTAAAAATGTAACTCTTATTTAATAAACTCAAATTTAATTTATTTTGTTTTAATTTAATAAAAACCTTTTTTTTTTAAAAAAAAAATCCTTATTTTTTACTATTATTGCTATTATTATTATTATTATTATTATTATTATTATTATTATTAAGTGAGAGTGGGGAAAATGAGAATTGGAATTAAATGTAATTGATAGATTGAGTCATTTGAGATGACTTATAAAAAGGAAAGGGGAAGCTGGACTTGGAATCTGAGGGGAAACTGGACTTAGGCTGAGGGCATCACTGGAGATGCCCTGAGTCACCCCTTCAAGTTGGCTTCAACTTGAAGCCCAACACCTCAAGGGCATTAGCCCTTGAGTCAAAAAAGATAGATTTTTTTTTGCCAATCTTTCAGCCAAGTCAGCATTGGGACTTGGTCATTGGAGATAGTCTTAGGATGAAAATAAGTATTCTTGTTTTTTTTCTTTGAAATGTGGCGACAAATGAACAAAACGCAATTCATGTTTTCTTATTTAGATTATATAAATGATTTAGAATAAAAGGAGTTCACTTTAACTTTTCCTAATGTTCAAATGTAAAAGGAGAAATTAACGAATGCTTTTTTTTACGAGATAATCAATTATTTAGAAAATTGAAAACGTAATAAAGATAAAATGCAACAAGTTGGCATGAAAGCTATTGAAGCCCCAAAATATGTTTACCAAGAAAATTTCTAACTCAAACTCAAATTGAATACAATTATCTAATCACAATGTAAATATATTTACATAGTTATTGTAGCGAGTCACACTTTTTTTAGTGTTACGAGTTACAAAACAAGTATAGTACGGTTTCAAAACACACTACAAGAAAATTGAGCTTAAGTGTCAAAAAATTAAGTGATAATGTGGAAGTTGTCACTCTTTGTATGCATTTAGTGATAAAAATATTAATTTTGTCATAATAATAATGGTGACAAGTGCAATAGTGACAATATATATTTTTAAGTTGTCACTAATAGCTATTAATGACAAATATATGGTGACTTAAGTCGTCACTATTGACAATTAGCGACACCCTTTTAGTGATAACCTAGTGACAATAAATATTGTCACTATGGTTTAGTGACAACTTTTTGGATGTCACTTTTGGGATATCGCTAAATGTCAATAGTGACAACTTTTTTACAATTATTGTCATTAGTATGTTTATGAAAACCATTTTAGTGACAATATTTGAGTTGTTGTCACTTAATATATATAAGAAGTGACAACTTTAACATTGTCACATAAAATTTTATCACTAAACTTTAATTTTTTTGTAGTGACAAATTACACTTTTTTAATTTAAACTAAAACCCCTTTAACAACTTGTCAAACTTACATTTATTTCCGAAGACTTGAGCTAAAAAGATAACTAGGCCTAACTTATAAGGTTATTATCAAAGTTATATATGGCTATGAGATTGAGACACACGAGAAAGATAGGGCGTGAGGTCGGGTGAAAAATAAAGGGTGGAAAGGGACACGTAAACAAAAGCCTTAAGGGGGCACATTTATAATTTATTACGGAATCTGTACTGAAACTACGGAAAATAAAACCAAAAGCAATTAAAGTGAAGAAGATTAGAAGAAAAAAGATAAAGAAAAAGAGAGATGACTGACTCAACCAGTACTCACGCTTCCAACGTTTCCTACACTTTGTCTCTTGTTTCATTTTCATTTCTTTATTTCCATTTTTTTAGGGTACATTTATTTCCATAAATTATAAGGAGTATAAAAAGAAATGGTATAAAACCTTTTTTATGTGAAAATATTAAATCACATAATATGTATGTAAAATTCACTTCACAATTTTCGCTCTTTGAGATGCGAGGACTTGTAGAGAAATTAATTATAGTCAAATTTACTTTGATCACACTCATGTAATTCACGAAACATGTATAATATACTTGTCATGTGACTAATTTTAAGAATTGTTCATGAATTGTGTAAAATATATTTGTGATATATTGGACGCGCCTAAATCAATTTAGAGTGTAACTGCCGTCTGGATTCCTGGCCGACCAAAAATCAGAAGTAAAATTTTAATAACATTTCAATAAAAGTTTATTTTTCTCTCTCTCTCTCTATTATTTTCTCACCCAAACTTCAGAACCTTGTTACTTCTGGAATTACAGTCATAAATAACTCTAGTTCTAGAGTAGCGAAATTTCTTATTTCCTAACAATCTTAAAATTTTGAGTAGAGTTGTGGCTATAGGTTGGTTGAATTGTCATTCTTAGACGTTTAGTTCTAACTTGCGATATACAATGTGCATAGGCTAAGGGGAAGGTGTCCGATTAGTCCGCTCGGGGCCTCATTCTTGAAATTCGAAAGTTTTGGGTTTGTAAATGAAGGTTCGAATTCTCACCTAGGAATTCAAATTTTACCTCTCATGTGGACCTTTGAATCCGATTGGTCGGATTGCTTGTCTATTTTCTTTAATTTGTGTTAAGGTTTGTTGTGATTGGGGTTTCCCCTTTTTGAATTTGTGGAACCGTTTTATTAATTTTATAGAATGAAATGAAATTATCAAAGAAGGAAAAAAAAAAATATTGAGCCATGAAATGAATAATTAAGGAAAATTTTGATCAAAGTTTTCCTCCAAGAAAATAAAGGTTGTTGGTTCTAGGTTTTTTCCTCTTTCTATCAAAGTGTTCGGCTCAATTTTCGCATGCCTCCGATCCACTATTTTGCAGGGTCATTTGAACACCATGACGTATATACAAACTCAATTACCAGATAATTATTAAGTTATAGGTTAACATAGAAGACTTTCACTAAATCAATAAGGCTCCTATATTTTGATGAAAAGGATTGTGACTTCGTGATTAAAGTAACTTCAATCTATTACACTTATAATGAGAAAAAAATCTATTTTCATTTTTTTCATAAGGACAATTAATCTATTTTCATTTGCAATAAGTGAAAATGGTAGATATGCAAAATTAAAATGATTAGTAAAAGGTCTTATTCATTACACGTTATACAATAATTTGTTTTTTTTTTTTCGTAAAAGAGTTTAAGGCTAGCCATTTTTAACTGAAACTACAAGAGGGTTAAATGGAAGTTGCATTTAATTATCAAAAAAGAGAAAAATGGAAGTTGCGTTTAAAGTATTAATTCATCCAACCTTTCAAATTAACGTGCATGGGATGTATTTCTAGAGGAATTCAAGGCTTGGTGCATCCCACATGTGCATAAGCAAAGGCTGCTCTAATGGATGTGGGATTGGAAAAATTATTTTGTGCAATTGTTGCACAGATGATATAGTGCAATAAAAAAGTTAAGATTGTATTTGAACTCCTATATTTGAGGAGGAATTACTTTTAATATCTCAACTTCACCGTGCATTGGTATGCAATATAAATAATTTTAAACAAAATCACAACCATTTGCTATGCAACGATTGTACCAAATAATCACTCATGGAATTGGCTCGTGATTATGCTTTGAATGAAGTTATCTTGGAAGGCGATTGCAAGTTCGATTCTTGAAGCAATCAACGGTGATGCAGACTCAATAATATAATATGGAGCTATTATAAACAATATCCAATTCATCTTAAAATCGTTAGAAACATTTACTGTTTGTCATACTTTTAGGGAAGGAATTAAAGTAGCTAATGTGATCTCTAATAGCTTGTTTGGTTGTATGGAAAGTGAGGGAAAATTGTAGGAAAATGAAAAAGAAAGGAAAGGAAAAGAAAAGGAAAAGAAAGTCATTTTCCTCTACTTGTTTGGTTGTCAGGAAAACTATTTTCTTGCAGATGTTTGGTTGTCAAGAAAGTTTAGAAAAAGTTTAATATTTTTTATCTATATATATGATTAAAATCTTTAACTTTTTCTTTGGTTGGGATTTATGTAAAATTTACTTGATATTGTCTTTTGCAATTTGTACTTTTTTAGTTTCAAGATAAAAATTACATTTTCTTTGGGTTGTTTGCGTCTGAAATGGTGTTTTTGCGATATTTTGTGGGGGTGTAATTGTTATTATGACTTGAGAGAGTATTTGTTTGCTAATAATAAATAAGCACAAAGGGGATTTTGGTAAAAAAAAATCACAAATAGGAGGTTTTGATAGTTAGACAAAGTACAAGGGTTGTTTTGCAATTTACTCTAAAATTTTCCCAAGATTTTCCCAGCATTTCCCCATCAAATTGGTGGGGAAATTTTTTCTTCACAAAATTTTTCTGCAGGAAAGTTGAAGGAAAATAGTAACTTCCTTTCCTGCTATCCAAACAACAAGTGGGAGAAAAAAAAACTGACTTTCCTTCACTTTCCCTCACTTTCCCGACAACCAAACAATACATAAACTCCTTGGTAAATCATCTTATGTTTATTTAATTTACCTTCATGGATTCAAGACATTGTAACAACTATAATTCTATACATTAGGCCATCTTCAGCCGAAGGGGAGAGGCAGGCAACAGCCCCCCCGTCGGCTGGAGACAGAACTCCCTCCGGAGGGCAAGCAGGCCTCTGGATTTTTTTTTTATTGTTTTTTTTAGAAGTTAATTAATTTAATGTGTAAAAAATATATAAAAACTTTGTAACACTTATTTATTATGATTTAATGTTTTATTCAAAAAAAACTAATGCATATACAAAGTGTCAACTTCTGAACAAATATGTATGTGTTGGTGGGTCTCATCCTATAATAATCTGGCGCCATCTTACCTATTGGGTAAATCACCAAACCTTTGGTTTGCTTAGGCCATCTCCACCTTGGATGGTCTCCAACCATCCAAGGTTGTACATTTACACAGCCTAGGGCTGTGGCCTGGGCTATTCCTGATGAAGGGACGCACTGTTAGCACGTCCCTTACAAACACTGCACCAGGTGGTGCCACTTGGCGCCACCTGGTGCATTTACATTTTTTTTATTTTTTATTAAATTAAAAAAAATTATTAATAAAAAAAATTAAAGATTAAAAATATTAACTACGAATTTAACAATACCTTGTTTAATTTAATTAACTAGAAATGGAAGATACATTTAATTATAGAAGTTGTGTAAGGTTTAATAACAATTTATTTTAAATTAAAGATGTAACATTGTTAGTTTTAATTTTGAATATATAAATTTGCCTATAAAAGTAAAATTTAACAACATTATAGTATAATAAAATCCTTATACATTATTATTATTATTATTATTATAGATAATATAGGTGAGAGTGGGGAAGTTTTTTTTTTTAATTAATCGGAGGAGATAGCCCTGTGGGTTGGAGACGGTGCTCAGGGGGGTGCAGATTCACCCGGGTGGAGGTTGACACCCATGGACTGTGAAAAGCCCTCCGGGTTGGAGATGACCTTAATATTATGTGATTTTTACTTAGATCTCAATCTAAAGGCATTAATCCATGAGATCTTACGCGATTTGGTGCTAATTTTCACATCTTTTACGGACTAATGCAAAGATAGGGACGCTAACTAATTATTTGCGGTTAGATACTAAGGGTGAGTTTGGCCTAGCGATTCGAAAATCAATTATAGGAGAATTAATTTTACTAAAATGAATTTTGGCAATAATTGATTATGATAAAATTCAATTATAAAATAATTGCTTTTGGATAATAGCTTTTGCAAAAGTAACACTCTAGTAGCTTTTGAAATAAGTTGATTTTTAGCTTCTGGAGATCCCAAAAGTGATTATGATATTAGGGGCCAAACCCCATTAAAATCACGATTGACTAAAAGCAAATTCTATAATTGGGGCCAAACACTTCAAAAATCACAATGAATGTCTAGAAGTGCTTTTAAGAGCTCCCACCGCTGGGCCAAACTCGATCATCCTAAATCAAGACATCCATTGATACACTAGCAAATTACAATGCAATATCGATAATTTTTAAGCAGTTTTTGTCAATAATTAGAGACCGATGTATCCATGCGCAATCAAGTAAATTGAATTGAGTTCATTTTTTTTCAGTTTTCAAGGGTATAATCATTTTCGAAAGTACTGTCGGCAAAACAACGAAAAACTTGGTCAATATCCATTGGAATTTCTTCTAAATCAATTTCGATAAATAATAGTGATTTTGACATATTTTTAATGTGAACCTACAAGCATGTTTTGGATAAGTGTATAATATTATTTACATCATTATATTAATCCATTGAAAAATTTTTATTTGAGCATACGCGTACATTATGTGATTCTCTTCATCCAATGATTGACATGTTGTATTTTTCAATAAAAAAATAATTGAAAATAGAACCGAATCTTTAACTCAAACCATATACAGGCATAGTTCAATGTGAACACCTTTAAAAAATTATGAAGAGATAGTGCAGGCAAGGCAACGCAGATTTTCTAATGGCTATAAAAAAATAATTAATTGCAGTGACCACCTAAGCTAACGGTTGATTTTTATGTTGGTATTAATTACTATGGTTAGAATTAAATTAACTGAATAATCTGTAGCTGGGAAGATATGCCAACGGATGACCATATAATTAATTAGGGGTATGAAAAGCCATTCTTCTTATATCGATTGAAATAAATGTCGCCGTATGTGTTTATTTCTGATTTGAATATGTTGTCATCATTTCAGCTATACTACCAATTCTTGTTTTATTTAATTTTGTACTTAGCTAGACTTTTCTCGTGCAACACTCGAGCCCTTCTTTTTATTTTCTAATAATCTGACAATGACCCTTTTTTTATTTCGACCCAAGAAAAGAAAACAAAACTTCCATTTTTTTAGTATGAAGAGTTGAAAATTCAAGAAAACGCAACTAATTAGATCTACAAATGATGTCATATGCAGTTTCTACACTTTAAGATTAAAGATGGTCCAAATTGTCATGAGTGAGTTGATTATTTAATTTTGCTATGTCTTCAAGTGTGATTATATTTTTGTGACGTAATTATTAATAAGTTGGTACTGAGAAATTGAGTCCATGGTTTTTTTCTTGTTTCCTTAACAAGTATTACAATTTTTATGCTCATTTAACTACATTTAATAATATATATTAAGAGAAGTTCCGATATAATATGTCCGACATATCTCGAAAGTGATTAAATCATTGAAAAAAAAAATTATATACCACTGCAATCTTTAACCCAAAAAGGAAATGTCCCATGATACAAACTAGTACGGTAAAATAAATTAAAATAAATTTTCTAATTTTCTAACTGGTATAATTTCTAATTTTCTGTTTCAATCTTCATCATATGAGTCATGACTAGCCAGTAAAAGTGACCGTAGCACAAAATCTAAAATATTAATAGTAATATATACTTTCCACAAGTCAAATTTTCCATTTTATTAAAAAAATATTGGCCTTGGGGTCTCACTTTACTTCTCATCTTACGTACTCAACAGTCAACTATCAACCGATCAAATAATTTTCAAATTGTTAATTCAAAATTCAAAATTCAAAATTATTTTTGGTATGGTTAACTTATCAGTTTGAATATATTTATAACAAATTTGAAGTATGGATATTTCATATGTACCAATTAAAAACAAAAACTTTGTGTGATAGCAAATTGCATGTGTAAATATAGACAAAAGTTCCTTCCTAAAATAAAATTAATTAATTCGGCAAGAGTCCACACTCTATGAAGTTGCAAATTCACATGATTTGTCCTTCCCGTGAAAAATCCATTCCCTTAATTAATTTCTTAGTGGTCCAAGTCCTTTTCTCTCTTCTCCAAAAGAACAATTGTTTTTACCTTTAATTAATTAAACTTATTCTCATTTTCTAAAAGTTACACAAAATAAATTATTAAAATTAATAAATACTCTACCACCAAATAATAATTGTACCTGCCAAGTACGCCCCTCTGTACCTCTCAATAACCCCTTATTTATACCCTCACCACTCTCTCTCTCCTTCATTCTCTTTCTCTCTCTCTAAAACAGTTTTAACAAACTAAACTAGTAACAAAAAACAAAATCCCCATTCGTTTGCATTTCGAATCATGAAGAATTTGATGAGAAGGTTATCTAAAGTGGCCAATTCGTCACAGTACTGCTTGTTGAGACCGGAGTCTTACCGGAAAGGAAGCGGCGTGCCGGAGGGGCATGTTCCGGTGTACGTCGGCGACGAGATGGAGCGGTTCGTGGTGAACGCAGAGTTGGTAAATCACCCGATCTTCGTGAAATTGCTCAATAAATCGGCGGCGGAGTACGGCTATGAGCAAAAAGGCGTGCTCCGGATTCCCTGCCACGTGTACCTCTTCAAGCGCGTGCTCGAGGCGGCACGCACCGGCGCGGATGCGCGTGAGTTACAGGAGTTACTCCACTCGCTCTCTGAGGATCTGTAGATAATTAAAATGGGAACGATATGTGCTAGTTAATTAGATATATATATATATATATAGCTAGTTATAATTAATGGGAGTATAATTTTTAGAAATTTTCTTTTTCCTTTTTTTTTTTTTTTTTTTTTTTTTTACCTTTCGGGTTGTTTAGGGTTTTGATTAGGGTGTTTTTTGCCGGTTGATGATGTAGAGATTGAGTGGAAGAGGAAAAGAGGACTTGGATTCGATTGCTATACTAGTCTTTTGTTGAGTTTACCTACCCTTTGATCAATCCCCAATGTCTCTCTCTTTCCATGTGTACATATTGAATTAAAATAATTTTACGTTCCATTGAATTCTTTTTCGGAATCAATTGATCTGATGTTGCTTTGTTCTTTTTTAACACAGAAACTCAACTTTAAAATTAAGAAATTTGAGTCTTCCATGAAGTGTGAGTATTCTCCGTCGGTTGTTTATTAATTTTAATTTTATTCATCCATTGAAATATGCTTACCGTAATTGATCTATATTTTAAAAACATTAATTTCGATGAGCATTATTATTTTATCGAAAAATGTATTCAATAATATTTTACTCATCAAACACAGTGTGAAGCAATTTTGAAATGAAAGAAAATCTAAAATCTAAAAAATTCAATTTCTTTTAGATGGTGAATTTAGTTATTATTATATCAGAAAATATATTCAAATATTATACCAAATTATAATGGTTAATATTATTAAACCAGATAAATCAATACATTAGTAAGAGTTGAATTCAAGATCTATTGATAATAATGGAGCTTCAACGGTAAACAACAGCAGCAGCAAGCTAAGGCCGCATCCACAAATTTTCAATTATCATTACCAATTATCAAAAAAAAAATATATACATATCTATATATACATAGCAGTTGGTAAGACTTAATAAAGAAAAAGAACAGGTAGTACAGTAGTTGTACGGTAGGTACGTTGAAAAACGGAAGGTAACGGGCGACAGGTAAAAGGAGCCTGATGAGTGTTGTTGATGGATCGGAGTAATTACTTAGAAGGCGGCTCGGCTCGGCTCGGCTCGGCTCGGCTCAGCTTTTGTAGCTTATAGTTAATGGAGTAATTGTCCAAAATCCGTGATTTACGGTATTAATATGCGGCTTCCGAAATCGCCGTGCATTGGATTCTCGAAGATTTGAGGGGTCTACTAGTCATTTCAGAGGCTGTGCTGGAGAATTTTCCTCGAAAAAATGTCTTACTCAGTCTCAGAGACGAATATTTTTGACAAGCATGTCATCGTTTTGTACGGATTTTAGGGATATGCTTCAACTCAGAATAGTCTTGGTGGTCTACTACTCTTTAACATCTTATTTATAAAATTATCGTTGATTTCTCAAATAAGAATTCTCAAATAAGAAAACTAACTTATTACATACATAGAATTATGTACAAGTATAATCACTGCATGTCCTTGTTATTGATTAGAAATTATAAATTTTGATTATATCTTTGTTAATTTTAATTAGAATTTTGTTTTGTTAGGTCACCTTCAACAACACTTCAAATTTGTACTTTTCCTTGCAAAAACATTTTTTTACATTTCACTTTAAACTTGAATTTTTTTACTGCTCTCATTTTTAGAGTAAATTATTGTTATTCCCCTGAGTTAAAGTCTAATTACAAAAATCTCCTTCAGGTTTGTCACGTTCTTATAATTAATTTCTTGTCCTTAAAATGTTCCAATTTGGCTCTTGAGGTTATTTGTAATGTTTATAATATTTTATAAATTATAAAATTTGGATGCTAATTGTTATATCTTATAAATTATAAAAATGACAATCGTATATTTACTTTCAAAATAATTGATATAATTTATAATTGCCCATAAATTTTAATAATGATTGCACTTTTTAAAATATTTATTAATAATTTAGTTTCTATACTAACAAATGAAATAAAATTTTAATAATAAAAATCATATTTACACTAACTAAATAAATAATATTTTCATTGCATTAATAAATATTGAATTTATAATACAATATAAACTTTATTAAATTGAAATATTGGATTTATAATACAATATAACTCTTATTAAATTTATTAATATTGAAAATAAATTCATTTAGCTAAATATGTAAACAATTTGTTTATATTTTTAAATATATTATTAAAATAATATTTAATTTATTGTTATACAACTTAAATTGTTAATAAATATGTAATAAACATTTATTTTTAAGAAATATTTATTGAAACTTATGGGCTATTATCAATTATATCTTTTGGTTGTAAATATATAATTATCACTTTTAAGATATAACAATTAGCACCCAAGTCAACATTTATAAGATATTAAACTTTACAAATAACACTCAAGGGCAAAATTAGAACATTTTAAGGGAAATTGCTTAATTGTAAGAAGATGACAAACCTGAGAGAAATTTTTGTAATACCAATAAATGAGGGAGATTTTTGTATTTAAGCCTTAACTCAGGGGTATCCAGAATTTACCCTTATTAAAATCTCATAAGATTGCATCTGTAATTCACGAAAGCATGAGGGGTGAAGATGTAATTCCTTCAATAAATCATACTTGTTGAACTTGTTTCATTCCGCGTGGATCCTCTTCAAACCAGTCTTTGCTCAATATGTTTTTTAGTATTTTAGGACCCCCAAAATAAAATATGTTGGACTACATATATATACCATTAATAATTATATGGATGTTTTAATTTATAAAAAAATTCTTTTAGTGGCTCGTGTGAAATTTAAAACAAATCTGAAACTAAGTTGTTCACAACTCAATTATCAATTGTTAACCCTTGAATTAATACGAAATTAATGGAACACCTCAATATTTATTGAACCGAAGTCATATACATATATATTAGACTCCGATCCGTATATTATTATAAAAATAAATGTGTACGGTACGACGCATATGTTTGTGATTAACTGACAAGTTTTAAAGGGCATATGTCTGGAAAAAATTCCGAAATTTTAAAAAGTTTAATAAAGAAATGTTTGAGATACTTTACAGTTGTAGAGAATATTATGTTAATATGCAGGAATCTTAAAAGATCAAAGAAGAACGTGAATAGGTCATGTTCTATGAAGCACATGGCTATAATTTAAAAGGTTCTTGTGTTCTTGATTGATACCTCGTTTTCATGTCCATTCATCAAAGAGTGTCTGTACAAAATTTGAAAAAGTTTAATTGTTTTATATATATCATGAATTTTTTTTAATGTGTATTGAGTTTGGTTTTTTCCTATTTAATGTCATTTAGTGTTTAGTTGTTAGCGACGTCCAATCAACGAAAGTATTCTAATTTATTGTTTGTCGACCAATTGCAGTTTTTGAGATATTTTAACTAAGTTAATTAAAACTTGAAATTTTTGGATTGCTATAAAACTAAATAAAAATTCAATTTTTTTTCCAAATTAATCGAAATTCAGATAATTAGATGACGTTTGTTTAAGAATATGAATTCATAAGAAGAGATTGTTTGATAAAGTGGTGCAGCTGCATAACATAAACTTTTTGCCTGATGGACCAACCTAAACTTGAATCATTCAATTTTAGTTTAATTGTTTCTGGGCTAAAAGTCGATAAAAGGACTATAACAGAGCCAAGTTTGATAATTGACCTGCAATAGAGTGGCCCAGCCCATCAAGACCAACTTTACGTTATAGATTTCTGGACTGTCAGCCCAGACCCAGAACAACCGAATGGCTGGCCACCCTAATTTTTGTCCATAAACATATGATATCAAGTACTTGTAGTCAGTCTTATATATGATATCATATGTTTATGGTCAGTCTTATATATGATATCATATGTTTATGGACAAAAATTAGGGTGGGCCACTCTATTGCAGGTCAATTATCAAACTGGTAATTTGTGGCAGAATTTTTTTGTTGTCACCTTTTCTTTATTATATGTTTATGAAAATCACGTTAGTTATTATTGTCAGTTAAAGTTTATTTTATGTCTTAAACCTGATATACGAGTTAATGTTTTTTGATTTTCAAAGGGTATTCAGGTCTTAAACCCGATTTAATTCCTTACAAGACACGGACATATTAAATGAGAATCTCTCCGGACAAAATTTCGAACCTGAATCTGTCATTTTATAGGGGATAGGCCATTCCACTAGTCCAATCACATTATTATTTGTCAGTTGATAAATATATATATAAATAGGTACAAACTTGGCTTTGATATTGTTACTTAATGTTTTATCACAACCTTCTTGTACTATTTTAAGAAATTCAAACTAGTTTGTAATAATAGAGTCATAAAATATAACAGTAATGGATTTTCATTCAAATCGCGCGTGTTTACTTATTTTCCTTAACTCGTGTCATTATTCTTTGTCTACCTAAACTTGTAAGGATTGTACAAACTTTTTAAAAAGGTTTAGGGGAAATAGCATCCACCTCTTCAAACTTCGAATAATTATCATTATTTTTTTCTCATTGGGTATGTAGGAAGTTTAATTAAAATTATAAAAATGAATATGATACTTTCAAAAGAACAGCAGTTATACATGATTTATAAGTATGGCAACCAAAAAAAAAATGTAAATCTGACTTTTAAATTACAGGTAATCCCAAAGAACTTTACATATTATTTATATAGGAGTAGTGGGAGTACCATTTAGTTCATGTAGATCACAAAACCAAAGAATATTCGGGACTAAACCCTCGATAATGGGTCATTAAGGATCAGTTTCGTTCAGTCCAATAAGATCGATCAAAGTTATTTTGGGTTGCATTTTGGCCTAGTTGGACAGACTGAACGAGTTACACTACGTCATATATATTATGGGTAATTAATTGGATTTAGGCTTGGGATCATTTGCTACATTATGAAAGTTTTGGCCCATTTCTTTTTTTATAATGGGCTTTGGCCTAATTGAACGATCCAATTAAGTTTATATTATGGACTTTTTAAGAGATTGGCATGGGGGAGTTTACATGATAGAGTTTTAAAAGGAATGTTCAGTTTATCGGGAAATTGTTGTCCTCATCGGACTTAGCCAAATTCATCTAATCACAAAAAATTAATCTAAAACAATCAAAGAAAGAAGTGATACATGCAAAAGGTAAATCCAACCTTGTATTTTCGATTGCGTTTCTTTGGTAATCTTCGATCATAATGAATTCTTCAGGGTTGCGGGAAAAAAAGAAGAAGAAGAAGTATTAAATAATTTTTTTTTTTAAATAATTTAGTGCACACTATACCAAGACCACTAGCTAATTATATAAATTAAGCTTATTTTTACACCATGATATAGCTGAATCAATGTGCGAACTATACTGCAGTTATTGAGATTTATGTTTAGATAATCTATTTTTATTTCGTATAACAATATTCGTATATTGGACACCATGTGTTGTTAATTGTAAATGTGATGTCCAAAAGAAGAAAATAAGATCATTATAACCAAGAGATTAAGTTGTTCCAAGTCCTTATTATCCTTTATCCACCATGCACATAAAGTAAACAAGAAAAGCTGACGAAGCTAAATTTAATAATTCAATTTTATATCAACAATTGATTGGTCTAGTGAAAGGGACTAGTCACTACAAAGTAGCAAATTCGGGTTCGAATTCATATTGAAAGAGGTTCTCACTTAAAGTCCCCGACGCACTTCGAAAGGGATTAAACGTTTGAAAAAAAAATCCTATTTTATTATAGAAGTTAATTCAACTGTAGGTTAATGCTCCGCTTAACCTAACTATAAATATATATGGATTTAGAAAACAATCCAACTTCATGGATCGGAAGAACTTCTAGTTACCACTTGAAAAATTAATTTTCAATAAGGGTCACGATTTTATTTCAGAATTTATAAAATATCTACGTACCTAGTTGCAATCCCTTCATTAAATAGTTTTGGCATTCTTCAGGTAAGTGTACAAATGTTACTTTCTAAAGTAAACTTTGAATGTTTGTCCAATAGCAAAATTTGGACCAATTCACTAAAGTTATAGTATAAGTTCGACTCAATAAACTCAAATTGTTCATGAATTATGAGATTGAGTAATAGTAAAAAATTATATTGAGTCCCATAGGATAGGATTTTCAGCGTTTTTGGTCCTATTCTTTACAAAAATGCACTTCATGTCTTATTTTTTTTTAACATTTTGCCCCCCACATGCATGCACTTTATGAAAATACGTACACTTTTAACTCAATTGTTTATTTAAGATATATATCTTGCATTTTTGGCCCTATAATATAAGATAGTTTCTATTTAGCAATTATTGTCCCATAAAAGTATCTTAGTTTTGCACTTTGATACCGGTCATATGATACGAGGGGACCAAGAGTGCAATTTTTTTTGAAAAACTGTGATAAAACATGCAATTTTTAAAAGTACGAGATGAGAAGTGCTGAGAGTCCAGCCCCTTGGGACTAGGAATGCAATATTACCTTGAATAACTTTATTAGCAGAATGGTCAATTTATGTGTAAAAGTAGCAACCCAAAGCGAGCAACTCTAATTGAGCATAATCACATCTCATTAATTGGTATTGGTTTGCGTTAGGTCCATAAATAAATGAAGGTATTTAATGCTCTAATAAACACCATGAGAAACCCATAGGACATCTCTTTCGACAAAACTTAAGGAATAATAAGGAGTAATGACTCTTGTCTATCATTTATAGGTTGTAGCCATAAATTATGCGCAAGTATTGCCAATTTTTTGAAGCTTTCTAAAAGAAGAAACAGATATTAAGATGTATAATAAAAAAAAATTACTCCATAAGAACTTAATTAACTACTATATGGTACGGGGTCCTTGAACTAGAAGATTAAGTTGTCCATACGAATACGATCGATGTCTTTATCGAAAAATGAAGGTTAGGGAGTAATGAATAAACATTTTATATAGTTTACATTATTAACCATGTCAACGTGCACGTAACAACTTTTCATGTACCATTATATATATAGCTAGTGATTAGAACTTTTAACCGAAGGATGTGACATTATATCTAAACTTGCAACTAACGTAACTCACGAATTAATAATTTGTTTATATTTAATAGGAATGCTTGCGCTTTCAATTAATTGCATAAAATCCAACACATGCACTGGCAAAGTGGCAAAAAAATGTGAATTTTGATACAGGGGCTTGGAAAATCTTTTGAAATATATACATTAGTAAAAAAATCATTGTTTCTTATTTGAAAAAAAAAAATTGAGAGAAGGAAATTTCGCATTCCATATATATGTTTAGGTGCTCGACTTTTATGTAACTAGTCAAGTTGTATTTTAAAATGACATTTAGTCGAGGAGGTCTAATCTAACCCCCAAGATTCTAAATCCTGTATATTTTTTTTCAGAACCCTAAGTATTGAATTAAATCTCATCAGAAGTGTGAACATTTTCTTTAATTTGATACTAGTCATGTCGACTTGAAATTTCTTTGTATCTGTTAGTTGAACATTGTTTATATTTTGTTAATAAACAAATAAAATTAATTGCTCATGTAATTGGAATTCAAATATTGATGAATAATAATAAAAAATAAAATAAAATTGATTAATCTAGCGGGTACTGAGTTTGATAGAATTCAAACATCTGATCGACAATACATCCTTCTTCGTAATTAATTCACATGGGAGCAAATAGATAGGCACAAAATTAATAATGACGGAAAAACCTGGGATGTGTTAATTAATGAGCTGCTTTAATTTAATCATGGGATTTTGCACAGTACTATAATCGAGATGGACCTTATGCTATGAATTATTGGGCCATTTAATGGATGCTATTTTTTATGGTTGCTTATGCCTTTCACACACGAACGGTCTCTGCATCAATTAAGAATGTAAGAGTGAGATTTAATATGCATAGCAATTGGCACAACCAACCATTCATTTAATTCAATTTAACCTTTTATTGTCATAAATGAGTTTAGTTGGATACCAAGTAGTTTAGTGTTACAATCTTCATAAAATTATAAATAAATTACTATCAATTATATATCTCCCACTTGTAATTAGTCTAAGAATTAATAGTATAGGACTAACAAAGAATAATATACTTAAGACTTTTTTACAATTATAAACACAAGGAATTTACCCAAAAAATAAAATCATAAAACAAGGTGTGGGTAAAATAAATTGAACTTATTTTAAAAATAAAATTATCTTATACAAGGTTTTTCATCCATTTGGTCCCATAACCGTGTATTAAAACTTGTATATTTTTTTTCCGTAACTTCTTTTGAGAAATTCACAGTACTTGTCTTACGTATAAATTAGATGTTAAAAAGAAACATAAACTACGTACTTCACACCCCATAACTTCGTTAAATAAATAAATACGGGTTTTTTGCAAGAAAACTCCCTGTGATATGTCTAATGAACAATTTACCTCCCTGTGAAATAAAAATAGGCAATTTAACTCTATGTGAAATGAAATAATGAGCAATTTACCTCCTTGTGATATAAAAATAGGCAATTTACCTCCCTGTGAAATAAAATAATGAGCAATTTAACTCCCTGTGATATGAATTAATAAGTAATTTAGAGGGAGGTAATGTGCTTCTTTTAAAAAAACACAGGGAGGTATTAAGTAATTTAGAGGGAGGTAATGTGCTTCTTTTAAAAAAACACAGGGAGGTATTTTGCCATTTTTCTTATTACAGGGAGTTAAATTGCCTATTTAAGATATCACAGGGAGGTATTTTGCCCTTTCTTTTATCACAGGGAGTTAAATTACCTATTTAGAATAATACAGGGAGTTAATTTGCTATTCACTCAAATAAATACTGTAATACATTAAATTGCGAAAACTCTAAATTTGGACCTCACATGCAGGCTAAAAATAGAAATTATGGCCTTTGTATTTACTCCTGACAAGAGAGTTTATGGGCACGGGAACTATCAGAAACCGAAACATAAAATGAGGCCCAGTACTCCCTTTATTTTCAAATTTAATTGCAATTAATAGGGCCAGTCAAATATTAACTTCATCGAAAATATTTAGTATAACAAACTCATTTAATTTCTTCCAAAATTTGGTTTTCAATCCAAATGTTTGCTGGAGAAATTTTCATTTTTGGAGTTACACTTGGAATTCATGGTTTTACATAATACTTGATCACCGACGTTCATCTAAATATTAAGGAGTTAATAACAACTATATGGCACTCTCTCTATCTTAATTTGAATTATGCACGAGATGTTTTGTTAATTGCTTAAAATCTTATGTAGTATCATTAAATATTCGATACGAATCCCCTCACGTGAACCAATTTTTTTTTTTTTGTTTCCCAAGGGTTTAATCCCTTTCGAGGCGGGTTGGACACTTATGTGAGTACCTCTTCCAACAGGAATTCGAACCTGAGTCCGAGTATAATGCATGAAATTTCATTTTTGGCCCTCTAAAGTGGAAACGTTTTAAAATTAACCATTTATTGTGGTATCTTGACAATATATGTCATTTATTTTGTCATCATCATCAATTTCAGTCCTTATCACCGAATTTTTATAATTATCGCCGAAAGTCATCAATTTATGTCATATTTGACATTTTTTTTAATTTGCCAAAAATAATCAATTATGTCCAATCTGACCGAAAATTATAATTTTACCCAAAAAATATCATTTTTCGAGTGACACTTAAATATTGAAAATTTTATATTCTGACTCCAAAATTTGCAAGTCCAAGTCACGTGATAGGTCTATAACTTCAACTTTTATTTTAGATTACAATTGTACAATGAAATTTGTATAAATTTGAGGCAAATGTGATGTGAATTTGACCTATTTATTTCTTTATAAATTAAAATAGATATCTTCGATTTATGGAGAAACTTTAACCGTTTTTTCATCAAAAAATAAAGTTATAGACCCATCACATGACTTGGACTTGCAAATTTTGAAGTCATAATATGAAATTCTTAATTTTTAATTATCGCTCGACAAATGATATTTTTGGATAAAATTAAATTTCTCAGTCAGATTGGATAAACTATTGATTTTCGACGAAAAAAATTATTTTTCCAATCAAATAAGACATAGATTGATTATTTCTGGCGGTCATTAAAATTTTCCGATGATAAGGACTGAAATTGATGATGATGTCACAATAAGAGATGTATATTGTCGAGGTACCACAATAAAGAATCAATCTTGAAATGCAACCACTTTAGAGGTCCAATAATGAAATTTTGCCTATTTCACTGTGTTATGGAGAATCTGCACAAAACTACATGTATATTGCACTAGTTCCCTTTTATTTTATGAACATTGCACTCTCTCTCCTCTTATGTTATTATCACTAACACCGTTAGTTTTTTGAATAATTTATCATTGAACCCTTAATATTTAACCTTATTTACTCATTTATTAAAATAATTTAATTGTATATGTTATTCATAAATTACAGATAAAAATAATATAATATTTTTTAAAATATAAAACAAAATTTGCCTACATGTTTACTAAACAAATCATATATGTATTAAAAAATAATGCAGAATTTTATAAAATCTAAAATGAAAATATCTTATTTATATTTCTACTAAAAAAATATCTTTATACTTTATTAATAGATTAAATAAAATTTATTACGGAGTATAATATTTCATAATATATATTTTTTTTAATTTATTTACTAAATTATAATAGTATGCTTTTATTATATTCAATAAATTAAATCAATAAATAAAATATTAAATTTAGATATACAAGGGGAATTTCTCACAAAGTTTAAAAAAACATAAGGGAATTTCGTGTAATAAAATTAAACACATGGTAGTTTCATGGAGGATTCCCATAATACAAGGGTGTTTGTGCATTTGTAAATAATTTAATAGATGAAAATTAAGTTCCAGCCTTAGTGAGTGCGAGGTTGCACGCGCTTGTCAAAAAATTAACGAAATTGGATGAAATAAGGATTTCGTGCAGAGTTTATAAGAGTATAAGGGAATTTTGTGCAATAAACTTAAGACATGGTAGTTCATGCAAGTTTTCCATAATACATTGAAGTTTCATGCATGCCCATTTGGTCCCTAAAACTTCATTTGAAGTATTTTTCTTAAATATAGTACGAGAGAATTCTATGCAACAGACATTTCAGAAAGTAAATTCGTTCAGATTTCCCATAACACTGAGAAATATCTTATATTTCTTAATTTTATTATACCTTGTCATCTCTAACTGTAGATTAATTTATAAGGATAACTTTGACATGAATAATTTATTTTGATTTATTACAATTTTAACTAATTTCGCGAAATCTCGCCTGAGATAATGGAATGTAAATTAACCCTTCATAATATTTTACATATTAATCAAGGTATGCCAGTCTAGCTTGCTGTTTCCTTTAAAAAAGAAAAAAAAAAAAAAAAAGAAAAAAAAAAAAAAGAAGAAGGTCTTGCTGTTTCCTTTGAAAAAATAAAAATAAAATAAGAAGGTCTTGCTGTTTCCTAATATGACAAACAAATACTCATGTTTTTACGACACGGAAAGCCATGGAAGATTTGCTTTTACTTTCCGATGTGACGTTACCATTATTATCTTTATTGATTTAATTATTCGATTGGGAATGAATTAGCTTTTGATTTTTTTTTAATTATGTTCGGATTATACGGCTATTCAATTTATCCATTTTTGTAATATTACATACATATAAGATATATATACAAATTAAGTAAATTATTTGATCATACATTTATGAAAAAGCTAGCCAGCTTAATTGGTTATTCAACACAAATGAGAGTGATGGGACAATAAATTTGAGACGAATATTGGAATAACACTTGACTTTAATCTATATAGTTAAAAGAAATGTAAAAAATTTGGAGTACTATTAAAACTCAACATGCACGAAATTAATAATTTTTGCATGGGTGCGTCGTTGCAAATTACAATAAAAAATTAAAGGAGTTAATTTTGATCTTTCATTCATCTAATTCATGATGTAACCCAAAAACAAAAACTAAAACAAAAAAATAATTAAGTTTTACCCCACGAAATTGCCAAAAATAATTAATAATATAGATAAAAAGGAGAGACAATTGATTAATGGAACTGACAAAGTCTACAAGACTGGCCTGATCTAAATATTACAGATATACATAAAAGGTAATAAATGAAATATAACATTGGTTTCATCTGAAACGGTAGTTGTGCAATTTTAAATCTTTAATTTATTGTATAATAAATATTGTTGAATTTATTATTGTTAGGTACGAAATAAATGGCATTGAGTAATGGCCATAATTAGCTTCGCGAAGGAAGCAAGAAAAATTAATCCTTTTAAAAACGTTTAGGTGGATACTGTTTTCAATCATTTATTTTAAAGCATTTATTGGGAAATTAATTTTCTCCACTGTTGCATTTAGAACTGGTGATGGATTTATGAGAATTAAATACATCAGGGAAAGGACTATACGTTCCTGACACTTAAACTGCATGGATGCAAGTCATTTTCTTGTATTATTAATTTATAGATTTTTTTAGTTAATATTCACGTTAAATTAATTAAATTGTCACTTTCAATCTTTTCCATTTAAATTCTCGCACATACTCTGTTTTTACAATATAGTTTATAAAGGGAATAATCGATTAACTATAAAATACTAAATGATCTTTTGTTTAGTTATCCTATAATTTTAGGGGCGGATTAGTTACTCAAATTGTCACTAAATTATTTTAACTTAGTTATCAAAAAAATAATGTTAAACTTGATAGTATTCTTTGTACTTATTAGTTATATAGTAATAGTTTACCCAAGGTAGTTAAGTCAAGTGGTAGCGACTTGCGATCCCAAAGACGAATCAAGTTCGAATTCTACTGGAGTCATCACATTGGAAATGACTTGTACCCAATACGCTCTCCGATTCGGGTTGCGATCCACAATGTAGTAGATAAAAATAATAATAATAATTTAAATTTTAAGACAATTGGGTGGATTCGTACAAGAAAATGGGCCACACGCAGCAGAAATTAATTTTTTTAGCTCCCTTTCAAAAATCTTGTCAGGATATAATTCGGGTATATTCAAATTAAATAAAAACGTAAAACGAAATTCTACAAGATTTCGTTATACCTAACTTCTTGTTAATCCAAGTGAATGAAAATGGATCCCTGCGCGTCTTTGCTCCAAGCAAATTGGTTCTCTACTTCTTGATGAACGCCCCAGGTGTTGCGTCTCTATTGCTCCACACACACGATGCTAGGACCTCGAGTATACTGATGGGCAAAGTTATGGTTTGCAAAGTTTTGTGTTTGAAGAGTCGGGAGACGCCAACGCTCTCTAATTTATCGATGTATACACAATTGTGAGGGTTTAACCGAATCCATCTATATCCCATCTCAATGAATTCTATGAACCTTAAACGATTTTAGATCACGACCTTAGAGATCAATACATAAGTTGTCTCGTGGTCCCATGATTTAAGGATGTATCCTAACACTAGATAATTATTACATTGGGTAAATATAGTCATAAATAAAAAGTGCAATATATTAATCGAAAACATTGTTTACATAAATAATATATCAAGCACAATCATGCAATTGGCTTGCATGACATAATTCCTATCAACAATAATAACATTCACCAATAAATAGTAACCAAAATTGTTTCAAACTTAAACATGTGATGTTGTACATGTCATTATCAACAAAATTGTCATTAAATTATTTGGCAGATTTTGTTATAGATAAGTTGCCACTAAATATATGGAGTAAAACTACTATATAATCAACACAGAAGATCTAAATTAATATAAACGTATAACAAGTAGTTATTAGTAGCGATTTCATTGTAATTTTTGTTACTAAATACTGTGTTATTCAAATTTATTATTATAGAATAAATTAAAATCTTTATTTACCATATACAGATAGGGTGATAAATTCTATAATATCACTAAAATTATTGTTAACAAGATAACCTCTTTCTATTGAATACCTCTTTGTCAATGAAGCCATAACCCGTTCATAAGGTTGAGGCCCCAGAACCAAGAGGTCATAAGTTCAATTCTCACTAATGTGAGTTTTTCTCTCCTAGTTTAATACTAGTGTTTGATAATTGATATTTTTTATTTTGATTGTGATTCGATATATTTCTGATGATATTGATGTAATTCCTCTAAAAAAAATCAATACCTCTCTCCATTCCATTTACTTCTGTCTCTTGGTAGGGTTGACCGGTCAATTTGAATATTTTTAGAAGATTATCCTAATAAATAATATAGTTGGTGTATTTTGTAAAGTTTTGATAATACCAAATCATATTACGAAAATTAAGATTTAAATTCGTAAAATATGATATAAAAAAAAATCCACATGATAAATTATATCAAGGAATCAAGAATTTATAAGTAGTTTGACTCAGAATTGCAGCAAATACATGTCTAAATTGGTACACTCAAAATTGTTTGAAGCAGAGGGAGTATAATACTAATACAAATACTTCTAAATATTAGTAGCATTTATGTGATCATTAGTCACGTATTAGCATACATACTATGTTATACGATTAATTTTTCAAGAACAGAGTATTAATTTTTAGCTAAGCACTTGGTTTATATGCATTATTTTTTTATGAAATTGCGAATAAAATATTTTTCATAATTGATTGTTCTCCTATTTAATTAAAAATATTACTGTCAATGATACCGTAGCCTAGTGGTAATCATCGACAAAGTTAATCCATCTCCAATGTAGGCACAAGCCAGGGCTCCAGGGCCCTGAAGCTGCCCATGCCCCTACCTTATCCCTGCATGGTCGTCTTCAATGGCAGGGCTCCGAACCCAATTGCTTCCAATTTAATTTTTTCCTCACTCTCACCATTATAATAATAATAATAATATTTAAATATTTGGTAATTTAAGTATGAATTTAAATTGTTTGTCTAAGTGTTTAATTATATTTTCAACTAATTCGATATTTTAATTGATTTTTTTTTAAATATATAGCCACCTATATTCTAATTAAATAATTTAATATTAATTGCAATTTAAAAAAATTTAATTCAACAAATTATTTATAAAAATGTGGAAAAAAATGTTGAAAAAAAAAATTTAGACAAAAAATGAATAACACACAATTAATAAAGACCTAAAGAAAATAATAAATAAAAAGAACCACGCAATCATGTGGCGCCACCTGATTAAAAGTAATTAAAGTGTAACTCACGCGTGAGTTTCGAGGGAAGCCTTCCCATCAAAACTCACACGACCCCAGGGCTGGGACCCGTTCCCCACCCCAATCCCGAGCCTTACCACTAAACTCTGATTTTTCACACAACCTAATCCCCAGTCCGAGTCCGAGCCCGAGCCCTACTATTGGAGATGCTCTTAAGGTCATGATGGAGAGGTTTTGGGTTCAACTATTAATACTGTGAGTTTTCCTCTAGTTTAATACTAGTGTTTGATAGTAATTTATTATTTGCAATTCTTTGTACCTGGACAATTATTGAAATAACTAATGATGAATGTATTTTAGGAAAAAACAAAAAAAGTTAGTCATATAATGAATATATTGTATCTAATCTGTTTATAAACCAAGTGGGGACGGGTTTAATGAAGAACTTATCTGCAATACACTTTTGTACCGTGCAATTTACTAATTTAATATCCCTAGGGGCCGTTTGGTAGGGTGTATGGGATTAATGTGGATTAGATCAGAGCCGGATTGAAGATCATATTAAAAATACGTTTAGAAGATTTGATTGAGTCATATTGAACATATTATGTTAGTTAAGATATACAATTCATCGAAGCCATTTGTATAATTCGTATAAGAGTAAGAGTTGATTTTTAGTTTGAATGCCTCCATGTTAATTGTAAATTGATATAGATTTTAGTTTGTGATTTATTTATGTAGAATGTGTTTCCATTTTCAGATATTTAAGAAGAATTTATGATATTTAATGATATGTTAAAATAGTTAATATGTAAATTTAAGGTTATAAGTGATATTTTATCGAATTCATATTCATCCGGATTAACTAATCCACCCATTCTTAAGTGGATTATAATCTAGTCTTAATACCGGGTCATAAGAATTTAATCCATTTGACCCGGTATTAGAACAATGCCACCAAACGTTGTATTATCCCATATTGACACATATAATATGACCTAATACCACCTATTAGGTCCTACCAAACGCCCCCTATAAAATTACGTATTTAGTAGTATTTCTTTTTGTTGTTTCCCGAGTCACCAGATTAGGTAACTCGACACTTGAATTTTTGATTCATACATTAAGGAGTCAGTACTATAAATAATTCAACCGCATTAGGTGAACAAACTTTAAGACTTGAAGAAATATTGTAAGATGAATGAAATCAATTGACGAAATTTCCCAAGAGAGAATATGATTTAATTGCAATTGAATTTGTAACTTAGCAGTTAGAACAATAAATCACACGAGCTTCGTGTGCTGCATTAAATTATCCAACCTTTTTTTTATTGAGGCTGTATTACTCAATCATTAAATTAAAAGCTCTACTCGAATCAATTTTAATTACTATCAAAGTGTAAATAAAAATTAATTAATAATACTCGTATTAAACTAAAAAAATACCCACAATAGGAAAAGTTGAATCCATGACCTTTTAGTTAAAAGGATTAGGGACTCAGCTTCGGCATCGTGCTAATTTCTCATAGCTTTCTTCTATAATTGCAATTAGTGAAAGGAGTAGATGTGTATATTTTTTTCGTTTAAAGTTCATCCACTTGACCAGAATTGAGTCAAAAGTTGAATAAATCGACGAATTGGAATAAATATGCGTCACACTTTATGTTTGCTACCTAGGTGCATGTAAAGTGTAAACCAAATTGAGTTCGAGAAATAACTTACAATTACTCCCAGCTAGGATTTACATTTTTTAAATACGTACATAAGTCCGATTTGATCATTATCCTAACTAAATCAATTTTTAATAGACCAGATATGAGTCGTGCTCGAAAAATTTAATATAGATAGTATACTTATATTCAACACTTGTTAATTTTAAGTTTTAAAAATATTGAACTTTGAAGAAATTGGCGAACTTTGTATATGGATGAGGTTTGGTTAATAGATAGGAAACTGAGTCCCAACGTTAACAACGTTACCAATTTAAGGGGAAAATGCAAGATGTTCCCCTATGTTATGTTAAACTTGCAAAACTTTCTTATACTTTCAAAAATCTGCAAAAAACACCCAATTTGTAAAAAAATAGGTCGTTTTGGATCGACATATTTTAAGAAATAATTTTAAAAATATTTCACGTGAAGTTGTAGGGACCAACTTGAAATGTTTTAAAAATTGTTTCTTGAAATATTTCGATTCAAAACGAACTTTTTTATTCTTTTTCAAATTGTGTGTTTTTCGCAGGGTTTTTTAAAGTACAAGGAAATTTGGTGCAATAAAAATTTTACCTGGTAGTTTCTTGCACATGAGAGTATTTTGTATTTACCCCCCAATTTAATGAAATATTGAAATATAACCATTTTCCTAAAACAGAGATGCTGTTGTACTTCAATGTGAATTGGGTACTTGTAATAAGTACATACATGTCAAAAATGTTAGATAAATTTGTAATTTGAAGAATATATAGATAATTTTAAGGATTAATCCACAATGAAGTACGTACTCTAGTCTAAGTTGTCTGGGTTTGCAATTTAATAACCTGAACACACGAGTCATGACCAGACTATATTAAATGGCAAAGACCAAAAATTACTACTAGCTTTCTTCAGAGTTGGAACTTAATAAAAATCTTTCTTCAAATCCAACAACAAAAGCAGATTCAAGTAAAAAGCATTTATTCCAATTACTAAATTTGCAGGCAATGTTAAATATTTAACTCTTCTAAGAAAGTAGGTATACATATTCAAAGATTGGTAGGATGAAATAATTCTCATTTATTATTCTTCGTTAGGTGCACAAATGATCTAGTGGGATGACGTAATTTGCCTCATCAACTAACCATATAATGCATTTACAGTCCCCTTAGGTGAATTTTCAACTGGATCATTTATTATTTAGTTACCAAATCGTGTGTTATACAAATTTTATCATAAATTGAAGTTCAATCGACAAGGTCTGAACTAGATTTGTTGTTAATATTTAGCAACGTCATCACATTAATATTACTCAACTTATGACCAATTAATATCAATAAAATAAAGTGATATTAATTTCAGTTATATTCTTTTACCTACGGCCGAAGATTAAATGTAATTATTTGATGACTCAATTTCCATGATTAATTCATGCAGCCCAACTGAATTTTATGTTGTTTTTATAGTTGTTAGAGTTTTATTATTAGTGTAACTTATATATATTTAGTAGAAGGGTAGTTTAGTCTTTTAGTATTTGCCCTAGCTATTTAGACTTTTTCTCACTTTTTCTCTTCTCATTCTTTTGCCTCTTTTTCTCTTGTATGCTAAAGAACCTAAAGCTTGTATTATCTTTTCATTCAATTAATGGTTACCAAGACTACTTGTTTTCTTTGAGTTATCAATAGTTACCTAAATTTATGATCTGATTTAATCGTTTTAGAAGCACACGATCAAATATATTAATTAGTAGGCCACCCAATATGAAATGAATTTAGATTGATTATTGCCTCCCGGGGCACAGCTCAGTTGGTAAAGGAGGTGAACTGCGGGGCTCACTCCCCCAGGGTGGGGAGTTCGAATCCTGGGAGGAGCAGCCAAGTGTTGTAAAATCTTTGAGGGAGGATGGAGCAGCTTGGTGTTGTAAGATCCATGGTAGTAGGCTCCCTTGGGGGCCAGGAGTATAAAGAGTGAACAAATCCTGACCAACTCAGGCACATCCCGCGATTTACTTCCGCACATTGCTGAGGGGCCAGTGATGGGTGGTCCAGGACTAAACCTGGGTTAACAAAAAAAAAAAAAAAAAAAAAAAATTTAGATTGATTATTCATCACATTGTCTCAAACCACGGTTGGTGCGCGCATTGCAACCCAACTTTTTCAATTACAATTTACAACACTTTGTGTGATTTTAATAATTAGGGTTAAATTCAAAATTAAAATCAAATTATTGATTAGTATTTTTCTTCGAGCTAAGTTCGTTATACATAAAAAGAACCGGCCTCTATTGGTTAAGTTTCAAAGTTCTAAACCCAATTTAAACTCGATTGGTTAAGTTAATGATTACAAAGTAAATGTAAAAATAATACATTCTTCGAACTCGCGCGACTCGTGTTTGGGTCAAAATAGCAAAAAACAGTTTGAATAATTTCTTGTTCTACTAATTAATTTGTTTTTTTGTTCTTTTGAGACGTTGTGTATATCATCACATTAATCATTATATCAGGAAATTAATTTAAATTTATTTCATTGATAGCAAATTACAAAGATAAAAATTATTTTTAAAAATTAGTATTAAACTAAAAAAATACTCATGCTAGTAGGAGTTGAACCCATAACCTCTTCGTCAGTAAATACTACCGCAATTAATTAATTAGAATTGGCGCTCATAAAAAAGTGGGCTCGACTCGTTTTGCTTCCGAATCTTAGAAAAAAGGTTTTAAATTGGAGTCACATTGGTAGCATGGTGTAATGGCATATCCAAATCCAATACATGAAATAAACAAACTTGACAGAAGGAAGAAAGTCCAAATGATGCATTCCAACTTCAACTTACTTATCAAAAAAAAAAAACTTCAACTTAACTATACTAACGCAATTAAGTAGAGAAAAAAAAAATCTTAAAATTGTATATATACGGTTCTTTAACTTATACCCCTATTTTCTATCTTTACAAAAAAAAAAAAAAAATCCAAAAACCAATTTAATGGCTCTTCTTCACCAATCCTTCAAATAGATATATTAAGATCAAGTCGAGGTTTCTTGGCGGCCACAGGCATCGGCACATTAATATTGCATCGAGGGCACTTAGGATTACTAGTCGATATCAGCACATACATAAGGCATCTCGGACACCCTGCAGCGAACGAGGCCGATGATTTATCCTCTTCATAAACATCACTATCTTTGATAGAAGACGAGGAGTTTGACCGCGGTGAAGATGATTTTGACATTGACATGGAACGTTTCTTTACCATTTCTTTCTCTGCCCTCTCGAGAGCGGACTTCACTTTGTCTAAAGTGCACACGCTTTGATAGTTTGAGGATGAAGGCGATGTTGAGGTCGAAGAGACCAATTTCAAGTCTAAGATAGACTCATCGAAAAGGTTTAATGTTTGCTTCGATATTGGAGGATAGTTTAGGTCCTGAAATTTGGCCAAGTTTTTGCTGCTTGCTGCTTTGTGTTCTGATGTTGAAGAGGAGGAGTTTGAAGAATTGCATCTTTGGAGGTATACTTTACCCGACTGCAAACATTAAACGAGTCACATTTAATTTGTTTATTTGCACGATATCTTCGAAATAAAATGTTACTCCTGTAAGATATAGAATCTGAACACATAAATATTTTAGAGTTGACTTATTTAAGACAGTTGACTTTTATTTATTTATTTAAACAATAGAAATTAAAATAAAGGAAAGGGATTAAGGTAATAATTTGGTTCATAAACAATTGCACATACAATCCAATTCCTACACCAATCTTTTTGCTTAATCATCTTTATAAACTAAATCAATGAGATTTTTTAAATTTATTATTATTGGATGAAGATTACAGAGTAACGGATTGGACATGCAAAAAATCTCATACGCCTTAATTCACTCAATCATTTATTATTTCAACTAAAAAGATGATCATTTAGTAGTATTAGACAAGTGAAATGAATGCTATAATGATCACTTTCTAAAAGATTATGAATATTCAGTAAATGTTATATAAATTCATATAAATATGTATTAAATGACCATCAATGAAGATTGTAAATGCATAATTAAAAACAGGGAGAAGGTATCTAATCCTTAATTAATTATGTAACAGCACCAGCAAAATCAATAACAAAAACAGAATCAAGGAAACTCAAGACCATTTAAAATCAATTAATTACTAACATAAGCACTAACAAAATAACAATTTATTTGAAGGAAATTGATTCAGACCATGCAGAATATACAATTTAAGACAAAAAATTGGCTTTTGTTAATTAATGCTCCACTTAAGAAAAAATCAAAAAAAAAATTGTTCTTTTGTTGTCCATGCACGAAAACAATAAAAAAGGAGCCCAATTTATTAATGAAACAGGGAAAAGAGACAAAATGAATTATGTAGAAAATTAATAGTAGAAGATTGAACCTTTAAGTCTAGGCGTTTTTCCCAGCCACAGGGCACTTCTAAATCGAGGTCCAGCTCCTTGGAGTCAAGGGTACAAGACCCGCCAAGCAAGTCTCTGGTGATCGGGGCCGTTGATTTCGCTGCTGACTCATTTGAATCTCCACCGTTCATCACTCTGATCAAAGAACTGACATCAGCGGCCATCCCACCAAGAATCAAATCTAATCTAATCTAATCTAATCGTCTTTTTTGCAGAAAGAGAGAGAGAGAGTTTGCAGAAAGAAAGATGAAAAGGAAACGAGAAAGAGAGAGAAGCCAAATACTACTACTCACTTTCGAGTGGATGAATTTTTTATATTAAATGGGACTTTTTTTGGGGGGTTTATTCTATGGGAGGAAGGAGGGTGGAGCGTAATGAGTCTGTTAAATAGAAAAATAAAAGATGTTGATAATGATGCAATTTACTATAATTATGAAAGTGCCATTATGGTGAATTTAATGTAATATTTATTGTATATATGGAAAATTCCTTTTATATTTTCTGGTATTCAATCTTATATTTTAATGTGACGATTGAAACTGAGTTGGTTGGCTTATAGAGTCAAATGTGAATTATGAGCGTAATATTTTTTGTTGATGGTGGAAAATATAGTATTAAAAGGGGTTGGGTCCAAAAGATCTAGGTCTGTTTGTTTGACTTTCAGACAAATTTATACTTCTTACTACTTAATAAGTTTGTTCTTTTAGAAAGTAGTTTATTCCCTATCAAACAATTTTTTTCTTAAATATTAAATAAAATCTACTTTTATTAAATTTTCTCTGAAAACCTTTATAGAAATTATAAAAATATTACAATTGGTCCCTAAATTTAAGAAATAGTTTACTCCAAGATCTCATTATCAAAATGTATTGGTATGCAAAAATTGAATTAAATAAATCTCCACTTTGTGTTTAACCACATTATTTAGGGCATACACAAAAGAATCTCTCATTATCTTATTTCACTCATTTAACAACATTGATTTGACATGAAATAACTTATTTTTTACACTATTTTCCTTCATTTCATTATATATAAGATATAAATTTACCAATTTTCATATAAAAATAAACATACAGTTTTTTATTTCAAACAACGAAGATTGAAAGTTAAAAAAAAATCCAAATCTCTAAAAAAAAGCTCTAAAAAATTCTAAACAAACATACCTATAAGTTGCAGGTCCATTACATATAAGTTGGTTTTATTTATGTTATAATTTTTGTGGAAAATCGTTAGTAAACAAGTTAGATCCAAATTTGATAATTATTAATTTTAAGTCAATTTAATATATAAAATAAAATCAGTGTTAAGTCGTGTTTGGATCAAACCATGAGTTTGAGGTCATTTTATAAGGAAGATGGGGTAGAAAACAAAGGGGGGGGTGGGGGGCCGCCAGTAATGGTGGCAATAAATGCTATTGAGAACACTAAAGGACAGCTGTGAATTAATGCGAAGCAAAATACAAAGACCTTTTGAGTTCCATAGTAAGCTAATTAATGCTGGTAATGACTGCTTTTAAATAAATATATTTGAAATTTTATATCTTATTATATTCTGTTTCTGATTTTATTGATGCATTAATCACCCTTTGTTTTCTGTATTAATGACTACCAGACTTTAGTTGAGACTTTTTCACCCTGTTTGGCTGAGCTCATTTGGTTTCGAATCAATCTTCTTAAAACAGGACAAAATTGAATTACACTTTTGTAATGGTTTTTAATAGCCAAGATTACCAACATGACCTCACAAAAATTGAAAAGACAAAACGACCCTTCTAGTTGTGATGAAGTAAAAAATGACGTTTGTTGCAATATTTAGAAATAAGTTAACGTTTGAGCAATGTGCTCCAACAAATACAAAAAACATTTTTCGAATATATGTTCGACACTTCTTGAAATAGATTAAATCCTTGATAAACAAAAAAAATCATTCATTAATTTCCTCATTGTTTAATTATGTATAGTTTTTTAATTTGTAGCTTAAAATAAGATTTTATTCAATCTATTTACATAATTCAAATCAATGAAAAAATTAGAATAAAAGAAGTAAATATCTAAAAATATAGTACATCTTGTTTTCTGTTTTCTACCTATTAAATTGACAATGATCAACTCAATGTTGTACCTACTATAAACAAAAGACACCTTGGTTATTCAAGTAATATTTTGAAAAACAAAACAGTTAAAACTTTTAACGTAAAATATTGGTGAATAAATATGAACCTTAATTAGTTTCAAAAGGGAGATATGGCAATGCAGTTTTGTAAGGCAGCGTACAAACGGGAGAAATCATTTTACAATATAGTATATAGATAAGTTTAGCTTATCTACAATTGAAACAAACAGAATCTTCAATACAACTATAGAAAGGGTTTAATTATTTATGAAAGTACGTAGTATTTCAATTAAATAATACATATATATAGACATCATAATTAGCTATATCTTCCTTGGACGTGCAATCAAGGTAACATGGCCGAGTTAGCATTTAATTTTTGCTCGATTGTTTATGTGAAGAGGCTGCGATGATTCATGGGAAATTGCATGTACATAATTATTACATTCATTAGAGCTTTTATATAGTCAACCATATTAAATTGGCTTGATAAAAATAAGGAAGATAGAGGCATTCAAATTTGAACTTAAAAGTGAAGGTTACTTTCATTTTGTTGAATGGTGCCTATAAGTGGTGGGTGTGGATCAATATAATTATTTTTATAATGATTTTTTTTATTAATAAATTATTTTTATACTATACTTAGCATGTACTAGCTATTTATGTTTGGGTTCTCGTTTCTATATTTTCTTTATTACTTTTAATGCATCATTTATGGTACGTTTTTTTCCATAGGACTATGCTAGCATCACAGCCAATTATCACAGCCCAACATCACAGCCCATAATATAAAATTGCAAAAAAAACCCATAATTAATGATCAAACAAAAATAAACCCTATTTATAAAATAATTCATCAATTTCAAACCATATCTACGACTTTTGCCAAGAAAAACTTAAAAATATTATTTTAAAATAAAACCCTAACCCTAAAACCCTAAACCCTAAACCTAAACCCTAAAACCCTAAACCCTAAACCTAAACCCTAAAACCCTAAACCTAAACCCTAAAACCCTAAACCCTAAACTCTAAATCAAACCCTAAATTAAACATTATGTAATAAACTCTAAATTATAGGCATTGCAAGTGCTTTTAAATTATGAGTTTATATTTTTATTGTAATTTTTAAGATATTTTATATACAAATATTGATAAATGATAAATTATCATTTGGAAAGTAATGAATTATTTTTTATATGAGTAATATTGTATAATTTATGTGCTCTTTTGTAATTTTTGAAAGTTGAGTGGGTTGTTAATAGATTAAAAGATTATTTGAAGAAAACTTGTTAAACAAGTAGTAGGTAACACATTTACCTTTAAAAATATAAAAAATGGGCTGTACAATGGACTGTGAAGTTTAAGGCTGTGATATAATCATTTCCAAACTTCTTTTTTTTTTTAATTATTTAGAAAAAGTTTAGGCTCGTAGGTCATTGACTAAATGCTAATAATTGAGCATCTCCAAGAAAAAAGGAAAGTTCCTCTGAAAGAAAAAAAAATGAAAAGTAAACATAATTGGCAACTATATTGAAGGTGCAATAATATTGTAAAACAATAATGCAATTAATATTTTCACATCTAAAAATTAAAGTCGTATTATTTCAATTGAATAATACAATATTTACATATATAGAAATAAATATATAACTAACATTGTGCATGCGAGCTAAGTGATTGTGCCTTATCTAATAGCTTAAGGCTATGTAAATTGGAATAAAGATGAACAATGAATAAAATAAAGTACTTCCTCGTCTCATTTATTTTGCTCCATTTGCTATAATAACCGATCAAACTTTTCAATATTTTAAGTGACTTATCATGTAAAATTATTCATATTTTTTGTGTATTAAACCTTTTGAATATTAATATATACGATGTCATATGATATCATCAACTTATTAGTGAATTATATTAATTAAATTATTTATTATAATTTTTATAAATTTAGTTAAGTTGATTGGTCAACTGTACCAATGGAGCAAAATAAATTGGACGGAAGGAGTATTACTTAATTTATAAGTTCTCTAGTCAATGAGGTCATAGCCTAATGACAATCACTAACAAAGTTAAGGCCTTAAGACCAAGAGGTATTGGGTTCAACTACAACTAATGAAAGAACACCCTTAAAAATGCATCAATTTTTTTTCTTAGTGGTGCATTTAAGTCCGACTCAAATTTAATGGGTCAAAAACTTAACTCATCTATATATAACTTCAAATAAATAATATATAATAATTTTACAATAAAATAAAAACATAAAACAACCAACCTACTCCTACCCAACTGATGATCGATCTCCCATCGAGGAAAAATAACTTTTCATAGTTGTTGAACGAGCGATGTGGTGCAAACCAAAAAAAAAAACGAAGAAGTGCAAACCAAAAATAAAAAATAAAAAAAAAATATAGATTCATATTCTAATATCTAATACTATACAATATGTACTTTAAAAGGAAAAAGGAAAAGAAAATCAAATTAGCCGCAGCAATCATATTAGACCCTTGTTCAATATTAATTAATTTAAGATGAGATGAAATTTGAGCCCAATAATTATCTCAAGTTGGTCTCCAACAAAGCCCGACAACATTGAAAATTGATATGAGCTGCTTTTGGGCCAATACTATCTTACTTCTTAATCAAGCAACAATTTGAGCCCAAGAAAAACGAGTCTTTCCCCAAAGGAAGTCACAGAACTCCTTCACTGAATAAGTAGTTGATATTTTATAAAATGATCAAAAATAAAAAATAAAAAAGGACTATATCAAAAAAAATCACCTCATCATCAAGTATATTCTTTCTTCTGTTTTTCCATGAGCATTCGAATCGTAACCTTATCTGTTACTAAACAGGTGTCACATTTTGAGATTATGTAAAACTCAAGTATTAACAATACTTCAAGGGTTGATACAAATTTCACAAAATTCTTTTATTGATAAAAATAATACATAAGTCGATCAGAATAAAAGGGTCTGTTTGTTTGGCATTTGGGAAAGTAGTGGAGGTTTGTGAAATAATCTCGATTTACGTAATGTTGTTTGTTTGGGTTTTGAGAGAGTGGTTTGATAAATAAAGTAGGTGTAGGTATTTTTGGAAGAGTTGGGTTGTAGGTGTAAGATGTGTAAGACTTTATGTCAAATCATGTTTTTTATGTGAGATAAATTGTGTAAGAGATAGGTTACTTTATGTCAAATCAAAGTAGAGTTTGTATAGGTTTTGTTTAGAGATAAGAAAATTGTTGTTTGTTTGGCTTTTGAGAGAGTAGTTTGAGAAAATTAATGGATGAAAAATTTATTTCGAAAAATAGAAAACATGTTTGTTTGGCATTTCCCAAACACAAAAAAATTCTGGAAAACGCCAAACAAACAGGCCCAAAAATTTTCAATACAATATTCTTTTACTAGTGGATGTTTCGTGGAAGTTTCGTGAATCTTTCAAAATTTTGTATCGATGAATTTTAAATTTAAGAAGTTTTACATTAATTTCTTTTATGTATGTTTTAATTCTTGTCTCCCAATCATTTGAGAGTACGTCATAATCAGTGGTCTAGGAAGCCTAAAAAGAGGTATGTTTGTATGGTGTTTGGGGAGTATTGAAGGTTTGTGAAATAATCTCGATTTACGTAATAATGTTTATTTTAGTTTTGAGAGAGTGGTTTGAAAAATAATGTAGGTGTAGATTTTTTTGGAAGAGTTATGTTGTAGGTGTAAGATGTGTAAGACTTTATGTCAAATCATGTTTGTTATGTGAGATAAATTGTGTAAGAAATAAGTTACTTTATGTCAAATCATAGTAGCGTACTAGAGTTTGTATAGGTTTTGTTTAGAGATAAGAAAATTGTTATTTGTTTGGCTTTTGAGAGAGTAGTTTGAAAAAAATAAGAGGTGAAATATTTATTTTAGAAAGTAGAAAACATGTTTGTTTGGCATTTCCCAAACATGAAATAATTTTGGATAACGCCAAACAAACAGGCCGAATTTCATGAAAGCCAGGGTAAAGAAATGTAATATTAATCGGGCTGCTCTGACTAAATTGCCTGAGGCCTTTGACCAAATAACCAAGCGGGCCAAACAAAAGCCCAATACATAAGTAACCTTTTCTCTTTTCTAATAAGTATTGTAAATAATAATTTTTGAAATAAACCAGGTTTCGAGTTAGGTCTGATTCTACGAGGAAGAAAACATAATCAACCTCAGATATGGGCAAATCCAAAGACGATAATAAACTCAAGAGATCTTCTCCTTCTTCTACACAACGCGAAGGTACTTCTTTTATTTCTCTTTTTTGTTGAGTTAATTTAATATTTTGAATTTATGTGTGTTTCTTGTACATGTTAATTATCTAGTTGTTTTGAATTTTGAGCAGATGAAGGGAGAATAAAAAGGCGAAGAAGCAAAGATGAAGACGAGAAGCACAAGTCCAAGAAGATGCACAAATCTCATAAATCCTCCAAACACAGTTCTGATAAAGGTATTTTTTCTTCTCTTCTACTAGTACTCTTGAAAATAATTCCAATTTGTCGAATGATTTAATTGATCAAATGAAATTGATTCAGATAAGAAGTCTATTGGGAAGCGTAAGGATAAAGTCCGCCGCAAACATGATAATCAAGTAAGTTTATTTCTAATTGCTATAAATTAAAAAAAAAAAGGAATTTTTGTACGATAAATCCTGAAAGATGAAGGTCTTCTTGTTCTTCAATCATCATTTTAGTTTCACTCAACTCTCTTGCCTACATATGGAGATATTATTGCTGAATGTCAATCTTAAACCAATAATTTCCCATTTTAGTTAAAAAGCTCGCGATTTGCTTCGCATTTGTTACTATTATCAACTTTTATTATATGTTGCCCTGCCTACATCAAAGGTTTATGCTATTATTAACTTTTATTATATGTTGCCCTGCCTACATCAAAGGTTTATGCTATTATTAACTTTTATTATATGTTGCCCTGCCTACATCAAAGGGATTGTGCTGCAGTAGTTTGTTCAATTGGATTACATTGATAATAGAGTAATGCTACACTAGTAAATTATAGCCGCGACTCATGATATACTGTTTTTCGATTATATAATGTTTCAATTAGTGGCTGCCGAGAGTTGCATACTTTTTGAGATTTTCTTCTTTTAGTGTGATATCTCAAACTCCTTGTATCTATTATTTTTGTGTTTCTTTACATAATGTTGTTGCTTTTGACTTGTATATCTATTAGAAAGAACACAAGGAAGGGTATCTAAGTTACTTCCTTTAGTGTTTCTTTACATAACTTTGTTGCTTTTGACGTTTATATAAGGGTATACCCTCTTTCATGATTCATATCCTTCTCGTAGAAACTCAAGATCCAAGAGTTGTCGAACGAGGACTACTTCTCCAAGAACAATGAATTTGCTGCGTGGTTAAAAGAGGAGAGAAATATATTCTTCTCGGATCTATCTTCTGATTCTGCACGGAGCCTATTCTCAGAATTTGTATCAGAATGGAATAACAAGGAGCTTGAATCACAATACTATGAGGGTATTGCAACTGCACCACGGACATCACACAAGTGGAACATTAAATAGTTTTATTTTTATTTTTTATGATCTTCAAGCTGGTTGTATCAGTATGTAGCTCATGTTAGTTCTTTGATATGTACACAGAGGCACCTGCTATTTAGCTTGTTGTAAAGGTACATTGAATTTTCTAGTTTACCAGAAATTATTAGTAAGAAAATGAGATTGAGCTATTGGGGTTCTGGCATGTTGTAGTAGGATTGGACACAAAAATCCGTTTATTTTTATTTATATGAAGAATAACTGAGTATACCAAAACTCGTTACATTGGGTTGGAAGCATTGAAATTCAACTAGTAAACATCTTTGCCAGTCTAATTCTAATTTACTTATAGTTTAAAGCATTTATTGTTAATTTTTAGACACTTAATTCGTCCAGACGTAATAATTCTGACAGAATAGGTTTACCAGAATAACAAATTCTTTATTATAAAATCAGTGTTTACTAATTAATTATATCAAAATAGGTTTACCAAAATTAAATATTTGTCAACAAACTCGCCGTAAATATAGCCTTTCTGCAGAAACTAAATATGATTGTAATTTGTGCATACGCTGATACTCAATTGATCATTTGATTGTCTAGTAATGTGTCTTTTCATGTATGATTTCTCAATTGCACACTCCTCCCTCTTTTACTTCAGTTGAAGAATTCATTTAACATCCCCGCTATTTCTTTTTTCCACCCCCGCCGTAAGTTTCTTATGCTAGCTAGGTACTGCAAGAATAAGCTCTCAGCTTTCAAGTTTGAGCTCTCATTCAATTTATCAACCACTTCATTATCAAACTTCTCTCTCACACAATGCAGAAAAGAACACATAAATTATGTTATAGAATGCATTGCAAATCACTCGAACCCAGAGATTTCTGTATTTTTTCAAAAAGGCTTTTCACAAATCACCAAAGAAACCGTTGGAAAAGCAGTCCATGCACTGTGCGTAAAGGGATGGACTCATGTGAGCATATTTCATTCAAACACTTTGATAAACATGTACTCGAAGTTTGGGAACATCAATGATGCTAAACACGTGTTTGATAAAATGCGTGAGAGAAATGATGCTTCTTGGAATAACATCATTTCTGGGTATGTGAAATTGGGCTTGTATGTAGATGCTTGTGGATTGTTTCGTGAAATGCGGGGTTGGAGAGTTGAATTAAATGGGTATGTTATTGCGAGCTTATTGACTGCGTTCAATAGGTCAGGGTGTATGTTTCTAGAAGGAGTTCAGATTCATAGTTTGGTTTTGAAGAACGGTTTGTTGCATGATGTTTATGTGGGTACTTCTCTATTGCATTTTTATGGTGGGTGTGGGCTTGTTTCTGATGCTCGGATAATCTTCGAAGAAATGCCTGATAGAAATGTGGTTTCTTGGACCTCTTTGATGGTTAATTATTCTGATGGTGGATTGTTCTATGAGGTTGTTGATTTGTACAAGAGAATGAGACTTGAAGGGGTTAGTTGTAATCAGAATACATTTACTACAGTTATTTGTTCTTGTGGGGCTATTAGTGATGAATTTTTGGTCAATCAAGTGCTTGGTCATGTTATTAAATCAGGACTTCAGAATAATACATCCGTGGCAAATTCTCTTATATCGATCTTTGGCAGTTTCAGCAAGCCCGATGTAGCATCTTATGTATTCAATCACATGGATGAACACGACACTATATCATGGAACTCAATACTTGCGGCATTTGCACATAACTGCCTATCTGAGGAATTGATTAGATATTTTCATTTAATGCGTCTTAATCATGGTGAAGTGAATGAAACCACACTCTCCACCATTCTTTCCATTTGTCATTCTATGGATGATTTGAAGTGGGGTAAAGGAATTCATTGTTCGGTGTTGAAGATGGGACTTCAATCAGATATCTGCATATCTAACACTCTTCTTAGTATGTATTTTGAGAGTGGAAAAAACCAAGATGCGGAAAAGTTGTTTCACAAAATGCCAGTGAAGGATTTGATTTCTTGGAACTCCATGTTGGCTGGCTATGTCTTGGGAGGCAAAGGCTTAGATGCGTTAAGGGTATTTAATGAACTTCTACATATGAAAAACATGACAAATTTTGTTACTTATGCTAGTGCACTGTCTGCCTGTGCCAATGCTGAATTTGTAGCTGAAGGGATTATTGTCCATGCACTCGTAATCACAACTGGACTCCATGAGAATTTGGTTGTAGGAAATGCACTTGTTACCATGTACGGAAAGTGTGGAATGACACGTGAAGCTAAGGAGGTATTTCATAATATGCCCGAGAAAGAGTTGGTGACATGGAATTGCTTGATTGGTGGTTATGCTGACAATGACCAAGTCAACGAGGCAATAAAAACTTTTAAATTGATGAGGAATAGTGATGTTTCTCCAAACTACATAACAATGATAAATATTCTCGGATCTTGTTATGATCCACACAATCTTTTGAAACATGGCATGCCTTTACATGCACATATCTTATTGACTGGACTTGAGTCTGATGAATATGTAAGGAACTCTCTCATCTCAATGTATGCCAATTGCGGTGATCTCAATTCAAGTAACTACATATTCAATGCATTAGGCAATAAAACCTCTGCAACTTGGAATGCTATGGTTGCTGCAAGAGCTCATCATGGTCAATGGGAGGAGGCTTTGGAACTTCTTTTGGAGATGCAAAGGGCTGAAGTGAAATTTGATCAGTACAGTCTTTCTGCAGCACTTTCCTCATCGGCAAATTTGGCTATTTTGGAAGATGGCCAACACCTTCATGGTTTATCCATCAAACTTGGTTTTGATAATTACCATTTTGTTGCAAATGCTATGATGGATATGTACGGGAAATGTGGAGAACTTAATGATCTTTTGAAACTGCTTCCAGAGCCTAAAAACCGTTCAAGATTATCATGGAATGTACTCATATCCGCTTTTTCTAGGCATGGATACTTTCATAAAGCCATAGAAATCTTTGATGAAATGCTGGTATATGGTGCAAAACCCGACCATGTCACCTTTGTCTCTCTCCTTTCTGCATGTAGCCACGGTGGTCTAGTAGACGAGGGTCTTCACTATTATGCATCAATGATGACTGACTTTGGAGTCCCGGTTGCTATAGAACACTGTGTATGCATTGTTGATCTTCTTGGACGATCAGGAAGATTCACCGAGGCTGAATTATTTATTACAAAAATGCCAGTGGAGCCTAATGACTTCATTTGGCGAAGTTTGTTAGCCGCGTGTAAAATCCATAATAATTTAGAACTGGGAAAGAAAGCTGCTCAGAATCTTCTTGAAGCAAACCCATCTGATGACTCTGCTTATGTCCTATATTCAAACGTATGTGCGATATCGGGGAAATGGCAAGATGTGCAAGGACTTAGAGTTAAAATGGAGTCGGAAAAAGTGAAGAAGAAGCCTGCTTGTAGTTGGCTTAATGTGAGAAACAAAGTAAGCATATTTGGAGCAGGAGATCAGTCTCACTTTGAGTCGAAGAAGATATACATTAAGTTGATGGAGATGAAGAAAGAAATCAAAGAAGTGGGTTATGTTCCTGACACGAGCTATGCATTGCACGATACTGATGAAGAACAAAAGGAGGATAATTTATGGAAACATAGTGAAAGGCTTGCACTTGCTTATGGTTTGATTAGTACACAAGAAGGTTCGACTCTTCGGATTTTCAAGAACCTTCGTGTTTGTGGTGACTGTCACTCTGTTTACAAGTTTATAAGCGGTATAGTTTGTAGGGAAATTATATTGAGGGATGCTTACCGGTTTCATCATTTTAGTGGGGGTAAGTGTTCTTGTGGAGATTATTGGTAGTGTACTTGTGAAAGCAAGCATTGATGATTTTGGGAATAATTTTGATGATATACATGAAATGATCAAACATTGAATTAAGTTGCTAATGATGTACTTGTCTTTTAGGCTTGGCTTTTACTTGTATTGATGTACTTGTATCCTTCGTATTCAAACTGCATTCCTCAGATATTAATGAATAACAAAAATGGTTTAAAGAAGTCTACAATTGGGGATCCCAATGATAAAAATATTGCTATGTTCAAACTGCATTCCTCGAGTATAAGTCCATTTGATAAGATTGTGAAGATGGGCAAGAAGGGACCTCTGTAACAAAAAATTGTAAAAAAATGTCTGCTTCATGCTCTCATTGAGAGTTGAACTTGTATATGGTGCAAAACCCGACCATGTCACCTTTGTCTCTCTCCTTTCTGCATGTAGCCACGGTGGTCTAGTAGACGAGGGTCTTCACTATTATGCATCAATGATGACTGACTTTGGAGTCCCGGTTGCTATAGAACACTGTGTATGCATTGTTGATCTTCTTGGACGATCAGGAAGATTCACCGAGGCTGAATTATTTATTACAAAAATGCCAGTGGAGCCTAATGACTTCATTTGGCGAAGTTTGTTAGCCGCGTGTAAAATCCATAATAATTTAGAACTGGGAAAGAAAGCTGCTCAGAATCTTCTTGAAGCAAACCCATCTGATGACTCTGCTTATGTCCTATATTCAAACGTATGTGCGATATCGGGGAAATGGCAAGATGTGCAAGGACTTAGAGTTAAAATGGAGTCGGAAAAAGTGAAGAAGAAGCCTGCTTGTAGTTGGCTTAATGTGAGAAACAAAGTAAGCATATTTGGAGCAGGAGATCAGTCTCACTTTGAGTCGAAGAAGATATACATTAAGTTGATGGAGATGAAGAAAGAAATCAAAGAAGTGGGTTATGTTCCTGACACGAGCTATGCATTGCACGATACTGATGAAGAACAAAAGGAGGATAATTTATGGAAACATAGTGAAAGGCTTGCACTTGCTTATGGTTTGATTAGTACACAAGAAGGTTCGACTCTTCGGATTTTCAAGAACCTTCGTGTTTGTGGTGACTGTCACTCTGTTTACAAGTTTATAAGCGGTATAGTTTGTAGGGAAATTATATTGAGGGATGCTTACCGGTTTCATCATTTTAGTGGGGGTAAGTGTTCTTGTGGAGATTATTGGTAGTGTACTTGTGAAAGCAAGCATTGATGATTTTGGGAATAATTTTGATGATATACATGAAATGATCAAACATTGAATTAAGTTGCTAATGATGTACTTGTCTTTTAGGCTTGGCTTTTACTTGTATTGATGTACTTGTATCCTTCGTATTCAAACTGCATTCCTCAGATATTAATGAATAACAAAAATGGTTTAAAGAAGTCTACAATTGGGGATCCCAATGATAAAAATATTGCTATGTTCAAACTGCATTCCTCGAGTATAAGTCCATTTGATAAGATTGTGAAGATGGGCAAGAAGGGACCTCTGTAACAAAAAATTGTAAAAAAATGTCTGCTTCATGCTCTCATTGAGAGTTGAACTCAAGACCTCCCGCTTACTAAACGGGTGCTCTAACCAACTGAGCTACGAGAGCTTCTTGAACGTATCACGTTATAACTAATACAAATCTTAGCTGTTCCATTGTTCCGCAACATCAATGTTTCGTTATCGTTATTCGTGAATAAATAAAATTAAAAATGCTTCTACAAATATCAAGATCTCTAAAAACTTTTACACATTACTTTAGTTGATAAGAATTTATCTCCCTCAATTCGTCCAGAAAAAAGGTAATACTTGTAGGTTTAAACGCGATCATCTTACGAGAACATAAAAAAAGAAATAGGTCAAGAGATTGACTGCATTAATTTGATGAGGTTAAATCCATTGGAGAAGGAAAAGTAGGCAACTAAACTTAAGATTTGAGCGAAATGGAAGATGGTGGATGATAATGTTGATGTGATATCAGAATTTTCTGGTCCATGACATTTTTCTACTACTACTACATAGATTAACTTGTCCAAGTCAATGTCATACCTCATTTTTGGATTTTGATAGAGGTGGTACTATCAAGTACTGGTGGTACACCTCCATCGCACACATTCTTCACATCTTACATACATACAACCTAAACTTGTTTATGCAAGGGCCAAGCATAATTCTTCTCAACACATAATGAACTGTTTTTCTGCACTTAACCAGATTTAATTCGATTATGCCTCCTTCGTCACATTGGTACTTGAAAGCATATCCAATGGATTTAACTCTGTCAATCATTCCAATAATTTCATGATTCTTGATCCTCTTGTAAGATTATTCCATTTAACAATCTTTTTCAGATCTAATAGTTGTTCCGAAACATTATTAGCTCTTTCTTAAATAAAATAAAAGAAACATTATTTGCTCAAACCTATTCAGTATTACATTTTCTGGGGAGAATTGAGGAAGAAAACGTCGAATTAACTCAAGCAATATGTACAAGAGTTAGGTTCTTGAATTCTGTAAGAGCAAGTTATTTTTAATTGGTATGAATATCACAGAACAAACAATCGAGGAATCTACAGTTTGAACGACGCAACTGAACCAAGAATCCTTTAAATAATTAAACAATGGAAAGAAAAGAGAAAAAAATGTGCCAGCAAATGGCAAGCAAATTTTTACCATAAATGTCGAAAACATGTATGGTTTTCGTCTAGTATAAAATTAGAACAAGATCCAACACAGCTATTCGAATTGTCATACAAACAAAATCAACCATAAGTTACAAAGGGGACTGAACTATTCCACTTCTTGCAAGTAATCCTCAATTTCAGACGGGGTCAGAATCCTGCAAATTTGATGTATATCAACTGGATGAAGCAAATTCTCAAAGAGATGTCTGTAGATTGAAACTCCTTAGTAACACAACACTTACTTGAATGTTTTGTCGTTGCCAATCACACCAATCTCAATATTTTTGCTTGATATCTGTCCTTCAAATCTGAAAATATGGGTGAGAAAATTCACGCTCAGGGGGTCATATAAACAGATTTAATAGCTAGATAAAAGACTCCTCCAAAGAAGAAATTTAAAATCCAGGTGTTTACCCCTCTTTCAATGTCAAAATTGCCGTATGCACTGCATCATCAAGTTCCATGTCCTCAGTGTACCTGCAAGAATTAGAATAAATCCCCAACTGCCCCATAAGGTTACATAGTCAAGAATCAACAGAGTTCGACAGATCTTAGAAATCAGTTGGGGTGTCTTCTTTTTCAAGGAGGATTATAAGATCTTATTCTGAAAAGTTTATAAGCATTCCTTTCTAAAATTGGCATAAGATGTTCTAAGGAGCTTGTAAGTTCATTGTCAAACATCCTTTTATCCATCAATTTTGCCCTTTAAAAAGGACGAATTAGTCTTAAATTGTGTCCTGGATTATATTTTAAGAGAGATGAAACTGATTAGAAGAGCAATTCACAACAAAAATGCCATCCGAGGAAGGCTCAAGTACTTCAAAGGCAGTGTAATAACCCCTTAATTAGTTAGTGCAGCAGAGGTTATGATAAGAGAAAGGAGCAAAATTAGAAACCTAACCAGCAATATAGAGGTTCCATTATTTGGTGCATACCATAGAATATATAGTTTCATGTATATTGATATGGGAAAGAGAAGGCAATTGAACTCTAGCAAACACAAAGGAAACCACCACATATGCAAAACCAATATCAACACATCACACACCTCTTCTCTAGAAAAGTCTTTGCATTGGAAACATTCTTCCCCATGGCTGAAGCTTTCCAAGAGAAATAAGAACCTGAGGGGTCCACCTTTAGAGCAAACAAAAGAAAGACATTTAGAAAACTATGGAGCCAATGATCTGGTCAAGTGCCATAAGCAATGTTTAGCACCTGATTTACAGCATCCTGTGGAGGACTATTAAGGTGAAACAAGAAACCAGTTCGTACAAGTATAGATTCATGAAGGTTTTGAATGAATCAGGACAATAGACATTACAGGCATGCAGAAAGTGGAAGGCCAATGCCAAAAATACATGGTTGTCATACCTGATATAGCTGTGGGCCCTTGTCATCAAAGCCAGCAACCAAGAGTGATACACCAAATGGCCTCACACCACTATCAGAAAAAGTAAGAAAATTTAGTATCCTGATGTGATAACTTGAAATACTCAGGCAATGTCTATAAGCTAGCAAGAGATATGTTCAATTAGGATTTAAGGCACTACAAGTCTAGGATATAAATAAATTGAATTGCTAACATCAGGTTCAACAACTACACATATTCAATTCAACTGAATCATTTCTACCGTTTCTAGACAATTTGCTGCTTCACCAATTAACTAAAGATCAATAAAGATAAGGAAATCCACATCAAGCAATTTGATTTCACATGCTAACAGCAGGTTAAAAGCTGAAATTAGTCACTTTCTGGTCAAGGCAAGCATCATTGACAAGGAAAACCATCTTAACCCACACATGTATCAGAGCATGAAGGTTTGAAAGCTAGTAACAAAGAGGTCTGTATTAGGCTTCCTCTTAAGAATCCTGTATAAATGAGTTTTCAGACTTAGAAGCTAAATCTAAAAGTAGATACCTGCCTATGAACCATAACCGAGCAAATATATACTTCAGAGGCAAAAGATATACGTCGGCATAGACAATCTCTAGTAGATGAAATTACAATATATAGGCAGCCAACTGATTTGCACACCAAACATCCTCTAAAAGTGATTTGGTAATAAAGTTGTAAAAGCAGCACAGATGGTCAAAAATATATTACCAGACAAAGAAGTAAAATCCATAAAGATAACATAATCCAAGGCATCACCATAGCTTAAGCCTTGAGGATTTATATTATATTTCACTAGGCCTGCCACCCAGAGGTAGCCCTAAACCATGAAGCTATCCCCTTAGTTTCAGGACCTCAATGACTAGAGAGGCCAAAGACAGGCTTAGGTGTGAACAATCACTGAAAAAATAGAGAAAATTATATTATTACAAAAGAATAACATACCCTGATTGAGTGAATTCCTGCATAACAGTGGCAGTTTCCCTCACCAACTGAGTCACTGGAATTGGTTCCTTGAATACATTGCAGATGACTGAAAGTCAGCATACTATATTCATGCCACAACAAAACTTATCATCAAAGCAATTGAAATTGTATATTAAGAGCGAATGACATGGAAGAGACAAGTAAATGTAATCTTAAGTAAAGGAATGGAAAGACTTTAAGCCTCCCAAGGCCAACAATTAAATTGCAATAGCAGAATCGTCCTTTGACCCTCTTAAATGTACCTGCTGTATTATTTTACTATAAAAAATATCAGAAAATAAAACATTCAGGAACTAAAGGTGAATTGTGTGGTGCATAATTTCTGGAAAAGTCGAACACCGTTGTGTTTGAAGGGATCTAAATTGACATGTAAACTATGATGTATAAAACTTGCTGCATACTTTCACACAGAGAAATGAAGATAAGTAAATGGTTACAAGATTTTACACTAATATAAAGTAAATGGTCCATAAGTACACTCTGTATACATAATGAACTGGTGTTCGCTCTGCCATTGGTTTGATCGATTACAATATAAAACCAATCAATTAAGGATAAAATTATGTCATATAATATACATAATTTTGTGCCACAAACAATATCCAAAGGCAAATTCAAAGAAGTGTTCATTTGCCAACACAATAAACATGACCAAGCAAAAAAAGCTACTATGCAGGTGCTCAGATTATTCACTAGGAAACAGAAAAGTTAGGGTGCACAAAATACAGAATTATTACTTTGTAAAGTCGAAAATATTGCTCAGCCTGTTTTCTACTTTTTCGAACCAAAACTCGAGAATCAGGACCCATGCCACTGCAAAAAAGAAAAGGTATTAGCTAAACTATCAGAACAAGTCTGAGTACAATATCATAGAAGAATAAAGATAAGTACAGCAAATCTAGTGGTTCCGGTGTTTGTTAGAAATGGTGGAGGCTCATATGACATGGACCAGGTTATCACATACTAAAAACATAGCGTGCACTTCTTTATTTGTTGGAATTGGATAAACTGGTTCAGAAGAAATGTAAAACTACAATGCAGACCATCCAACAAAATTGAGGGCCTCTACGGCTGTTAAGTTTCAAACAATGGTAGTCTTAATGGATACTTCTTTCAGAATTAAAAACTCTATATCAATAGATGGCTTATAAATCTCCATAGAGACTATTCTACCTGCATCCCATGTTTTCCCTAATTTTGAAGTCCTGATAGTACGTATATATAGCAATGGGACTTTATGTAGCGCACATAGATGGGTGAATGAATTGATTGAAAGATAGATATCTACCTGTATACCACTCCAATGTTTGGGGTCAAAATCTGAATCTTTTGCACCTGCAAGAAGTAAATGAATTTTCGGAACCAATAAGCAATATCCACATAACTACTTTGATATCTTAATATTGGTTTAATGATCATAAAAGAATTAGATGTATAGTAACATGTAAAAAAGTTAGACACCAGAATTTTCTAAATAAGCAATGGTTTGAAACTTGAGAGCACACATAAGGATAGAATTGCAAAACAATGACAGCAGCAATTTCCCGTAACTCTAGCACAGCTTAGATTCTAGCAATAGCCTGGTTGCCACTTGCACACTGGCGGCGTAGTTTATGTTTTTAAAGATTTCATAAAGAAAAGAGGTTATAATCGTAAACATCGAAACTTGACTACCACAATTGTGCTCATCACAACTTACAGATGTTTCATCAACCAAAATCGATGGTAATTTCTTCTCGGTTGCAATAACAACACCATTTGCAGCTGAAACCACCACAGAGAAAGCATCATTAGATATTTTTAGGTTCTTTTCTTTTCATCCAAAATGTTATAGAGACAAATAACCAAAATATTCTTTCTTGGGAAATCATTTTCGCGGTAAGGACATGAATTATTTGGATCTCTAGTGTATTTTTCTACATTACGTTAACGATGCTTAAATATGATAAAAGCAAAGCATATTTTCTGTGTGTAGACTAATACCGCACATAGGATTTTCATAAAAATAAGCAAGATATTGGCATATCTTTTAGCTCATTTTCTGTTTGAACGGTGTCTTATTTTCGAGTATGCTAAGAATTTCAGTGACGCACGTAAAAAAAATGAGAAGAGAAAGGCTGAAAAGAATTACCTTTAATTCCTAAAGATGTTTGACCAGATCCAACTGCTGTCAAAGCATGTTCAATTTGAACAAGCTTTCCCGAAGGGCTGCAGGCATGATAAAAAGAATTACAATCACCACACTGTATTTTTAGTTAACAAATTAGACATGATTAAAGCAGCTGCGCAGATGAATAATAAATACCTAAAAGTGGTGAGGGAAAAAGAGTACTGACTGTCACCCATCGATCTCTAGATCAAAATTTAGTAATATTGAAGAATGAACTGCAAAAGAAGAAATATAACCACTCGTCCTTAGACAAAAATATCCAACAAATAGTTCTGCACAAAAGTAGATCGTTCTGCGGCCGAAGGCGATTACAAGAAATATCACAAACCCAAAAACTAACCCTCAGACAAAAGCAAACAGTTCTATCAATAAAATATACAACTGGTTTCTAATAATTCAATATTAAAGTTCTAAGTTATCACCAACGGAAATGCTTCTGCATCAGTGCCAATTAAAAACTTGAAAATATTGAAGAAAATTGCAATAAAGATGCCTTTCTTGTAACCTATAAATAGATTATTGATACAAATAATTAACTGCGAGAGTTAGAATAGGTGGAAAAGAGTGTGGGTACCTTGAAGGGGAATTCCTGAGAAGGAAATATTGCTCGGAATTGCAGTAAAAATGACTGGAGGGGTTTTGTGGAGTGATTTCTTTTCTTGTAGAAGAATTCAATTTTGAATATAAATTAGTAATTAATTTGACGACCCAAAGGGTAGGGTAGGGTAGGGTAGGCCCGTTAAGTTGGATCTGCATACACGGAAAAGGCCTGCCTCGGTTGGTCCAATTTAATGGACATCATTCGGACCCAAATTTGTGTCTAATCCGAGATCCAACATCAATCATCAAATTCGGGTCTAATTCTAATCCGGGAAAATTTCATGCCAAGAGCGAGGAGCTGAAGTGCCAGGATGAGAAAACCTCCACCAAAAAGCAGTTCATTGCATCAACATGGCTCATCAATTCACACCATTAACGTCCATCGTCGAATCGTTTTGCCATTCCAGAAAACTGGGAGAAGCCCTGAGGCTCATTTTGTCACACACATTCGAACCACACCAGTATTCTGTTTATTCAAAGATTCTTCAGCTTTGCACCGAGTCAAAGTCCAGGATATCTGGCCAACTGATTCACAGCCGTCTCATCACAGACGGGTTTCCCTCAAACACCTCTCTGAATACTAGATTGATCATTTTCTACTCCAAAGTTGACCAAATACAAAATGCTCGCAAGCTGTTCGATAAAATGTCTGACAGAAGTGTGGTAACCTGGACTGCTTTGATATCTGGGTATTCTCGGAATGGGGATTCAGAGGAAGCTTTGAGAGTTTTCTCAGCCATGCATCGCCAAGGTGTGAAAGCCAATCAGTTCACTTATGGGAGTGCATTGAGCGCATGCACGAGTTTGTTGAGCTTGGAGCGGGGAAAGCAGATACAAGGGTGTGTGGAGAAGGGTAGGATTGTTAATAACTTATTTGTGCAGAGTGCATTGGTAGATTTGCACTCTAAATGTGGGAAGATGGAGGATGCTTGTTGTGTTTTCAAGTCCATGGAGACAAGGGACTTGGTTTCTTGGAATGCAATGATCGGAGGTTACGCTACGCAGGGGCTAAGAGAAGGTGCAATGGAGGTGTTTTGCTCGATGCTAAGAGAAGGTAAAGCATATTTCTTGAACATTAGAATTATCTTTATTGTTATTAAACTGCCATTTTTCAAGCAATATGAAGTTGGGGGCTTTTATGATATGCAAAAACAGGAAACCCAAGTCTGCCAATGATTCTCTGTGGCCTTAAATGTTATCTTATAGGTGGTTTAAAATTATTATGGAAAAGAATATAACAATCGAGTGATTCACTTGATAACTGCATTTTAGGTGAAATGTTAGATAGTGTTTTCCACTTATATTCTAACTGGAATAAGTCTTAGTTTCTTAAAATGTCCGTGGTTCTAGAGTTTTCTCCTAATATTTTCCTGAGTAATGCACAAAATGAATTGATATGGATAGGCTGCCAGTTTTCTGTTTTACTTCAAATTATTTATTTTCGATTAAGTGATACAAATTTTATGTAGGCATGCTTCCTGATGCATTCAGCTTTGGAAATGTTCTGAGAACTTCTATTGGAAGCGATGGGCTCAAAATAGTCAATATTATACATGGATGTACTCTTAAACTCGGTTTTGGTTCTCACAAATTTGTTAGTGGATCTTTAATAGATGCATATGTAAAATGTGGAAGTATGGCCAGTGCAAATCTAGTATACAGCAATATGCAGAAGAAAGACATAGTAGCATGTACTGCATTGATCACAGGGTATGCTCGCGAAGATACAAATTGCAGTGGAGCCCTGCAAATCTTCATTGAAGTGCAACAGAAAATGGCAATTGATGGTGTATTATTGTGTTCCATGTTCAATATATGTGCCAAATCAGCATCACTGAGTTTGGGAAGACAATTACATGCTATGAAACTTAAACATCAAAACCAGCACGACTTGGCCATGAACAATGCTCTTATTGACATGTACTCAAAATCAGGAGTAATCGAAGATGCTAAGCTTGTTTTTGATGAAATGAGGGAGAAAAATATTATTTCATGGACTTCGTTAATCACTGGCTATGGTAAGAATGGGTATGGACATGAAGCATTTGCACTCTATGAAAAGATGGAAAACGAAGGGTTTAAACCAAATGATGTAACGTTTTTGTCTCTTCTATTTGCTTGTAGCCATAATGGCTTGACTACACAAGGATGGATGTGTTTTAAAGATATGATTAGCAAGCACAATATTTCACCAAGGAATGAGCATTATTCTTGTTTGGTGGACATTTTTGCACGTGCTGGTTGTTTGGATGAAGCTTATGACTTTGTACTCAAAATGCCTAATGATCCTAATGGTTCCGTATTGGGTGCAATTCTTGGGGCATGCTTTGCCCATGGAAATATAAGCCTCGGAGAAATAGTTGCTAGGCGTTTGCTGAAAATGGAGCCTGAGAATTCAACCAACTATGTGGTTTTATCGGGTATTTATGCTGCAGCTGGCTTGTGGAATAGTGCAAAGGAGGCTAGGATGTTAATGGAAGAGAAGAGTACTTTGAAAAATCCTGGATATAGTTTATGTCAATCAATAAGTAAGAAGGGGGCATTTTTGCCTACAAGTTGACATATTCTTACTTACCAAAAAGAAAAAAGAAAGACATATTCTTATTATGAATTTGCAATTGATTTAAGCATGTGAGTTAAATAAATTTCTTTTAACATTTAATCAAGTATAAATCACATGGAAATCTAGTTTTTAATGCAAATGATTTGAAGCTTGGGCTAAAATTTTCTTTATAACCTTAACAACATTATTATCTAACTTAGAATCGCCGTAATTTCACTTAACAGAAAACAAAATTTTATTCCATGTCTTAGACCCTTCTAAAGTAAGTCAATGTAAGTCAATGTAGAGTGAGGAATTTGAAACTGAATATTATACTGAGCATATAATTCTGAATTCAATTAACAAATTTATACTATTGTTTTAACCAATGGAGTCATAGATTTAGATTAATCGGAAAATTAACTACTATAAAAGTTATTTGTTTAATGAATAAAATCCTACGGCAATTGCAAATTTCTTTTAACCCACTCCTCCCCTTCCTTCTAGAAAGCAATAAAATAAAATAGTAAAATATAAAGGTAAAACCCTTATTCACTCATTCTAGTGGTACTATAAATACAAATTTCTTTCTAGGAGTGATAATTCGTGGTCATTGATTTATATCTCCACAAATAGTACTGTAAATATTAAATGGCATCTTCAGTTTTGTCCAAAGCTCTCTTTGCCCATCGCATCCTTCACTCTTCCGTTTCATCTCCATCTCTCTTCCAACAAAAGTCCAGATTCGTTAATTCACTTTTTTCCGTAAGTTTAATTCATTTACTTACTCGAATTAAGTGCTATTGTATTCTCTTATAGGTTTTATTTGTATGTGTGTGTGTGATTTTTCAGTGGTCGACGATTTCAGGGGTTATTAGTTTCAGCTTTCCAGTTATGGCATAGTAGATTTTATTATTACAATAAAGTTCATTGATTTCGCAACTTTGATGATAGTTGTTTAATCCATAAAACTCGTGAATTGGTCGTTTTTATTTTATGGCTGGTATAATTGTCCCAAGGTGGTGAATTTACAGCTGCGTTGAAGCTTAGTAGCAAATCTTTGAAGATTTCAGAATGCTTTCTTTTAATAATTGTCTGGTATCCAGATGAATTTGATAATTTTTGTTTTGAATATGAAATTGGTGGACCACTACTCTGGAAGTCAGTTCAAAAAGTTTATCCGTTCTTAATATTAAGGTTCTATTATTTCAATTCACTCTGTTCTGTTAATTGAGTTTGATTTAAGAAAGATTATCATTTTGTCCGAGTCTGATGTTTCTTTTTTATAAAATATTTTAATGAAAAATTAGAAAAAGCAAAAACTTAAAGCCCACCTAAATCCAACTCTAGCGATTCTTGGTTTTTTTCTTTTAATTGTTTGGAGTGGTGTATAACCGTTAATTTCTTGTGAGGTCCTTTGTGATGTTTTATTCTTTTGGACTTACGAAGAGCTTACATGTTCTGCATTAAAATCTCTTTCCTTACAGAAGAAGCCATTTCATTCATGGTCGGTTTCCTCCCGGTTTCCATATAAGACTCCTGGCTCTATGTCTTGTAGCATGTCCTCAGCAGCAGTTGAATCACAAACTTCTTTCTCCATGCAATCCTTATCGTCAAATGAGCCAGTTGTTTCTGTTGATTGGCTCCATGCCAATCTCCGAGAACCTGATGTTAAGGTATACAATAGTGCTTTTGACTATTACACTTTCCATACCTTTGGGTTGCTTCGCTGTATTGTAGAATTTCTATTTTTATTGCTAATGAAAGATGTTATTGCATTACTTATGCATGAGGCAACTGTTATCTTTGTACTAGCATTCAAATCCTATTATATATTTACATCAACCCATGTTTTCAAAATTTTAGGTGTTGGATGCTTCCTGGTATATGCCAGACGAGCAAAGAAATCCACTTCAAGAATACCAGGTGCTGACCAATCATTATAAATGTAGTTTCCTTTAGCATATTGTTTGCTAGCTGTCACCAAAGAGTTCATTTATAACTATGTGCTCTACTCTTCAGCATTATAACCCTTTCTTGAAATTAAAGCCATATATCAATATTTGCCATTGATCTGAAGCTCACAGTGGTTATACATGTTTAACACTGCTGTTGTAATGTTCAATTCTCTACCAGATTCTTAATTTTTAGACTTTCCCATCTTTTAATCATTCTCTTCAACAGGTTGCACATATTCCTGGTGCTCTTTTCTTTGATGTTGATGGCATATCAGATAGAACAACTAATGTAAGATTCTCTCTCCTTGTAAATATAAGAGAGTAATTCACCTTCTGATCAGAAGATGGCCACTTGATTTTGTGTTTTAATTATGTAATAGCATGTAAATAGACGAGTATGTACATGCGAATCATATAAATTTTCCTTCTCATTCCAAATGGTGTCTACAGTTGCCACATATGTTGCCATCAGAAGAAGCATTTGCAGCTGCTGTTTCTGCCCTTGGTATTGACAATAAAGATGGGATTATTGTTTATGATGGAAAGGGAATATTCAGCGCAGCTCGTGTTTGGTGGTGAGTCTTTAAGTTAGAGATTTGGACATCAACATATATTTGGGTATTACGACATGATTCAATTTCTTCTGTATTTACGAACAGGATGTTTCGAGTATTTGGGCACGATAGAATTTGGGTTCTAGATGGTGGCCTACCAAGATGGCGCACTTCAGGATTCGATGTGGAATCCAGTGCTTCAAGTGATGCAATCTTGAAAGCCAGTGCTGCCAGTGAGGCAATAGAGAAAGTCTACCAAGGACATCGGGTAAGTTTTGTGCCATCTAAGCCAAACTTTACCTGGTTCTCTTCTCATGTAAAATGCCTCTAAGGCGGCTTACATGAATTCATAATTAATGCTACTTGCTTCAAGAATGAGACAAGACACTTGATCATATGCAGGTTGGACCAATTACCTATGAAACCAGATATCAGCCACATCTCGTCTGGACACTTGAACAGGTTTTTTCTCCGTTAAGTTCTGTTTATCGATAATGTAGTTGTGAATTATGTTTAGTAAGCTGCTCTGTTCTACATTAATGACAACTTAAGATGCGTGATACTTAGCTCAATATAGTATTAGTCAATGCTCTCTGTGGGCTCGATTGCCATTTCTATTTGCTCTCTTCTTAGTTATGCTGCTCACTAGAAAGCATAGTCATATGATTTTTTGATTCTCTTATGTCATGCTATTTACAAGATATTTATGTCATTAAGAACTTGATTTATTGGTCCCATTGTGTTAGGATTTTCTTTTTCTTTGTGATGGTCGAATGATCTGAATGAATAGATTAATCACAATTCTATGCAAGAAGAAGACTAAAGGTCTCACTAATTGCAAGTATTTTTAAAGTGATGTGACTCTTAAGAATATCGTTCTTCCTATTATCATGTAACAAATAAATCCCATTCTACTTATAATGACATATTTAGCAATATTTGTTTTCAAATTTGACCATTTTCATTATTATTTTGGCATGACTGGAATTTTCTTTATTTGAGCTTTTTGTACACCAGATTGTCACTTGCTGAGTAAGATTACTGATAACGTGTTGGGGTGTGGGATATGGGTTACAAGGTTTATAAACAACTGCTTACTGCAAGCTGTGAGGCTTGTAAGTTGTTTTTCTAGTTGATTTTTTTATGAGAAATTTTTTACCGAGTCGATTCTCTTTGTTTTCAGGTTCAGAAAAATATTGAGGAGCAAACACATCAGCATGTAGATGCTCGCTCAAAAGCTAGGTAGATGTTCGTCATAGATTTATTGGTTGATTATTTCATAAGAGACTGTTCTAGTAATTCTTGTTTAATAGTATTAAATATCTTTGTTACTATTGAATTAATTTTCTAGAAATGGTGCATTTCTACAAAATCCAGCCCAGAAAAACTACAATATATCAAAGACCTCTTATGTGGTTCTTTTATTAAACATTGGCAATAAATTAACTAATGTTGTGTTGAAATGAAGTTCCTGATAGATTTTGTGATAACTACAACAGAAGATCACCAATATACATTCATTTGTTGTTCAGTGAGATGAATTCTTTATGTTTTTGAACTCTGCTAAAGTTTGTTCTTTTGTTGGTTTCTTAGATTTGATGGGGTTGCACCTGAGCCTCGAAAGGGAATAAGAAGTGGTCATGTTCCCGGGAGCAAATGCCTGCCCTTTTCTCAGGTAAAGAAGATTTTGATTTGTAGCTGAAACTTACATTTCATGGGAGCTTTTATTTTTCAATCCTGATCACCATTGTTTTACATAAAAGAGGCTTAACATAGAATGTATTGAGTTGCTAGTAGGCTACTTAGGTAGCTTAATAAGCTTTTCTTTCATACTTCGTGAATTGTTACATTGAGGTACCAAACACAAGATTTAAATATCACTGTAGTTTAATATAAAATCCTACTGACAATAGAATGTCAATAACTTATTTAATTACCAAAACCATTGTCCACTGAGATGTGAGGTATGTTTCTATGGGATTTATCTGTCCATTCGGCTTTTTGGAATTCAACAAATAAATGTCTATCCTGACTGCAAATCTATTCCGTTTTCAATGACCTAAAAAAGATTAGGGATCATTTTTCTGTGCCAATGAGGATTCTTACATTAATATTAGAGGTAAACAATTGTCTCCAACTTTCTTCAAGCTGATGATGAATGTGATAATTATGCATTTTGATCTTGAAAATGGTATCTCTAAGAACATGAAGAGTATCAAGAAAAAATTGAATTGAGTGTACAGAATCTACTTTTGCTGATTATCAATTAGATTCCTCTGCAACCTTATTTCTTTTTGGCTCCATTATCTTGTGGAGCAAACTATATTCTTCAGGCCTTTGTTGTTCTTCACAATTATGTTTCTATTTCTTTTAATAGTCATTAAAGAGATTATGACCTTAGCAAGTTCTTACTGCACTCTGCTCTCTCCTGCATGCAGATGTTGGATGGCTCACAGACACTCTTACCAGCCAATGAGCTTAAGAAGAAATACGAAGAACAAGGTTAGAATAAGTACTTAGTTTTCTTTCCTTCTTTACACACATACATATTGCTTGTCTAAATGTGGTTATTCTCATCTCTAATTTTGCAGGAATATCATTGGATAGCCCTGTAATAACTTCGTGCGGCACAGGTGTAACTGCATGTATCCTAGCATTGGTAAATTCTCACTCTTTTTTCTAGCTTGACCCACACAAATATAATTTCTTGGTCAATATTGAGCAAGATAGGCAGATTAACATGTATTGAGATTACATATTTCAGGGACTTCATCGATTAGGAAAGACTGATGTTCCCGTCTATGATGGATCGTGGACAGAATGGGGAGCAAATCCTGATACACCAGTCGACACTTCACAAGCGAAGAAGTGATGGCCCAGTGGGGCTACTACATGCACACGAGCACATAAATTACTGGATTGTGACGAAAAGAAAATGAAATACTGGCTGAGAAATTGAAATCACTTGTGAATGTTGAATGAAGAATATTGCAGCTGAATATTTATTATGATCTTTTGGTGTATGCTGGCATGAGCTGGGAATTGGTGTTTTTATATATATATATATATATAAGTATGATTTTATTAGTTTGGGTGCAAATATTTTCTGGGATCAAATTTCTTATTAGTTTTCATCTAATCCGGAACAACAATTGGAGTCCAGTATTATCCATTCCTTTCATTCAACTCTGATTTGCGTTTCCTCCTTGAGGAGCTCAATTCTAGAGACAAAAGTTATATCTATGCCACCATGAGAAGTACAACATGCATACATACATACATACATAGGCAAATTCAGAATTGAAAAGCTGAGGGTAGGAACGTACTATTGGAAGATTATTCGCGCAACGATATCAAATCTATATTATTTGCACAAAATTGCTGATATTTTCTTGGGACTTTTACTGATATGTTGTACTTGAAATGAAGTATCATTTTATGACCAAAAAAACAAGAAAAGATTCAAGTGTTGTTGTTTTTGTTGGGGATTTTAAGTTTTCTTAAATTCACTTTTTAGAATATGACAGTTGTCTCTAATGCAAAAGTTCGTACTTCTATGCTGAAAAGATCAATTGGAATTTGGAGTTTATCTACCAAAAAGGAACTAATATTTGTAATATTTATGATATTGATATATGGTCATCTCAACTCTAGCTTTGGCAGTCTTCATGAATTCAGATTGGAGCTGTTATGACTTATGTTAATTAAATCTAACTGCAACCAATGCATGTGAAAGATCGCGTGGCCTAATGGATAAGGCGCTCGCCTCCGGAGCGGGAGATTGTGGGTTCGAGTCCCATCGCGATCGTTTTTTACAACACAGATTAGATATCTTCATTTTTAATCAATCACAGTTCTACACTCACAGGCCACAATCTAATTTATTTATTTATTTATACCTCTCTCACTGTCTTCTTTTAAATCACCTCTTCCCTATTTCCTTCTATGGGTAATTTGTTTTTTTTCTTAATTACTCCTTTTTGCAAAGAGATTATCGTTAAAGATACCAGAGAAAAAATATTCTTGCTTATATATACTCCAGCCCAGGGCCAGGCCAGGCCAACAAGAATGATTCTCATACTGATGGTTACAAAATGCTGCTGTTTTTTCATTCAAACACTTTATAAAACTGTGATGAAATATTTATGTCTGCCAATACTGATTCAATTATCAAATGTTCTTCCCGCATTAAATCGCAGCTGATAACCAAACCACCAAAGTGAAGAAAGAAAGAAAAACTTTGAGTTCTCCATTATCCTGAAATCAAGCTCCATTTGATCCCGTAAACACCCAAACTAATCCATGAACATCATCAATTAATTAATGAATTTGTATATGTGGGTTAATTTACATAAAAAATAAACAATCAAACTTTTCCTTCTTTACCTTCAATAAAAAAGATGTATAAAGAAAACCAGCTTCATATTAAATTAAATGGCAAAGAAGAAGATCTGATGATATCCCACATTGAAAACCTACGCAATAAATAACTAGTGTATAAGAATTATCACTCAAATAAGGTTCGCCGAGCTCACTTACGAGGGCTTGTGACCCAAGTGGGGGCATCAAGGTGACTGAACGTTAGGCTGAATCAACTGGCTGGGTCTGATGATGCTAATCGCTGGCCTGCCCGTTCCAAGCGGGGAGTTGGGCCAAGGGGTCCGGGCGAAGGCTTGGGTTTCTTGGGCCTTAGAGTGGAGGGCAAAGCGCTAGGCTGGCTTCACAGAGCAGCGATCACCTCCCGCTCTTTGCAGTGGAAGGATTACGGGCCGGTGCATCATGGATTCAATTAAACCAGTTGGGTCTGTCCTAATTGGACAATCACCTTTTTTCTTATTTTATCTGGTTGGATCGAGGAAAGCATACCGGTGTGGTAAAGACTGAAGAGCCTTTTTGGATCACTATTAAACTCAAAAGATTTGAAAATTTACATCGCTATATAAAAAGGTGTTTGGGTATATTTTGAATTTTTTGTATTTGATATGTTTTATGATAACTAATAAAATTAACACTTATAACCCTCGAATTAAGAACAACTCAACAAATTGCACCCCCGAAACACGATAAATGAGTACTTAGCACTTTGGGATTAGCCTCTCCAATCCCGAATACCCGAACTCGTCTATATCTTTTTATTATTTTTATTTTAATTATACACTTTACTTATATATCAATTAGCTAATTAATTTACATCATCTAATGAATAACTTATTTACTTTACTCTAATATTTTTTTATTCGTACACTAGTTAATAATACATTAAGTTTGTCTCAGTTCTAAAAACTCTCATAGTTTCTACGGCTCTACCACTTCTTCTTCTTCTTCTTCTTCTTCCCACCTATGCCACGGCATACAATAATTTTTTTTAGTTTTATTTTGCTCTACAAATTAAATTTCTACTACTACTAGTCTATTACATACAAAATTTTATACGAAATATTGTAATTTTAATTTTGTTAGGTGCGTGAAGAATTGATGTTTAAAATAATATGAGGCCCATAATTCCATCCCATCCCGCAATAATCGAATTATCACGGGGCGAGTTTGGTATGAATTATGTCAATCCGAAATTTACTATACCCATATCTCTAACCCCAAACCCACCCCCAACCCCTAGTAGCAGTAATCAGTAACAGTGGACCGTGACAGTAAAAAATAACAATAATCATGTATAAGCAATTAAAAGCCTAAGTACATGCCTATCTAGCGGTAACAAGGTGCTCATAATCGCATATAAGTAAATCTTGCCTAACATATGTTAACATATTACGAGCACATAAAGACTCAAGATCACGTTACACAACGCTCACCTTTTAGTACAATTAGTAGTTTAAATTCACAAATAAAGCGTATCCGAAACATGAACAAATACGTACACGACTTAGAATTTTATCTAGTAATTTCACTTAATTATAATTAATGAAAATTATATTACAAAGATTTTTAACTAATACTTTGCATACAAAGACTTAGAACTTACGACATAAAATTCATTTAAGAGTAATCATTTTCAAACTTTAATATTTTAGAATACTCAAATATTTAACAATAGCATCAATCCAACAAAAATTGGATTGAAACGAGCAAACGTGGAAAGTACGCAATAAAATGGGCCAGGCCAGGCAGCCCGCTGCAGACCCCTAACAAATTTCTACGTTTTTAATCATCCTGAAACACACATTCTAATCTTTTTTTTCTTTTCTTCTTTCAATGGAGGAAGAGGTAAAGTCTGTGCATTCTTTTAAAACACCTTTTCCTATTTCCTTCTATTGATAATTTGTGCTTTCTCTCTTTGCAAAGAGATTGTCATAACTCCAATGAATCTTATCTGACTTCTGAAGCTGCCTAAACAAATAGTACAGACATAAAACTAAAATCAGTATACTCGTGATTCTAGGGATGGATTAGGGCCATTAAATTAATTCACGGTTTAGTTCTTCTCACAGAAAATATATCATTTTCATTTTCTGAACCCAGATGGGCAAGTCATGTTGTATTTGTTTATTCATACACTTCGTAAACTCCCAAATTAAATCATTTAGATTTATTTATATTAAATTAGAAACTCATCAACATTTTTCTTTTATACCTTCAATCCTTCATTTAGAAGTATAAAAAAAAAAAAAGGTCAGCTTCATATTAAATGGCAGAAAAGAAGATCAACCGTTGTCATCCCACATCGTAAGCCTACAGAATCAATGACTGGTATATAATGTATTGACAGTCCAATAAGTTCGCCGAGCTCAGTAACGAGGGCTTGTGACCTAAGTAGGGGCATCAGGGTGACTGAACATTGGGCCGAGTCAACTGGCTGGGTCTTATGATGCTAATTACTGGCCTGCCCGTTCCAAGCGGGGAGTTGGTCCAAGGAGTCCATGCGAAAGCTTGGGCTTCTTGGGCCTTGGAGTGGAGGGCAAAGCGTCAGGCTGGCTTCACAGAGCAGCGATCACCTCCCGCACTTTGCAGTGGAAGGATTACGGGCCGGTGCATCATGGATCCAATAAAACCAGTTGGATCGGTCCTAACTGGACGGTTACCTTTTTACAAATTTTTTTTATTTCGTTCTTAGTAGTTTTTAACTTGGGCCGTTGCAGAATAAGTCTCTTCACTTCAATGTCTGTGTTTTGATCATCGTATATGCTAAAGAGAGAGCAAAATAAATATTTGGTGCTTTTTTTTTTTTTTCTTATTGTTTCAAGATAATTAATTAATAGAGCAGTGGAATTGAAAAGTTTAATACTATATGTTTTGATTTATCTTGAATATTTGTATTTATTGAAATATGTGGGGTTATGGTCATTAATAAATTAGCTTAATCAATCTTTGCATCCTCAAAATATATATTTTTGGCCAAAAAATAGGAATATTTTTGTCCATTCCTTTAAAAATCAACATATATTTCATTCCCACCATTCTTTTCCACAAAAAATAGTACATTTTCCTCCATTCTTAACAATATATTTTCCTCCAAAATTATCAACTATTGACAATCAAAATAATAAAATAAGTTCACTTCATTCAATCAATTTTAGCAGCGCATAGTTTCCAAGTCTTTTTCTCCCCATCTCGGTCAATTTCTCTCCAAAATCAGCATATGTATTTTTTTTGGGCATTCTTCATTGTCATTATGCGACAGATAATAACTGATCATATTTTCACTTCTTGTTATCTTCGGACTACTCTTGAATCTTATTTGCGCAATCTCACCCTGTAAGTTTCTTCGCCGAAATGTAACCACACTAGTTGCATCCCGCACACTTGGAATGCTTCTTTATTTCTTGCTTTCCAAATTGATCAATAAACAGCAATGAAAATTACATTCCAAGGTACCTTCGGGCAGTATAATTATAGCTTTCCTTTTAATTTAGAAGTAAAGAAAACCAGCCTGATTGCAGACAATAAGATCTTCTTGTTATACCACATTGGTAAACTACAATGGCTGAGCTCTTTGCAGACTGGGGGTGGTCGCCTCCAAGAAAATTTTGTAAATTTATGTGTTACTGTTAATAACTAAGCTCACTAGTCCACTGGTGGGCTTTGGGCATGTCTAATTCATTCCCTTCTTTTATTAAGTTTATTATTTTTCCTTCTCAATTATTTATGCAGTCTGATATTCTTTCTCAATAAATAAAGTATTTTTAGTTTATTATCCTTTCTCAATTATTTATGAGGGTTGATATTATGCTGTGGTATAAAAGCGATGATATTGCTTAATGAGATCATGAGACCCAGTCTACAGTTATAAAAGTCAATCAATCAAATTATGAGAACAATCTAGATCCAGATCTTTAAGTTTAATATGGAAGTAATTTAGATAGATTCTGTCTCGATTTAGTTTCATAAGGTAGTCCAAACTTTAAAATTCAATTTGGACAATGATTTAAATGAAATATTGAGATAGTGAAATTAAATAATTAGTGAGATTTGAAAATTTGAGATGTGATCTTGATTGAGGTTTTGTTGTTGAAGTTTGAAAAAAAAAATAGGTTGTAAATATTAAATAAAAAATCGTGTGTTAAAAAGAGTTTCTCAAAAAAAAAAAAAAATATGATATTTTGTCTCAAATAAGATTTTATAGGTTTCGATTTTGAAGTGAAATTGAATTTGGACTGAGACATCTTTAAACTCTTTACATAACAAGATTTGACTGAATTTGAGTGAAATCAAACCCAACCAGAGATTTGACTAGATTTGAGTGAAATCAAACCCAACCAAGTTTCTTCCATACGAGGCCTAAGTTTTGTTTACTTGTTCCAATGTGATTTTCAATCTCACATAGTTCAAATATATAACAAACTTAGTCAGACATTAACAATTTAATTAGATTGTAGCAATCATCAAAATGAGAGAATTTGTTATTCGGCAATGTCACATTGGAGATTATTACTAAATATTGATCTACCACAATCCGCTATGGTTCAAAACAACTCGACTAAAAGGGATGAGCAAAAAATAAAAGACACTTAAGCATCATCAAGGGCAAGAACGCCGGGTAGTGTTTTCCCCTCGAGAAGTTCCAAGCTGGCACCACCTCCAGTCGAGATATGGCTCATCTTATCAGCAAGACCAGCCTTCTCAACAGCAGCAACCGAGTCTCCTCCTCCAATAATTGTTGTCACTCCTTTCCCGCTGAGTTCTGCCAATTTCTTGGCAATAGCCTGAAAATGAATGAATAATAAGAAGCATGCTCATCCTAAAACTTCACGCAACCAAAAGTAGTAAAGCATGGTAAAAGCAAAAATGTATGTGATTTAACTCCAATTGAAATACCTCAGTTCCTGCGGCAAACTTGTCAAACTCGAAAACACCCATTGGTCCATTCCAAATTATGGTCTTGGTGGTATCCAGAGCTTCACCAAATGATTTGATACTGTCAGGTCCAATATCTAAACCCATCCATCCATCAGGAATTTGAGATGCTGGAACAACCTTTAAAAACAAAAACAAACGAGTTTTCAATACTTGCATTGAAAGTAACATTCTTACATCACATATAACCTTAAAAGTTTTGACAAATCCAGTGAAGTAAATTAGTCTCTAAAAAGGTGTCCACGGTGCAATAATACAAAGTTATAGTCATCAGCAAAGCAAAACAACCTACCTTGCTATTAGCATCAGCAGCAAATTTGTCAGCAATAACAACGTCAGAAGGTAGCAAGAGAGAAACCCCCTTGGCCTTAGCCTTCTCTATGAGTGAAGTTGCAAGGCCTAGTTTGTCTGCCTCCACAAGCGAGGATCCCACGGCAAGTCCTTGGGCTTTGTAGAAAGTAAAGATCATTCCACCACCGAGGAAGAGGAGGTCTACCTTCTCTAACAATGACTCAATCACGCCAATTTTACTGGATACCTTTGAACCACCAACAATTGCAGCAAAAGGCTTCTTGGGATTGGACACGGCGCCGACTAAATAGTCAAGCTCCTAAAAATACAGATGCATACATATAGTAAGCATCAACCATGGTTATGATATAATAATAAATGAACAATAATAATCTTAAATCCCAATTATCGGAAAGCAAGGAAGATGAATGTATATCTAGAAAGAAAGTCCATAACAAGCAACATGCTTCTTATATAGTAGAATTTAATTATTTGACTAGAAAAGCAAAGACAATAGTGAAATATCGAAATGAAAATAAGCAAATCACCTTCTGCATAAGGAATCCAGCAACGGAAGGCTTCAAATACTTAGCCACACCCTCTGTTGAAGCATGAGCTCTGTGTGCAGTTCCAAATGCATCGTTAACATAGAGGTCTGCGAGTGAAGCGAGCTTTTTTGCAAACTCCGGATCGTTCTTCTCCTCTTCTTTGTAAAATCTAACATTCTCCAGGAGAAGAACCCCTCCCTCTGGTAATCCAGCCACCAACTTCTCAACTTCTTCACCAATACAATCATTAGCCATCTTGACCTAAAGATGACATAGCAAGTAGACAACTAAATGACAATATTCAGGCAAAAAAATAGTTAATAATCGGAAAGCTTCGGTTATACAAACCTCAAGTCCAAGAAGTTCAGAGAGCCTAGGAACAAGAGGTTTCAAACTGTACTTTGGTGTGACACCTTTCGGACGCCCCTGAAATTGGTATAAAAAATCACTTCATAAGAGGAAATGCATACGAACGAATAATCCTTAAAATTAACTATAGTTTCACACGTGTAAGATCAATCAATAGCAACAGAATCCAAAACCTCACTAATAGATCAAATTGCCTAAATACGGTGAATAACAAATCATAAGCTATAACCAAAAAGAAATTAAACTACCTGAGAACTGTAATTAAAAAAATGATTTATACTCGAGACTAAAACACTTACAAGGTGAGTGGTGAGAATGACTTTAGCGCCATTACCGATCAAGTACTTGATCGTTGGCACGGCGGCTCTAATTCTTGTATCATCAGTAATATTGAAGTTATCATCCAACGGCACGTTCAGATCCACTCTCACCAACACTCTCTTTCCTTTAAGATCGGCTTCCTTCAATGTTCCAACGCTCTTCTTCGTCGCCATTTCTTTCTGTTCACGAAACCAAACAAATTGACTATTAAATCAGCGCAGAAGAAAAAAATTGAGCTATCTAGTTTGGAGAAGTGATTGAGATTTGAGCTTTACCTTACGTTGATGGTTATCGGTAGAGAGATCAATGTGTACTGCGATACAGTATAGTGTCACGAGAAAGTGGAGAAGTGGTGAGCTGAATGATCCAGAAGGGTTTTATATGTTAGAGAATAGGGCGTACGTTAGAGACGGATTTGCTAAAGAAGACCAGGGGCGCACGCACTTTTTAATTGGAAAATTGGTAGTAGTTTTTTATGTGGGACACGGTGGGTGATTTTTATGGATGTGCTTGGGCATCAAGCAAGTATATTCCTTTAAATTTCATCAATATATAGGATTATTTTATTTTTCCTTGTAAGAACATTGAAAATCTATTCTTCTGTTTTGTCTCAGAAGTAGATAATGAAATTGATGTTAGTGTGTATATTTTTGAAAATTTACAATCTATAAAATAAAAGGGCATAATTTTGGAAATTTACAATCTATAAAATAAAAAGCAAAATATAATAAAATACTCGTTCATGGATGAATACCCTTTTTGGTGAAATAATCTTGCAAAATTCTACTATCACATCTGTTGGAAACACACACTACAATTTAAGGGATTGGGCTATAATTTTTCAGCCCAATAACGTACCAAATGAAATATTCGGTCACCAGTGGCCCAGGTCAGATTATAATTTAATTTGCATCAAATCTTAGGCCGGGCTACTAAAGGGAACATATGGTCTGCTACTCTGCTTAACAAACAAATTTAAAATGCCAGAAGAAAAACAAAATAAGTAGCAGGGGAATTTCACGAAAAATCCAGTACTACGTTATTGGTCTATTTTATTTTTATTTTTTTTAGATTGTGAATATTAATCATTACATCAGAGAATATTTCAATATCTACCAAATTCAAAGATAAACTCCAATAACTACTCAATTACAAAAATAAACTAATTTAAAGACTATTAATAAACTAGAAAAATACCCACCTAATAATGTCAATTTCAATTTCATACATGACCCAATTGTCTTACAATTTGCTCAAGAATGGTAAGCCCTCTTCTATCCTCCTCTAAAGAAAACATAAAATATTCTAGCAGAGATTCAAAACAATCGAAATGAGAGAAGAATACTGAATATAGCTAGTCTGGAACTATTACCATATTAAAAAAAAGGCTGTAATTGAGTAAGAAAACCAAAAGATATTGAACATTTAAGAAATACATTACATTTTCAAACTTTTTTTTTATCATTATTGTCATTTTCAACAAGAAAAGGTCGATTTGAGACATTATATTGAAGGGGAAGTGAAACATCTACAACATAAACTCATTATAATCTACTTCATTTCTCGTTTACAAAATGGAAGGATACATCATATTTGAGTGGGCTAAAAGAATCGTTGAGAATGTTGTTTTACCCGTTACACGGGCACTGGAGTGGCTTCATCAAGAGCAAGGACACCGGGTAGTTCTTTGCCTTCCAAAAGCTCCAAACTGGCCCCACCACCAGTCGATATGTGGCTCATGACACTAGCAACTCCGACTTTCTCAACAGCAGCAACTGAATCTCCTCCACCAATAATTGTGGTGACTCCCTTCCCACTAAGATCAGCTAGCTTATTTGCAATTGCCTGCAAACAAAAACACACACACTCGATCAACTTTTTTCTAACATTCGAAGAATCAAGGTAGGTGGGATTGAAAATAAGAACAATAGTTATATTAAGAAATACCTCTGTGCCAGCAGCAAACTTATCAAACTCAAACACTCCCATTGGTCCATTCCAAATAACAGTCTTTGTGGTGTCAAGGGCTTCATTGAATGTCTTGATTGAGTCTGGGCCAATATCCAATCCCATCCAGCCATCTGGGATAGCAGATGCCGGAACAATCTGCAAGTTCAAACAATGGGCATCAATGTTTTGTTAGTTTTACTTTCCATATCATTTTCTACAGTAAAATTCAAGTTCCAACCACAGCCTTAATGTGTAACAAGGCGAAAAGATTGAGGAACGTGAAAATCAACTAAAGACTTTGGAACAAGAGGTAAAGGAATAGGACCTTGCTATCAGCATCTGGAGCAAACTTGTCAGCTATAACCACATCGGTGGGGAGCAAGAGACTCACTCCTTTGGCCTTGGCCTTCTCAATGAGTGATGTCGCAAGACTTAGCTTGTCCTCTTCTACAAGGGATGATCCTACTGACAGTCCTTGTGCTTTGTAAAATGTAAAGATCATTCCTCCTCCCAATAGCAATATATCGACCTTCTCTAGAAGTGATTCAATAACTCCAATCTTAGAGGAGACCTTCGAACCACCAACAATTGCAGCAAATGGTCTCTTTGGGTTTGAAACTGCCCCAACAAGATAGTCCAGCTCCTATAAACAGCAAAAGGAAAACTGAAGCTCAACAGGCAAGAACAGAACTGATAAACTTGTATGATGATCCACGAATGTACTACGGTTTCATGGAGATTCTAAATGAAGTCAAACCTTTTGTAAGAGGAAACCAGAAACAGAGGGTTTCAAGAATTTTGTGACTCCCTCAGTCGAGGCATGTGCTCTGTGTGCAGTTCCAAAAGCATCATTCACGTAAAGATCAGCCAATGAGGCAAGCTTCTGGGCAAATTCGGGGTCATTCTTCTCTTCCTCTTTGTAAAACCTCACATTCTCCAGAAGGAGGACACCACCTTCAGGTAGTGAAGCCACCAATTTTTCAACCTCGGGACCAATGACATCATCAGCCTTCACAACCTGGACCAATACACATCACAAGATAAAGATTCATGTTTAGTTACAATCCAACAAGCAGAGATGAAGAAAATTTCGACCCAACTTCTATTCGTAGGTTTTTTCATTACATTACATCATATGTCCTCTTCTCATTCTTTGTGTACCTGAATACCGAGCAGTTCAGATAGCCTGGGAACAAGAGGTCCTAAGCTGTACTTTGGAGTGAAACCTTTAGGCCGTCCCTAAAAATCGAAGAACAGGAATTAACAGCAAAATATATACCATCAAGAAATAAAAGCACGTTGCTGGCAGAAATGAGAAATCAAAGGTTAACGGCATCAGGATTACAAGAATACAAAGATATAAACAGTAGATTGCGAAAACAGAACAATAACAATTCATGGAATGAACATCCTTAACGATTGATATGCCAATGACAGATGATAAAAAAAAAAAAAACATAGATATTAAGTTACATTAGAGTGACTAAATTCCCATTAACCACACGGAGGCATCTGAAACATTATATATCTGTGAACTTAACAGAACTTATCCGATAATTGCATAATCAAACAAAGACTTTGATTTGAGTCCCAATCGACTATCAACATCCGTACACATCATATTTGTAAATATAGCAACCACTCATTGATTGCAAATCTATTCTAACGTAAGTCAATCAAAGTCATCTAAACCAGTAATCAAATGCAGGTCTAAATTTGATAATTCGAAAATGAAACAAATCAACTTCAATCGGTATTTAGAGTGATATAAAAACTAACCAAGTGAGTGGAGAGAATAACTTTAGCACCATTGCTAATCAAATGCTTGATAGTAGGAATCGCAGCTCTAATCCTAGTATCATCAGTAATGTTTTGACTATCATCAAGAGGTACATTAAGGTCAGCCCTCACAAAGACCTTTTTGCCCTTGAGGTCCGCCGCGGTGAGGTCCCCCACGCTCTTCTTCGCCATTGAAGCCACGCCTCTGATTGGTTTGGAAGAAGAACCACCAAGTGATCGGAGCTTGGTGGCTACGTGGTGGCAGAGGAGAGGATCTGCGGCGGCGGCGGCGAATCCCAATCCCCGGAGCGGTGTCTTTGCAAGGAAGCGGGTGGTGGGGGCGTTTAGGGAAGCTCTGGTTGAGGCAACCTTGGGAATGCCGCAGAAGGCTGGCGATGTAGCTGTGGACGCCATTATCAGTGAATTGATTTGTGGTGTTTCTTCTCACTGTGAGAAGTTTTCGAGTGTGTGTGTGGAAGAGAGATTGAAAAAGGGGAAGGGAAATGATGGGGTGTGTATGTATATGTGGTTTGGGATTGGGGGTTGAGGGATTTCTCTTATCGTTGAGTTGAGGTTGATATGTTCGATGATTTTCAAGCTTGCTTTACTTATCTTTGTTTTACGTCTTTTTTTCCTTTTTCTTCATCTTGATTTTCTGGCTATAAAGTTTTTTAGTGAAAAGTGTGGAATTACTAGTTCTAACTATATGGCTAATTCAGGTTTTCATTCACCTTCAAAGAGGTTGGTAAAAAAATTTAAGTTAGGTAAATAATTTAAGTTGGTAAAATTCTTTTCTTATTAAATAAAATTGGTCCATGTGACGTGTAAAAATTAAAATAAGTTAAATATTAAAAACGGTTGAGGACATATCCCGGAAATGATTAAAGAAGTGTCTGATACGTTGCAAACACCGTCGGGGTCCTTGTTTATAATATTTCAAAACTTCGTGGTAAAAAAATATAAAAAAGATAAAGTTTTTAATTTAATAATTAAAATATTTTTGTATAATATTTGGTAAATTTGGGTACACTATGGTTCTTTTGTTGTTTTACTTTTATAATAATTATATATAAACATGTAAAAGTTATTTAAAAAGTTAGAGAGTTTAAAATTTAAATATGTTCAAATTTTACTAGATTTTGAATGTTATTAATTGAATTTTGGTATACCATGTCTATTTAATTTTTGCCTTTTTTTTTTTTTAAGCAACAAGAAACAGTTTATTAAATATTTTGTGTGTAACGTTTACATGTGCATATGTTAACTTTGCTATTGATCTATAATGTTCTCAAAAGTTATCTATCACTACATTAGACTTAATGGACTTTACAAAAAAAATTATATTGCTCAATCTATCTCCTGTACATATTAGGGCATCTCCTATGATTCAAGGGGAAGGGGTTGAAAACTTAGGGGGTGAAATGTGTGAAGTTTTTTGATTCAAGGAGTGATCAATGCATTTTCCCCTTTCTTCAATTGATCCATCGCTCAATGCATGAGGCGATGGATGTTCCCATTGCCTCATGCATCGATCTGATGCACTCGCTGCGCCGACACTTGTTGGCCACCTGTTGACCCTTTCTTTTTCTTTTTTTAATTTTTGTTTTTTTATTTGTTATTTAATAAAAATCCTTTTATTTTTAAAAAAATTCCTTTAAAATACCTAATTAAATGAAATGTAACTCTTATTTAATTTTAGTTTTAGTTAATTTGTGTGTTATTTTTAAAAAGTTAATTTATAGTTTAAAAATGTCAATCAAGTATTTAATTGTTGTATTATTGTGTACCAATTTTAAAACCCTTTTTTTAAAAAAATCTTTATTAAAATATAACTCTTATTTAATTTTAGTTTTAGTTAATTTGTGTATTATTTTTTAAAAAGTTAATTATTAGAAACTCAAATTTAATTTAATTAATAAAAATGAAACTTTAAAAGAACTTAATGAAGCTTACATATGATTCGTTAAATTAAAAACGATATAACCCTAACAATTATATAGTGAAACACTTGGGTGAATAGTTAGAAATCTAAAATAAATACGATTACATATGATCACCATTTGGACCGTGTATTGCCCACACATGTTCGACTAAGTCGGTTTGAAGTTCACGGTTGACCTCTACTGAGCGTATCTGGTGATGACGTAACAAATATTCTTCTACGGATATCGGACTGGAGCGGGGATCCAAATCTAGCTCATTTTTTTGGTTATCAACTATTTAATTGTTGTATTGTTGTGTACCAATTTTATTTCTTATTATTAATGTCAATCTTAAATTATTTTTATTATTCCCAAATCGGTTTGCGTATTATTATCCATTATTAATATTGTTATTTATTATTTATTTATTTATTATTGTTTAATTATTATTATTATTATTATTATTAAGTGAGAGTGGGGAAAATGAGAATTGGAATTAAATGGAATTGATAGATTGAGTCATTTGAGATAACTTATAAAAAGGAAAGGGGAAGCTGGACTGAGCTGAGGGGAAGCTGGACTTAGGCTGAGGAGTCACTGGAGATGGCCTTATACTTTTCTTTTTCTCATTCCCCAGCAAGAATTCAGTTAGTGGAATTTTGCAGACACTTCATATGTAAGATATATCTTCTGTCTTTAAATGATATCCATCTGCCTAACACCAACTCAAGAGAAATTCAATGTGCATGTTTGTGCAGTAAGATTTAAAGTGTAAAAATTGGAAAAACTAATTTCGTGTGTGCTCATCGGAATAGTTCCTCTTTATTGTATTGTAGCCTATAATTTTCAAAATTTATATCATTGTATCCTCATCGTCGTATCAGTGTCCATACATCATAGCCTTCGATGCTTTTGGGCATATGAACACATATATTATACTCTCTAATGATTTTAATAAATTTCATTTTACCCCCATAATAATAAGAAATTATTAAGGATGACATAGAAGTAGAACATAGAAACTTTTATTGTAATTATCAAAAAAAGAAACTTAAATATTGTAACCCATTGGGCTCAAGTTTATGGGCTCAACTTCACATGGAACAAATTAACTTTCTTCATTAAATTTTCAGATAATGTTAATAGAAAGATCGAAAACCTCTTAAACCCCCCTTCTTCTTCTCTCCCAAACACTTCCGCTCAATTTCAATTTTTCGACCCTTTTCCAACTCTTGAATCGTTAAAGTAATTATCAACAACATAAATTTGTTAACTTATTAATGGATTCAACAACAATTCAATGCAGACTAATCCCGCAAAACCTGTTTCTTCTACCAAGAACAAGAACAAGAACAAGAATAAGAACAAGATTCCCCTCATCATTCACTCATCCCAATTACAGGCCCAAGCTTTCCCGCCACAAAAGGCCCGTGATTTCAGCCTCTTCTTCTTCTTCTTCCTCGAGCGAACCCGAAGGCTTCTCTTGGGTGCGGCTTTCGCAGTCTATTAGCCGCGGTTCGAATCGGTTTTTCCAGAATTTGGGAGAGTCCGTGAAAAAAGAAACCGGGTTTGGCTTGGAAGATGCTAAGCTTAAACTAGAAGATGTATCGGGCCGGGCCAGAGATTCGGCCCGATTTGAGTTCGAAAGAGTAAAGTCTGAGCTGCTGCCTCAGTTCATCAATTGGAATAAATTGGAACGCTGGAAGGTTTATTTTTTACTGCTATAGCAACTCTATAATAATTTAAATGTTTTGATCTTTTTTGTGGATTTTAGTTTTAATTTTTTTTTTTTCAGGATGTGAAGAGTTGGGATCCAAAAAGATTGGGTGTTTTAGTGCTATACATTTTTATCACAATTTTTTCCTGTCGAAGTGTATATAAGGCTGTCCGAGCTCCAATTGTTGAGCGAGAAAGGAAAGAATTGAGTGAGGCATACATGGAGGCATTGATTCCAGAGCCAACTCCCATTAATGTGAAAAAGTAAGCTCCTTTGTCATTCTTTTTTTGTTAGTTCAAGTTGTGACACTCCGCCTTTTTAGCAGAATGCGTAGAGAACCTATTGAAATCTTCAGAGTCAGTGATTTCTGTAGCCTTTTAAATTCTGGTGAGAAACTACTAATTCTATTATTTAAAGTAGAGGGAAATGACATTTCTTGGAAAAGATTACAAAAATATCATTCTTGAGTGGCAGTTTTAAGTGGTAAACTAATCAAAGTTTTAACACTTTCATTTCAGAACTTTGGCTTATTTAAGTTTTCCTTTTAACAGATCAAAAGGGGTGATAATGATTGTAATTTGTTCTTTAAGTTTCAAATTGTCGTTGCAAATTTGGTTTCTGGTATTTGTCATCATTACTAGAGTGTTTGGTTGTGTATGTCTGTGTATATTTGTCAGAAGACATTGGAAGATAGAGTCTCGTTTTCTTATTATCTAAGTAAAATACTTTTATTGGTTCCTAATAAAATTGGCGCTACTATGTGTCAATGTTGTTTTTCATTCTTACAGATTTAAAAAAGGTTTATGGAGGAAAACAACTCCGAAAGGTCTGAAACTGAAAAAGTTTGTTGAAGGCCCGGATGGGACACTTGTGCATGATAGTTCTTTCATTGGGGAAGATGCATGGGAAGATGACACTGAAAAGGCCCCAGAGAGGGTAAATGAAATAATAGAGCAGGACATAAAATTAAACACAGAGGATAAGAATATTCTGAAGGAAGATTTAGGTTTATCAGGTTTGTTTCTTACGCTGTTCTTTTGTTCACGCGGCATTCTTTTCCCTTTAAGGGTTTAATATTCTTGCATTCCTCACAAAGTTTCTATCAATGTGTGCTACAACCTCAGGAAGTTAACTTAAATCTCTTTATATAGCTACAAGTTTTTTATTGGCCATCTAAAAATCTCGTTTGTTGATGATGTTAATCTTTTAACAGGCAAACTGCCCAAAATTGCTAGTTTATCGGCTTCTATGCATGCCAGTTTGTACGTTATAGGACCAGCTATGCCCTGTTAACTACATTGTTCTGAGTAATTGTATAGCTACAAAAGCTTCAAACAGGGTCCTGGCATTTCGAATTTGTCTTTTGCTTCACTTTATCCAGCCTAAAGTCGAAGCTTAGTAAGTTGTCTGCTATCTATTTGGGCACTATCAACACATATAGAATGACTATATGGAAGAATCACATTTTCAAAGTTGTATGCTTCAAATTGACACTATAATTTCCTGCTTTTATTCACGGTTTCATGAAGAAACTTATGATGCAAAAATTGATAGGATATCTTTGCATGTTGCAGTTTGACTTGGAAAAAGAGTTGAGATGCTAAATAATTTGTTTGCTTCCATTGATTGTTTACATATTATCAGATACATAAATATGATATTCAACTCCAGTGAGCAGCTCTAGGCTAGGACACCGCTTCCTGATGTCAACATCAGGAGGTCGATTCCGAGAACTGCCTTGTCATTAGAGCCAAATCATTAATTTTAGATGCATATTTATGAATTGGAAACACTTTTGTTTTTTTAATTGACCGGAACTAGTGTGAGGAAATTTTTGTAGTAGGCAAGCTGACCTTTTGTTGAATTCTATCTGGACCAAAAAAATTCGGGCTCTCAAGACAGATTTAATATGATCATATGTATGGTGTTAGGATTATGAAAGCTCCAGAACAAGATGTTTAATTTTCTCTATTATCGATTTTGATTTCTTTTTACCTGCTTTTGTTCACTAATTTTTCTAACAGTCACGAATCAGGATGCTGGAGGAACATGGCGTGATAGACTTGCAAAGTGGAGAGAAATTATTCAGAAGGAGAAGTTAGCCGACCAACTCAACTCATTGAACACCAAGTATGTGGTGGAATTTGACATGAAAGAGGTTGAAAATAGTCTTCGCAAGGATGTAGTTGAAAAAGCCAAAAATGCACATGGAACTAGGGCCTTGTGGATCACCAAAAGATGGTGGCGCTACCGTCCAAAACTTCCATACACTTATTTCCTCCAAAAACTTAACTCCTCTGAGGTGAAAATCATATCAATCTTCATTGAAATAAACTAGTCCATAAGCTCACTCGGCTACATATGTAGCTTCTAATACAAGCTACTTTGGTCAGGTTGCTGCAGTTGTCTTTACAGAGGATCTAAAGAGATTGTACATAACCATGAAAGAAGGATTCCCTCTAGAATATGTCGTGAGTCTTGGTTGTGTCTACAGTGGTTTATTTTGTTGGGGCCCATGTTAATTCTTTCTTACTTATGTTGTAATTTGCCTAGGTTGATATCCCACTTGATCCTTTCTTGTTCGAGGCAATATCAGGCTCTGGAGTTGAAGTAGATCTTCTTCAGAAGAGGCAGATCCATTACTTTATGAAAGTTGTATTTGCCCTGCTGCCTGGAATACTAATCTTGTGGTTTATTAGGGAATCGTTGATGCTCCTTCATATTACCACAAACCGGCTTCTTTATAAGAAATATAATCAGCTTTTTGATATGGCTTATGCTGAAAACTTCATTTTGGTGAGAGCAATTTCTTCCCCCAAGTAGTCTAGTGAATCTCTATCTTTTGCACATTGTTTGAGTAAGCTTCCAATCTTTTGTTCAATTCTAATTTTTAAGCTTTTGCTCATTTCTCACTCAGCCAGTTGGGGAAGTAGGTGAAACAAAATCAATGTATAAAGATGTTGTATTAGGAGGAGATGTTTGGGATCTTCTGGACGAGTTGATGATATATATGGGAAATCCTATGCAATATTACGAAAAAGATGTGAAGTTTGTGCGAGTAAGCTGCTAATATTATCTTGATGATTAAAGCAATAATTTAACTAGCTATTAGTCAAATAACAGTTGAGAGAATGTACAATTTACTCCTTATCATGTGTATTTCAGGGTGTACTTTTATCTGGACCCCCAGGAACAGGGAAAACCCTCTTTGCTAGAACACTGGCAAAGGAAAGTGGTTTGCCTTTTGTTTTTGCTTCAGGTGCCGAGTTCACAGATAGTGAGAAAAGTGGTGCTGCAAGGATGAATGAGTTATTCTCAATTGCAAGGAGAAATGTAAGTACTACATCTTTGATCGTGTGATTTTTTTTTTTGGTAAATAATTGAATATTTAAATAGGGTTAGGATTGAAGATATGATTGGACTCTTGGAAAGGAAAATATTTGTGGGTATGTCTAATATCATAACTAATGGCACAGTTACGTAGAAATCACTGTAGGTTTAATGTTTCCTTATTGTATTTGTGCACAGCAATCTGTGACTCAAATAGGAGGAAAAAATATGATGATTCTTTATGCATTATGATATGCTGCATTCACACCAAACTATATCCCATAGCTAGAATCAATCTTAATTGTCAATTTGTCTCATCATCTTGAGTTTTAAAGTAATGAGCATATAATATATTAAGGCTAGCTTTATGAAGAATATATCAATAATGTACTCTATTTTTACCAGGCCCCTGCTTTTGTATTTATTGACGAGATAGACGCCATTGCTGGAAGGCATGCTAGGAAGGATCCTCGTAGAAGAGCTACATTTGAGGCACTGGTTACTCAGCTGGATGGAGAGTAAGTAATATAAATTTTATAGTGAATGATATTTAAGTGTCCAGAACTTCAAGTTTCATGGCATGGTTTACTCTGCTAATTTGGCTCAGTCGGACATTTGATTAGTGACTGGAAATTCATCTACAACCACATCCTTCTTAGAAGTTGCAATAGCTCTGTCATATTTAATAGGATAGTTGGAGGAACGAGCTATGATTTTGTTTCAAATTAGGTGCCTATGTCCCTAAGCTTTATTCTGCTCAACAAGTAAGACAGAAAATAATTACTCTTCTTTGGAATTCCTTTGAAAGGCCCTGCTAGAAAACTTTATTGCTAAATTGGCTGAATAAGCAGAGAGCGAAGTGAATTTTGATAATATTCTATTTTGGAGTTTGCAATTCTGCAACAAGTTTTCTGAATGCGAGAGATTTATGTATATAGCAGTCAATGAAAAAGATACCTTCTATATAATCTGGATTTGGTGTATATTTACTAGCTGTCCTGTGCTAGCTTAGAGAGTCGATGAGAAGGAAAGAAAGGACAAGACAAAGAAGAAAGTTTGGCATATCCTTTGATCGCATTATCTTGAGACTTGCAATTGCATTTTTATTATCTATAACATGAAAGTTGCCCCTCACTTAAGTTGCCAAATGAAAATCTTTAATATTGAAATATTTCATTGATAAAACTTTGATTTTGAAGTTGACTTCAAAATATATCGAATTTGTTCAGTTAAACACAGTTTTATAATTTGAAGATACCAATAAATTTGTCAGTTAAATTGCTTATGTTAAAATTAACTGATCTAATACATACTCATTTGCCCGTAGTAAATCTATAAATGAGATGCTAATTCATGCAATAAGTCTGCTATAATTTCTTCAGTTTCAGTCACTTGGTAAATAAACCTATAGGGTATTTACTGTTACCTTACTATAACTTGAAAGGTAAAATTTTCTGATTGCAGGAGAGAAAAAACTGGTGTTGATAGATTCTCACTAAGACAAGCTGTGATATTTATATGTGCTACTAATAGACCAGATGAACTGGACCTAGAATTTGTTCGCCCTGGACGTATTGACCGCCGTGTGTATATTGGGTTACCTGATGCAAAGCAACGAGTGCAAATCTTTGGTGTTCATAGTGCCGGGAAGGAGCTTGCTCAGGATGTGGATTTTCAAAAGGTACCTTGTCTTAACGCGTATTCTTGTCCCTGTTTGCGTGAACTTTTTTCTTACTTTTGTCTTTTGTTTATGAGTTTTGGACAAGATATAAAACTATTCCCATAAATATAGCTAAATTGTGAAGAATGGATGTGTGCTTAATTTTATATTTCTCTTTTCTCCATTTTCTACAGGTAGTGTTTCGCACTGTTGGATATTCTGGGGCCGATATAAGAAATCTTGTAAATGAAGCAGGAATTATGGCTGTAAGTTAGTTCTCTGTGCTTCATCATAGTGAACCAGGTCTCCGTGTTACTTTTTCTGCATCCCAAGTGTCTTAGATAATGAACGAAAATGGAAAAAACAGGTCAGGAAAGGGAATCCAAAAATCTATCAGCAAGATATTGTTGATGTACTGGATAAGCAATTGCTTGAAGGAATGGGCGTGCTTCTCACCGAGGAAGAGCAACGGAAGTGCGAGCAAAATGTATGTTTTTCTTTCGTAGCACTTGTGAGGTGTATCTCACTTATGATCCAACATAACTATGATCATATTATTCAACATTTTCATAGGTATCTTTAGGAAAGAAAAGACTTCTGGCTGTGCACGAAGCCGGTCACATAGTCTTGGCACACTTGTTCCCTAAATTTGACTGGCATGCATTTTCTCAGCTCTTACCTGGTGGCAAGGTATAGTGATTAAGCTCAACAATCAACATATATGGATATAATTTTTTTTTATTGGAATCACATTAAATTACCTTTTATCTTGGAGTAGGAAACTGCAGTGTCTGTATTTTACCCTAGAGAAGACATGGTAGATCAAGGTTATACAACGTTCGGGTACTTGCAAATGCAAATGATAGTTGCTCATGGTGGGCGCTGTGCTGAGCGAGTTGTATTTGGTGATGACATCACAGATGGGGGAAGAGATGATCTTGAAAAAATTACCAAGGTATTAACCATTTTGACCCCCCTAATTATGCATTAAAAAAACCACTTGCTCCATGCAAGTAGAAATTGAAAATGAGAAAATTTATAAATTTTCAGATAGCTCGAGAAATGGTGATAAGTCCTAGAAATCCGAGGTTAGGGCTCACTGCTTTGACAAAAAGAATTGGGATGGCTGACCGACCAGATAATCCGGATGGTGAGATAATAAGATACAAGGTAGGTATATTTTACCTGATGAATATGGTGATTGATCTTTTTTTCAAACTAATAATTTTTGTTCTCCCATGTTGTTTTGAAATTAGTGGGATGACCCTCATGTGATCCCTGCAAACATGTCACTTGAAGTTTCTGAGCTTTTTACTCGGGAGTTGACGAGGTACATCGAGGAGACTCAAGAAGTTGCTATGAAGGGACTCAGAGACAACAGGCACATATTAGACGTGATTGCTGAAGAACTGTTAGAGCGTTCAAGGATAACTGGTTTGGTATGATGTTACTAAATTAAACAAAATGATAATAATACCAATTATATTCCTGCATCATAAAAAAACATTTGATTTCCTGTTCTGCTGTTTATTTTTTTCAGGAAGTGGAAGAAAGAATGAAGGGATTATCACCAGTCATGTTTGAAGATTATGCGAAACCTTACCAGATTAACTTAGAAGAGGTCATAAATATAATCTTTCTTGGTTTTGTATAAGCCTATCTATGCTCACAAAAGATTCTCACTCTCTCTCTCTCTATTTCATTAGTGTTAAACTTATCTATATATCATTTTGTACTACACAGGATGGACCTTTGCCTCGGAATGATCGGCTCCGGTATCAACCCCTGGATATATATCCTGCACCACTGCACAGATGTTGAGCATATGTTTTGGAGTCACAAACTCAGCTTATCAATGCCAAATAAAGTATTATTCGTGCGTAGTCTTGACAATGCCTCCAGGGTGTCGATTTCATACTGGACTAAGTTCAGCCTCGTCGCAGAACGATGCCTGCTTTTGACCTAGGCAGATTAGGAGGTGCTTGCTGGCTCTAACTTTATGAGGGCCTCCATTTATTTAAATGTGAGTTATTTTAGATATTTTATGTAATTTTTTGTATACGTAGATGAGATAATGGGGGGATGGGGGGGGGGGGGGTGTTGGGTTCTGTTTATCTATTTATGACAAAGTTGGGGCTCTCTTTTGTAGCATAGTCTCAGAAAAAATGAATTAGAGAATGAAGTGACAATGTTTGGTTTTGTATAAGCCTTATAATTTGAATTTTGTCAGAATATTAATCTTCAGAAACACAAGAATGATTATGATGCTCCTATATAGTCACTATTGATAATTAGTTATATATGATGACAGACGAAATTGTCACTATGACAAATTTTATATCATTGAATATGTATAATTAATTGTCAACAATTACCATTTAAATTACTTAAACTTCTTATCAGTTGTAACTAGTAGTTGAAGTGGTTTCTCATTTTTCATTAATTTTAATATTTTACAAATATGTGATCGGTCTAGTGAAAGGGACACTATAAAGTAGCGAATTCAAGTTCAAACTTCTGTTGAGAGAAGTTTCTACTTAATGTGTCTGACGTATTTCGAAATGGATTAAACCATTGAGAACCTAAAAAAGGTAATATATTGTGAAAATTAATTTTTTTATTGCTAAATAAATACAAGGGTTAATTACAAGGACCTCCCCTGTGGTTTGGTGTATTTCGCGTCCAATCCTCTCGAAGAATCATAATTACAAAGACCTCCCCTAACGTTTGCATAACCTTACATCCGTCGGTCCACCGTTAGTTTTTGTTGATGTCATCACCCGAATTTTATTGAAAATCCCATTTTACCCTTGAGATTACTTTAGCTATTTTCATGGACAATTATACCCGTGTTATGTTTGTTGCATGTAAAGGGTTTCAATGAAATGATGTGGTTTGTTTTGGGTGTAAATGTTATAAATATCAACGAAAAATTAAAACTTAAAATTATTTATTACTGTGTAGATATTAATTTCAATTTTTTTCATAATGTTTTAAAATTAAATCACAAAGAAAAGTGAATAAATTATTGTTAATCATAAGAAAAATTGAAGATAAATAAAAAGTATCATTATGAAAATGCAAAAATATTAAGAATTATCCACATCTAAACCGTAATTTTAATAATTTCAATTTGTTTTCATAATTGTAAAAAAAATTAACTACAAAGATAATAAATAAAAATTAAGATTAATAGGGAAAAAATTGGACATCAAAAAGCATTATAAAAATGCTAAAATATTAATAATTAGCCTGTACTAAAAAAACCATAAACTTTTAATTAAGAAAATCAATTATTTTTTAACAAAATTAAATAATACTCATTCAAATCCCATTTAATAAAATAAGAATTATTAATTTATTTATTTCTTAATTAGATCCAATACTATTAAATAATATTTACTATAAATACTAAAATAAATATTGTTTACATATTTAATAAATTATTTTTTACGCTATTGATAAATTATATAGTATTTAAATATGCATTTTATAAAACATTAACTAAAAAAATCAATAAATATTGTTTTCACAAAATTGAAAAATACTCATTCAAATACCCTTTTAATAAAATAATTATCTATGTAGTATTTTTAATTATTTCAGTTTTAGACTTAAATATATATATAAGTATTTAATATTTTCAACAATAAAATCATAAATTAATTTCTTACTTAAATACAAAACAATTAATTAATATTTTATTATAAAATACGAAAATAAAATCTTAATTACGTATTTATTAAATTGTTTTTTTACTATTAATAAACTATATGAAAATGTTATATAACACTTTATAAAAATATTTCTTATTTTGCATAATTAATAAACTATATTTTTTTTCTTTTTTATGTATAAATTGAATTTTTATTAAAGTTTAGGGACTAATATGCAAATATAAATTTTTGTAAGGTTTTGCAAACCTCAGGGGATGTCGAAGTAATTAAAATGGATGATGACAAGAGGGTAATTTCAGGTATTCTGTCCACCTCCGTTAGTCTCCGTTAGGGTTTTGTAAGGTTTTGCTAACCTGAAGGGAGGTCTCTGTAAATATGATTCTCCGAGGGGATTGTACGCGAAATTCACCAAACCATAGGGGAGGTCCCTGTAATTAACCCTAAATACAAAGAATAACGATTTACAATGGACGTCTATTCCAATATACTATATCGTTATTTGTTGATCTTGACAAGTCAATCTACTCATTTTACTAACTTTTATTTTACTAACATTCATTTAAGTACGTAATTCATTTATGTTTATCTGTAAAAGGTTTTTACCAAATTAATTCTACTAGAAAAGAATCTACGATTTACCAGAAAAGAATCTTCGGTTTAGTCATATTATTTTTGCTCCTTTCACTTTTGACATGGGAATTTAGGTAAAAGTTAATAAAAATGAAACTTTTTAATGAGTTTACATTTATGTCCTTACAAGTAATGATTCAAAATTAATGTTGTCAATTCATACTCTATGTAAGAGGTTAATTTTGAGAATATAATTTCATATTAGAAAACCAATGTTGTTTAGGGACATCTCAAAAAAGAAATAGGAGCAAAAAATTTTAGGACATAGGAATATAATAATTTTATGACATTAAGGCCCTACTTTTAAATTTTAATCAAGACAAGCTTTACTCCCGAACTAAAGTGTTTGTAAGTTGTATTTGGCGAGAGTGTAGGCTTAGGCTAAAACTGAACAGTGTTGTGTCTCCAATATGATTGGAACTTGAGTTTTGCCGCTCGGGATTGCAAGCCGCTACCACTTGACACAACTACATTGGTTAGTTGAGACAGTTATTACTAGTCGTAAATAGAGGAAAACACAATTCCGAATTTGATTGTTGATGCACATTATTAAGTATTTGTTATATGTGAGGGGGAGCTGGTGACCATTAATACCCTGTAAGGACTAACTCAACAATCCAACTAAATTTCAAACTGATCAAGTTTACAACAAAATGGTGTAGCCAGACATGGCCAACTCAAATTCAAATAATATAGAGTTGTTATAATAACAAGGCCAATTTGCTTGAAAAGATGTATGTGTAGTTTATCTTACTCCAGTGCAAGAAGATAAAATTATTTCTACGGAAGATGTCACATTTCTGTTTTATGGATGGACATATATAGGTCCACAGTTGATCTTAAGATTATTTAGCTAGGACTGGACTGGACTGGACTATAGTTTGCTGGTAGGAACACCAGTCGGTGCTGCACGAGACCTTTTCTCCACAGTCCGAGATAGCTGCTTAACTCCATCTTTGGGCAGATGACGAGGTCTGCTCAGCCACAATCCTCCATCAACCGGCATGGTCATCCCGTTGATGTACTTGCCTTCACACAAATTACAAAGTTATCAACATATTCTGATCTAAACAATGTAAACCAAATGCTAGTGAAATCCCATTGTGCAACAACTATGATATTCATCCATAATTAGTATATGTCAAGACCAACCCAAATAAAAATGATTTTCTTAAAAATATTGTCAGTCTTATGGAGTATTATATCATATATATGGGTAAGATTGCATTTTAGTCCCACAAAGTCCAACCCTCTCCACTTTCAGTCCCATGCTTTGCGAAATAGCACTTTTGGTTGCAATTTTTAAGACATTTTACCCTGATGATCTCATCCCTCCTTTTCCATCCATCTTTTGCACTTTTGGCACTTCATATTCTTAGTCTTGCACTTTTGGTCCCATATTGTTGTCTCAATTTGCACTATCGGTCCCAAATTGAATGAGAGATGTCAATAGGACCAAGAATGCAAAACATTCTTGAAAAAGTAGGACCAAAAGAGAAATTTTGTAAAATTCGGGACCAAAAGTGCTGAAGGTCAAGTCGTGTGAGACTAAAAATGTCATGTATGGTAAAGGGCAAGAGTACTAACCAGCATCCGAAGCAAGGTAGACAGCAGCCATGGCTATATCCCACTTGTCACCAACTTTATAAAGAGGCATATAATCTTTGATTTTGTTATTAATCTCTTGAGGAACTAGTTTACTCATGCCAGCAGTACCTCCTATTGGACCTGGTGCAATCCCATTGACTCTAATGTCATAGTCCGTACCCCATTCCAGCGCTAAGTTTCTCGTGAGTGCATCAACAGCCGCCTGAAAAGTATCGACTAGATAAACGTTCTCAAGAAAGTAAAATCTATCTTCATATCTATGCATCAAAATCACAAACCTTTGCAGCAGACACGTGGATTTGATACCAAGATGCAGTGTAATGCAAAGTGGCACTGATGTTTAGTATAAATCCTCCGCTAGAAGAATTTCTTCCGGGTGCATCTTTCTTGAGATACTTAAGTGCTTCATGGCACATTGTGAATGTCCCAACAGTATCAATATCCATCACTGCAGAAAGTACGTAAATAACATACAAGTAAATCGAGTCTTTCCCAAATGCTTATTAAGGTGCAACTCTGATTTCTTCTCATATATATGTTCCCCTCTTAATGCAAAACTTATAAAGAACAAAATGAACATCCCCTTTGCAGATCTTTATCAACAAATAGAAAAGAAGTTAATTTTTTTTTTTTTTTTTAATATGAGAAAGCAGCTCGACGATACCATCATTTTATATTTGGTTTCTATCGGACTTTCTAAAATATAACTACTTTTTAGTTTATCTTGCAAATAGTTTAATCGATATGCTAAATATTACACTAAAATGTTTATATCTATGAGAATTTCAAATAGCAAATATATTTTTAATTAATTATTAATTCAGAATAAGTTATTCATCTTTTTCTAACGTGATGGTAGAAAAGTGTTGGTAAAAAGTAAAAAATTATTGAATTAATAATATTTTGTCTACCAATCCAAAATATCATTAAATCTTAAAATCTACACAATAGAATTTATATTTGTATGGCATGATGATATAGACTTATATCAGTTCATCTTATAAATTTACATCAATTTTTTTGAATTTTAATCTTGCATCTCTCTGAAAAAAGACATTTTGTCTTCAACGTAGGACAAAGTTAAAGCTTTTTTTTTTTTTTTTTTTTTTTTGTAATAGGACAAAGTTACCAACAGTAAAATTGGCATGTCATTACAAAATTAGAAAACTAACAGCAGGTCTGCTCTGCCATTAAAAAATTAAAATTAAAATTAAAAATTAACAACAGAGGGTGTATCTCCGTGTAAAAGAAACTTAAAATAAGCTCATAAGAATGATAAAAAAAAAAAAGTAATGAAATGTGAAACCTGTTTTGAAACCATTAGGAGATAGATCCTCGGCTGCTACTAGAAAATTGCCGGCAGCAGCATTCACAAGTATGTCCAGCTTCCCAAAATGCTTCACCGTTGCCTCCACAACTCTTTGCGCATCTTCCCTTTTTCTAACATCACCTTCAAACCCAACCGCCTGAAATAAATCCAATAAAAAAAAGAATATTTAAAGTCTTTTTTAAAAAGCACTCCAACAACAACAAGTAATAGTAGAGTAATTTAATTTATTATTGCTTCGGAATAGTGAAAACAACTCCTTTTTTTTAGTAATTAAACTCCAATCGATAACTAAAAAATAAAGAGAGAGACTGTTCGGTATTAATTTTTACGGTGATTCCTAGGGATTGGAGAGCTGAAACGGCATCGTCAAGGACGTTTTTGCGGCGGCCCATGATGGCAATGGAGGCTCCATGTTTGCCGAACTGGGTGGATATCTCGAGTCCGATTCCTGACCCGCCGCCTGTGAGAAGTGCTACTTTGCCTTTCAGTATATCCGACTTGAACGGAGAATTCATGCTCATGTCTTCAATTTCTTCAATTCTAGTGTTTGTTTCGATGGATTTTGACGCCGACTCACGAAGCGATAAATATCTACATCAAATTAATGCGCTTTCGTTCAATTTTAATGGAAAATCCATGTATTTATTATTTTTTCTTTTTAGCAGAGATATATTTGGCTAGCGTATTGCCAGAGCAACAAATCTTTTTAATTGCCTAATTTGCCCTTCTAAACTCATTAGCAGAGTTTTGTGTTTTCCCTGTTTTTTACTCTTTACTTCCGTAATAGAAATTCAATTTCTCTTGCAAGATTACAAGTTATTTCTAATTTCCCCATTGTTAATTTTGGAAAGAAAAAAAAAAAAAAAAAAGCAAATATCGCCCATTTCCACCTCCATCTCCCATGACAATTTCTTCCAAATGGTTCTTTTTTCTTGTTAATTTGACTATTATCTTGTTTGTAAATGAGTTCCTATCACATAAGCAATCTGAAAGGATTTTGTCAAAAGGAATTAATAAATTTGAACATAATGGACAGATTATTACACAACAGAGCGAGGTGCATATTTATTGACAGAATAAACGTCTTCGACTGTTGGGTATCTTTTTAGTTGACTTATTCATAATTGAAATATTATAAAGCTGGATTAAATATGGAGATATATTAACAAGAAATAGTCATCTTGTTTTGTGAGTAAAGAAAAATTATTTGGGGACATAGAGAATAGCACAATATATATACAGTAGTCTTTTGTGGACAGATCAAATTCAAGGTGTTGGAGTTACATGAGTTAAAGACAATGTTATTAAAACCGGACCGGACCGGCCGGTCGACCGGTTCGACCGCGAACCGGAGGTTGGTCCGGTCCGGTTTACCCCCTAAAACCGCCTGACTCAAAAACCAGTTTGAACCGGGTTGAACCGGTCCTGAACCGGTATGGACCGGTTCAACCCGATTTTGATTTTTTTTTTTTTTTTTTGATTTTTTGATTTTTTTAATGTTAAAAATAAACTAAATTTTTTTGTACAAGTTGGAATTTGAACACCTAACCTCTTACATGAAAAATAACTTCCTTACCATTTAAGCTACATCATTTTTATTAAACTTTTAGTACAAAAATTTAAAAATTATAGAAACTTGTAGCCAAATTTATTTATAAATTAGATAATTAACTCAAATTAACATTTTACACATTATCAATGAAAATTAATACTCAAATAATATTTTTTTATTATAATTTGTTCTATTAAATATTTATTTCCAATATTATTTTTAGGATAAAGAGTCAAATCGATATATTATGCAAGTTTGATTTTGAATATTAGACTTTTATACATAACCATATTTTAAAATTTATGAATTTCTTAGTTTGTTGTATTTTTAACTTACACTTTTAATTTTTTATAAAAAAATATAATCATAATATATTTATATGAGCTTACAAATTAGTATCATATTACCGTTATGATATAAGTTAGATAAATATTATATGATTTAATTTAAATATATTATAAGATTTTGTATATTTTTAATCAATTGTAGGATAATGTTTAAATTTTATGCATATTGCATATACTTTAAAATTAAATATATTTATTACATTATTTTGACGTCATCCGGTCCGACCAGCGGTCCGACCGATTCGACCAGTAAAACCAGTGGCCAGTCGGCTCACCGGTTCACTGTCCGGTCCGGTTCAAACATTGGTTAAAGACCGCTGTGAAAGACGAAAATGAATGAATGTTGCATTGACAAAGGAACTATGACGAGAAGTTTGTTGCCTAAGCTTGCCGGGGCCCGGAAGAATGAGGGACATTCTTACTTAGACCTGGTCTAGGAGATTTTCCTAGACCTTGTGGTTGAAAACATACCACATCATCATTGTGAGAGCACCACATCATCACAAATAATGATGTGGTATATTTTCAACCACAAGATCTAGGAAATATCTCATAGACCAGGTCTAAATAAGAATTTTCCGAAGAATGATGTGAAAGCTTGAAAATGGGAGTTGGAATTAATTAATGCGTTACCAGATCTTTAAAAAGTATATGGTGTTTCGAGTACAAGAAAAATACTAGAATTTATTTTATTTTTTTCTTTCCATTGTCAAAGACACCTCTTCAGTTAATATATTACTCAATTACTACATTGTAATCATATATAAAAATTAAGTTTACATACTAAAAAGGTTGAAATAAATAATTTCTTCTGTTAAAGTGGAATTCAGCTTGTACATTTTGTACGTGTGAGCTTTTTCTTATTTAATAATTAAAAAAAAAAAGAGAATTATTTCACTATATTAAATTTGTATAGAGGGGATATTATGACATATACCAGCAACATATGGAGTATTAAATTTAATTACGAAAAAACTCCACTTTGTTAGTTGTTCTTTTGATTCCAGGTTTACTATAATAATTTAGAAAATGCCATCCATAACCATAAGAGAAAGTTAGATAAGCTAGAAAATGAACCAAGTTAATTTCACTAATCACATTCTAAAGAAAGTTAAATAAGCTACTACTCGTTTATATAAGTTAATAATTTCACTACTCATTACCATCAAAGTTCATACACAGAAACTAGAGTTACTACATAATAACAAAGTTCTAAATCGCCTTACAAATATGCACCAAAATACAGTCATACACAACACCACCCTTTCAACCGTCACTCGGTCACTCAGGTTGTTGTTGCTGCTGAGATGGAGGCTGAGTCGACTGCGTCCATGTCACGAAAGGAGGAACCGGCTGAGCCCGTTGACCAGCGTAGAGTGTAGCTTGATGCCCAACCGGATGCTGTGGGGGCACGTAATAATACGGGTGAGCCTCCGTTGGAGATCCAAAAGCCTTAGTAATCCCAAGTTCCTCTTCTTTCAATTCATCTCTAGGTATAATATCGACCAAAAAGTCGAAAACTTCAGTCCTCGAAATGGCAGCCGCGATATCATTCTTCTGAAGGGTCCGTCTTTTGTTTTCCTCAGTATGGATCCAAGAACGCAGAGTTAACTCCAAAATGAACATCTCACAAGCCTTGGAGAAGATAACCGGAGCTTCAGAAGAGATCATTCTAACATCCTCATCGGCTTTCATTATCTTTTTTATTCGAGCGAGAGGGAGGCTGTGGTTCTTGAATTCAGAGGTTTGCTCGATTTCTTGCATTTGGTTTGCCCAGAAAGCCTGAAGTTGCTGCTGTTGTTGTGGGCTGTAGAACTGCTGGGGTTGATCCAAGGCGGGATGTTGTTGAGGGGGGAAAGTAGTAGACACGGCAGGAGCGCCGGTAGCCACCATAGATGGCGGTTGGTACGAAGGATTTGGATAGTGCATCTGACCATTGCCTGCTAAAACTCCCATTGCTGGCTGCTGTTGTTGTTGTTGCTGCATCTGGTCTGAATGATCCATTGCCTTAAACGACACTGAAACAGAGTATTAATAGTTAAATTCAAATGAGGTCTGTTAATATAATCCATAATGAGACTAAAAATTAATCAAACTACATTGGGAAACCACTTAACGGTTCATAAGCAGAACAGACCTAAGTGTCAACTGTATTGTAGGATCCGTGCTTATTACTAAAGAAAATGTGAGTTATGTCAAAAGTAGAAATCATGCTAACTTATTTATATTTCAAGGTAAATATTGGTCCAGCAAAAGGGATAAAACAAAATCCACAAGTGTAAGGGATTCTCTAGTTATCTTTAGCAAGTGTAATCCTCTATAAAAGTTTTTTATATGTATAAAGCTATCTTTCAATTTTCATTTCTAAAACTTAAATGCTGCAAGACATGATTTTGAGAAATTATATAAAACAAAACACCAACCTAATTTCATGTGTGTGTCTTCCTCTTTGATGGATTTTTATATAGAAACAATGTGCAAAAACACCAAAGACTCTAAATTTGAAACCACCAAATATAAAGGCAAAGAAATGACATATGTTAAGTTCTATAAGCACATCCCATATCCCAAACAAAACAATTTTTTTTTATATTTTAAAATCTGCCAAAACTGAAATTTAATTCACAAACTAAACTTTTATGATTAAAGTACATGGTTCAAGTTTAAGCTGATCAAATTAATATCTAACAGTAGCAATTCCAACATCCTTAAAAAAAAAATGAGAAATTCCATTTTGAGACGCAACATTACAAACACAAAAACCCTAATCCCACATCCCGTAATTAAAAGTAACAAGTGGAAGAATTATAAAGAAAGATATAATGAAAGCAGTAATTAACATCTACCTATGTTTTGGTGTGCAATAGCTGCTCAATTCCTGGCTCGAAACAAACCCTAAAAAGAGAAAGAAAAGGGAAAAACGTAGATTTTATCAAGAAAAGGGGAAAAGGATGAAGAGAGGGTTTGAATAAATTGGTTACGACACGACAGAGGAGAGTGAGACTGCACGTGTCTTCAAGTAGGGCTCCCGTCATTGAGACCAACACAGCTCCAAGCTCCCACGTCTTCGACAACTACCGGTATAAATTAATAAATAAGTACTCATTCCTTCATTTCATATTAATTGGTATATTTATTAATTTTTTTTGTTTTAAATTAATTGGATTCATTTCTCATATTTAAGTTGAGAAACTCTATGATCATCACTCACTAATAAAAAATTAAAAAGTAACCATCATTTTAAATGATATTTGAGATATTTTATCATAAAAAAAATATAATAATGAGATTTTTTAATTTGTACAAAAATAACAAATGTACCAATTAATATGAAACGAAGGGAGTACTATATTTTATCAAACATTCTAGTTAATTTTTGTTCAGCCCGTCTAAGAAAAATGGAGTTTGCATGGTTTTATACGGATCCCCGTCTATATATATATTTTTTTCTTTACTCGTGTAGCTAGGCTATTAGGCTGGTAAATGATTTTCAGTTGGGCTTAACGGTATTGGGCTTCGGATCCATCAATGAAAGAAAAGCCCACATAGTGCAGCCCAACCACTTGTGGGCTTATCTAACCTCTTCAAGTTAATTTGTATGTTTTTGCTGGTACATTTTATCCAGGCAAAATCTCCGCAGTTTTTATATATTTCATAATTAAGCTAAAATAATAAGTTTTTCCTTTTTTTTGTTAATTCTTGTCATTCCATCAATTTTCAATCTCCAGTTGAACAAATAGTATGTCATTTTGTAAATCTTTTTTATTCATCAATCAATTAAATATAAATTTGATTGGGTTTGAGCTGTAATATTTCTGCATCCTAAAATTTGAATTTCTAATAAGAGAAAGAGAAATGGAAGAAAAAAGAAACAGGGAAAATTCATACACAATTAGTTGAACTAATTATCCAGTTCAGATCCTTTTCTGGACGATCACTTTTTATATTAGTATTTGTTGATTAGTTCAACTGTTTCCAGCCTCTACTGCTGGAAGAAAAATGAAATTCAGAGACTTTGGTGCTAAACAGCTATTAAAGCATGTAATTATTGGTATGACCAAAGTCCAAAGTATAGAGTTATCTAGATTTTGTAGCTGAGGCTATTAGTATTTATTAACTTATTATACCTTATACTAGAAGGGAAGTTTAATATTATCTCATAATTTTGATTATTCTTATCTTTCATTTAGTTATATTTGATTTATCAACCAACCAAAAATTAAGAAATTAATATTAACTAGCTAGATACCTAGATGTCTTACTATTTCATCGTGATAAAGGATAATTTTATAATATAAATTTACTAGTATTAAAAACACTTAGAACAATTATTTTTTCTTTATTGGGTAGGAATACGATATACCATGTTACTTTAATTCAGCAATTTGACAGATGGAAAAGAAATTGAATATATGAGTAGATTTTAATTAGACAAATCATTAGATTTATACAATAAATTTTAAAAAGAAAAAAGAAAAAGAAATAGAATTCCAGTGCTAAATATAGTGTTTTTTCTTAGCCTAGGCCAACTAATATTGTCTCATCGATTGTTGGCCGACCTAAAAGATTACGGCAACTAAGAAATGACTTTGATAAATTCCTCATAGACCAATTACCTCAATTTTATCTTTTATTAGTACATTATAATAAAGCCGGCTTAATTAGGCTAGCCATTCTATTCCAAAAAATTACTTGGACCCACACTTTCTAAATTTGTAACCAATAATTTTATTGGTTGCATTCGACACTCAATAATGTCTCTTTCATTTCACCACCACCACCACCACCACCAAATTGGTTGATTTTAATTTCATTTCTCATTTATCACTAGGGACCAAATAAATATTGAATTATTAATTTATTTTGATAGTTCACGTCCAATGTTCAATTTTTTTAATTCAACTAAATTCGTTTAATCTTTCAAATATAAGAAAATCTCGTACGACGATCAAATAGATAAAAGTTGGTATGCGAATTATAAAATATCCTTTCGTAATCTCTCTTTTACATATAAATTAGATGGGTCATTTAATGTCTTATTAATTTTTTTGGGTTAAACATAAATTCGTCTTATCTAGTGAAATAGATTAACACTCTTCGAACTCAAGTTCGAATTCTCTCTTAATGATATTTTCATATAATATTTTCGATACGTCTCGAAAATGATTAAGTTAAATTTAAGACTTGAATATTCCTGATGAAAAAAGCAAAGTCATACACCCGTCTAATCATATCTTTTTAATAGATTATTTACTATATGAGGTTACTTATATAATTAATGCTACCTCACCACTTTGGTTTAGATTATTTATTTTAATGTGTACTTTTTCCTTGATTGGATTTCTTTATGATTGTGAAGTACGTTCTGTCTAAAGGATCATGCCAACCAAAAAACGTCATGGAGAATTTAAATGAGGCAAAATTGCAGAAAACGTCCCAAATTAGTTAGTGATTTTGGTTTTCGTCTCGAACTATATCATCTCATCGAATTTCGTCCCGTAATTTAATATTTTTCGGAATATTGTCCCAAAATAATTACTAATTTTGATTTTTCATCCTAAACTATATCAACTCGCCAAATTTTGTTCCGTAATTTACAATTTTGCATGAATTTAGTACCATATTAAAATTTTAATTTAATGAAAATGACGGTTCAATCTTATAATCAGTTTGGGACGAATTCTGTAATATTGTATAATTGTTCATGCTAAAATTTGTCACGTCATGACATATAAGCAGCCACATGGCAATTTAACGACACGTGCGCAATTTTCGTCTCATAATTAACGGTGGGACGATATTCCAAAAAAAAAAAAAAAATTACGGGACGAAATTCGGTGAGGTGATATAGTTTGGGGCAAAAACCCAAAATCACTTATTAGTTTGGGATTTTTTCTCCAATTTTGCCTTTAAATGATTTAATCTTACCTAGAAAATGTCCTCCTCCCTTCAAACAAAGAGGATATTTCTTGCCAGTATTAGCCAACAACAAGGTCTACACCATCGCATACATTGCTTCAAATACCAAGCAAGTACCTTCCCACTTTTCACCTAAACTCCACAAATCTCAATGGAAGCCGCCATGATGAATGAATTCCTCTCTAATCCCACATTCGAAAATCTCAACCAGGACACGGCCATACGACAGTTTTGCCCCGCCCGTGTGGAGCAAGAACAAGGAGGAGAAGAATGGGGAGAAATTTCAACTACTGAGGATATGGAAATATGGCCATATTTTGTTAACGGGACTCCTCAACTAGCCCCCTCCCCCGAGGAGGAAGAACTTGTTGACACCTTCTTCAACGTGGAATGCTATGAAAAAGAAAACGCCAACAAGTTCTCAGAGGAAGAGGAGGAAAGCAAGATCTTTCATCGATTCCAGGAAGATGGTCTCCAAGATTTTTCCATAATCGACAATGTATGTTATGGATCAAACATTCCAATGTTGATCGAAGAAGGTAAATTGGAGGCGTGTGGCTCGACCAATGATCTTGGTTTTTATATAGGGGAGGATGAGTTCACAGTTGGAGTGCATCAAGGCCTTCAATTAGTACATTTGCTCTTGGCTTGTGCTGAGGCTGTGGGGTGCAGAGACACGCAACTAGCTAGCTCATTACTAGCCCAAATCTTGCCTTGCGTTGGCCCATGGGGCGATTCTCTGCACCGAGTCTCACATTGTTTTGCATTGGGATTGAAATCTAGGCTATTACTTCTACAGAATGTGAACCCAAATGGCTCATTCACTCATGGTGCCACAGATGTGTCCTTGATCTCAAAAGAGGAAAAAAATGAAGCTTTTACTCTATTGCACCAAACCACACCTTATATCGAGTTCAGTTTCGTGGCTGCAAATGATGCTATACTTCAAGCATCATTAGGGAAAGAATCCTTGCACATTGTTGATTTGGGAATGGAGCATAATTTTCAATGGCCTTCTTTGGTGAAGAATTTGGCATCTAGAAACGAAGGGCCGCCGAAAAGAGTCCGGATCACGGGTATAATTGGAGATCAAGATTCATCAGATCTTGAAAGTAGGATGAAGGGCTTAATTGAAGAAGCCTGTGCACTAAACGTTCACCTAGAATTTTATCTAATAGCAGAACAAGTATCGCCATCATCGTTAACTCGGGAAAAACTAGATCTTAGAGAAGGAGAAGCATTGTTTGTAAACAGTATAATGCATCTACACAAACATGTTAAAGAAAGTAGAGGTTCCTTAAAGACAATCCTTCAATCAATCAAGAAACTAAGTCCAGTTCTTCTAACTGTAGTTGAACAAGATGCAAACCACAATGGACCATTCTTTTTAGGGAGATTCTTAGAATCACTACACTATTATTCTGCGATTTTCGATTCTATAGATGCTAGTCTTCCACAAAATAGTATAGAGAGGATGAAGATTGAGAAGTTTCACTTTGCAGAGGAAATTAGAAATGTTGTGGCTTATGAAGGGTCTGATAGGATCGAGAGACACGAAAGAGCAGATCAGTGGCGAAGGCAACTTGGCAGGGCCGGGTTTCAAGTGGTTGGATTGATGTGTTTGAGCCAAGTTAAAGTGATGCTATCTGGTTATGGGTGTGATGGGTATACTGTGGCTACTGAGAAGGGTTGCTTTCAGCTTGGATGGAAAGGGAGGCCAATAATGTTGGCATCGGCTTGGAAAGTGAATAATATTTCTTCTTGAAGGTTAGATATTTGTGTGTGTCAAGATCTTCATTTAATTATTTACATGATGTCAATTCATTTTAAGATACATAAATGATGAAAATTTAATTTGAATTTTTTCAAAGTTTTCTTACTAGGATTATGTATTTTGTGACTCTTGCCAAGATTATAATATTTGTTCCAAACCCGAAACAAGTGAAATGCACAAATACCTCCTATATTTTGTCTAATTATGAGAAAAAAACCATGTGTTATTTTATTAGCAACAATTCTCAAATGCTATTTTTCTGATAGGAAAAGATCCTCACCCACGCTGAAGTACATATTTTGTAGGAAAAATGATAATTATACCCCTATAAAAATGCAAAAACACCCTTATTAGCATAAAACGTTATCAATAATTCCCATATTAACTTTATAAATGGACAATTAACCCCCTATTCACTTAAAAAATGAGTTTTCTTTTTGTTAATTTGCATTTAGCTCAGCGAGAGACATAAACAAAGACCAGAGAGAATCAGACTCCCGAAAAGGCTCAATGTAAATCAAACCCGATACACTTATCTTATAATTAAATGAACTTCAAAAAATTACAGTTGCTGGGTCGCTAATCATTTGAATCTCGAGGAGGAAAAAAATTGGATTTAGTGCCATGACTGCACCTCTTTTTGTGGCGCAAACAAAAGATTATTACACAAAATGCAAGTAGGCCTTCTAAAGTGGGATGTTCAAGAAACTTGGTGTATTTATAATATATATGATAGTTGGCCACTGTCATGGCATTTGTTCAACATTTACTGATGCAAGATGCATTGTCTTGTCCCTAGTGCGTACAATTGAATGAACAAATATTTGCTTTCATTAGTAAAGAGGACATCAAACAGTTGAGTTAATTGCTTATGAACTCGCCTTCCTTGTCTGTGCCGAGGCCGACATTACACGCAGCCTACTAGCAATTTCTGTGAAAGACGGCCTTACAGCAGGATTTGGGGCCCAACACTCCTCCATTAGTCTTTTCCAATCTGGATCGCAGTAGCTTGGAATGGTTGGCCTCAATGTGTTGTTCACAATGCCTCCTGTGTGAAGGAAAGAAGTGGTCGAATTGAGGAATGCACATTACTATGAGAGAAATACTAGAAATATACACAGATTAAGATACTGGGGAAGATATATACAAAAAGGCAAGGCTGCCTTCTGTAAATAAAATAGATTGTTCATGACTTTGTGGAGAAATAGAAGGCCGAAATAAACTTAACTACCATGACCTATATCTTGCATAGAGGCTGAAGATTGTTCCCTAAAACTTATATAATAGTTGGCGCAAGTAAATGGAATGTTTGGATGACAGGATGGGGTAAAAGAAGCTACTGAATTGAAAAAGTAAACTTTGTTAGAAATCTCATTAAAATTAACCAAACCCTAAGGATTTTAGACGTCTCAATGTAAAATGGATCTTTTCCTCTCAGCGTATACTTTTTGACTGCCAAACTCAAATAGTAATCTACCAATAAGAAGACTTCCTACTCCAGGGAAATTGTAACCAAACCCTAAGGATTTTAGACGTCTCAATGTAAAATGGATCTTTTCCTCTCAGCGTATACTTTTTGACTGCCAAACTCAAATAGTAATCTACCAATAAGAAGACTTCCTACTCCAGGGAAATTGAATCCAAAGTCAATGTGACAACTGGTTATTGGCCCTCCATCAATTTGTTCCACTTTACTATACAACCATATTTCTCAAATCAAAATAACAAATGATGATACGAACCTATGATTGCACCATAATGCATATTGGCGTAAGGCTCCTCTCCAGTTAGTATCTCCCACAAGACAATACCAAATGAAAAGACATCAACCTGCCAGATGAAAACCAAAATCAGTATTTGTGATCATTAGAAATATTGGAGATGCTTCAACTTAACATGTACTTAAATGACATTATGCATTATTATTTGCTTTTGAATTCTTGAGAAATTCCAAAAGGTAAAGTCTATGGTTTCCATGTTGATATCCTAAAACACTTCTTTTTTAAATTACTGTCCTTCATTTTCCTCATTCCACAAACCCGAGTGCTTTTTGGCGTCATGAAAGATGAATAAAACAATCCACAATCTTTAAGCAATAAATATCAATTTCAAGATTCTATATCAGCTCAATTTTCTGGAGAGAGATTAGTATATGTTAGGGTCTGACCTTCTCAGAAACTTTACTGCTACTACCATTGAGCAGTTCTGGAGCCATCCATGGGAGAGTTCCCCTAACACCACCAGACACCAATGTATTCCGCTTTATTTTTGATAGACCAAAATCACCTACCTGATATATTGCATAGCAGCGTCAGAATTCAATCAGTTACAAAAAAAATCTTTGTAATGAATAAAAATAATTAACATCCTAATAGAAAGAATCTTAAAACCCTATTACAAAATAAGTCACCATAAGAGAAAAAAGGCATATAATAATTTGTCATTTAACTGCAGTAGAAGTGTAAGTTTACATGGATACAACCTTGCATATAGGTCTTGAAGGATCTTTCAAGTTAACCAGCAAATTGTCACATTTCAAATCAAAGTGAACTATATTCTTTGAATGCAGATATTCCATCCCAAACGCCGCATCCATGGCAATTATGAGCCGCTTTCGGCGATCAAGATGCCTGCGAAGTTGTATCAACCAGATATTATGAAGAGAGATGATTTTTTTTTACATTAAAAAAAAATGTGAAAGTAGGCAATAGTTCAATTTTGTTTTCAAGCATATTCTTTCAATAACAACCAAGTGTGCAACGTATACCTATCCTTCCGAAGTAAAACATGTCTTAAAGATCCATCGACCATGAATTCTGTCACAGTAGCTAATGTCCCCCCTGGTCCATCTTGTACAACACCATAAAATGCTACCACATTAGGGTGGTGAAGCTTTGAGAGAATTTCAGCTTCTCTCCAAAATTCAATAGTCTGAAAGTGGGAATAATGTTACCATTTTATTAATGACAAACAGCATGCATGGCTTTGATAATACAAATTAACCGGTAGATCAAGAGAAATGATATTATCAAATTCTTTTAATCTGCTTAACATCAGCTCTGAGTACTCGAAAAAATTAAAAGCATAAAAATGTGAACATCCCCCTAAAAAAGTTAAAGCTTAAAACTTATAATGAGAAAACAAAAATAGACATTACAGGAATAAAGGACTAATTACCAATCTCTCTTGCTCTGATTGTCGACCAGTGAAACAACTCCTCTTTATGCGCTTGATTGCTACATCCGAGCCTCTCCATTTTCCATGATACACGGTCCCAAATGTTCCAGAACCAAGTTCCCTCAATTCCTCAAGATCTGCATTTCCTATAATCTGCAGATCACACACCAAAATAAATTATACATTTATAGTCGGCTATAGTTATTGATGTCTACAGACTGTCAACTCATAACTAAGTGCTTGGTTATCAACCATTCACCAGGACAAATAGTTGATAGTTGATTCAAGTCAATACAAAAGAGTGAGTTATTGAACAGATCAGCCTTGAAAAACATAGAAATAAGTTTGTCCCAAATTATTCGGGAAAGTAATAAGGCCAATCAGTAAGTTGCTAACTATTATAACAAACAAAGAGAACCGACAAAAAAAAAAAAAAAAAAAAAAAAAGAGGCGCAAAACTGGCACTAACCTGCAATGAGTCGATATCAAAATCCACCAAAGAAAGATCTAGAGGAGGTAGGCCGATATCTCCAATCCCATCCTACAATATTTGATAACATTAAGAGACATTCTGTGGAAAAGCATTTGTATTCAATATATGGCTAATTAACTTCCAAAATTTAAATAAAAGATATACCTCATACTCTGAGTCTCCAATTCTCATATTATCCATCAAATCATCATAGTGCATGCCTTCACTAGCTTTTACTTGAGTAGAATTGAAATTAACAGCTACAGATGCAGCTCCATCTCCACCATGTATGTCTTTCTGATTATGTTCCCCATAATGCGCCTGCACTCCCCTGCCACTAGGGGGCATTCCATCTCTTGTCAGTGGTACAAAGTCATATGCTAAAGGAGCCTCCTCTTCAACTCTCGGAAGTCCAGAGGAAAATATATGGTCTTGATCAATAAGAGAAACATCCCTTCTCACAAATTCATCTCCTGCCAGCCTCTTGAAGAAGGACCAATGTTTAGGTTCATGGTTTTCTATGTTCACACTCAAGCCAGCTCCATCTTTTGGCAGAGGACCAATATCAGAAGAACCATCAGAGAGAATAGCTTTCGAAAATATATCAGAGAGAAGATCACGAGGGAATCGGTCATTGATATCAATAACTATGTCTCCCTGCTCGTTTTTGGGAACACCAACATTGGATTCTACATCTGTCCCTGACCATGTAAGCGGCTGAGGATGCTCATGTGCATCATTAGCAATTGAATGATTGACAACCCTGTCATCCAAAAGAGTCATAGGATCGTCAGAAAGCTTCCCCGGATCCTCAGGGATCTTCAAATCAGCTTCTGCCTCCGCCATAAGAACTTGATTTTCATGCATGGAATCTTTAGCCTTAATAGGGTCTTCCTGCTTTAGCTTTGGGGCTCTACACCCATTAGCAAGAGTTTCAGGTTCCAAGGGGAATATTTTTTCAATAGAATTTGACTGCTCAGTAGGATTATTCACAATCCCATTTTGCAATTTGTCAACAGAATCTGGAACTAAATCCTGCTGGGTAATATCACTTCGTGACTGATTAACAAGAAACTGAGAACTGTGTGAATCATCCGATTTCGATATTCTTCCGTGCGAATCTGCCTGCTCCCGAGGAATACGCTCGGAGTAGTAGATCCTCTGAGGCTGAATAGAAGACTCAAAGTAGCTCAAATCAGTAGTATTAGACTCTGAGTTGACGGATTCCAGATCAGGAGCATTACCAGATGCAAAATACTCGTTGCCACTGTATTTAGGAAGTTCTGATGGTTTAACAGCATCAAAAGGTTTTGAGACCTGCACAGGTTCCGAGGGCCGCCCTTCACTCCTTGACGCCATTGAAGATATTTCCCTATCCAGCTTAGGAACAACAGTTGTTGACTCCTCGACAGGAAAACTAACTTTCGGTTTACCAATATATGCCTGTGATGGAATAAAGTGCTCATTAGCCCACATTTGTTTACTTCCACTTTCCAGTTGAATTGAACCATCAAGTTTCAGTTTTGCCTCCTTTTCTGGGACTTGCATGCCTTGTATGTCTGAGCCACTAAGAGACTTCTCTTCGAGGCCATTTTGTTGAAGGATAGGCCCATATGAAGATTGAGTCAAAGCAATTTCAGAAGGCGTATAATTAGACGTATGTAAACCATATTCTAATTGTGGAGGATGCTGCTTGTCTTCATCGTGGTGCACATTCTGACCAGGATAAAAGTGCAAACCAGATTCATACAAATTGGAGGAACTTCCCAGGATAGGTTTAGAAGATTCTGTAATTGTCGATGGGGCGACAAAGCCTGCCAAATTCGAGGCACTAACTCCAACAAATTCAGTGGCTGCCCTATTTGTATCCCTCTCTAAATTTGATGTGCCTAACTCATTTAAATTGTTACCGGAAGAGCTTGCTAAACCACATAGAGTAGAGCCTTTTCGAGACACAAAGTCCATGGAATTCACAGCAACTACATATTTCATTTCTGAATCACCATCAGAGTTGGCTAGACCAAAATGAGCATCATCTAAATCCCTGAGGGAGAATAGAAACATCCTAAGCTTTTTGGATCCATCTCCATCTTCCAGTTCATTGCACTCCTCCATCATGTTTAATAAATCTTCATCACTAGATACAGAAACTAAAGCATCAAGATCCTCTCCAGGAAGCTGATATTTTATCGTATGTGTTTCATCATAAATTGAAGTTGTTTTCTGCCACAATTCTTGCCATGTAATGTCCTTGCTTATTCGGATCATGCGTGTCTCACCACCAACATATCTGAGCTTTCCATCACTGGGCCGAGGTAGGATTCTACCACCAAAGCTTAAGAGAATCTTAAGCTTCATTATATTATTAGATGCTCCAGATGAGGTATACATAAGTTTGCGGTGGCTGTTGTAATCTGATGAGGCATGTGGAACCGATTGCATAGAGTGCGAGGACCCATGGTTACCCTTGTCTCCATGTAGAGTCGAGTTTCTCCTATCGAATTCTCTTGAACTCTTTTCTGCTGTGGCAATCATGGAAATATCTGAACCACTGTCAGAGCCAGGATGACTAATGCCTAAAATGCTTTTTAGTTCTGAGTAACCAGGTGTAGAACTGGGATCACCAGAGATATTTGGATTAAACGGCTTCCTGGGATTGACCCGGTCAAGCATGAACTCAAGAGAAAACTCCTCACCAGTCTGTAGAGAGTAATTAAGTACAGGTTTAGATTCTGAAAAGCTAATGTCTGGGGACTTCAAATTCGCATTTGCATGACCCGAAGTATCCACCTTATATACTTGTGATTCAGGACCAAGATCTTCATTTTTTAGCTCTGAGGATTTAAGTTGCACAAAATTTTGATTTTTTAATGGTTCCATACTAAAATTGCTGAACCCTTCCAAATGCAACTTCAATGGGAATGACTTTTGATGCCACAATGCAGTGAGTAAATTGCAAAAACCACACAGAACTACCACAATCCTCACAGCAAAGCAGAAACTTCGATTGAGAATAAGTTCATTGATTCTGACATAATACATAAATGTAAGGCTTTGGAAACATCTCTCACCCAACCTTTTGATGCAGGAAATACCGTTTACATCAACGAAGATCATGAACCAAATACTCTGCCAAAAAATGAAAATTTCATGTTAATGTTGGAACAGTGGATGAGAAATTGTGGACTAAAAAGTAAATAAACATCTAAAACCAGTGTATAAGATTTTTTCCTTTTTGTGTGTGGGTGTGGATGTGCTCGGTGGGGCTTCTAGCAGAGGGATTTCTAACTAACTGAAAGTAAAGTCACAGTAACTCAGTAAGGATGGATTCTGCATGCAGCAAACAACTTTTTTCCCACTGATAACAAACTCACTTACTTCAACTATATAAACATTTCTAAAATTAATCAAAAGAAAGGGGCTTTGGTCAATAAACAACTACACATTCCAGTTTCCACTAAGAATTCCCTTCAAATAACTAAAATCAATAACTATGTCCACCGGTTAGATAAGATTTTTGAAAAACAGCACATGCATGTATTAACCAGTAAAAACCTAACGGACACTTAATTTTCAGTTAAAACTATACAACATAGTTTAACAATCCATCTTCCTAAATAAATTGTGTCACACCAAAAACCCTAATTCTTAAACCGATGACAAAACAGTACTTCACGAACCATTATTCGTGAAATTTAAGTAGAAAGATAGATCAAAATTAGTCGAACGAGACATTAATAAGTTCTACCTCAATAGACCAATGCTGTTTGAGAACTCTTGTAGTTGTCAGAATCCGCCGTTAAAGCAACTCCATTTTCATAGTCAACAAAACCTACAGAAGGTAGTAAAGTTCAAAGGGTTTATCTATTCCAGAATTTTGACGAAATGTATGTTACATCCAGCTCAATGATTTCTGTGAACGGAGAGAAAATGTCGAAGGAAGAAGATGGAAGAAATGAACAATTGCAGATTCTCTGGGGTTGACAAATAGAATGGGCCGACTTTAATTGATAATGGGTCAAAATTAGGGCCGTCAATGGGGCGGATTTCAATCCGGATCCGTTCGAAATCGGTCCGATTTATTAATATAATTCTCTGATTAGAAATTCGATGGACCTAATCCGATTATAAAGATCCGTAATTCGAAACTCGTGGAGCGAATATGGATTTAGGTCGATCCGATCCGTTAAAGATCCGTGTCCGATAATAAATAAAAAGAATGATATATATTAATAATGTTTTATAAAAGTAAATATCATTAATAATATTTCACCGTCAATTTAAGAAGATAGTAATTTATAACTCGTTTATAAATTTATTTAAACCAATATTTTCATTCTACAAATATGAATATAGTAAAGAAACTTTGAACATATGAGCTAACAAAAATAAAATTGAAAAGTTAATAAACTTATTTTCGGAAAAAATATTAATTTAACTTTTTATATGAAAATTTATTGGATCCGAAAAAGATCCGATATCCGGCCAAATTCGACCAAGATCCGTTGAATTCAAAAAATTTAGATACGAGTACAATCCGAGCAAGATCCAAATTCGATAGAATTCGATCCGATATAACTCGAGTCGGATCAGGCAGAATCCGACCCATTGACAGCCCTAGTCAAAATAAGATACTGGTCCAGAGAAGGAAGATGGGCTGAAGAGAGATGTGTTGGTCAAGAAGATGCGAAAGAATAGGCCCAATTACAGATTATTAAGTTCAGTTATTATTATCCAGTTTAATTAAGCAATTACTAGACAAAATGAATATTCTCTGCCAAATTAGATAGGCAGTGCACGTATACGTAATGTGGATTGAAAAATGAAATGCAGTTATGCAGGCAATTTTGATGTGATCCGATATTCAATTACAGTTTTAATATACAGAAAAATAAAAAATATATCAAGAATTTAACAATGTAATCTTAAAAACGTCAAAGAATTCTACTTCACAGTATTTTTATACTGTTTTTTCCCGTCTTTTTCTGACGAAGAATTTCAATTCAGACAACAGAAAATGACTGCTCTAAAACAGTCTATTTTAGCTTTTGCTAAGCGTGAGTCAATTAAAGATAATATATTGAATCCCTAATATGACCTGGTCTACTTTGCCCTAATTAGAACTTAGGAGACAACTTTTGTGTCCCACAATTTGGACTTTTTCTAATTACTCACACTTTAGAGGATTTTTAATATCTCTACCGGCCAATGGGAATTGCATTAGCTCCATTTACAAGACACGAGAAGTGAATGATATTTTGTTTGGATATAAGGATTTGGACAACTTAATTTCATGGATGAAAAAGAAAAACACGTGGATACACTTAATTGCATTTATTTAGATCATTTTATGCAACTAAAGTAATTTCGCAATAAGTAAAGCTAATTTTTGGAGTCAAATTCGATTTGAAATCCTCCTATCTTGGGTTTTGGTATTTTGCAACATGAAATTATAGGGTTCTAACACTTTGCATCATGACTTAAAAGTTTTGGCACTTTGGCAATATAGATCTTGCACCCTGAAAATTATAGAATGTTGGTATTTTGCACCCTAAAATTATAAAAATGTTGGCGCTTTTCACCCCAATTTAATTTTTTTGACACTCTGCACTCTAGAAATGTAATTTGTATGGTATTTAGCACCCTAATGTGTTTTCCCTAAAAAAAACTCAAGAATGTCGTCAATGTGGAGATAAAATGATAATTTTTATGCACAACAGTCATACACATGTTATTCTTAATTTATTTTACTTTATAATAACTTATTTTAGCATTTTCTCTCAATAAAATTTAGATTAAAAAAAAAAAGACATTGTCTTTATTTTGTTTTCAAGTATCCTATAGATTATGAGAGAATTTCACTTTTGGTACCACAAGTAACTATATTTTAAGGTTATGGTACCATAACTTAAAAAATATACACATTTGGTACCGCATGTTAACTGTCTTCGACACATTTGGTACTTTCTTGGACGGAAGATTCAATTTCGATGGAAAGTTGATGGAAAATTTGCATAATTAGTCCTATAGTAATAGATTGTTGACAAAGTTTGTCCCAATATTTCCTGGACGATAAATTTGCCCCAAAGTTCACAAGTTTTATAAATTTTATATATTATTATTAACAAATTTCTTAAACTAATTAGATTATATATAAACTAAATTATGTTTTATATAAAATCTAATAAAATATAAATTAAATTTTTTGGAATTTTTTAATTTTGAAAAATAATCCTTTAAACTATTTGATTTATATAATATATATATATATATATATATATTAAATAATATTTTATATAAAATCTGAAAAATAAATATACTTATTAAATTTTTTAAATTTTAAAAACAATCTTTTAAACTAATTAGATTTAGGATTTGTTTTTTTAAATTTTTTTTAACTATAATAAATTTAATAATTAGAATTATTATTATTTATATAATTTTAAAATGATTTTTTCATGTTTTATACTATATTTAATTTGTATATATTATTATCTAATTAGTTTAGATTTTTTTTTTTCAATTTTAAAAATTTAATAAGTTTAATTTATATTTATCATTCAAATTTTATATAAAATATTATTTAATTTATATGTGTTATATGTAAAATCTAATTAGTTTAAAAGATTTTTTTTGAAATTAAAAAATCCAGTAAATCTAAAAGATTTTTTTTTGGATTTTATATAAAATATTATTTAGTTTATATATATTATATATAAAATCTAATTAGTGTAAGAGATTTAATAATTATAATATATATAATTTATAAATAGGATTTATAATTAATTATATTTGCAATTGGGACTGAAATTCTTCAAGCTTGTGAATTGTGGAGTAAATTTGTCGGTCATAAAATATGTGGGGCAAAGTTTGGCAACAATCTATAACTACAGGACCAATTTTGTAAATTTTCCACCTATTTTCCGTCTAAAATTGAATTTTCCGTACAAAGTTTGACGAAAGTACCAAATGTGTCGAGGGCAGTTAACATGTGATACTAAACGTGTATGTTTTTAAAGTTATGGCACCGTAACCTTAAAGTAGGGTTACTTGTGGTACCAAGAGTGAAATTTTCTCTATAGATTATATACTTTATATCTAAAATACACGTTTACAAATCTAACATGTTATTATATTGCATGTTATTTACATTATTTAGATTATCATATTAAGTTGAGGTTGAAAATGCCAAAAAATTATATTTTTTGGGTGCAAAGTGCCAATATTCTAAATTTTTAGGGTACAAAATGTCAAAATCTATACTTTTAGGGTACAAAGTGCAAAAAAATTAAAAAATGACCATTCAACCCTTCCATCAATGAATTTTTTCATCAAAACACACACTAGGGTGCAAAGTGCCAAATCTTTTAACTTAGGGTGCAAAGTGCCAAAATCCTATAATTCCAAGATGCAAAGTGCCAAAATCCCTCCTATATTATTATATCAATTTCGATTTGAAATGCTTAATCCCAAGCCAAATCCTTCAATCTCAAGTCCAAATTCTTCAATCTAAACACAATCTCAGAATTTCAATAAAATAACCATTTACATTTTCACATAATAACACCAAATCATTTTTTTTTTTAATGAATTCTGATTACACCGTTGTAAATTAATTATGTAGTACAAACTAGTAAAGAATCACAATGAATACATATAGAACGACATAAACATAAGTTACATAAACACATGTATATACACTATATGTACATTGGTCTAATTTTCTGTAAATTCATAAATCTTTGGTATGGTATTATTGTGTGTGTCACAAGATGAGAAAGGAGACTCCAAGCTCACAATATGGTGCAGCTGGCCTGTTCCCTGTAGTACATAATTAAACTCATCCATCAAAATATGCCAAGTAAAAAATCAAGCATGCATATTTCATGTCAAAAAATTATAAGAAACGTACTTTTCTTTATCTTCAAAGCGGTCTAATGCATCCTGAAACTTAATCCAAACAGGACCAGTTTCTTGAAGGTTCACGTTCTGTGGCCCAGAAATATAGGCTTGAACAACAAATTGTGGAGTTCTTTCCCTGTTGATACATCAAATTTAATAGGGAGAATTAATTGAAGGAAAATTACACATTATTTGGTACTGGGAGAAACTTACCTTCCTTCGTATTCTGATAACCATGCCATATAGGCTGCACCAAAGTACATGGAAACAAATGGCTTGGTGAGATCTTCGACTGACTCCACAGTGTAAGCCTTATAGTCGACATCCCTAGATGTCAAATCCAGAATATATACCAAGCATAAGTCAAAAGTGAATTGACAATTTTATCTATGAAAAATATATGCAAGGAAAAGTACTTGTAAAGCCAGCGAGCTGTGGGGTAATCGATTCCCATTAGTCCTGTACGTTGTCCAACTCCATTCACGTACCTCATGCTAACCATCTCGGTTATAGCACATAAAACAGCCTGCTCGAATTAATGATAAGATATAGTTTTACTTTCAGTCTTTCACAAGATGCATATTCAATTAATTAAATAAAATAAAAGGTTGACTACTCACAGGCTTTACTAGTCTTGTACTAAAGTGCTTACTCAAAACAATTTCTGCGACAGCCTGCGGGAAGTAGAACTGCTATCAGTTTGACCAAAGGCTTCATATCAAAAGAAAAAAAATGATGTTTAAAATTCTCACCTTTAGTTCCACACGAGAAAGATAAGGGCGCCTTTCTGTATCATGAGAGAATCGAACTTTCCCCTTTTTCTCTCCAGTTTTAGTCCATTCCTTGTTCACACTAATATTATTCCACATCTCTTCCATGTCTTCAGGGGAAGTCCTCGAGTCCCAAGTTGTTTTTGTAGGTACTGCTCAATGTACAATGGAACTTGTTAATTTTTTTCAAAATTTTTTTTTTTAATCAAAATACTAGTATATAAAAGATGACATAATATTGTTTGAAAAGTAATTTGATATGTTGATCATTAATGAATGCAAGCACTATACCTATACCTTCTGTTGGTGTAACTGCAGTAGCAGAGGCTGAAGGAGTAGTAGGCATAGCACCAACTCCAAAGATTTTTCTGTAATTACTTAATCAAATAAGCATTTTCTAAAATAGTTGATGCATGAACAGCTTCAAACTCTATCATGGAGGAGAAAGTAGTACCTCGAAGGAAGACTTCCCTTAACAAAGAGATATCTGTTCCAGTACGGCAAAGTTGATTTGTGATTAGCCTTTTTTGCACCACCTTTATAAGCCCTAATCATGAACTCTTCACTTCTTTCTCTGCCAAATATAAATTTTGTGGTCAAAATTTTCATTGAGTTGAGATACTAAAATTTTCAAATTGTATCAACTTACTTTTTGTCAAAGGTCGACAGCCAATAAAGATAAGCTGCAGCAAGATAAACATTCACAAAAGGCTTGTACAAGAGTTTCGCATCAGACACTTGATAAGTCCGATAACCCAAATCCCTGCAATAAATAGCTCGATTTTAACTCATTTATTACACTACTTTGTTACATATCAATGAACAAAAAAAGAAGGCATTAATTACATGATGAGCCACTCTGCAGTTTTTTGTGACATTTGCATTATCCCCATGGTTGTCTCCTTCGATTTCTTGTTATATCTTGTGGCAAGAGGTTGTCGATCACTTTCAAGATCAGCAATGGCACAAAGCATATCCTGTACAAATATAAAGTTTGTTATTTAATTTATGAAATTTCCGATAATCTTGAGGTAGATTTTCTTACCGAATCTATGTGGGATACAAAATGCCTCTGTACAACAATTCCTGCCACAGCCTGAACACAAAGAAAATCAAAAGTTAGCTCCATTAAAGAAACTGGATCGAAACTTATCTATGCTTAGGTAACATAAGGGAAGGCTTGAATCTATTACCCTCATCTCAGTTTGTGTTAGATAAGGATGGCCATCGGGATCACGAGAGAGGTGCACCTTAGCTCCCCTGGTCTCTCCAACAGCTATCCACTCGGCTCGGACATCAGGTTCTGCCCACATTGCCTCCAAATCTTGAGGATCCACACAATCATCCCAGTACTTGAAACTCACCGATGCCATCCTTCAAACTTGTCAAATGATTTTTGCATAACATCCAACAGAAGAAGGGTCAGTCTAAATAATGTAAAAGTTTCATATTATTAATATTCTTATACAACCTATCCGTTACACAATCAGAAAGTTGTGGTTTCTATCTCAAGTACCGGAGTTCTGAAGCCTTTTTTTGGGAAGTTTTATACAAGTAACCATATAAAGTTTTAAAATGTGGGAATAGTCGAACTTGTCTCCAAAACATATAACTATAAGGATGCATATAAGCTCAACCACAGGGAAAACCTTAATGAGGTTTTGAAAGAACCGAGACAGGGGAGAATTGGAGCTAAAATGAAGTCGAGACATCATTCACACGACTAACCAAACCACAGGGAAAACCTTAACAAGGTTTCTCATACAAACTTCCATGGCTCCAACAAAGCCTTATCCAATATTGGTACATGAATAATAAAATTCACCAAATTCTTACAAAATCATCGTCAAGCTAAACCTAAACAACCGTACCAAAGCTACTAGGGCTCTACATCACCTAACAAATTCAATAACGTCACCAAAACAAAGCAATGCAAATTTAAAGAATGTGAGATCATCTAAATTCTGCAAAGGGAACAATTTTAATAGATTTCTTTGCCATATTTTCTAAGTTCACAATAAAAATCCCATGTATCAAGATTGAAGATATGCATACGCAAGCATCAAATTTTGGTCTTTTTTTTTGGATATTGCATAGATAAAATCTAAATACTCAAACATAAACACCTCCGTTTAATAAATCGATAAATATGCAGAAAATAACAAAAGAAAAGCCTTTTAATTATTGATAAGAAAAGGAATGAGTACCAGAGATGAGGGGAAAAGCAACGGAGCATGGAAGATCCCCTGGGATTCTGAAGGGTTGGAGAAAAAAAGGGCTTTAAAGGGAAAGAAGAAGGGGACCTTAATTTCTTCTTTTCTCCCAAGAACGCCTCCCGAAGAAACAGGACAAACTGAAGGCTGTGTTATGTTATATATAAGAATAAGAGGGTTCAAATCTTGAAATTCCATCAACGTTTGTTGAAAAGAATATGATCTGACGACCGTTGGTCTTTCCATTTTTATGTTGTAGGGAGGTTGTCCGACCTGACACGTGTCCTGCCACGGTCTCAAATCCATCTACTGCCCAAGAAATAATTGTCATCATTTTTTTAGGAGTGAATCGCACTTTTGATTCCCCCTGTTATCCGACTTTATCATTTTTATCATTTTTTTTCCAATTAAATTTTTCATTGCAGATTATCAATGTAGTGTATTATATTAATTCCTTTTATTAATATAGTATAACACATTCGTCCATCTTGAATTTTATGTAGCAGATTTAACTCTCTTGTCAATGTAATGTAACACATTCGTCTTTCCTAAATTTAAAATATATCATAAAATGGACGAAAATTATTGTAGAAATGATACACTAGTTGTGATAAATTTTGCGCAAATGCTCTAATGAAATTTAATAGTGTTACTCATCATTTTTTAATATCAAGGTTTAAATTAGAGTAACATAGATATTTATTTTAAATAATTCTCAAAAAAATAATTTGTGTTTGTTTTGGTATGATAAAAATCTCCCAAAAATCGAAAAAATAAATGTTTTGGAGAAAAAAAGAATGATAAACATTTTTAAATAATAAAAATAATAGAATATAAAGACAGATACAGGTAAAGGAAAAGATACAGTGGGTCCGAGAAACTGGGAAGGCTGCACACACACACACACACACGAGGTACATTTCTTGAAAATCTCCGCCAGCACAGCAGCACTCCGCTGATTTCTCACGCATTATATAATACGAGTGCGTGAAAAGTTGGCTGCGGTCAGAACTCAAAAGCCCCTCCCCGCCTCTCTAGGGTTTTGCCATTCATCTTCTTCTTAATATTCCCAATTTATTTTATTGGTTATATACAACAAGGTCAATCGATCGATCACAGCTTCAGCTGAGAAGAGCTCTGTTTTGTGATTTTTCAGAAATGGCTTTCTCTTCTTCGCTCGTTCGATCTGCACCGTCGCCTACCATGGATGCCGACGCTTTCCGTCCGTCCAATAGATCCAAGGTCTCTATATATTTTTTATAGATTTTTTAATATCTCTAAGAATTTTGTTCTAACAGTTGACTTCATTTACTTCTGTTTTTACTAATTTCTGTTCCCATTATTTTACCAAATCTTTTATGCTGTTAAAAGGTAACCATTGTTGAGGGACGATTTGGACATGTTACTCGTTTACATACAGCAAATATTTGGCGGAACAAATTTTCACAAATAGTTTGCTTTTAGTATTCTGTGATTAATATGTTATGCACTGCTAATTTCAGGGAAGCATTAGTTGATTGAAAAGAAATGATCATATTCTGTTTTATGTATTGAGTGAATGTTTCTTCATTTCCACCCATTAGCTTTAGTCTTGTTGATTTTTGTGAAACTATTCACGACTTGGTTTTAATCTTGACAACTAATTCAAATAGGTCCATCACTTATAATTTTCTTGGGCCTCCAATGTCCGAACTAATTGGTTGTTTGTTACATCCAAACTCATAAAGAATAGAACTCAGCCCTTTTAATCTTGATTAATTAGATGATCTCTAACTTTTTTTTTCCTTTTTTTTTTAAATCAAGAATACATGCAAAATATTCTATAAAAAGCTTCTAATTCCAGCAAAATGTAGAATTTCATGGTAAATGACCATTCACAATGTAAGTGTAATTAGCCATGCCATATGATTGGTGCCTGGACAAACTGGGTTTGGACTAGATTATACTCTTGTCTTCGAGGAGAGAAAGTAAATGGACATGTGACAATTGTTGATTTTGTATGATTGATTCATTTTCTTAAATTCTTCTTTATATGTTCACCATAATAAAAATGAAAATGTACTTTTATATGCATTTTTAATATTCATTGCATTCTCTAGATTACTCTAAGTTTACTTTCTTCTTACTCTATTGAGGAAGATATACTACAATTTTGAATGAAATAGCGCTTCTGTTATCTTCCAACATTTTATTTCTGATCCATAATGCATAATGTTCAGTTGTACAATCTATCTCAGGTATCATGCGGCAGCATTACCCACAATGTTAATGCTGTGAATTTTCAGTCAAGTATCTTTGGAACTAATGTCCCAATGAATTCGTCCTCCCTACAGTTGAGTGAAGTAGCAATAATTCTTTAAAGAGTGCTAATTGATGCATTATGCCTTCTAACTTCATATAAGACTCTCTTCAAACTGTATAGGAAGTCTACTACCCATGGAATTCAGCCTATTAGAGCAACAGCCACAGAAGTACCTCCTACTGTGCCAAGTGAGCCATATACACCGGCAGTTATATTTCCTTGCTTTCTGGTAAATTCTACATTAAGAGTCTGACAATATATCTATTTTGCATGTTACTGGTTCAGAATCGCGAAGCAATGGAAGAACAAAGATTGGCATCAATGGTAGGTTTTTTCTTTTGTGCTATGCTCTGGATTTGTTTTTTTTCAACTTACCTCATCTTTTGTCATTCACCCTTAGCTTTTCATCTTTTTCTTTATATGGTTACGTCATAAATAACATGGATTCACAAGTTATTTGCCCATGTTCATCTCTATCCCTATTTTTATTTGGAGAGTAATTGAACATTTAATTAAGCGCTTGAACCTGGTAGGGTTTGGACGCATTGGGAGACTAGTTCTACGTATAGCAACTTTCAGGGACGACATTGATGTGGTGGCAGTGAATGATCCTTTCATTGATGCGAACTACATGGTTTGTATGATTGTTCATCTTTCATTCTTAATCCTTTATCTGCTTGCGTGATTTTTGAGCAGTTACACTAGAGAAAAGTAGTGTCCTCATCTAGTTTGGTGTTGCTAAAGAACATATCATCAGGGTGCGGCTAGAGTTTTCTGCACTAACATGTCTGCAAGATGCATTTGTTTGACAATCAAGCATACACCTTTTTCAATAAATGATTTACAAGAACATGTTATGTCCCTGGTTCTGATAATCATTTTTTTCTTTTAGGCCTACATGTTCAAGTATGATTCAACTCATGGGCCTTACAAGGGGACCATTCGTGTTGTTGACGAATCCACTTTGGACATCAATGGAAAGCAGATTAAGGTTAGCAGCAAAAGGTATAACCACAATATTTGGAATCAGATAATTGTCCTGAACCAGCATATGGAGTCCCACTTGCTGGATATTTGCTATGGCACCTTCTCTGCTCTGCTAACTCCCAAAATATCTTAATACAGGGACCCAGCTGAGATTCCTTGGGGTGATTATGGTGCTGAATATGTTGTTGAATCTTCTGGGGTCTTTACAACTGTTGATAAGGCATCAGCACACAAAAAGGTAAGTCACAATTCTGAACGTCTTTTGCCCTCTCATACAAAAAGTTTCTAATCAAGCTTGTTGTATAGGGTGGCGCAAAAAAGGTTGTAATCTCAGCTCCATCAGCCGATGCTCCTATGTTTGTAGTTGGCGTAAATGAGACTACGTACAAACCAAGTATGGATGTTGTTTCCAATGCTAGCTGTACCACCAATTGCCTTGCTCCTCTCGCCAAGGTTTGACTTGAATCTGAAAGTTTTGAGCCTTTTAAGTGATCAACGTGGGACAAATAATTTGTGATCTGCACTGTCTACTTTGTTTAATATCATTTCAAGCTTTTCTAAAATATACCTCTATTAATTTTGAAGACCTTGTTTTATACACCTGAAGCGTGATCACCATAATCATTCCAGTTCTTTTTCTTCTTTCTGAATATTATTATACTTGGCAGGTTGTTCACGAGGAGTTTGGTATTCTAGAAGGTTTAATGACAACTGTCCATGCAACAACAGGTATGTATTGGCTGGCGCATGTATATTTATATTGCTTGGGATTTCACCTTTGCTCATTTTTCTTTCTTATACTTTGCCCTAAATCTACTTCACGATACTGATTTTCTTATGTCCAGCCACACAGAAGACAGTTGATGGTCCTTCAATGAAGGACTGGCGAGGTGGCCGTGGAGCAGCACAGAACATCATCCCTAGTTCTACCGGTGCTGCTAAGGCATGAGGCAGTTCTCAATTTGTTTAAATATCATTTTCCCACCCATCTAGCTGACTCTATATTCAAACTTATATTTAGGCTGTTGGAAAAGTTCTTCCAGAACTCAATGGTAAGCTCACTGGAATGGCCTTCCGTGTTCCAACAGCTAACGTATCTGTTGTGGACTTAACTTGTCGACTTGAGAAGAGTGCTTCTTATGAAGATGTCAAAGCAGCCATAAAGTATGTTAACTACATGCATACTTTCTCGTTTATCTGGGATTCTCATGTTTTATATCGCGTGCGTAAATAAAATTTCAAACATTTTTTATTTAATTGGTAGGTATGCATCCGAGGGCCCATTGAATGGCATTCTTGGGTACACTGATGAAGATGTTGTCTCCAATGATTTTGTTGGTGACTCAAGGTATATGTTTCCCCTCTCTACATTTCTCTAACGTTATACCTTAGAGGGTTATTGATGTGTAGTAAAAAACTTCATTTTTTGTTACTTGTTTTTTTCATTTACTGAAAGTCGCATGACCTGTAGCATTGTGTGTATATTATATGCGGGTGTTGATACTATTATTTTCTTGTATGTCATTCCTACAAACATCAAAACTGCCTTTTCATTGGCTTTCTCTTTGCAGGTCGAGCATCTTTGACGCCAAGGCTGGAATAGGTCTAAGTAAGTCTTTCATGAAGCTCGTCTCCTGGTATGATAATGAGTGGGGTTACAGGTACGATCTCTACCTCTCTGTAGCGTGTGTGCTTGCAAGTTGTGTCCTAGTGCTACACAACTTGGCTTATGATATGACACTTTTATCCTCCTTTTGCAGTAACCGAGTGTTGGACCTGATAGAGCATATGGCTTTGGTGGCGGCTACTAAGTAGAAAATAGCTGCTGCTGTGTTTTTTTTTTTGTGCGTTCGAAGAGTTTGAATGAGGGAGTAGTTAGGAAATGTTTGCTGTTTTTCAATTGGTCATTTCATGCTTCAAATTTGAAAGCCTTTTTCTGTCAGCATAATTAGACATAGAACCCCATAAAGAGGAATGAAAAAAATGTACTCTAAATGTATGAAAACCTATTTAGGAACTTATTTAGAAATACATATATGGATTTGGGATGATTGGACTATACATATGTAACATCTGAATTGGTATTTCTAACAATGTATTCATAAGTTTGAAGCAGTACGTACTATAAATACACTACTTGTGCAACACTAGGTACTCTGTGATCGAACCTGTGCGCACGCCCGCGGCTCATGATTCTCTTTGACCAACTCAAGCAGGTTTTGGAAATTCCCCCCTCGTAGAATTATACAAAAACAGTAATAATTATAGGAAAAGAAGAATTGTTAATGGTTGTCTCAAAAAACCATTAGCCCCATGTTATAGGCATAAATATTCGAGCGACATTGTGAGAGCAGAGACTCATGCTGTGGGAGCAATCTTTTTAGTTTTTTGCCCTTTTAGTCAAGGGTCCTATAAATCTTTAAACGTCGAAATAATCCAACTTAAATTCAACTATATTCTTACATTTCCCATGTTTCTCAAAATGTGACGTTAAATTAAATTCAACTATGTTCTTACATTTTTAGATTTCTCAAGATGGTTGAAACCTCAACATGTTTCTTTAAAAAATTGACAATTAACACAAATACAAATTAATAATAATTAAGAAAATCACCAATACAAGAACATTAAAATCATTCAACAAATTCTAATAAGATTTTTTAGAAATCATTCGGCAAATCCAAGTTCCTTATAAATTTCTAGAAACCATTCAACTAATCCAAAAATGTTCTCAATTTTTTTTGCCTGGAACTTAAAATATCTTTAATCTCTACATCAATAAAAGGAAAATTGACTCAAAAGGACATTATTGATATCTAAACGTAATTTTTCTTTTTTGGTGATAATTAAGACTTAATTTCACCAAATTCAATAAAAATGTACAACAAAGTTAAAAATGGGTATTTAAACGTACGTACGTCCCATCCATAAATGGTAGCGTTGTTAAGTTGGAGGAAATAACTGTGTACCTTATTATCACTCTAAAAAAGAGTGAATTAAAATAATTAATACTATCAAATAATATAAAGGGCTATAGTTTTCCACATGTCATAACTATTATTTACTTGAATATATAAAAGGTTCTAGCGCTAAGTAGATATCTGGCCAAGTTTTTTTAATAATTTTGGGTTCTCTAGACAAAGTTTAAAATTGGTAAAGAAATATTTACTATGAACATGTCATTTTTCTTCTTCTCATGGATTCATATCGAGTTAGTATAAAAACCCAATTTACTGGAGGCTAGGATCGATATTGGGGTACGTACAAAGTAAAACAATTATAAAGTAGCTAATTAGACAAAAATAAGAATGAATACTAAACACTTGTTTTGGCTGATGCTGCTATTGGTGTTCACTTTGACCTCTGGTATTAATAATTAGTCTATCTCCATTCTTTTCTCTTCCATGTTTTAAAATTCCTTTCTTTAATTTGCATGTTAAAGTTTTTGTTCTTGTTAACGAACCATGCAAATTTATTTAATTTAATTTCAACCTCCATATATATATATATATATGTCCATGGGGAGCATTAGATTCAAAAAGCAACCAAAAAATGTATAATTTTAAATGTAACATCTCCTTTCGTCTATGATTTTATTAATTCTATTACAACTAATATACAGAATTAATGATGCAATAATCATAAAAGTTTATATATAATGTGATCATGTAAACTAATTAAGGAACTCTTATATAATTATATAATGAAATTAATTTAATTGGTGTGTGTGATTATTGCATGCATGCAGAAGAGGCGATGGCTATTTGCCAATCGCCAAGCTTCACTTTCAGAGGACTTTGTTTAAGAAAGCACAACTGCAAGGAGGTCTGCCTGAACGAAGGTTTCACCGATGGCTCTTGTAAAGGATTTCTACGACGTCGTTGTTACTGCAAGAAGCCCTGTCCTAATCAAGGAAACCCATCATCAATTAATTCATCTAATTATAATTAATGCTGTACTAATTATATAAATTACTTGTTCAATATCAATAATAGATTTATATATGAACTAATATTAAATGAATGGATATAATATATATCCTTGTTACTTTTGTATGGTTATTTCATTTCGATATTACCTAGCTAGCTAGTGCTTTAATTTAAAATTTAGTCGATACAACTGAATTATTGTTGGTAGATCAAGGCACATAGAAATTTACACTTTTAATACCATAATTCCACACTTTAAGAATATGGCATGCAATGTATTTATTTTAATTAAAAGTAAAAGTTTGGTATCGTATCCTTAAAGCATATATGTGGAATTATGGTACAAAAGTGTAATTCTCTCCAAGTGACAATCCATATAACCCTCTACAATTTATAATAGGACCTTTAATTAAAAACGACCAATTTCTTTTTAGTGATAATTTCTCCAAACTAATTAGAAGCGCCAATTATAATAATAGGAAATTTGCATATTTGGTACTATGTCTTGGGGTACTTAATTTGCAACATTGGTACCACTGGATATGTAAATGCACATTTTGTACCACAATTTAAATTTTAGTTGCAATGTTCATATCACCGTCAAATAATTGGACGGAAAAGGCCACCTACACCACACGTGACCGTTATCTCATCTTTTGGAGGAAAAAATTTCACATGATAAAGCGAGGAAAACATTTTCATTTTTCCTTAAAAAACTTGATAATGTGATAATTTTACCTCCAAAAGTGAGGGGAACTTAGTTGTTTTCCCTCCAAATGACGAGATAATGGTCACGAGCGGTGCATGTAGCCAATTTCGCTAATTTGCGTCTAATTATTTGACGATGGTATGAACATTGTAACTAATATTTAAATTGTGGTACTAATTAAATATGCATGTACATATCCAGTGGTCGTATTGTATGGTATCAAAGTAATCAAACATTCAGTTGCCCCTTATAAAAATTGACCTCTAGAGATTCATTTCTTGTTTTTTTTTTTCCAGAAAAATGTATGAAGAATTATCTCGTACACATTGGCTTAGTTATGACACGTTTTCATATCAACAACATCTAACGTCGTCACTCACTAATTCTCAACTTGAATAAAACAATAAACTCGATCATAAAAAAAGTCGAATATATCAGAAAAGCAACTATAGCTAAGTTTTAAATATATACCTTTTTGAATATGCATGCCATGGTTTTGGACGTATACATAATTCAAAGACGAGCATTTAATTTGATGATATCCGATCCTGATTTTGATTGACTGATCATCAGTATAAATAAGCAATTCACTGGAAATTAGTATTCCCCACATACATACAGTTAATTAATTCATATATAAAAGAACATTTTAATATATATTATGAATACTAAATACTTGTTCGGGCTGGTGCTGCTCTTGCTTCTAAGCTTGACCTCTCGTATTTTTCTTTACTCAATCAATTAATAAATTAATTATTGATTTAGTTTCTTGATTAACATGCATATTATTGTTTTTGGTTTTGCAGGGGAGGGTATAATTATGGACATGGTAATGGCAAGGAGTTGCGAATCAGCAAGTGCAAAATTCCATGGGCCATGCTTAGTTGATCGAGATTGCCAGATCATTTGCATGAGTGAAGGATTCACAGATGGTGATTGTCAAGGATTTCTTCGCCGTTGTTTCTGTAAAAAACCCTGTACCTAATGTTACGTTCTTGGTAATTCTGATCACAAATGTTGTCTGCATGTATCCATCTCAACTGTAATGTCTATGCTATAAAATTAATAAATTTTTTTATCTTTTCATTTGTCTACATATATAATTTCAAATTTGGATGGTTGCATTATTCATTACGGAATAAGGTGACAAATTTTAATCCAGAACTCTGATATATACCATATATATTAGATTTTCTATGATTGGGCTAAGACCCATAAGATTTGGTCAGCTAGCTCAAGAGTTAATGATTGCTCAAGGCTTATAATTAGTTGAATTTAGTTTTGATTATATTAAAGAAAACTCATTTTTCTAAAGTTGGTCATTAATATTAAAACACAGAGATGATTTTTCAAGATTTTTTTTGCTTTATGAATTCTATTGATCAAGTTCTTGTATAAAAATAAAAATTGATGAATAAATAAAATTAAAGTAAAGTCAGCACATAATCATATATGGAGATCCATCAATTAGTTGGTTCATTAAATGAATTCAGAATTGTAACCTCTAAACACTTTAGATTAAATTAAAGATTTTTTAGGATTAAAATAAAGTTTGCTCCGGCAACAATAATTGTTGCTCTACCAATATCACCTGCCTATAATAAATCATCAAGACCAAAAATCAAGTATAAGTAAAAAGAATTTAATCCATTTTACTAAGTATGACTATTTTCTTCCCATGTAATTGCCACTTTGGAGTTATGGAACATTTCATTAATTGTTCCTTGTATTATAAATTCACATAACTATGTTATTATGCCTTAACACGATATAGAGAAAGGAAACAAAAATCACAGAGAAGATTTAAGTTTAAACTCAACTATGGACTCTAAACGTTCATTTTGGGGTCTAGTGGTTCTCTTTGTCATGCTAATTTTTGCATCTCGTATGTTCTTATATATATTCTCAACCACCATATATATAACTTATATGATTGTCTCTGTAATAATTAGGCAAATCTAAGTTGAGTTTGCATAAATCTAAAATACGTTGAATTATGAAAATAAATTTTCATATATGGATTTTTTTTTTCTTTTCAAACTCAAATATTTTGCAATATAGCCATCTAAAAATGTTGATTTTTCTAGTATGATATAAAATGAAGTATACTCGATTTCTCAATGCTAGCTAATTGTTTCTTCATTTGCAGATGGGAGTTTGGCTAAAAGATGTGCTTCTTCAAATGGAAATTGCAAAAGTGATCATGTGTGTGCAATAAGATGCAAGAGTAAAGGTCACTCAACAGGCATTTGTTGGTTTCAAGGACCTAATCCTCGAGTTTGTATCTGTGAAGGAGGGCCTTGTTAATGATACTATACTACATATGTTTGTATACATTTTTTGTGTCCCTTCATTTTAAATAAACAATGTTAGAAGTATTATAATTTTATGTGGAATTTGAACATCGAATGTCTAACACATAAAATCAACATTCATTTTCATAAAGCTAGCTAATTTTCTTATAATCAATAGGAAGACGAAATTTTGCCCTAATATTGTAAAGATTTAGTAAAACAATTTGATGATACATTAGGAATTAAAAATGGAAAAATTAGATGACAATATAATGAGAAAAATATAGGGCACATCCTATTTATCACTATTTTTTTCATCAACCAACAAACAATGAAATTATACTTAAATTTATTATTTTATAACTTTTTCGTATAGAAACCAGTTTCTTCTTAATTTTATTGGGTTTTTGCAATCATTTTTTTTTTTAAGATGGTGAAATATCGTTATATCAAACACTATATCGGATTGAATCTATTACATTAGTATCAAAGTAAACTAATTATAAATGTTAGTATTATACTCGAAAAAAATGTAATATTAAACTAGAAAAATAACTTCTAACCTCTTGATCATGGAACCTCATCCTTAACCACTTGACTGAACTATCATAGATTGTTTTTTGCAGCCACTTAGATCTCATCATTTTTTCAACGGGGATGACTCTACATTAATTAGCTTACAAATATTAATTACGTAAATCGAATATGAAAAAGCAAAAAAACTTAATGGCGATAAATATAAGAACAGAGGAGACAGACATGAAATCAACGTGTCGCATCGCATGTAATACCTTGGACATGTGTACCAACACTGCTGTCACTTTCTTAGCCTCGAACCAACGTCATGAACCCAAATTCTGCCTTTGTCTTGGATGTATATAAACTAAGTAGTCTTTCGCCAAATTAGCTACATTCCATTTCTATTTCTATTCTAAAAAATACTCTCAAAGCTAGCTTCAAATCGATTTAGAACACCTTTTAAATTGATCGACAATGGCAAGATCAACCGGCCAATTCACTGGTTTCCTTGTTTTCCTGCTGCTACTTCTCTTAGCATCTCGTAAGTCTTATAATTATATTTTTATCAATCGAATTTGCATTTTTCATGTCAAATTTTTACTTACTTTATACATTTTAAAACATATTTTTTGAAAAAAATATATTTATTATTATGATTTCACCTTCTACACACATTTTTTTTTGGTCAATTTTTGGACAGAAATATCCGTAAGTCACCAAAATGGCACGCATAAGTGCCTTTTATTTTACGTGAAAATTATTGTAGCATGATTTCTTGTAGATTATGAGATATAATTTAATTTTAATTAGTATCCCGAAAATTTATTATTTTTTTGGATTGTTCATTGAGTTTCATTAACTGAAACTTATACCGTTATAAATCTCTCGTCAAAAGCTTTCCATCCATATAAAGAATATGAAATTTGGACCTTATATATAAGGAGTTATATGACGGTTTTCGTTCAAAAATTGAGGGGAAAAGAAAATTTGTCGAGGGGTGAAATTGTGGTATTAAATATATTTTTTCAGAAACTATAGTACCAAATGTATAAATTAAAGTACAATTCCCTCCTAATCAATTACAAAATAATTGTACTCACATTTTTAATTATTTAATACCATAAATTAGTTTATAAGTTTAAGTCCTTAGATAAAGAATTAGATGGTATATATTTTTATTCAAATTTAACACGTAAAATTAAATGAAATTTTGAACACATAATCTCTTTTGGACACGAGCTCTGTGGTCTCCAACATTGTATGATGTACGAATCACTTAAAAATTTAAGTTGTTAGATAATAGAAAGATTTAATATTCTTTATGAGTGTTTATTTACAGAGGAAGGATTAACGACGGAGGCGAGGACGTGCCAGTCGCAAAGCCATGGGTTTAAGGGTCGATGTTTGAGTGACCATAACTGCGGGCGGGTGTGCCGACACGAAGGCTTTGGTGGTGGTCAGTGCAGAGGCTTCCGCCAGCGTTGTTTCTGCACCAGGCCCTGTTGATCAATTAATCAGTTCAAATAATTAATTAGTTATGTTTGTACCGCGAATGTATCTATCAGGTCCATGTGTAGTAGTACTTAATAAAGTTGTCGTTATGTATGTATGATTAATTAATCATCTAAATAAATGGTTGGATATGATCTATGTCAAAATGGATCATTTAATTTGGCCTCATTGTAAATGTTTGACTCTTGTTGAGAATGATATTTAATTTCTTGCTCAATAGAGCTGAAGTTGAGCAACTCGATCGTGTTAATTTTAATTGTTCTCTATGAATTCCTTTAAACTTTAATTATTTAGTCACATTGTGCTGTATACGGACGTTTAGTATGTTGGACTGATCAGTCGTGTGGTTCAACAAGCTAAGCTGGTCATTAATTAGTTTCGACTATTTATATTGCTAGATTGAATGATTATAAAACCTTATATCCTAGCTAGTTAATTACAAACAAGTTGAGCAGATCATGAGACATGTTTTTTACAAACTAAAACAACATATATACATGCATGCACCATGTAACTTCTAACATGCATGTTTCGTCACATGTAAGATGTCAACATATTAATTAAGACTATATATAATATATGATCACTCATGAGTATTAATTATATGCCTAATATTTGGTCAACATGCAGACGAGATGATGAGGATGCCAGGTGAAGCAGCTACGTGTGAGACACCAAGTAGATTATTCAGAGGATCGGATTGTGCTTTAGACGTAAGAATTGTGGAGCAATATGTGAAAGAAAAAGAAGGCTTCTTATTTGGACATTGCAAGACATGATTTAATTAAATGCATTTGTGCAAAATTAAAGATTGTGGAGAAGAGGGTGATGATCCAAGTCCTAGCTCCAAGCGGGGAATTTGGCGGTGATCAAGGATTGGATGATCAGAGAGGATCATATTAGAAGATAATAACAAAACAATCAGAGAAGAAGAAAGAACAGCAGAAGAAGAACTCAATTTGGGAAAATTGAGAATTAGGGATTCAGTTTACACCGCCTTCAATTAGTTACAATTAGTTAGAGTGTATTTACTAAATTACCCCTGTAATTATCTATTTAAACAGGCTGCTTTAATTTGATCAGCTATGTACATAATTCCATTTATTCATTAATACAAAGATATACATTTAATTTACAGCTTTTCTCTCCAAAGATTGTTTACATTTCAATACATGTTTACAGCTATATCAATTTACAGATCAGGTGCTAGTGGTGGATGACCAAGAAGAATCTGATGGCTGTGATCGAGGGAGGCTTCCCTCTTCTTAATAGGAATACTTTGATTATAATGTCCTAATTTAACACTACTAATTAATTTTGGTGGAAAATGTATGTCTGTTATTATTAAGTAATTTTGAGTCAAACCTTCCAATAAATTTTTAGTTATAATCCTATCAGACTTTGACTTATATTAATTCGCAGTTTTCATTTTATAAAATGTTGTGTCTACATGTTCTTTCTTGCTAAAATAAATAATTATGTTAAACTAAGATGATTGGAATATCATGAATCCGGTAATATTACTAATTCAATGTAGGATACTTAATTATATATATATAGTAGAAAAATAATGTGAACATTAAAATTTTAGTAAAATGGAGAAACATCTCCCGTATTAGTTTATTGACAAGAAAAACCCCATTTATTATCTTATTTGTAAAAATATAAAAATCCTTTAATAAGAAAAATCAGTCTCCTAATTCTGTCTCAAGCCCTTATTTATTTAGTCAAAACATACAATACATACACCTTTTTATACGGCCCAACTCCACACTAGCTAATTGAATAAAACTAATTCCCAAGCATATTAAAGTGCAGGATCTAAATCGAGCCCATCCACCGATCAAGCAACGGACCATCTCAGAAGATAATTTAATTTGCTCTCCTACGAGCCCAATAACACAAAAGCAGAAAAAAATATTTATCAAAATGCAGTAAAAGGTTAGCAATCCACTGACGTCAGATGTTCATGTCACAACTATGCATAGATGGGCATGAGGACTTTTATTCACTAATACAACAAATTAAACCCAGGGTCCATAATTTTTTTTAAATTGAGACACTTGTTAATATAAAATAGAATTGGTTTCTTATTTATGCAGGTACATTAAACAATATTAATGTATACGATCGAGGGTCCATATATAATTATTTTAATAAAGTCCAATTAACTTTTGTTCACAGTCAAGTCAAGTAGTATTCTCTTGCTTACATTAATTAATCATCACTAAATTTCTCCAGTGCCTGACAACCAGCTATAGGTTTAAAATATTTAATGTGTTTATACCAACATTTATTAATTTCTTAATTCAAATTTGCCACTTTTCTATATGGGCCATTCAATTAAATTTCTTGTATTGCTATAAATTCACAATACTACCTATGATTTCTTCACTGTGGCAAATTATGGAGACTAAACTTTCGATTTGCAGTCTTGTGATTCTGTTAATGCTAATTTTTGCTTCTGGTATGTTCTTTTTTTTTTTTTTTCCCTCATCCACATATAATAGAACTCGTGATTGCACTTAATTAAGAGTGTGACTTAGGTTTAAGTCGAGCTTGAATATAAATTAATTGGCTCAAATGGGGAAACAGGTCCTAAATTAATGATTTTTATCACGTTAGATTGGTTCGAAGAAAAGTCAACTTGACCCATTACATGATATTCCTTAATTAACAAGACCTAAATTTGACACACACTTACATAATTTTTATTTTTAATAGATTGTATTTTTTTCTATTCCCTCCGTTTCAAAATATCTGTCTTTTCACATGTACGCACACAAATTAAGAAAATTATTGAATATAACTGAATTCTAAGAGGAAAAAAATGAAAAAGACTAAGATACCCTTTTAATGAATTATCCTCCACTAATGTTTAAGAAAATTTATGAGCATAAAGGGCAAAAATGAAAAAAGAGTAATTAATGTTTTATTGGAAATCTAAAGTGACAGATAATATGACACAATAAAAATTTTTCAAAGCGACAGATATTATGAAACGGAGGGAGTACTTCATTAAGAAACCTATTAGATAAGTCAATGTATTTTTGTTTTTATCAAGGAATTTGATTTGTGTGCATGTACAGAGCAAACATTGGGTAGGAGCTGTGAAGCACCAAGCGGAAATTTCAAGGGACTTTGTTTGAGTGATCAAAATTGTAGGAGTGTTTGCTTTCAGGAAGGCTTCACTGATGGCGAATGTAAAGGATTCCGACAACGTTGTTTTTGTAATAAACCCTGCTGATCGAAGCTGATTAATAAATGTTATCGACAATATATGTGCTTTTGTTTTGAATAAATGTGATTGTATCGTGCTACTCCTAAATATAATTAATGCTATGTTTAAGATTATTTTGCTTCTTTAATTTATAAATTTACTTTTTTATTATATTATACAAATGTCAATTATCAACTTGAAAATTCACCATTTAAGATTGCCAAACTTTTTTTTTTTCTTTCCCAAATTTAAACAACTCTAAACCTCATTTGAAGAATATAATATAAAATTTGTAAGATGAACCTAAACATGAAGTAAATTTTATGATCAATTTTATACCCACATGCATCTGCCATTTTGTAGTGTCTAATTAATAAGTTTGTATCTATTTTATAATTGTTAATTTTGAATTAAAATCCTTGCTTTTTTTGTATTATGTATTTTATTATAATTATACATATTTCCTAAAATCCATGTTTTTTGCACGTTTAATTATATTTGGTTGAAAATAATTGAGTTTTGCCCCCTAAACTTACATCTCAGTTGCACTTTTTCTTTATGAATTTGCATCCTTTATTGCACTTTTCACCATGAATTTATGTTTTGCACTTTTCCCTCTAATTTTAAATGACAAAAATACCCTATAAAATTATCATGTGTCTCTTACGTGACCTAACTACTTTATCCGAAAAAGTACTTGAAAAATATTTTAGAGCGAAAAATTGCAAAATATATATATATATATTAATGACTTAATGTTAGTACAGGATGGCTAGTGCAAATAATTAAATTCATGGGAAAAGTGCGATTTTTTCAATGACCGTGTATAAATTGCAGAGTCCTGAAATCCAATTGTTATAAAACAAACTAAGGGCATCTCCAATGGAGACCCTATATGGGTCATCAAACCCATCAACTTTCAATTTGGGGACTGAAATCAGAAAATGTGAGCTCCAATGGAGGCCATATTTTAGCCATCAAATTGATGTCAACAACCTCTTGCCATCAAAGGTAGGACCAATTCTTCTTGACCCCAAATTTTGGTAGGAAACTTTTCACACTCCAACGGCCAAAGAGACTCAACAACGGTAACAATTTTTTTGAAAAAGATCCGTTTTAAATTTTTTGTATAAATTAAACATCACTTTCAACAAAAAAATTACACTTGCAAATATAGATCTGAATTTAAAAAAAATACAGAAAATTAAAACGAAAAGAAAAAAAAAAGTTACAAATATTCAATCTTAGGTATTCTTTTTTTTTTTACAAATATTGAAATAATCTTCAATAGTGGGGTGGGGGTGGGGGTCGGGGAGGGGGGAAGAAAGGGCAAAGGCCCCTCTCATTTGTCACTTAGGTATTCTTTTTTTTTTTTTTTATATCTAACAGGCAAATTTTTTATTTGTAAAATGTAGTAACAATTAAAAGTAGTCTTTATTTAGTTATTCTTATTCATAAAATAATCAACTCAAATTAAATTATTTTAAATTTTAGTTAAATTTATAATTTTAAATTATTTAAAAGAAAACCTTAATAAAAACATTCTTTAAAAACCTTAAAAAAGCCTCAATGATAAACCTTCTTACATTTATTTTTTTTTCTTATAAATAATTTTAACTCAAATAATCATTTTTTTCTTATAAAAGATTTTTAAATTAATATAAAAAATGGAAATTTTTTATTAAATTATCACATCTCTATTATTATTATTGTTATTGTTATTGTTATGGTTAGAGTGGTGGTGGAAAATAAAAACATAAATATGCCCCTAACTATTGAAGACGACTATGGAGTGGGAGTGGGAGTGGGAGGGGGGAAGGGGGCATTTCTGCCCCAACTATTGAAGATGGTCTTATGTGTTGCACTTTTCTCTCTAATTTTAAAAGACGAAAATACCCTACAAGACTAGCATGTGTCTCTCATGTTACCTATTTTGTCCGGAAAAGTACTTGGAAAATATTTCATAGGGAAAAAGTGCAATATATATATATATATATATATTACTCCCTTCATTTTTATTTATTTGTCGCTTTAGCAAAATATTATTGTTTACTTTTATTTGTCGTTTTAGGATTTCAATGTAAAATTAATATTTTTTTATCAATTTTATCATTCCTACTAATACTTATCATTAATGTTTATTAATGCTAAGATTATTTGATTAAAAGGGTATTTTAAAATTTTTACTTTAAAAAATTAATTATTTATAATATTTTTTAATTCGTGTGCAATCCTCTAAAATGACAAATAAAAAAAAAAGGAAGGAAATAATGACTTAATGTAAGTACATGATGACTAGTGCAAAAAATTAAATTAATGGAAAAAGTGCGATATTTTCAATGACCTTGTATAAATTGCACAGAGTCCTGAAATCAACGTGTCGCATAGCATGTAATGCGTTGGACATGTGTACCAACATTAATTAATTGTTGTACTTCTTCGCTTCCTATATATAAACAGTTAATGTGATATTTCTCAAAAAAAAAAAAAAAAAAAAGTTAATGTGATGCTATCTTATTATCTTATCTAGATAGATATTAAGAATTAATTAGATATTATTTTTAAACTTCAATTTAATCGATAGAGAAAATCGTAAACTTGTTGACGATAATGGGAAGATCAATTGGGCGATCCATTGGGTTCCTTGTTCTTCTGCTGCTTCTGCTCTTGGCATCACGTAAGTTTTGATGTAGTCCCTTTTTTTTCCCCAAGGTTTAATTTTTTTCGAGACATGTCGGGCACGTTTACAGAATCTAGGTTCGTTACTTTGTTGTGACTATATCAATCACCACTAGGTGATTTAGTCTTTTTAATTTCTCTTATTACTAATTATACACAAATCAAATAGATCATGTGCAAACAAAAAAATGCCTACATAGTTACTAGTTAAGTAATTGAATTATTTTTGGTCAACTACGTACAGAGGAAGCTGGATTAATGGTGGAGTCGAGGAGGACGTGCGAGTCGCAGAGTCATGGGTTCAAGGGGCGGTGTTTGAGTGACCATAATTGTGGGCTGGTGTGCCGGAACGAAGGCTTTAGTGACGGTTGGTGCCGGGGATTCCGACAGCGTTGTTTCTGCACCAGACCCTGTTGAGTTAATTAATCAAGTAGCTAGCTATCTCTGCCACGATTTCAGTGGTGCTTGTAGTGAAATTACAATTATGTGTAGTTTAATTTAATCCTTTTGTTACATGTAGTTAATTAAAAACATTAATAAGACTTGTAACATTTCAAAGTTGATCCTTTTGGAACATTAATTATTATTTAGTAATATATATTTCTCTTTGTGATGCATGTAATGTTAATATGAAATTAGTGTCCTTCCTAACGTTGAGGACAGTTTCTTCGATTTCATGAATGATATATATGATCAGTTGATGTCCTAAAACCTGTAGAAATTAAAGACTTCTTATTTCAATCTGAAATTATATATATTGAAGGATACAACACTCATTTGAAAAGTAATGAATTTTTTTTATAGGAGTAATATCCTAAAATTTAGGTGATCTTTTGTAATTTTTGAAAGTTGAGTGGGTTGTTAATAGATTAAAAAGACCATTTGAAGAAAAAACCTGCTAAACAAGTAGTAGGAAACAAAATTAACTTTAAAAGCATAAAATTTTGAAAGCATAAATTAAGGGATGTACAAAAGGCTGTGAAGTTTGGGCTATGATATATAATCATTTTCCAATTCTATACCAGCACTTTCTTAATATACAATGTCACAGGCAAAAAGGCAACAAATTAATATTGAAGAAACAATTAATATTGTAGGGCCTGCAACTCTGCATGTATCATTAAATTTAAGAGTTAATGGTAATTTATTTCCTATATATTTATAATGTTCAATTTATCTCCCTCTATTTAAAAAAGAGTATTTTAACCATTGTAATATTATAAAAATTTAACACCGTCTTCCTAATATTTTAACATTTGATATTTTACTTTATGTATTATGATAAACAAAAACTAATATTGAAGAAACAATATTGCAGGACCTGGATCTGCATGTATCATCAAACAATATTTATAATGTTCAATTTATCTTCCTGTAATTTAAAAAAGAGCATTTTATTCCCTTTAATATTATAAAAGTTTCACACCAAAATGTGACGTTTTACCCTCTGTGTTATGATAATGAGGCAATGATTACGCCCAAACTTGTCAAAACAAAGCGATCGATGTAGAATAGATTGGGCGGTCGTATCCACGAGGAGATGACTAAAATAAGCTAAAAAGATTAATAGACAAAGTAGCTTTAAAGATAAATAAACAAACTAAATTAACGAAGCGATTTGATTTTAAGAAAACTTAAAGAAAAATGAATTTTTGGTTGGTGAAAATACGATAATTAAAACGGTAAGGTGTCAAGATTCGCTTCTATGCTTCGTTCACTTATTTGGATTGATTCATAAAATTACTCAATTGAAAGTTTCACATCCCAAACAATCAATTGGAAGATAAAGAATTGAAAAACACATGAATTCTAATGTATTTGAGTAAATAATTCTCTTGCTTTTAGAATTGGCACAAAATATCATCTTATGAGAAATCGAAAACATACTATATGCCAAGGCATATTGCATTAAAAGACTACCCATAAAACGAACGACTTATATCAATATAATTATATTATAAAGATTTTCACATAAAAAGAGCTTGACTAGATTTATATGAAAATTAATAAAACAATTGTATTAACATAAGAGTTGATGAAAATAGTTGAAGAAGAATAAATAACTCAAATTTATAAAACTTACAAAACCTTGAAAAATCGAATCCAAATAAGATCACTATGCATATAAGTTCATCTCTAACCTCATAAAAAGAAACTCTAGCCTAATTTGCTAATCATTATCACAAGTTCTAAAGAGAAAATATGATAATGATTTAAGAGAGAATTGTAACTAAGACTAAGAATTGTGTGTTCCAAGATGTGTAATTCTAGGACTATATATAGGTGTTAAGGAGGCCTAATTCAAGTAGGAGAATGTTTAGGGGGTAGAAATTGAGTAGGAAGATGTTTAGGAGGCTCAATCCTCATATGGAAAGGACTTAGGCGATTTTCCTAATCACTTTAGGACAAAAATAGCGCTTCCTGAGAATAGTAACTTCTGCTCTGCGCAACATATTTGAAAAGGCATATCTTTGTGCTTCGAACTCCAAATCCAGATCCGTAAAGTCTGTAACGTAGCTCAACTCCTTCCTCTATAACATATCCAAAATTCAGCTTCATAGGAGTTTCCTTACGAGAGTTATAGTCCTTGGAATGAGCAGAAATATTTTTAGCAGATTCTTTCTTTGTTATTCTTGCACTACTTGACTTCGTTGAATCTTTCATTGCTTTAAATCATGCCTTTGGTACTTGTACAATTTGAGAAAGTTAAATATTCCGAGGTCCATATTTTATTTTCCTACAAAAACAAATCAAAACTCAATATTTTCTAATCACAATAATTTCTATTAATTTCATGAAAATATCAAATTAACACTTGATTTATTTAGAAAATAAGAACAACTTAAGTGCATTTTCAAGCACTAATCAGGCAATTTACCATTGTGTTATGATAAATGTGGTAATTTACTCCCTATGTTACAAGAACACTTTTTCATGCCAACTATCAATTTCAACAAGTGAGTTACACTCTCTAAAGCAGGTAAATTGTTTTTTTTTTTAATTTTCATGGGGAGGTAGATTGATCTTTTTCAAATCACAGGGGGTAAATTTAACATTATATATTTTACAGGGGTAAATTGGCATTAACTCCTAAATTAAACCATACTTAAGTCTAGCTGATGTGCAAGGTAAAAATCTTTCATGAAGATTTGCAGCTGATATTAGAGCTACCGATAATTAATGAATTTAGCTTACCATATTGTCATGGGAAAATGTTACTATTATTTCAATTTTTACTTTGGTTAGAATTTTGCATGGGATATTGAATTCAACATCCCATACTTCTTAGTTTTGCATATTATGTGTTTCACTATAAAAGCCAGTCCGTCTATGCAGGTTGAACCTCATCCTACAATTGACATTTTATATCTATCTAACAATAATATATATGGCTACAAAACTCACAAGTCTATTGCCATTCCTCCTCCTCTTGGCTTTCCGTAAGTATATGTATCTATTCTTTTTTTTAACTAATCTGTTAGTACATATTTTTGAAATATATATGTAGCCTTTTGAATATTGTGAACATCATATGTTTAATTTATCAATTCTTGATATTAAAATAATTAAAATATTATTAACATTTAATTTCTGTTTATACACATGAATGATTGCAGAAGAGATGATGATTTGGTCGGGTGAAGCAGCTACGTGCGATGCCCCAAGCAGATTATTCAAAGGGCTTTGCTTTAGTCGTAAGAATTGTGGAACAATATGTGAGAAAGAAGGCTTCTTATTTGGACAATGTCGAACGCTTAAATGCATATGTGTAAAAGACTGTGGAAGTGGAGGGGAAGATCCAGGTCAAGGCCCTCCTGGCGAAGGCCCACCCGAACAAGACCCTCCGAGCGAAGGCCCACCCGAACAAGGCCCTCCTGGAGAGGGCCCACCCGAACAAGACCCTCCGAGCGAAGGCCCAACCGAACAAGGCCCTCCCAGTGATGGTGACGATGGAGATCAAGGAGGATCCCCTGTTCTCAACAGGAAGACTTTGATCAAGTCCTAATTAATTTCTAATAATTGTTGGTCGTCATTATGTAATTTCTCATCTCTCAATCCAGAGAAGTATTTCCAATAAAATTTAATTTACTTTTAAGATTATACAAAACTTGAACTGATATGCATTTCACATTTTGTCAATGTTTGGTGTGGGATACATTTATAGTGCGAAACACAGTACGTAAATTTTGATAAAATATGAGAAGATGTTCAAATCTGAGAAGATCGAAAAATAGTATCCCATGCAAAAGTCAACATAGATTATGCAAAAATGAAAGGATGGAGATAAGAAGATCTATTTTAAGATGTAAAGATCATATATTTAATTAATCTAGTACAAGACCAGGATTAATTAGTCCTGCCTGCAATGACCTTATCTTTAAGAATCATGTTTACATAATTAAACATCAAATCACATTTAACATTCAGTATATCTTTTTATAGAATTGACAAAGAAAAATTAAAACTATTAAAATTGCTGGGAAATTTTAATTAATCATGCTTTCTAGTTTTATTAACTGCTTGAAATTTAGGCCACTTGGGAGCTGTGCGTCATGGGCACATGACTTTTCTTCCATTTGTTTCATCTTTTCATTTATTTTCTTCACTGATCGTTCCAATCCATCTCTCTCTATATATATAAGCATTTCCCTTGTAAAAATTGTGTAGTAATTTGTATCATAAGTAAAGGAAACCTAAAGTTAAGCATGGATACAAGGCTATTTGGTCTCGTTTTGTTGGGCATTATCTTGGTTTCGTGTAAGCATTTTACTTTTCTTGTTCTGTTTTCAGGAAATAATTGAACATTAATATTCACTTTCGATCGATCATATTGGTGCGTTGCAGTTACGCGGGTAGAGGCATCAGTTTGTGAGACAAGAAGCAAAGAGTTCAGAGGTCTATGCATCAAGAGTGATAATTGTGCTTCAATATGTGAGAAGGAAGGTTATTTAACTGGCACCTGCAAAGGGTTTATTTGGAAATGCATTTGTGAAAAAGATTGTAAGGCTGGTGGTGCTACTTCCCCTGGTGGTGGCTCTGGTGGCGGCCCACCGGATGGCTCCGGTGATGGCCCCCCAGATGGCGGTGATGGCGGCGCTCCGGATGGCCCTGCAACTTCCAATATGTAGTACTAGTATTTTTTCTTTTTGGATATATCCAATATATAGTATAGTAATATATAGAAGTGAAACCAGGCTAAGAAAATAGAAATAAAGGAGAGGATTGTACTAATTACAGTCTAATGGAAAATAAAAGGAACTTTTGAATGGATATTAAAGGAATTGAACAGCAGTACTTACTGATAATTTTCGATTTTAAAACCCCTTATAGACATGCAAAATTAATACATATTATTTGCAAGCAAATCATGGACTGAAAGAGTGAAAGTTGATGATATTTGGAGTTTTGGACCAACATTAATATGATGAGGTCAATCCAACAATTACATTAGAATGTTTGGCATTTACAAGAAAAACTATATATCATTGCTCATCACTGTTCTGTCATCTAGTTATATTTTGCACCAACTCAAGAAGAACGTGCTTGAATATCGAATAACTTAATATCTTTTACATGTCTTTTGTCCCTCAAAAAAAAAAAAAAAAAAAAAACGTCTTTTGTAGATTTTATACTTATCGAGCCGATTTTCAAGAGTTATCAAACAAAAATCATGTTCATGCTTTTTTTATTTGTGTGACGAACTGAGCTCTAACGAACTTACATTGAACGGACTTGAATTGAATAGTTTAACTTGATCATCAACTCTACATATAGATGGATTTGAAGTCCAAGTAATGTTATAATCATTTAAATCATTTCTTCAGATCCCATCGTGAAATCCAAATCTATCAAAAGATTTTCAAACCTCTTGGAAATGAATGGGGTGCTGTCTCCGACTGAAAAAGTAACTAGTGATCAATTGATTTTGTATTCAAATAGCTTTGGGTGAAAGAAGAAATTGCATTGAATGAAACAGGGTAACATGATCGAAATGAACTAAAATTTCCAGAATTATATCTTTATTTGACTTGTACTTTCATCTTACTAACAGGCAGGGGCGGATCCAGGATTCTTGGTCAGGGGGGCCTAAACTTATACCCAAAAAAAAATATATCAAACAGTTAAACTTAAAGTTTATATTATTCACGAGAAAATATATGACGCAATACAAAAATGGGAAGGTGGAGTTTGACAAAAATAAATCCAACGAGATATTTTAATTACATATGATACCCCGTTATAGTCTCAAAAGAACCTAAAATATCTTCATATTTACTTTAATAATTGACCACGACGGTTTTTCATCTTTTAAAATCGGTCCATGATAGCATCGTTTGAAATACTACTAAATATGTCTCTCTCTATAAAGACAACTAAACTATCATTTAGCTATTGACCTCCCATTAACGTTTGCCGAAACTTAAAGTTGCGTGGTTGACATGGACCTTTGAGCAATTATGCTCTACGAACTCTCTCTCGAATGTTAGAATCATATAAAGTTATATGAGGTCGTAGACCGGGATCACTCGGAAGCTCGGGCAAGTTCGTTTCAATATGAAAGTTTGGAAGCTCATGCGGGTCACTTTGAATGTGAACGTTACTTGAAGACTTCTCGTGAGGTGTAGGTATAGCCTTAAAGTATCTCTCCATATTTCTAATACCATAAAATATACAAAACATAACTATCTCAAGAATAATGACATACTCAAAAAGTAGAAGTTAAATATAATAGAGACATAATAATGACAAGACTTATTTTTTCATTCCATTTGATAAAACAAGAGAGGTTGAATCACAATAGGCCAATAGATGCTAATAAAAAACTATTAAGAATATAAGATTAGTGTTTGACATTTCAATAAAAAAAACTAATAACCATCTAAGATTAGTGTTTGATATGTAAATGAATATCATTACCTCTATTGCATCTTGATTTAATCATCATATTATTTTAATATAATAGTTAGCCTCATATCTTAATCTAATACGTATGAAAATCTTAACAAGTATGTAACTTTAAGCACAAAAATGAAACTTGAATCCAAAAAATGATTTTGGGAAGTGAATATAAACATCAATAATAAATATATAACACTATTAGTTTATTACATAAGCACAATTGCACAAACATATATCATAAATATATATAGAAAAAAATTGGACTTTTCATTGGAGCTTAGAAATTGGGTAGAGTGAGTTATTATTAGAGTGGGTTGTGTGATATTAATTGGACTAAGATTATATTTGGGCTGAAACTTTCATACTGGGCTAATTTATTGAACTTTTTTTTTTTTCAAAAAAAAAAAAAAAAATACACCACTACTAATTATAAAAAAAAAAAAATTCAGGGGGGGCTAGCCCCCCCTTGCCCCTATGTCCATCCGCCCTTGCTAACAGGTGCATAATTTTATAAAAATTACCTGTTACAAAAATGAGGTGGCTTTCTCATTGAGTGACCTATAATTCTGGACAAATCGAAGCAAAAACAAGCAGCAGAAACTTGACCGAGAAATCCCAATTTTGTTGTTTCCCATAAAAATGAACCATCTAAGAAATTAATTATCCCGCACGAATTGCGGAATTATATCAGGATGGTTCTTGATGAAATAATCTCGGTTAATCTATTTAATCCGAGGGTCCAATCATGTTTTCGGGCGCTACAAGTTGATCAAATTCCTCAGAACTCAGCACGCCAAGTTTCAATATAGCATCCTGCACAATCAAATGTCAATATACACATAAGACTAATGGAAACTATATACTTGATAGTTCACTAAAAAAAGACAACCTTGCAGTTTAGTCCACTGAGACCTCTACACTGTTGGTCCCGTACTTTACAAAACTGTACTTTTGGTTCCAAAAAATATTTTGCACTTTTGATTCCTAATTGGATGGAAAGGAGGTGATCAGACCAAAAGGGCAAAATATTTTAAAAAATGGGTCAAAAGTATAATTTTGTAAAGTGCAAGACCAAAAATTTGATGGATCAGTCCTGTGGGACTACAGATTAATTTTTTCCGTAATAAATAAGGAATATATTGTGGTGCTGAAAACCCCATTTAGATTTTCAGGCCAATATCAGAACCGAAAGGACATCTAAGAGATCAAGTAATAACAAATAATCCACGAGTCAAAATTTGAACCTTCAAGGTAGATCCCTCTTTACGAGCTGTCTTGGCAACAGCTGCCGCATTATCGTAGCCAGTTTCTAGATAAAAAATAGGAAATTCAGTTATCATGATGATTCAACAGTGAAGAAATGTATGCAAACGAATAAAAAAAAGTATATTTAAGAAAATGAAACTTAGTGGATTCAAAGATGTGACAAGCATAAGGGACTGCAATGTATTAAAAACACCCGTTATTTATCAATTAGACAAAGCGTTTCAATGGATTAAATGAAATGAGATCTCAGAATCAAGCGACAAGTAGCTACTGACCTCATGTAATAATTTAGAAATTCTTTCACTGTTGGCTTGAATACCCCCAACACAATTCTTTTCAAAGGAAGCAGAGGCATCCCCGAGCAATCTCCAGTGACTCCACAATTAAGTGAATTCATCTTAGTGAGTGTTTATGCCACAAGATTAAGCCCAATACGGTGTCCAAGATAATTGCCTAGAGTGTATAATACTCAGTTCGTTATATTTTCATTACCATAACATTACCATAACAACAATTCAAGATAATAATAAAGTTTTACTTATTATTTGACATATTACGTCCTACTAGATAAAACCATCCCAATAACTGAGGCTAATACTCCACCGAGCCATTAATGCAAGACAAGACCGATCTTTTTTTTTTTTTTTTTTTATAACCCAGGTGTCTAAGCTTACACTAGACTAATCCTGGACCCTCAGAACCCTTGCCCTAGAACCCTGAAGGATGTAAATCGCGGGATGTGCCTCCACCAAACCTCGGGATCCCACCATACTGCTGTACACTCTGCGCACAAAGGGGTCTTGACCACAAATGAAATTTAGACAGACTCATGAAAATGCTTCCATCCAAGTTCCAAATGGGATTCGAACCCCCACCCTTGCCGCTAGAGCAAGCCTTATGAATTGTTGATCTAAAAACAAACAAGTTCTCATGTCCAATCTCAAAATTAGATCCTTCAAAATACAATACCATTTTTGGATACTGATTAAATCCTCAACGCAAAACATAGCACAAACATGAGTTTGAACCATAAAGTCTAGTGAGATGATACGGTTTAAAATACTGCTCAAGTGTTTTGCGAATATCATTATACGCCTCAATATTTATAATAGAGTATTCTCTTCGCACGTCTAATTCCCAAGAACTCGGAAGAGTTTTCTTTGGTATGCTCAAGATCATGCGGCCTGTAATGCTTATGCTTATGTTAAGTAAATTTACACGGTATTGAGGAAAAGAACCACTCGTAAAATTAGATTTTTGGAGATTGGTTTTTTTTATAATAGTGTTCCCCCATCTCATAGTCGTAATTTGGGTGGTAGAGGAATGATTGAATTATGGCAAGCAATAAGAAAAATAATGAAGTTTTAGTTTTAGATTTAAACTATTTTTTCTTACGAAAATTTAAATGGGTATTTTTAAATTTTACAAAAAAAAAAAAAAAAAAAAAAAAAAAAAAAATAACTCAATTCTAATTTTAAGGATAAATACGCAATTATCAGTTTTAAAATTCAATTAAAATTATCATATTCCTAATATGCAACTTTTACTTTTCAAATTCAACACTCGGCCAACACATGATGCTAGTTCGAGTCAATATTTACAATTGAGTTGAGACTACAATTGCTTAGTTTTTGTAAGTTGTAGAGTAAATTTGCCGATCCAAAAATACGTAGAGCAAATTTATTAGCACCCTCTAGGTATAGGATCAATTTTGCATTTTTTCCTTCAAAGTGTGAACACAATGGTTAATCAATGAATACCCACTAAATTCTATTACGGTTTCATATTTTTTTATTAAAGTATTACGGTTAACCATAACATGGGGATTCTAGGGTGCCGTTGCGTTAGGTGCCGCATATATTTAGTATGACCCACATCATGTAATATCTATTTCACATTAGGTGGTATTACTACTCAATGTGTATGTATCACATTCTCTGGTATAACTCACACATGACACTAATGACTCACATTAGATAGTATTAATGTGATCCCACATCATGTAATATTTATTCCATATTAGGTGGTATTATCACGATGATTAATCAAGGGACACCTATAATAAAGTATGGAATATTTCGGTTTCCTATAAATCTACCATAATTAATGGCGTGAATCACGGAACACCTATACCAATAAGTAACAACACGCTTTAACATACAGTAAAGTATGGCAGTCCACAATTCCCTATAAAATCTGTACCTATATATTCTGAAAGAGGAAAAATGAAATCAACAAATATTAAATTTACAGTGTGAACACGGTGATTAATTAACGAATACCCATAAATTAAGGAATATAAAGCGGTTTGCTATCACCTTTTCCAATATATTCTAAATAAATATGTATTTATATCAATAAAAAATGAAGTAATACTAACGGGTTATCAACCATAAATAAATAATGGGCGCGTGCATTCAGATATCACTTTTATCAATATAGTATATATCTAGGATTATATATCAATAAAAAATTAAATATCACGAATCACGGAACACCTATTACATTTTCCATAGTATCTACAAAAAATATACCAATGATAAATAAATTACACGCTTTACCATAAATTATGGCAGTCCACGTTTCCCTGTAAAATCTATCCATATCTACCACAAATTACGTCCACCTATAAAGGGAGGAGATTTACCATCTTATCTCATCTCATCAATTATATTTACTACTCATCCAAAAAACAATTTCCTCTTTACATCGTGCTCTCTCAAAAAACCTTATCATCTTAATCATGGAAACTCTTTACATCTTCATATTTCTTTTGTTCTCAAATTCAGTAACAAAACATATGATCTCAATTATTTCCTCTTCACAAATAATGGATTTCATAGCAAATTCGTTGAAATTCAGAGCGACAATTATCTATATTAACATATACGCCATGTATATGTTAGATAGAATTACTAGTATTGGCTACGGCTCTTAGCCGGGTCCAATACTCATTTAAGGTGCCCAATGCAAATTGGCTACGACCCTGCCACGGCTAATTGGCCGACTTTCTAGTGAGGGTGGCCAAAACTTTGGCTTCGGCTAAATGGCGTGGCCAATGCATTGGCTACCCCTAATGGCCTTGGCTCAGGGAGCCGTAGCCAAAACTTGACTAAATTATGGAAGCCGTGGCCGATATACTTTGGCCACAGCCAAAGGAGCCGTGGCCAAAATTCTCTAGCCTCAGCCAAAAGACCCGAGCTAATTTTTTATTTTTTTAATTAAAGCTTTTTTCTTTTTTGATAATTAAGATTTTTCCAATATAAATTTGTAGAAAAAAAATATGATATATAATTATCAAAATCACACATATACTCATACCATTTACTAAAGCATCTCATACAAACAAACACATAAAAAAATATCTCAAAATATAATCATCAGTCTACTTCGATTGTTATTTTCTAGTCGAATAACTAAAATCTAAATATTGCATTAAAACAATTAAAAACTCCCACTAAAGTCTATTTTTTGTTTTTTTATCAATTCTTCCACTGAAGTCAAAACCCAACAGTTTATACCACTGCCAACTTTAACTCGAGCATCCTTTGTCATATTTTAACACCTGCATCAATGGATGAAATCCATTAATCAAATATGTAAATTAAAAAGTATTGGAAATTTGCCATATATGAAAACCAATAAAGGACAAATTAAACAGATGGGGATATATTCTTTTACAGCTTAATTCAATGAGAACAAAAATCTAGGAAAAATCTAGGAAACAATATTGAGACAATATTACTCTGACTCATAAGAATTCATGACAAGCCAAAACTTCCTTCATTTACAGTCTACACCAATAAAAACTGTAAATTAACTACACGAATCCACGAGAATTCTATAGTCTAATTCAATCATAAGTACCATTAACCAAATAAAGAACTTACCAAGAATTTGTGTCTAAAAACAACTTGGTGTACCACTTGGACCAGCTCCATGGGTGCTAGATGCGCCGGGGACCTACATTTGAATTTGAATATCATTTAAGAATCAACTATTCAAAACAGTTTGATCAATTTTGAGGTTTACAGTTTACTTACCGATGTAACACCAAAAGGTCTACATGTACCAGAAAGTGGACCCTGGATAATGAGAATTACTCTAAACATGTATTATAGGATTAGGGGATTTTGCATCAGACTCTCTTTGATCTCTTATCTTAACTAGATAATGAAGAAAATTGTCGTATAAGAGAAAGCTAAATGTAACTAATTCATAGTAGTGCTTAAATACATGGATGAATGAATGGACTGAAAGATATATCAACCTGTATAACACTCCAATGTTTGGGGTCAAAATTTGAATCTTTTGCACCTGCAACTGCAACAAGTAAATGAATTCTCAGAACCAATAAATATCACCAACATATGTCACATATCTACTTTAATATCTAGAATTGGTGATGGACATTAAGAGAAACAGGAGTAGAAAAGCAATTTACAGTTAAAATCCATATATCATACGCTGAGGTTTAAAAAGCAATGATTTGAGACTTGGGAGCACAAGACATAATTGTACTACAATGAAAGCAAGAATACCAGGTTACTCTAGCACATATCTGCTGCTGCTAATATTGTAGTTGGCATGGCAACTGATTTAGTCAATACCTTACTTAACATTAAAAAGTGGAGTAGCAAGTTTCAGATGAAGCAAAAGAACTTGATGTCGAATTCATTTAACTTTGGATTACGAGCTCCCTATAATACCAGCCAATGGAAAAAAATGAACCATGATTAAATTATTCACGAAGTAGGAAAAAATATAAGCAATGCCATAATGAACAAATTCCCAATTTAGATAGAAACATAGAAGTGCTGCTTTGCTAACTCATTTACCTCACCATGAGATAGAAACATATTACCAGAACGAAAACAATAGGAAAGTGTATAATGCATATAGGCAAAACGAACCTGTATGTAGCTCATATTAAATAGTTCACTTCCGGTTTGATAATTAAAATGATTCAGTTCAAGATTTCACAGTAATAGCACCTTGTGGCACAATAAATGGAATGATTACATGAAATTTATGATAGCAAAATCAGAACATACATTTATTGCATACTTTCTAGCATAATGTGCTTTGACACATAATTTCACTAACAAATACATCAAGGTTAACAAACATCTGATGGCTATCTTCTATGATAGGCATAAAACTAAAGAAAACTAGACAGCAACATGATTACCAACAGTTGCCAAGATTCATAAAAATGTTTACATGCTAACGCAGAAACTTAATGACCTAATTATACAATATTATTCCATACGATACAAATTTAATTCATGGATGATACTTAATTCTTCACACATCATAAACATTCAGATTACACACAAATTCACCGGTTTGTACAGGTAATAAATTAAGCTGTAAAATCTAATCGACTATGGGAATATAATCGCAGAATCAAACCTTACTTTTAGCAGGAGAAATTTTAGATTGACACAAATCATAAGCTTCTATGGAAATCTACCAGCAACACTAACTTGTTTTAATCATCAATTAATGTGAGAATCATAAAATTATACAGATAAATTAGCAGAAAAGTACAAAAGGAACACCATGAAAGGAGAAAACCTGAGGAATTGCGTCCTAGGGTTGGAGACGACAGAAAACTCTAAAGGAGGAGAGGAGTGAGACAAGGAGTGATTGGAGGAGCTGACGGCGGAGGAGATCGGACGGCGGAGGAGAGCAGACGTCGTCTCCATCTCTGAGAGTTGGGAGAAAAAGGAAAAAGTAAAAGGGGAAAAGAAAAAGACAAATAAAAATGGAAAATAAAATAAATTAGCCGTAGCCGTACCTTTTTGTTTACAAAAATGAAACGGCCGTTTCTAAAGTCTCTAACATTGTAATCGGCTCTAATTAGCCGAAGTCAAAACTGATTGGAGTCGGCTTGTGCAGCCATTTTCAATAGGGGTGGTCAATAATCAAATTTCTTGTAGTTGATCGATGTCGGATGCTTTTCTTCCAGGGTGAATTTTTAGTTTTAATTTCAATTCTTGTTGATTTTTTATTTTATTTCTTCTGCAGCCCGATTAGTCATAGATTTAAACAGGATCCGTGGGAAATTGAATATTTAACTTTCATATCAAAGGATTGCAATTCAGCTAAATTGTTGTCTTTTTCTTTGATCTATGTTTTGATATCAAGATGTCATTCAACTTGTAAGAGATTATTTCTGAATTTTAGCTTTATATAAGTATAATTATGTCATGTTAGTTCTTTTTTCTCGAGTTAGATGCATGCTTGATTTGTAAACTAAAACAACTTTTCTCTCTTTTTTTTTTTTATTTTGTATTTGCAATAGAATATCAAGTTGTTAATTCGTCTTGTAAGAAATTATTCTACCATTAAATTTCATACATTTATTATAATTAGGTAATGTTTGTTCATTTTTATTCAAGTTAGATACATATTTGATTTGTTGACCTAAAGTTTTTTTCTCTTTTCTTTTTAATATTGAGTTTGTTGTAGAACATTAAGAAGTTATTCTTATTGTAAGAAATTATTTCTACTCTATAAATTTATACATTTAGAATTGTTAAGTGATCCTAATTTGTTTTTTTTTCGAGTTAGATATATAAATTGTTTTGTTAACTATATGTCTTTTTCTATTTTCGTATTTATTTTGAGTTTGTTCTAGACCTTTGTGTACTGAAGACCGATTTTACCTTTTGAGTTAACCCCAGAATCAAATAAATTCGATTTTATGAACAAAAGACAAAACTGTACTATTAAGCTAGGGTTTTAAAATAACAACAATACCCTTACATTTTTCAAAACTGAGACTAGAATTTCTCCATTGCAGCCGTTTTGCAAAGGTTTGTTTATCCCTTTCAAACATTGTTTAATTTTTTTTTTTTTTTTTGTTAATGATTTGTTTCAAGATATTCTATTGTGCATCTGAATCATTGCGAATTTGTTGGTAATTTTATAGTTTATATTGATAGAATGTAGTATTTTGTAAAGTGTTTAAGTTTTCTGTTTTAATGTTCTGATTTTTTAAATGCTAGTGACCTTTTGGATTTTTTTGTTACTAAAGTCTCTAACATTGTAATCGGCTCTAATTAGCCGAAGTCAAAACTGATTGGAGTCGGCTTGTGCAGCCATTTTCAATAGGGGGTGGTCAATAATCAAATTTCTTGTAGTTGATCGATGTCGGATGCTTTTCTTCCAAGGTGAATTTTTAGTTTTAATTTCAATTCTTGTTGATTTTTTATTTTATTTCTTCTGCAGCCCGATTAGTCATAGATTTAAACAGGATCCGTGGGAAATTGAATATTTAACTTTCATATCAAAGGATTGCAATTCAGCTAAATTGTTGTCTTTTTCTTTGATCTATGTTTTGATATCAAGATGTCATTCAACTTGTAAGAGATTATTTCTGAATTTTAGCTTTATATAAGTATAATTATGTCATGTTAGTTCTTTTTTCTCGAGTTAGATGCATGCTTGATTTGTAAACTAAAACAACTTTTCTCTCTTTTATTTTTTTTTATTTTGTATTTGCAATAGAATATCAAGTTGTTAATTCGTCTTGTAAGAAATTATTCTACCATTAAATTTCATACATTTATTATAATTAGGTAATGTTTGTTCATTTTTATTCAAGTTAGATACATATTTGATTTGTTGACCAAAAGTTTTTTTCTCTTTTCTTTTTAATATTGAGTTTGTTGTAGAACATTAAGAAGTTATTCTTATTGTAAGAAATTATTTCTTCTCTATAAATTTATACATTTAGAATTGTTAAGTGATCCTAATTTGTTTTTTTTTCGAGTTAGATATATAAATTGTTTTGTTAACTATATGTCTTTTTCTATTTTCGTATTTATTTTGAGTTTGTTCTAGACCTTTGTTTACTGAAGGCCGATTTTACCTTTTGAGTTAACCCCAGAATCAAATAAATTCGATTTTATGAACAAAAGACAAAACTGTACTATTAAGCTAGGGTTTTAAAACAACAACAATACCCTTACATTTTTCAAAACTGAGACTATAATTTCTCCATTGCAGCCGTTTTGCAAAGGTTTGTTTATCCCTTTCAAACATTGTTTAATTTTTTTTTTTTGTTAATGATTTGTTTCAAGATATTCTATTGTGCATCTGAATCATTGCGAATTTGTTGGTAATTTTATAGTTTATATTGATAGAATGTAGTATTTTGTAAAGTGTTTAAGTTTTCTGTTTTAATGTTCTGATTTTTTCAATGCTAGTGACCTTTAGGATTTTTTTGTTACTAAAGTCTCTAACATTGTAATCGGCTCTAATTAGCCGAAGTAAAAACTGATTGGAGTCGGCTTGTGCAGCCATTTTCAATAGGGGGTGGTCAATAATCAAATTTCTTGTAGTGGATCGATGTCGGATGCTTTTCTTCCAAGGTGAATTTTTAGTTTTAATTTCAATTCTTGTTGATTTTTTATTTTATTTCTTCTGCAGCCCGATTAGTCATAGATTTAAACAGGATCCGTGTTATAGGAAATTGAATATTTAACTTTCATATCAAAGGATTGCAATTCAGCTAAATTGTTGTCTTTTTTTGATCTATGTTTTGATATCAAGATGTCATTCAACTTGAAAGAGATTATTTCTGAATTTTAAATTTATATAAGTATAATTATGTCATGTTAGTTCTTTTTTCTCGAGTTAGATGCATGCTTTATTTGTAAACTAAAACAACTTTTCTCTCTTTTATTTTTTTTTATTTTGTATTTGCAATAGAATATCAAGTTGTTAATTCGTCTTGTAAGAAATTATTCTACCATTAAATTTTATACATTTATTAAAATTAGGTAATGTTTGTTCATTTTTATTCAAGTTAGATACATATTTGATTTGTTAACCAAAAGTTTTTTTCTCTTTTCTTTTTAATATTGAGTTTGTTGTAGAACATTAAGAAGTTATTCTTATTGTAAGAAATTATTTCTACTTTATAAATTTATACATTTAGAATTGTTATGTGATCCTAATTTGTTTTTTTTTTCGAGTTAGATATATAAATTGTTTTGTTAACTATATGTCTTTTTCTATTTTCGTATTTATTTTGAGTTTGTTCTAGACCTTTGTGTACTGAAGACCGATTTTACCTTTTGAGTTAACCCCAGAATCAAATAAATTCGATTTTATGAACAAAAGACAAAACTGTACTATTAAGCTAGGGTTTTAAAATAACAACAATACCCTTACATTTTTCAAAACTGAGACTAGAATTTCTCCATTGCAGCCGTTTTGCAAAGGTTTGTTTATCCCTTTCAAACATTGTTTAAATTTATTTTTTTTTGTTAATGATTTGTTTCAAGATATTCTATTGTGCATCTGAATCATTGCGAATTTGTTGGTAATTTTATAGTTTATATTGATAGAATGTAGTATTTTGTAAAGTGTTTAAGTTTTCTGTTTTAATGTTCTGATTTTTTCAATGCTAGTGACCTTTTGGATTTTTTTGTTACTAAAGTCTCTAACATTGTAATCGGCTCTAATTAGCCGAAGTCAAAATTGATTGGAGTCGGCTTGTGCAGCCATTTTCAATAGGGGGTGGTCAATAATCAAATTTCTTGTAGTGGATCGATGTCGGATGCTTTTCTTCCAAGGTGAATTTTTAGTTTTAATTTCAATTCTTGTTGATTTTTTATTTTATTTCTTCTGCAGCCCGATTAGTCATAGATTTAAACAAGATCCGTGTTATAGGAAATTGAATATTTAACTTTCATATCAAAGGATTGCAATTCAGCTAAATTGTTGCCTTTTTCTTTGATCTATGTTTTGATATCAAGATGTCATTCAACTTGTAAGAGATTATTTCTGAATTTTAACTTTATATAAGTATAATTATGTCATGTTAGTTCTTTTTTCTCGAGTTAGATGCATGCTTGATTTGTAAACTAAAACAACTTTTCTCTCTTTTTTTTTTTTTTTTTTTTTTTTTATTTTGTATTTGCAATAGAATATCAAGTTGTTAATTCGTCTTGTAAGAAATTATTCTACTATTAAATTTTATACATTTATTATAATTAGGTAATGTTTGTTCATTTTTATTCAAGTTAGATACATATTTGATTTGTTGACCAAAAGTTTTTTTCTCTTTTCTTTTTAATATTGAGTTTGTTGTAGAACATTAAGAAGTTATTCTTATTGTAAGAAATTATTTCTACTCTATAAATTTATACATTTAGAATTGTTATGTGATCCTAATTTGTTTTTTTTTTCGAGTTAGATATATAAATTGTTTTGTTAACTATATGTCTTTTTCTATTTTCGTATTTATTTTGAGTTTGTTCTAGACCTTTGTGTACTGAAGATCGATTTTACCTTTTGAGTTAACCCCAGAATCAAATAAATTCGATTTTATGAACAAAAGACAAAACTGTACTATTAAGCTAGGGTTTTAAAATAACAACAATACCCTTACATTTTTCAAAACTAAGACTAGAATTTCTCCATTGCAGCCGTTTTGCAAAGGTTTGTTTATCCCTTTCAAACATTGTTTAATTTTTTTTTTTTTTTTGTTAATGATTTGTTTCAAGATATTCTATTGTGCATCTGAATCATTGCGAATTTGTTGGTAATTTTATAGTTTATATTGATAGAATGTAGTATTTTGTAAAGTGTTTAAGTTTTCTGTTTTAATGTTCTGATTTTTTCAATGCTAGTGACCTTTTGGATTTTTTTGTTACTAAAGTCTCTAACATTGTAATCGGCTCTAATTAGCCGAAGTCAAAACTGATTGGAGTCGACTTGTGCAGCCATTTTCAATAGGGGGTGGTCAATAATCAAATTTCTTGTAGTGGATCGATGTCGGATGCTTTTCTTCCAAGGTGAATTTTTAGTTTTAATTTCAATTCTTGTTGATTTTTTATTTTATTTCTTCTGCAGCCCGATTAGTCATAGATTTAAACAGGATCCGTGTTATAGGAAATTGAATATTTAACTTTCATATCAAAGGATTGCAATTCAGCTAAATTGTTGTCTTTTTCTTTGATCTATGTTTTGATATCAAGATGTCATTCAACTTGTAAGAGATTATTTCTGAATTTTAACTTTATATAAGTATAATTATGTCATGTTAGTTCTTTTTTCTCGAGTTAGATGCATGCTTGATTTGTAAACTAAAACAACTTTTCTCTCTTTTATTTTTTTTTTATTTTGTATTTGCAATAGAATATCAAGTTGTTAATTCGTCTTGTAAGAAATTATTCTACCATTAAATTTTATACATTTATTATAATTAGGTAATGTTTGTTCATTTTTATTCAAGTTAGATACATATTTGATTTGTTGACCAAAAGTTTTTTTCTCTTTTCTTTTTAATATTGAGTTTGTTGTAGAACATTAAGAAGTTATTCTTATTGTAAGAAATTATTTCTACTCTATAAATTTATACATTTAGAATTGTTATGTGATCCTAATTTGTTTTTTTTTTTTTCGAGTTAGATATATAAATTGTTTTGTTAACTATATTTTTTTTTCTATTTTCGTATTTATTTTGAGTTTGTTCTAGACCTTTGTGTACTGAAGACCGATTTTACCTTTTGAGTTAACCCCATAATCAAATAAATTCGATTTTATGAACTAAAGACAAAACTGTACTATTAAGCTAGGGTTTTAAAACAACAACAATACCCTTACATTTTTCAAAACTAAGACTAGAATTTCTCCATTGCAGCCGTTTTGCAAAGGTTTGTTTATCCCTTTCAAACATTGTTTAAATTTTTTTTTTTTTGTTAATGATTTGTTTCAAGATATTCTATTGTGCATCTGAATCATTGCGAATTTGTTGGTAATTTTATAGTTTATATTGATAGAATGTAGTATTTTGTAAAGTGTTTAAGTTTTCTGTTTTAATATTCTGATTTTTTCAATGCTAGTGACCTTTTGGATTTTTTTGTTACTTTTTAAGTAATGAATATGAGTTATCTTTGTTATTGTTCTTAAAATACTCCATTCTTTGGACATGTACGCCACATTAATGTGTATAAAAAATGTGAAATAGAATACTATGCTAGTAAGCTTCCGATTTTTTTTGTTACTATTTAAGTAATGAATATGAGTTATCTTTGTTATTGTTCTTAAAATACTCCATTCATTGGACATAAATGCCACATTAATGTGTATAAAACATGTGAATAGTTTACTATGCTGCTCTATGTGACTTCTATATATGCTACACATTTTGCTATTGTGTATTACAGTTAATATTATTTGTTAATTTTTTAAAATAGGTTTAGTTATTTTGTTTTACAATATACGATGGTGTTTTTTTGTTTGTATAGTAATAATTGTTATTATTTTAAGTTTAAATGTATAATGTATTTATTGTTTATGAGATAAAAAGAAAGAATGGTAACAAAATTATATTGCTAATTTCACTGCTTGTAATCAGTTTTTGAGTGGGTAATGTGAATGTTAACTTATTAAGTTGAATGACATTATGTGTTGAATGTACATATGATTGGATCTTTTCACCTAGGCTACTTACTCACTTTGGAACTTACTCACTTTGGATCTTTTCCAAGCTGGATGTTGATACATATGATTGATACCAAGTACTTTTCTGTCCACGTAACCCACTGCATTACAAGGTGGATCCAGTTTCCCTCTCACATTACAAGCTACCTGGAGATTAAATATACTTTTCCTGAGTTTCAAGCATTACCGGTAAAAAAAATATTAAAAAGAATAAAAAGCTTACAGTTAGAACTTTCCCAAAATCAGCATTGTCGGTATTTTGCACAGTGAACTGCCAATCTGGAACATAAGTTCCGTATAATGTGGCCAAGTAAACAATCAAAACAAATGCTCTTGATACATTGAAAGAAGCCAAAGAATATGAAGCTACTAGATTTATTAATAGAACATTTGTGGAAAGTGTAGAGGATAGCAAGATCAATGGTAAAGGTTCCGTTGGTATCAAGGGAAATGGAAATGGTAACAACAAACCCCATGGGAACGGAAACAATACTAATGGAAATGGGGGAAACAAATCCAATGGGAATGGTTCGAATGGAAATGATAATGATGATAAGAACATGTCCGAAATGAACTCCAATGATTGTGGAGAGAATAGCAGAAATTGAACCGCATTAACAAAACCAAAATTACATATCTCGAGCCTTATAAGCAAATGAAATAAAAAAAAATTTCCTTTTTTTTTGGTTGAGAAGAAATGAAAATAAAGTTAAGCACACCTTAAAATTCCTTCAGGTTCAAAAGGTGCCCAACACCAGGATGGAGCATCATTTCGAAAAGGACCCTCATTAGGGAAATTCTTTGTGCAAGCCTGTAGGGCTCACGATCATATATACATACATATATATACAGCCACGGGAAAATCGACTCATTGTACAAAAAAAGAAAGGCTCAAAATCCACCTAGGCTACTTACTCACTTTGGATATTTTCCAAGCTGGATGTTGATACATATGATTGATACCAAGTACTTTTATGTCCACGTAACCCACTGCATTACAAGGTGGATCCAATTTTCCTCTCACATTACAAGCTACCTGGAGATTAAATATACTTTTCCTGAGTTTCAAGCATTACCGGTAAAAAAAATATTAAAAAGAATAAAAAGCTTACAGTTAGAACTTTCCCAAAATCAGCACTGTCGGTATTTTGCACAGTGAACTGCCAATCTGGAACATAAGTTCCGTATAATAAGGCCAAGTAAACAATCAAAACAAATGCTCTTGATACATTGAAAGAAGCCAAATAATATGAAGCCACTAGATTTATTAATAGAACATTTGTGGAAAGTGTAGAGGATAGCAAGATCAATGGTAAAGGTTCCGTTGGTATCAAGGGAAATGGAAATGGTAACAACAAACCCCATGGGAACGGAAACAATACTAATGGAAATGGGGGAAACAAATCCAATGGGAATGGTTCGAATTGAAATGATAATGATGATATAGATGGATATGGTGGTTTTGATCTTGATTGGTAAGTTATTTTTTTTAATTGTGTTTTTTACGAATAATTACTTACTAACTAATTTCTTTTTATTTTAGATGCTGACGATGCTATGGAGTGCTGTTTGCTTTTGCCTACTTTTAATTGATGTCTTTTTATAAGCCTTTTATGTAGTTACAACTAATTTTGCTGTTGGCTTTTGCGTATTGTTTAATGATGTCATTTGACTCTTGTAATTAATGGTTGCGCTTCTAATACTTGGATAGATGTTATATGTTTTGGACTTTTGGTGAGTTTATATATTTTATATATCTCATTATAAAGAATCTAAATCTTCAATACTGGGAAGTAATGCTAAACTACTACTAAAATATCCAGTGGTTGTCACATGTTATGGAAAAACACTTCAGAAAATTTTCCCAAAATACTCTATTATTGTTCATTACTGAATATATCTTCCATTACACTATTTCATTTGTCACAGTTAATTTTGTAGCAAGAAATTTCTTAGCACATTTTGAAAATATTTGATAAAAAGAATAATTAAAAAATAGTAAATAGTAATTACTTAGCCCATTTTGAAAAATTTTGTCAAAAAAAATTATGAAGAAATAGATATTATGATCGTTTGATGACAATGTAAGGTTAGTTATGCCATACGTTCTTTAATCAAGAATTTATTGAACCTTGTGTCATTAAACACAATGAATCAAAAAAGTTGTCAATCAATAATACACATGGCTTCTAGAATGTTCAAGTGAAACAGGCAGTTAATCAAGAATTTTGCCAAACGAACAAATGTAAAAGCCAGGCACAAGAAATAGTGAATCAAGACATTTGTTAGGAATGAGATACAATTTGACTATTCAATAATATGAATAGTCAAATTTCGACTGTTAGAATAGTCAAAAATATGAATAAACAAGAGATACATTTCTGCTACTAACTACAAATATGAACATAACTTACAACTGTTAGAATACATGATTAGTGTAAAAACCTCATCTCCTTAACAACACCAACTGGACTGCATATCAATGAAATATTTACATACCAGACAGGTTTGGAGGCACTCAAATGTACAAGTTACCTTTTACATACACCACGCTATACTCCAGTTGTCCGCCTTTCTACTTTATGAACTGTACGTTTCTTTCATGTCATAAGTCCAGCTTTTGCTTCTATCGTTAGCTGTGACTTCTTCAAAATTACCTGTTTTGTTATCTCCAAAGTTTCATCTAGATTCAAGTAGCCATATATATGATATGTAATTATGCACTTCAAGAAACTGCAAGTGAACCACCCACAGTAGCACCAAAGGGCTCTGATAATTTTGATCTATGTTTAATGCCACTAAAGGGTGACCTCTTACTAACAGAAGCAAATGACATATTCTTTGGTGTTTTGATCCAGCTGATATTCTTTTCAAGCTCTGACATTAGGCAACTGCTGTATTTCGAAGGTCACAAATAAAGTCAGATTTCTCATCATATTGCATGCCATCCATGCATCTAAGTTTTTGAATTCTTTTAGAGAAAATCGACACTGCCTCCTCAAGCAACTCCGTTACTGCAGATGTGTACTATATAGATTGATGTTTGTGATTCCCTGTAATGGGCAAACAATGATTAAATAGTCCAATCAAACAATAAATACTAACTTGCACAAGTTAAATACTAGATAAACTCGAAGAAATATTGTGACAATATTTGAACAATGGTCGGGTATCTTACAACAAATTCCAAAAGTTGGTGTTAATTACCTAGAGTACATTCACATGAGTATCCAAAAACAGAACTTTTATTATCCCAAGTTCTATCAAGGGTATTTATCTCATTATCAAATTGGATGTATCATGACAGATAGATGACATGATACAGTTGCAGAGGTCTAATCCAAGTCTTGCCAAAAATCACGTAAAATACAAAGCAAACCAGTTGTAAAGAAAAAATAGAAGCCAATGCCAACCTGCAAGTCACTCGGGTTACTGTCTACCCACTTTGATCTTTGATTTATCAGACTATTAATACATCTCCTGAGGTTACTTGTCCAACTAATCCAGTATAACCTCAACTAGCTCATTTGACATTATGCACAAGCACTCATTATAACGTATAAGCTATGCAGTTGAAAATGGAGTTGTATCCTCATTTTCCAGCATAAAATGAGAAAGGGTCCCCCAAAACCCTCCATGTAAAAAAGTTCAAAGGAATAAACGGGTCAAAACCACATAACAATAGATACTAAAATTTCCAAATCTGCATTCCAGTTGAAAACTTACAACTGAGGGATAAAGGGTTTGCCAGTACTCTACACGTCGGGATCCAAAATTGGTGAGAAATAAAGCATCCATGCCTGAAGTAACACATTTGGCAAACAATGACACTAACTTTGATGAACCATGTATTTTGAGGATGGAGAGGTGTAAAGCAAACCGCGCACCGAAGTCAGAAGTATATTCTATCTGGCCTGATATGCAGCCGGCAATCGACTACTATCCTCCTCCATTAAAAAAAAAAAAAGGTCATTATAGAAAGCTTAACTATGCACCACCTACAATTTAATAAGAGTGTTTACCTGACTGAGCTCCACTTCAGATCAACCTTCAATAATCTGAATCTGTTCATCGACATGTCACAGCCAGAATAAGCAATTAATACTACCATCCAAATTAACTATAGAAAAGTGATTTAAAAGCATCAGCTGATCATTCTAAGGCTTAAGGGTGACGAATGCGTGAAGAAATTCTCCAAGAAATAGTACGAAAATAAATTGCACGGAAAAGTAGCTGTGCAAATTTAAATGTATAGTTATGTGCACCAATCATGGCAAATTCCAATGCATTGACTTTATCTGGAAAACCTTATACATGCAAGCTTTTGAACCACCAGGAAAGCTTGCATAAACAACATGGTCCACACCTAAGTACCTGCACAAACAAAAACACAGAATTATCAAGAAACAAAACTAACAAGAAATTGTGATGAGCCAAACTTATCCAACAATGACAAGAACATATTACAGTTTTTTTATACGATGACAGTGTGGTAGCTAATCACATCCCCAAAACCGCAGAAAAGGGGATAAAAATGCTTAATTCGATAATTCACATGCTCCAAGCAACCCAATAATTAAAATGACAGAGAAAATTAGAAGATTAAACCAAAGCAGTCCAAGCAAGTGTTGATCATTCAATTTTCTAATTGTTTTCACATATAAACACTATAATAAGACTAACCTTTACAAGCTCTCGGAGGACAAAAAAAAAGCCAGTGAAGTAGCTCTCTCCGGAATGAATCTGCAATAATATAATCAGCCAACTATTTTTTTTATTTTTTTTGGTGTTAAAAGACAACATTAACCTATTACATTAAATCCTCTAGTAACAGAGGTACAACAAAATGATGGGCAATCTCCCAAACTACAGTAGCTTCAGTTAAGCTGTGGCCATTTTTCGCAAGAGCATTCGCACACATGTTTCTGCTCCTCTTCTTGTGGAAATTTGACAATTCCAAGGCATCCGGATAAGCTTTCGGCAATCCGTAATAATATTTCCAAGAGGGGTGATTCTCCACATTCGCAACTTTAATCAAATTCAATAACATGTCTAACTGGGTCCCGAATGTTTTGAAAAATGAACAAGTTCCTTGATTTCCAAATTGCCCAAACAATAGCAATAAACATAGTGCACCATGGTATATTTTTGATCCAAGTACCGGAATCCATTTGACTGAATTTGAGAAATTGTATGGGAACAATGGCAAACTCCCACACTTCTTTGGCCCAAGAGCAATCCCGGAGGGCATGGACAAAAGATTCTTCATGTAAGTTACATCTGGGGCATAATGCCGAGTCCGAAAGTTGCCTCTCATATCTCATCAAGTTCGTAGCAAGACTTTTGTGCATACTCGTCCAAATGAAGAACCGTATTCTCTCCGAACATTTAATTTTCCAAATCCAATCCCAAGAATGAAGTGTCGCCCCAGTTTGACCATCCTTCACCCTAATCAAATATTGGTAAGGATTTGCAAGAGAACCTTCAATTTGGCATACTACCCCATATTCTCCTATGTTCTTACTCTCGGTCAATTGGAATCGGAAGACTCTCAGTCTCTTGCCAAATACTCTCCGAGATTGTAGTCCGAAGAGCACCCCTATTCACATACCATTAATTCTGAAACCTTGTACTCCTTTTCTTCTTCGTGTATAGCATTCTCCAAACGTGCATGAAGCGTAGATTTTTCAATCGAAATATCATTCCAAATGGATATCTGATTACCTTTTCCCAATCGCCAATGGACACAATTACGGACCTCGTGCTACGGGCCACTCCCTTCCAAGTGGATGAATCTCCTCCACGTATCCGATAGTCAATAATATCTGAGTTCTTTAGGTACTTTTTCGGAAAGGTCTCCCCCCACAAAGCTATATCCCCCATTGAAGTTCTCCATCCAACTTTAGCCTTGTTTAATCCTGAGCCCACCATGTTTCTTGCTTTTCGTCACTTTATGCCATTCTACAAGATGGAGATTTCTTTGAGAAACATCCGAGGACCATAGGAAATTCCGGTTGAGTTTATCAAAGTGGTGGTACACATAGTTGTAGGAAGCCACGTGGCTTGCATCTCATGATTTGGAATAGCGGAAGTCACCGATTTGATGAGAGTAGCCCTCCCCGCAATTGACAAAAGCTTGGTTTTCCTAGTCGATAGTCTATTCGTCACTCTATCAACATCTCCAAAGAGATTGGGAAAGACACGTTGTGAATAAGCGGGACTCCGAGATATCTCCTAAGATTACTCGTGCGACCATTGTTAAAAATAGTTCGAATCTCTCTTTTATTCAACATGTAAGAGATTATTTCTGAATTTTAATTTTATATAAGTATAATTTCACAATCAAAATGAAAAATTAGTGGATCCTAGAGTCCCAATAGATCCCGAAAAGTTTGCCCAATTAGATACATGAATGTTTGAAGTCTGAAATATTAGGGCATCTTTTTTCTGGGAGACGGATTGAAAAATCAAGAAGGTCTTTTTTTTCTTTTTAATTTCTCTATTTTTTAACTATTAATCTGCCGCTAATATCCATCTCAAATACCTTAATTAGGAGCACAACTAAATTTCATAGAAGCATCAAGATTTTCTGCCCTACCTTGCTTTTGGGACTTTGTACAAAGTATAGATTTTGACACTTTGCACCCTGAAAATATAGAATGTTAGCACTTTACATTCAAAAATATAATTTTTGGTATTTTCAACCTCGACTTAACATGATAATCTAAATTAGGTAAATAACATGCAATATAATAACATGTTAGATTTGTAAATGTGTATTTATAAAGTAAATAATCTAGAGGATACTTGAAAACATAACGAAGACAATGTATCTATTTTAATCTAAATTTTACTGAGATAAAATATTAAAATAAGTTATTACAAAGTAAAATAAATTAAGAATAACATGTTTATAATTGTTGTGCATATAAATGACCATTTTATCTCTATATCGATGACATTCATGAGTCTTTTTTAAGGAAAACACATTAGGGTGCAAAATGTCATACAAATTATATTTTAAGGGTGCATAATGACAAAAATTTTAAAATCGGAATGAAAAGCACTAACATTTTATAATTTTAGATTAAAAAATACCAATATTCTATATTTTTAGGATGAATAATATTAATTGACCCAATATCTATTTGCCATATAGGGTATTATAAAAATGAACTATATAGTTGGCCCAGTTACAATTGCTACCAATTGTTATAACACAAACTAAAAGCAGCCTATATATTCAACATTCTTCGCAATAAAAAAAAACAAAAAAAAACAAAAAAAAAGAAAAAACACTCCAACAAATTCCACCCATATCATCCCCAAACTCAATTCGTTCCTCTCCCCGAAACCCTAGATCCCCAATTGAAATCCTAAACGCATCTCCACCACAAAAATCGAACTTTTCTGTTAAAGTTGAACCTTTTTCATCAATCCCAGCCAAATTTAACCGTTTTGTTTGCCAAATCCATCAATAACCATAACACGACGAGTTAACTTATTGGGGAAAATTACATCTCCTTGGCGATATGGGTCGCGGTTCTGGAGGTTAGTGATTTTTTTGCTTTTATTTCTTTATTTTTCTTGGAAAATTAAGAGGCTGTTGTCAGTATTATGTTAATTATCTCCATGATCATTGATTGTTCATTTTCACAAAAACAAAAACAAAAATATTTACTTAGTCTAATTTGTTTAAACATGAAAGTGTAGTTAAGAATTTTTGTCTTAGGGTTTTTACAAATGGTTGTTGTAATATCAGGTCCCAATGCTTTCAATATTGGATCACAATTCCAGCAAAATTGGATTTTTTATTTTTTATTTTTATTATTCAGTACCCGGGATAACCAAACCATTTTTCGTTGTTGTTGTTGAATTTGGCCTTGTTTTTCTTACAAATGAAATTTCTCCTTTTTTATTATAAAGCTTGCCTATATCTATTTCAATTATTAGTTGTATGATCACTTGTGCTTTGTATTTATCAGCCTAGGAATAGCCCAACATTTGTTCCCTACTTCTGATTCTATTGAACAAGTTTTATTCCAATGCTTCTTCTGGGGCCCAGGGCCCAGTAAACTCTGATATCATGTTCTCCAATATCACATACATGCTTATATCTGTTGTTTTGAACATAGATTCACAGGGAGGTCTTCTGGACGTCCTTTTATCAGGAGAGCAGGTTCTTCGAGTTCTTCTTGGGTGGGGGGTAAGTTGATTTGTTTCTATTCCTTGAGTCTTTAATTTGCTGGTGGTAAAACTCCATTGTTATGTCAAAACTCTTTTTAGGATTGGTTAACATAAAAATATTCTCTACAGTAAAAAAAATTGTGATTTTGTAACTAGATTGATATGGATATCTTTTATAATGACCTATTAATTTAATTTTTAATCTTCTATATGAATTATCGCTGTAAATAGAACTAGTAATTAACCACTTTGATGTAACTTATGTCTGAGAACAAAGCCAGTGACAACCAGGTCAGTTTTCTTAAGCTCTTCTTACTTAAATTCTCACGGCATAAGTGATGGCATATCAGGGTGTGAAGATGATCGTACGTTGCCTTGGAAAGAGGCAATGATGCTCCTTCCTTTGGAAGAAAGATGTAAAAAAGCCTCCGAGAGGTACACAAAGGATATATATATATATATATATATATGCTTAATTTTGTAACTTTGATAAGTGGATATCTCCAATGGATCTATAACTAAATTGTTGCCTTACCTCCGTTTTAAATTTTAATTACAAAATCAACATACAGGTATAACAAAACGTACCCTGAAAATTTGAGTTCATCTATAGAAATGAATGAGAAATCTTCAATATTCTGATTCCCGACAAGTGACTTCAAGTGTATAGCTCATGGTCAGACTCAACCAAATTCAAGTTAGAGCACACAATCATAAAATAACTCATATACCTGATATAACCTATTTTCATTAGTTTTTTTTCTATTACACATCCTTTAGTCGCCCCCCTGCACCTGCAGTGTTTCCCTCAATGTAATCAAGAGAAGCATAAATAGAAGGTAATAGGAAAGGATTGCCTTTTTCTGGCATTGCTATTAGGAATGAGAGACTCAAGCGATTGATTTGCATTACACCTTTTTTATTTTATTTTTAGAATTCTTTAACTGCTGCTTTAAGTTAGCAAAAGATAAGAAACTATTAGGTAAGGGAATGCTTCGTCCATAAAAACAGAAGATCCCAAAAAAAACTTCAAAGTAAGAACACTTTCCTCTTTTTTATCCTTTAAAAATTCTAGCATTCTTCTCCATGCCTATAAAAATATTATTTATTTGTACTACAAAAATGAAACATAGATACATTGATTTAAAAACTTTGGCCTATGAAGTTATTGAGAAGTGTCACACTGTAATTACAAACGCAAGACTTGAGAGATGGAAAAGGGAGTTCTCTAGTAAGGAACTTGTTTGATACGTTGTAATTGGAGTGAGAGATTTCTCCGTAGGAGAGCAGAGTCATATTAGTCACTCATACATCACCCCGAGGTTACATTAAAAAAATATGCGTAACTAAGCTATGTTTGTGTAAGTTTATTTTCTTTGTTAGCTGATAACAAAATGCTTATTAAAGGGAGCACTAACGGGCTTCTCGTCTTCTGTAGAGCATTCGAGAATCTGATGTTTACTTTGCTGTTATCTATAATAAACTTATGGTTGGGTGCCCTGGTAAGCTATAAGTTAAAAAACATGTTTGATGTCATCTTCTCTTTTTTCTCGTCACAAAATTTTCACTCTGAACTTCTGTTGCAGAAAAATACTTTGATGTTGATTCAATTGCCAGGATTTTTGACAGAAGTAAGTATATCAATTTCTTCTTTTAAATTCATGTGTATGTGTCGAGGGGTAAAGAGTTTGTCAGTGTTTTATCTTCACACTTTAGTGGATGTTTTGTCTTTTCGTTCATTCAAACCTATCTAATACTACTATATTTCTGTAGTTCCCTTAATAGTTGTGCCTCTTATTAGGAAAAATAATTATTTCTCTGGTTTGAATATATTCATCTTAATGGCATTATACTCTTTCATATAGAGAGTATAACCCTATGGCCTAGTATACAATTTTTCTTTGTGGGGGTGGGGGTGTAACATAGCCCTTTTTCTCTAGAGATTTCTATGGATTTTTATTGTCTCAATACGTAGAAATCTTGTTTGAATTTATATTAATATTAAATAGGAAAAAAATTGTGTTAAAATGGTGACTCTAAAATAAGTTTAAGAAGCTATGAGGAGTGGTAAACTCTGAAAGGAAAGATGGAAAGAGGGGAGTTGGCGGATAAAGATGGACAGTAACGATCGTATGATATAAATTTTTAAAAATGGGGCTTCCAATTGTTCGGAAATTCTTCCTTTAAAAAATGAAAAACTTTTTATACTTGGAAATACATCAGCTTACACGAGGAAGTAAAAACTTGACTTTGGAGTTATGAAAAATACCTCTCTTATATATATTCTTATATATATATATATGAAGGTTAGTCCGCACTATAATATGGAGAGCAACCAAAGTAACCTTTATGATCTGTTCCACCTTGCCACTTGCAAGCACTTTATTCTCTGTTGAGGTCGTATCTCTATGAGCTGCTACTCGACATTTATGCTCTCCGAAGAAGCCATGTTTTTATATCATTATGTCTTGTATTTCGTTTTGTACTGTTCATTTTGTTGAAGGAGATGTACTTATTAAATATGTTGAATCTTACTATCTCTAATGATTGAGTTTTAAAACAAAGTGATTAAATATGATTTTAGTGTTGAAATTAGTTGTGCAGACACATATCTGAGAGATTAGTATATGCCAGAAGCTATATTTTTATGTGCTTTACTTTATAAAAGAGCATTCCTTGATTTTGCATTCTATGCTCTTAATAATCTTGTATATATATGTAGATATGTAGTAAGTATGGATTTATGTATGTTCACTCACTCATAAAGCAAAACAAGTTTGTACCCTGGCGGTCATGTTGGTTGGAGGATATTTTTTATATCCTTATCCAGGATAGGTAAGGAATGTATTCAAAGCTTGATGTTTGTTTTACTCATTTAGCTCATCTAATGTTGCATGTGTTTATAGTATATGCTCTTTTCTTTTTCCATTATACTTCTTTCCGTGATAAAATATATTTGCATATCAAAAAGCTTCCTAATACGGTACGCGAGCTATAAAATTTATCGCACTAAACAGAACTAGTAATCTCTTTAATGTAACATATGCTTGGGAACAGATCCTTAATGACCAGGTCATTCTTTTCAGCTAAAGTATTTATTAAAGGTTGTTCATACTTTCTAATGGAAGTTCGATGCTTCTTCATACTTAAACTGCATGCTCTTTATTTCTCACGACACATGTGATGACAACTATCTCGCGAGAAATAAATAGTTAAACTTCATACTTTTCCAGCAATGTTAGAAGAAGAGAGGTTGGATAATGAAAAGAGACTAATGCGCTGGCCTTTGGAGCTCAGATGTCGCCATGTCGCCAGGGCGTACGCACAGGTATATATCTCCAGTGTCTAAAACTAAATTCTTACCTTCTTTTAGAACTCTTATCCTTTTTCCTTCGTTTAAAAGTTTAATTACATGATCAACATACAGGTAGAGCTGTTAAATGCCACCTTACCTTGAGAAAGTGTTTGATTTGCATTGTATGTTTTTTTTTAAAAATAATATGAATTGCTGCTTTAAGTTAGCAAATGATAAGAAAGTGTTGGTGTTAGGTAAGGAATCATTTGTCCAGGAAAAAAAAAAAAGATTAAAGAATTTTTTTGTCATGGTATGAACGGTTTTCCGTTTTCCTTCAAAACTAGCATTCCTCTCCTTCAATAAAAAATATATTTATTAGTACTACAAAAATAGACACTGTGCTAGTTTCTTTTCTTTGGTAGCTAATAACTAATAACGAAATGCTAATGAAAGTGAGCGCTTAATGTAGGGCATTCAAGGATCTGAACCTCACTTAGTTGCTATGTGCAAGAAACTGATGGTTGGTTGCCCTGGTAAGGTTTATGTAAAAGGCATCTACTGTTTTCTTCTTCTCTTTTCATGTTGCCACAATTTTTACTCTGATCTTTTGTTGCAGAAAAATACATTGATATTGCCATGTCTTCAAACAAAAGTAAGTATATCAATTTCTTCTTCTCAATCATGTGTTTGTGTTGAGGGATAAAAGAGTTGGTCAGTGTTCTTATTCTATCTTTTGTCTTTTGGTTTATCTGGATCTATGTAATATTACTACTGTTCTGTAGTTTCCTTAATAACTGTGCCTCATATTATGAACAAGAATTAATTTCTTCTGGTTCGGAAACATGCATCTTAATGGCAATATTCATACTCTTCATGTAGAGAAATAACCCTGGGGCCTAAGATTTTTCTTAATGTGGATGCTAACGGATTGTTACATATTCCTTCCATTTTTGTTTGTTTATCCGAATAGATTGAATTTCCTTGAAGACAGATGCAGAAGGATTAAGGATATTTATGAAGAGGTTTGTACATTGGAGTTCTTTTCTTTATCACGATATGACAGAAATAAAGACGATTTAACCTGTCCTTTTAAGGAGATGAATGTTGAATATATAAGATATCCTGATATTGTTCCTTCCTTTGGGAATTATTGTTTGAAGTTTGCTAAGCCCATTGAAGATATGTGTTAAGTTGTTCTGTTATGAATTGCAGAATGTTGGAAGATGAGGAGAAGGCTCTCCTGCTGTTAAGTATTTTAAATTATATGTTCTACATTTAGTTTATTTTCGATCTATTGAACCTGTAGTTCGGACTCGCTAATTTATGCACTGTTTTACTGTATTGTATGTAATTATTTCCCTTTTTGTAAAATTCACATATTTCCCCGGAGTTTCGCAAGCTCTTTCACAATCTGCCAATGATTCATTAAACGAGGCACTGCAAGCCATCTGCAAGAAAAAATTGATTGGGCTCAAGAAATAATTAGAATTGAATTAGATCTAGTTTTTACATTAAGTCAGTCTGAGTTCTTGGCTGCTGAAACTTTGATCAGCTTTCTGATCAGCAACTAGATATTCTTCACCTTTTTCTATATGTCCAAAAGAAAATCGTTTTTAATTCTTCTTTGCTTAATAACTGTTACACTTTGGTTTTGATCCAAAAATAAAGAGTTTGTGGAATTAATAAACGCAGAAAACATCTTTCATTGATTTAGACAGGAAGTTAATAGGAAGGATTTTTCAAGCTAGCCTTGAGGTGTAGTGTGATTATGATCACTTTCCATGTTTGAGTAATTACTGTAGGGTGAGTTTGGCCTAGCGATTGCATAATTGTTTTTACAATAATTGATTATAGTATAATTACTTTTAGATAATTGCCTTTACTATAATTGATTTAGCGTTTGGTTCTAATTTTAAAGAATTGATTATAGAAATGTAGTTTTTTATCTAATTTACAAAACTTATGTGTATTTGAAGATCACTATATTTTTTAACTATCACAAAGCACAAGCAAATTAGTGTTAAAAAAAACTAATAGTTACTGTTTTTTCTTTCTTAAATGTATTAAGGCACTGATAATAATGAAATAAAATAGTAACAAAAATGTTAACTAATTAATTTACTTTTACCAGTCATATTGCGCAAACTATAATAAATAAAATGATGAACACAACTAGACAAATGAATCATAAATTAACCTGTAAGTTGTAACCAAAAAAAATTTTGAAAAAAATCATAAACTAACTTAAGAAAGATCTAATTCGAAAAATGTTAAAAGATCCAAAATCTAAAATGTCGTAAATTTAAAGAAATTAATATTTAGCTATAATTATTTTTTAGATGCAGCAATTTGAGTAGCTAGTTTGTTACGAAAAATATCCATATCCTTGTCATCTCGTGCTTCTCTTCCATTATTACTATGAACATTACCGGGCTCTTGACGATTATCAAAAACATTTTCATTTTCATACATCTTGAATTTGCGATCTAATCTGGCCTTTTTCCTAATATAATTATGGAGAGCCATTGATGCGCAAACTATCGCAACTTGAACATCAAAGTTGAAAGAATGCATCTTCTTTAATATTCGCCACCTTGACTTCCAAACCCCAAATGTTCGCTCAATCGTGCCTCTCAATGATGAATGAGCTTGATTAAACATTTCTTACGTGTTTCTTGGTTGGGGTCCTCTTCGAAAATCGGGTAAATGATATATTTCTCCTTTGTAAGGTGCAAGATAATCTGTCTTATTTGAATACCCAGCATCAACCAAGTAATATTTTCCTGAAAACATGATTTATAAAGTATATTAGCTCTTCTATTATAACTAGGTATCTACTCTATAGTAAAATTAATGCAAGTCTATATTCACGAAGTACCTTTTGGAGGATGTGGAATTTTCAATTCTGGATTTCGAATGGCCTGAAATCATGAGACTCCCTTCCCATCCCGGCCAAACAAATGTGAAACACATATCGAAGTCACAAACAACCATAATATTTTGAGCATAACCTTTCCTCCCAATATAAGGAATTTGTTTATTTGTAGGAAGAACCATAAAGATGTGACGAGTATAAGGGATTATATCACGGTGGTTCTTGATGAAATAATCTAGGTTAATTTATTTAATCCGAGGGTCCGGTCGTGTTTTCGGGCACTACAAGTTGATCAAATTCCTCAGAACTCAGTACGCCAAGTTTCAATGCAGCATCAAATGTCAATATACACATAAGAATCAATGGAAACTATATACTTGATAGTCCACTGAGACCTCTACACTGGCACTTTACAAAAATGTATTTTTGGTTCCAATTTTTTTTTTTTTGCAATTTTGGTCCCTAATTGGATAGAAAGGAGGCGATCAGACCAAAAGGGAAAACGGTCAAAAGAGTAATTTTGTAAAGTGCAAGACCAAAAATTCTGATGGATCAGTCCTGTGGGACTACAGACTAAATTTTTCCGTAATAAAAAAGGAATATATTGTGTGCTGAAAAACCCATTTAGATTTTCAGGCCAATATCAGAACCAAAAGGACATATAAGAGATCAAGTAGTAACAAATAATCCATGATTCAAAATTTGAACCTTCAAGGTAGATCCCTCTTTATGAGCTGTCTTGGCAACAGCTGCTGCATTATAGGAGCCAATTTTCTAGATAAACAATAGAAATTCAGTTATCACCATGATTCAAAAGTAACGAGATGTATGCAAATGAATGAAAAAAAGTAAACTTAAGAAAATGAAACTTACTGGATTCAAAGATGTGACGAGTATAAGGGACTGCAATGTATTAAAAGCACCCATTATACATCAATTAGACAAAGCGTTTCAATGGATTAAATGAAATGAGATCTCAGAATCAAGCAACCTCATGTAATAATTTAGAAATTATTTCTCTGTTGGCTTGAATACCCCCTAACACAATTCTTTTCAAATGAAGCAGATGCATCCCCGAGCAATCTAACTGACTAGTGAAAAAAATGTATATATATATATATATATATAGTATTTAGAAAATAATTCACACGTACAAACAAATTTATTCTCATGCCTGCATGTGTGTGTATAACTGAATTTTGGTGATATAATTCATGCCATTGCAATAAGTTGTCAATGTTTTCCAAGAAAAATGGGAGTGAAGAGCCCAAGATCAAATATCTCAATATTCAATGAAATTCATGCCATGCCAATCAATATTGTATTACACCCCACCTCAACCCTCCACCACCCCCACCCCCCCCCCCCAAAAAAAAAAAAAAAAAAAAACACCACAAAAGTATACCTCTACTATGATAGCTTCACATGAGAAATAATTAATTTTGATAATTAGTACTGGATCATACATGTAATAGATTACTGGCTTAAACACGTTCAATTCAAAATGGCCATTGGAACCTCCCACTGTAACAGCTACATGGTTGCCCATAACCCGGAAAGCATTAAAGTAGTTAAGGAATTGAGATAAACATAGGACAACAAACTTGTACCATCTGGGAAAAAGGAATACACAAACTTGTACCATCTGGGAAATGAAGTTTCTTATCCTTAGTTTAGATTGTTATTACCTGAGCGCAAACCATTGTGATAGCTTCGCACTGTGTAGGGTTCACTTTCCCCTGAAATGTTGAGATTATTTTAAGTATCGCATTGCAGACAGGAGTAATAACTAATAAAGTAAGCAACACTTACGTTTCAAATAAATGAAATGAATAACAAAATTACCGGCATTATACTGCTGCCAGGTTCATTTTCAGGAAGAATGAGTTCTCCTAGTCCACAATGTGGACCACTGGAAAAGGGAGGATGTGAGAACAATTCAAATGAAGCTAAGTACTCGGATGATTGAAGAAACATGCCAATATCTCATATACCTTCCTAAGAAACTTATGTCATTTGCCATCTTCATAAGAGATACATCAATTGTGTTTAAAGCACCTCTTGTTTCAACAAATGCATCATGTGCAGCCTATCAATGCAATGCTTAAATGAATTTGAAAAAATTATTTTGCTAAGACATGCAATAGAGATACCCAGATGTATATTTGCAATAAGATCGACTTAATTAAATATAACTATAAAAGCAGATCACATAAAGATAAGACAGAAACAAGATTCAGTAATTGAATTTACCAGTGCTTCGAATTTGCTTTCAGCAGTCACAAATGGCAAATTGGTTTCCTCAGCTACTGCAGAAGCAATCTTTACATCAAACCTGACAACTATTTTTCTTTTCATATACAAATAACATAGAAAGTTCACAACATAAAATATAGGTAAGCATGAACATACAATAAACTTAGGTTTTGCTTACCCTTTCTTCGTGTTCAAACCAGTTCCTACAGCAGTGCCCCCTTGTGCAAGCTGCAGTATATTCCCAACTTGTTAAGACCACCAGGAGAGAAAGAACAGGAGTTGGGAATCAAGTAAAGGATGCTATTGAAGTTAGAACAAACCTGGTAGATGCGAGGTAGGGTGCACGAGACTCGATCAGTCAATTCCGTACTTCACCTGCAACCATTGAGATAGTCTTTATATTCAAAAATAGTTATTTAGCAACCATAAGAAATTAAATTAAAATGTAATTTCTCCATAAACGGCATTGGATCAAAACCTTACTTGTGTAGTATACCCACTAAATCTTGTCCAAGTGTCAAAGGAGTGGCATCTTGTGTGTGTGTGCGGCCAATTGAAATTCTCCAATGTGGTGACGAGCAGTACACAAAAACATACAAAACACACCTTAATTACGCATTCACGATAAGCTAACATACGAAGAGTCATTAGAAACATATACAAAGACAATTAAAACCCTAGCCGAAAATCAATTACCTTAACAAAGAGAACGAGAGAGAATACTCCATTGTCTGAAGGAACTTGAATGGGGCTAAAGGTATATTTTTCTTCTCTAGTCTAAAGGATGAGCCGATGAGGAGTACCATCAAAATCTTGCTGTCAGATACGACGTCGTCGTGGATCCACTCCATATTCGACGGCTGGCTATGAACATCGCCATCGACGGAGAATTGATGATAGGGGTGTGATTTTTATAATAATCGGAATGCATTCCTCAGTCCGTAACCAACTTTCTGATGTTAAACTTGAAAAAATGTCAAATTGGAGAATTTTTCGTTCAGACAATAAGAGCCGTGTTTCTTTTGGCCCATGTAATTTTTTGAGTTAATGTTGGATCTTATGATGATTGGTCCAGGCCCGTTTGTTGACATATATGCACTTTGGGCCAGGTCCTCGTTAAAATAGTGGAAAAAAATGCACAAGCTAGTTTGTAGAACTCTGAAATTTCCAGCGAATATAATTTAATAAAAGAAGTTCATGTGACCTCTTCTCGAGAGATGGAAATATACAAATTGCAAAATCAGAGACTTGTATTGTACGGGTGGCCTTTCTCCTAGACCGGCCAACACTTAAAAAGGATCAAATCAGTGATCACGCTTTGCAGTAATTAGGGAATAGTTATATCCAATTTCAAAGCAATTGTATTTGTATTTATTATGTAGTTACTTTGGGTTCGACCAAACCCAATATGAGTAAAAAAATTAATGTAAGTAGATAGAAAATAATGTAGTGTCTTTTCTTATCCGTAAAACAGAAAATAATAATAAAAAAAAAAATATCAATATCACTAGCTATATTTATACTTGAAACTTGTAAAACAAATGAAGTGGAGAAAAATAAAGTTGAAGAGTGAAAATGGGAAGCAGATATATATGAGATAATGATAAAAGTGAAGGAGGAGCTAGCTAGCATGCATGTACTCCAAGAAGAAGCCTAGGTAGCTAGTATAAAAGTCCGTGTAAACTTTTCCCTTATTCATTCTGATGAATCAATAGTGTAATTAGTAAGTCGAGTCGCAGTCAGTGTGTCAGTCAGTCACGGATTCATATTGAAATCCGCAAAATTAGCTTTTTCAGATTTATTACTTCAAACATACTCCTATGCATTCACGGGTGGGGTTTACCACATGACTATTCAACTGAAGTATATATATATATATATATATATATATATAAATAAAATCTTCTAAGCAAAACCATTTCTCAGTAAAAAAGCCAAATTAATTAATTAATTAGGCGGCAATGGGATATTCGAAGGCTACAGCAGCAATGTTCTTGGTGGGCATGCTTTGTATGTTAATAACACTTCCACCAGCTTATGCTTGGCAACAAAACTACTGCCCACCTCCTTCCACTCCCCGTCCTCACCCCCCACATCATCATCATCATCCATCGCCTCCACACCACCATCATCCTCCACCACACCACGGCGGAGGAGTACTACCGCCCATAACCAACCCACCAGTCATAAGACCACCACCATCTACTCCCTGCCCACCTCCTGGAACCACCAGCTGCCCAATAGACGCTCTGAAATTGGGACTTTGTTTGGACGTGTTAGGAGGTTTGGTGCATGTTATAATTGGAAACCCAGTTGAGAACATATGTTGTCCAGTGATACAAGGATTGGCTGAGTTAGAAGCGGCTATTTGTTTGTGCACGGCAATAAGGCTGAAACTTTTAAATCTCAATATTTTCATTCCGATTGCACTTCAAGTTCTGGCCACATGTGGATTCAATCCTCCGCCAACTGGTTTTCTTTGTCCAACTCCTCCTCCTCTTTAAATTACTACGTACTAACTTTTTTAAATTTCCATGATATGGGCTAGCTAGCTAGCTGTAGATTGTTGTGAATTAATTATATACTCCTCCTACCCTGTAATTTTTTTATATTATATGTTTTGTTGTTGTGAAACAGTACGGATGCTTGTAATTTTAAGTTTACTTCTCTTAGTCGGGGGACTCCCAAATAATTAATTAATATATGTTCTACTAATTATTTTTTTTTGATAATTTTATGTTCTACTAATTAGTTTATATACGTACGGTGTTTTCAAATTGTTACTTCACTACTATATATATATCATGCATGTACAACACACAGTGTACGTATATATATAAATGTTAATTAACTTTTATAATTTGTTATCATATCGTTATTGTTGGCGATAATGGATCCGGCCAGGACCAAACATTAATTGCTACAAGAATAATAATAATACATGGGGAGTTATGTGTAGATTTCCCAAATATAGGTTGGTACGATTTGCCTAGAAAAATCCATTTCGCAATTGTTTATCTAGTAATTGATCGATTAGCCCGACCGGATATGACCTGCTCTTATAACCATATTTTCCGATAATATTATGTAAATTCTAATCAAAATCAAATTGATTGGGCCAATTTACAAAAAAAAAAAAAAAAAAAAAAAAAAAAAAAAAAAAAAAAGTTCGATTGGGCCAAGTTCAATCAACTTGTTTTACCCATCAACTTAATTGTCCCCACTTGCCATCCTTTTCAATTAGTTGAGCTATAAAAAATGTTATTAAACAAAAAAGAAAAAAATACACCTACCTCCTACTACGTACTTTAGTTTAATTATTTAAAATGTTTTGCCTCCTCTTTAGTGATGTTGAAGCAACTGACTCCCAACTTACACTAAGGTCTTCTAACCTTTAAGAGGAAGTGGAAGATTTCTTTATCGTAACAAATACATGTTTAGCCAGTGGACGCGCGGGGTCCCTTTTAGGATAATCTTATTATATTATATATATTTGCCTTTGTGATTATTTGAGATGATGACACCCCACTTTACTTTAGCAAAATCTGCTCATATTATATATGTCGATACTTCTATAAATCATTATTTATTCAGTTATTCTAAATGTCAATATTGTCACGTTTTCAATTGTTAATATAAAATCGATTTTTCTTTTCTGTTTTTCCAAGTTGAGATAATTAATTAGTTAATAGAATTAATCTACATTAATTTATGATTGTGCTTAATTTTATAGGTTCAATATATCAGGATCACCTATCATTACTGTGAATGATCTGAATTAATAGACTTACAATGTGATGTGCGTATTATTCATTCATCTATGAGTGCATTAGCTAGATAGGAAACGAATTAAAAAGCAACCGAGGCTGAATTTACACAACCCCCCCCCCCCCCCCCCCCCCGGACAATTGAAGACTTTGAATTGATATGATTATTCTTTCGGTTTGGGTGAGGAGGGGATCGGCATCCAAATTATAGGATATATACCCGTATTTGCATCTTTAATTCCAATTGCTGTGTACAACTTGGAATATTTGATTGTACACACATATATATTACTAGAAAAGTGTAGACACGTTGTGCGTATCTAGTTAATTTCATGGATAATTTATATAAATTAGAGTACAATTACTTTTATTAGGTCATTAAATAGAACAAATTAACTTTTTTTTTTTCTGTTTTAAATCATTTTTCTACTCACCTTGTTTTTTGTCGGATAAACTCTTCTTTTACTGAGGTCACTCGTTTTTCTATTAGTTTAATCCTTTTTCACATATTTTTCACATTTTTCATTGATTTCACATATTCTTTTCACCAATTTCACCTGAAATTTAATTAATTTATTTCAAATGTTTTCACCGACTTTATTCTTTCATATTACGTACTTAGTTAAGTCATAAGTATTTTTTATTCTTTCATAGGTAAGATACGATTCAAATTTTTTTTTTAACATAATGATATTTAAGAGAAGTTCATTTTAAACTTTTGTATTTAGAGTGTTCATGACGACTTATACTGTACTAAATCTTTAAATTAACATTTTTTACTTAAATAAATAAATATTAATGCTAAAATATAATAATTTAAGAGGGAAAAACACTTTTGATACCAAACTTTAGTCCAAAAAACACATTTGGTACCAAGTTTTTTCAAAAAATACATTTCATACCATGATTCACACAATCTTGACCAAGGTTATCAAACCGTGTATCGTATCGCGTATCGTTTTTCATTCGTATCGAACCGTATCGAGATACGTATCGTGTATCGTAAGATACATGATACTTTGTTAAAAATATTATAAAATATATTCCCTACATAAAAAAAAAAAAATTACAAGACAAAAACTTAACATTTTAAAGTCAAACAAATCGTTTCAAAATAAAACCAAGTTCCAAGTTTCAACTTTGAAGCCATAAAACATTTTGATGTCCACAATAATTGCATGTTGTTAAATGTCTATTCGAAGGATTAACAAGCACACAATGTTTCCACGTAGCATCTACTTCTTTACCCATAGTAAAGTATCGAATCAAACAAAAATAAAGAACAAAGTCAAAGTAATACCTCAAGGCTCAAGCACAAAACCAAGCTAAAATTGAAGGAATCGGTTAGAATCGAACAAACCCATTTAGTATCGTGTCGGAATCGAGCTAATCACATAAGAATCGCCCACAATAGCACTAGAACCGCACTTATTTTTTCTTCCAAAAACCCAAATAAAGTGAGATATTTATCACCTAATCACTTACTTGAGTTATTAATCAATGATTTTGATAGAGAATTTGTAGAAAACTTGAAGAAGAAATCAATTTTAGAAGCTAGGGTTTGAATTGCGCAAGAATCGCATAAAGCGATTCAGTTTTCTGCTGCTGTTTTATCATTAAACAGCAGCAGAATTTTTTTTTTTTTTAAAAAAAATTGGGCTGCGAACCGGTTCGGTCGGATCAGTACCGATCCGACCCGGTTCAGGTGCAAACCCGGTCAAAAAAAGTATCGCACGTATCGCTTTGGACTCGCGATACGTGCGATACCGAATCGTATCGTTACGATACAAACCGATACATGAGTAAAAACGATACACTAACCGAGTCGTATCGTTTTGGGTCTGTATCGGATCGTATCGCACGTATCGTATCGCGATACGTGCGATACTAACTACACTGATCTTGACACATTTAGTTTTGCGGTTAATTTTCGGACGAAATTCAGTACGTGTCGCTCATGTGCCCGTTAAATTGACAATGGGATGGAGAACATGCACGGGTTTTAAAGACCCACACATGAACGGAAAGTGCTAAATTTCGTCTGAAAATTGACGACAAAATTAAATGTGTCAAGATTATGTGAATCACAATGTTATTAAAACCCGACCGGACCGGCCGGTCCAACCGGTTCGACCGCGAACCGGAGGATGGTCCGGTCCGGTTTACCCCCTAAAACCACTTGACTCAAAAACCAGTCTGAACCGGGTTGAACCGGTCCAAAACCGGTGAACCGGCGAACCGGTTTGGGCCGGTTCAACCCGATTCTGAATTTCTTTTTTTTTTTCTTTTTTTATATTTTATTAATGTTAAAAATAAACTAAAAATTCTTGTAGAATGTGGGATTTGAACACCTAACCTCTTACATGAAACATAACTTCCTTACCATTTGAGCTCCATCATTTTTGTTGAATTTCTAATACAAAACAAATTTATAAATTACAGAAAACCTGCAGCCAAATTTGTTTATAAATTAGATTATGATAACTCGAATTAACATTTTACACATTATCAATGAAAATTAATACTCAAATAATAATTTTTTATTAAAATTTGTTCTATAAGATATTTCTTTCCAATATTATTTTTATGATAAAGAGTGTCAAATTTTGAAAATCAAATCGATATATTATGCAAGTTTGATTTTGAATATTAGACTTTTATACATTATCATATTTTAAAATTATTAATCTCTTAGTTTGCTATATTTTTAACACTTTTAAATTTTTATAAAGAAATATAGTCATATTATATTTATATGAGTTTACAAATTAGTATCATATTACAATTATGATATAAGTTATATAAATATTATGTGATTTAAATTAAATATATTCTAAGATTTTATATATTTTTAATCAATTGTAGGATAATGTTTAAATTTTATGCATATTATATATACTTTAAAATTAAAAATATTTATTATATCATTATGACGTCATCCGGTTCGACCAGTAAAACCAGTGGCCAGTTGGCTCACCGGTTCACTGTCCGGTCCGGTTCTGAAAACATTGATGAATCATGGTATGAAATGTGTTTTTGAAAAAGTTTGGTACCAAATGTGTTTTTTGAACTAAAGTTTGGTATCAAAAGTGTTTTTCCCTCAATAATTTAAATATATATTTTAGGGGCTATTTAAAATAATTGTATTTTTTATAGTTTTTTTTTTATCTATTATAAGAGAAGAAGATTGTAATAATAAAAATTGATGCAAGATAGAATTTACAAAGTTTTGGAGTTTATGTAGGAGATAAATATAATAAGACTTCATGTCTAATTATAGCTCTTCAATTACTTTTACATGTTTGTCACTGAATTAAATATTATTTTACAACTTACATAAAAGTATTTTATTTCGCAAAAAAAAAGTTAAGAGACATTCATGCTTTTACAATAGTAGAGATATATCATGTATGTACAATGTAGGGAACCAAGTTCGAATGCCTGTTGTGAGAGATTCCTACTTAATGTGTTTGACGCGCCTCAAAATGGACTAAGTCATGTCAAAGACATGAATAACCTTGAAAAATAAAATAAAATGTATATATCATGTATGTGTATATTATTATATGACTAAAAAATAAAGCGACACAGCCTCAAAGGCTCAAACCACCAATATCTAAATGGTGCAATATATACATTGCCACAATGTACTGAAAAATCGATCAGAGGTGTTTACTAGTGGCGGTCGATGGTGTCCACTAGGTTAATATTGCAGATTACAAATTATATTTGTGGTTGGAGTCATTCAATTTTTTTGTCTGATTTAGATAGGCATAAATGTTAATGTCCACTGTCCACACATAAGAGAGAAATTTTGGTTGTATAAGCGAATTGATGAAAACTATATTTAATATACCTTCTACTATATCCATAAATATTCACGAAAATTTATAAGTAAATTTGATTAAGTTGAGTCATTTCAATCACAAAACAAATATATTACATTGATAATTTGATTGATAACTTTTTCTTTTTTATATAAGTTCAATTATAAGAAATTAAGAATCAATCAATCAGGTTAATACTTCGTCATGCATTGAAGACTGAAAAAGTATTAACCTGATTGATTATATAAAAAATTATTAATCCAAAGAATACATAAAAAATAATTATTAATCCAAAGAAACGTGGGAAACTAATATTTTCAAAATGCATATTTATTTTGGGAAAAAGTCACGTGCACAATTATACCAAAAATTAGATTCTCCTCTTCGTATTTTTATATGTATTCTGTTAATTTTTAGTTTATTAAGTCGAGTTTCAAAAATTATCAAACAAAAAAAATGTTCATGATCGTTTGATTTGTACATATGACAATCCGAACTCAAATGAATTTTTTTTATCAAACGAGTTCAAGTCGAATATCGAGTAATTTTGTTTGATTTCAATCCTAATATTGATGATGTTTCATTTAAAATAAAATGTCTTAAATAAAAAACAATTTTATTTGATTTGTGTTTTTAAAAGATTTGTTTACGTGATTTGTTAGATATAAAATAAATATGCTTAAACATTGGAATTAGAACAATGATGTTTCCTAATAGAAACATTTTTATTTTTTAGAGAAACCTTGAAATTTCATTAATGATAGTAACTCAGAGTTTACATTTTTAACGGAAATAAATTAGAGTGTATTTGTTTGTCTTTCAGTAAAACCGAAACCAAATCAAATCAAATCAAACCAAACCAAACCTTAAAAAGGCTTAAATCTAACGTTTTAGTAGCTATTTCTCAAAAAGGAAAAAAAATCCACAGCTAGTAAATACGGAGCTAAGATCTAAAATAATCCAATTACCAAAATCACGACTAGCGGACCCCACTAATTATCCAGTACATCTCCACCACGTATAAAGAAGAAGAGAAATAGCCGTGTTTGTATTGTATTTCCATACTAGAACTGTATACACCTCTATAAGTATAATCTCACCGTCCAAAACCAAAATCAAGGGAAGCAGATTCACCTCTCTCGAGTTGTTTCCGGAGTTAGTTTCAGTGACACTTTGGCCAATCAAACCCACGCCTATTTTATTTACACTTTTTTTTTAATTTTTTGACAATGGAGATTGGCGGCGGCGAAAGCCGTACGGAGCTGCTGGATGCGGCGGAGATCGACGTCGTCCAATCGTCTTGGAGACTCAACATAAATGAGTTCCGGTTGCCTGAACGCGGTTCCGATCAACGTCATCAGTCTTTCAGTCTCCGACGCCTCCTTCGAAATAAAAGTACGTTTATTTCTGTATCTGCACGACATTATGTGTATATGCATTAGTATCGGTGTACTGAGCTGTTATTTTATTTTGTTTTTTGTCTGATTAGTTGTTGATTTTTTTGAATTGGAGTATTTTATTCTTTGAAATCACGTAAATCGCATGCCTAAGTTTGCAGATTAGGGGAACATTGTAAAGCTGGTTTCGTGGTATGATTAAATTGGTTTAATATTAGAAACTTTCGGGAAAATATTTGGAAAAACTATAAATAAACTTGTTGAATTAGAAACTTCTTTATGTTTTTGTTTCTACTGAAAAATTGAAATTTATTGGTGCTTTTGGTGGAAACTTATCGAAACTTTGACCCATGCTCGTGAGTAATAAAGAATAGGAAAAGAGTTGGGTTAGGTCTTCCTTTTGATAATTTTTTTCTCGTTCAAGTTGATATTTAAGTTTAATTCTATTTTGTGTTTAAATCAATATGAAGCTTCTTGTTTTTGGCTTTGTATCTTTTATTTTTCCAAATCCATGTGCTTTTAGATAACAATTTCAAACCTTGATGATTTTCCGTTTAAACTTTATTAATTAATCACTGATATGTACGAGATGGTGAAATAAGAACAAGTTGTGTCTGATGACCATTATTTTCTATACATGTATTGGATTTTCAGTACTTATCTAAGTACATTTAAAACTAGATTTCCAAAATTTAGATTATGGAAATTTATTCATTTTTCCTCTATAGCCCTTTTTCTGGTCTCATGAAATCTCTTTTCCCGAAATTTTTCAAAGAAAAAGTTGCTGATACCTCTGTTTAAAAAGAATCCACCTTTTTGTATGGAAATGATACTGTGGAATCTGGTTCCGCAGGCTCACAGAACCATGGTAATGTTCTTCTTTGCCCCTGAAAAATAGAGCTTTACAATTTTCTTTGTTTTTCTTTTCTCGGCAGTGGTGGTGGTTTGCGAGTTATATTCAGGGGTAATTGAGCCATACTATTTCTTGTTTTTCTGAAGTGGCAAATTTGTGAATATATTAAGTTTACAGTGAATCAAAGATATGGTATCATATTATGGTTCTTATGAAACTATTTTTTTATGATATACAGTTATTTGGAAAATGCAACCTTGAAGTATTTCCAAGGATAAATATGTTTTCTAGAATGATATGACTTATAAAAATATGTGGCTAGAATGTACTCTGTGGTGGAGTATCTTTAGAATGATCGAGAGCAACTTTGTGGTCCTTGAAGGTTACTTGAAAAAAATACATGGAGGGTATTAATTGATAATAATTTTCTAAACTCAGTGGATGCAGTCAATTAAAGGCTAACCTTGAGAGTATCTAACAACCTAGCTTGTGAGTGGATGTTGTGTCCATATTTCATGTTCTATAGCAAAGAATCCACTATGAACCAATGAATCATGATTTCAAGGATGGTCTTTTGCTTATACATTAGTTGTGCCCTGTACATTAAGTACAGTTACATGCCTGTGACTTTCCTATGGTCATCAGAAACCTGAGATTCATTATGAGTGCAAGCTTGATGCATTATTATTGGCTTTAGTATCCTGATGTCTACTATCAATTGGTGCCATATATAGGACCCCTCTTGCATGGGTCCTAGATCTAGAAACTTGTTTGTAAATGTGATGCTACTTTACATTGAGGAAAGGTCAAAACCTCCTTGTATATGTTGACTGATTGAAATCAAAGTTTTGTTGTTAGTAAAAAGAAAAAAAACCATCTGGTGCCTAACATTATAGTAGGCTTGACCTGGCTTTCTTTGAACGAATAGAGAAGAACTTTTTCTCTTTATTATCCAAGAGAGGAAGTTTTACCGCCTTGTTGAGCATACCAGAGCATGGACATACTTTGTGTTGAATAAACAACAAAACATACACATGCATAATTTGGTTCATGTTTTTTTCAGAAAATATTTGGTTTTTAGTCACTGAATAGCTTTCCTAATGCAATATTCCCTAGCCTTATATTTGCTTATAACGTGTTAGTATCTACTCAAAGATGTATGAGAGTCCAGTTCTCTAATGATCCTTTTGTTGATGTTATTCATATACATTTATTGTCAGGAAAGCATGGAAAAGTTGCTGAATATTACAAAAAGCAGGAGAGACTCCTGGAAGGATTTAATGAAATGGAAACTATTCATGAATCTGGTGGTTTACCAGATGCTCTTACAGAGGTTGGCTTTGGAGTTATTGGTCGTCTTTTTCTCTTTTCTACTAATAATATATTGGTCTGAACTTTACTTTTTATGGAACAATACTCACATATTTATCTCTTTGTGCTCAAATATCTGTCAGGATGAGCTGAAAAAGCTTGCCAAGAACGAAAGGGTGGCTGTTCATGTGTCAAATGTAGCTAATCTGATCCTTTTTGTGGCAAAAGTTTATGCTTCAGTTGAGAGTAGATCTTTGGCTGTTATGGCATCAACCATGGATTCGTTCTTAGACCTGTTATCTGGGCTGATACTTTGGTTTACTTCCCATGCCATGAGAAATCCAAACCAGTATCGCTACCCAATTGGGAAGAAACGGATGCAACCAGTGGTAGGTCTTCCCATTATATCCTTCATTACTCTGTCATCTACTTGGATGCCCTAACATTAAAAAAGTCTCCTCTGAAATGCTAATAGACAAGATTGTAATTTTTTTCCCAATTTATTCCAGAGATTCAAATGCTGAGCTCAAATTGCTTGCTCTAGTTTAAGCATTTGACCAAATGCATTGTTTGCAGGGAATTATTGTATTTGCTTCTGTGATGGCTACCCTGGGATTGCAAATTATACTGGAGTCTGTCCGGGAACTCATTGCAAAGGTATTTACTTTAGTCTTCAATTCATTTCTCACTCAAGAAACCTTGAACTAAGACAAAAAAAAAGCTTTCCCCCTTGGACAGACTGGTTCGGACATGGACACGGAGAAGGAGAAGTGGATGATTGGGATCATGGTTTCTGCAACTCTAGTGAAGTTGCTACTTTTTCTTTATTGCCGCAGTTTTAAGAATGAAATTATCAGAGCCTACGCACAGGATCATTTTTTTGATGTCATCACTAACTCAATTGGATTAGTAACAGCTGTTTTAGCCGTTCGATTCCAGTGGTGGATTGATCCTGCCGGTGCCATAATTGTGAGTCCATTCTTTTTCCTATCAATGCAATTTCATTTTCTTCATTTTGTGACTGCTTATCATATCATTCAATGTTTTAGATTGCAATATATACAATCAACACATGGGCAAAGACGGTTGTTGAAAACGTGTGGTCACTGATTGGAAGAACAGCTCCACCAGATTTTCTTGCAAAATTAACTTATTTGATATGGAATCATCATAAAGAGATACAACATATTGATACGGTGAGAGCATATACTTTTGGTTCTCATTACTTCGTAGAGGTCGACATTGTGCTGCCAGAAGATATGCTGTTGAGCCAGGCGCATAATATTGGTGAAACATTACAAGAAAAGCTTGAACAACTTCCTGAGGTGGAGAGAGCTTTCGTTCATATAGATTTTGAGTACACTCATAGACCAGAACACAAGAGCAAAGCGTGAATGATTGTGGTACGAAAGAGATCCTATTTAGTTTTGTATAACAACAAAGTTGAAGATTTATGGCTGCTTCTTTCTTACTATTATATGGTTGTACCAGGCTGAAAGCTGAACTATTAATAGCTATTTACTTGCGCTTTTTGGACATTAAGAGACGATGGGACATCCATGATAAGTAATTCGGATATTTAGTTGATGAAAGAATCGGTGGATTTGATCGATTCAAAAATCCATAACCTTGATTCAATATATTACTTGATTTCAATAGCATATCGTTTTATATATATATATATATATTAACAATAATTCTCTAATAACAAATTTTTTTTAATTTTTTATATGTTACATCAAATCCAGGGGCGGATCTAGAGAGGGGCAAGGGGGGGCTATAGCCCCCCCTCAAATTTATAGCCCCCCCTCAAATTTTCTGGAATATATACTAGTATTGATTAGATTGTTTCATAAAACTTGTAGTGGTCAATTGGTAGTGCTCTTAAAAAGTCTTCTTGAGGTTTGGAGTTCAAACCCTTGATAAACCATTTTAATTTGTTCTTTTATTTTTTTGACTTTCTCAATATTATTTTAAATAAATTATGTTTTCTTTCAAAATAATTCCTCAATAATATTTACAATATTTTATGTACAAAAAAAATTCCTTCTCAATAATATTTCAATGTGCTATGTGCTTTTAGTAATTTTTTTCTTCGTAATAATATTTCGATATTATGTGTTTTTTAATTTTTTCCTTAATAATAATTATAAAAACAATATGAACTATCATTGTTTTTGTTGTTCGATTTTATTTTTTCTTTATTCAATGTACTTAGTTGAATAAAAAATTCTCAACAATTTTAAAAGAATATAATTTTTTATTTTCTTTATAATACAGTTTTCTCGTCATAACAAGGTATCATATAATATAACAAATATACCTTGGAGGGTTCATGTTGGCCAAAATTCATCTCCTATTTTTGTATCTCGTGATATATTTTATCGTGAATAAATTTAAGTTTGACTGTTTGATTAATTTTCTTTTCATATAATTTAGCCCCCCCTGCCTAAAATTCCTGGATCCGCCCCTGATCAAATCACAAATACAATCAAATTTATATATATAAAAAAAATAACTATCAATCACTAGTATTAACCTAGAAGTAAACACTTGGTAGTGGGAGTTGAATTTAACCTCTTGGTCTTGAGATCTCAACCTTGTCATTCTAAATCCTTGGTAACATCCAAGGGCCTTGTGCAAAAATATGATATTATGACATATTACACAATTTTCCTAATAGATTAAAGTGACAAAAAACATAAAACATATTTAGAATACTAATTGTTATGTTAATATGTACTGTTTGCATATTCATATATTTAGAATGTTCAATACTCCCTCTGGTTCATATTAGTTGGCACATATGCCAAATTTTTATGTTTCATATTATTTGGCACATTTGGGTTTCCAATGCAATTTTTTTCAATTTTGCCCTTCTCTTACATCTATGTTGGGGAGCTCAAGAGTCACTAGGAAGGGTATTTTTGACATTTTACCATGTAAAAGTGATTAATAATGAGGTTTCTTAATCTGTGTGAAAAGTAACAATGTGCCAATTAATATGAACCGGAGGGAGTAATATTTTTATAAAAAAAAAATTGTTCTACACCCCCAAAGTTAGGTGTTTGTACATTAAGAACCTACAAAATGTTGATCATGAGGCAAAATATAATTGTCAGTTAAGGGGTTAAGTGCAAAACTTTAAAATATTTTTTGTGGGACAAAACGTAAATTGTCCTAAATATGAATATGACTGAATAACTAACTCAAATGTATTTTATTTAAAAAAAATTAAATATTGAAAACTAAAAATTATGAAATTGCAAGGAAAAGGTCCAGCCGTTTAAAGAACGGGTCCAAAGTCCAAACCCAAACTCAAAGCGGCTGGAAGCCAGAGAGGGCATATTTGTAAATACAAAGGCGAACCCAAACTTAGGGTTTTTCTGGCGTAACTATAAATAAACCTGTGTACGCTTTCATATGTTCGTACTTTGAGGCCGTCCTCATCCTCCTTCGATTTACTGTTTCATAAGATTTGGATCTGAGATTCATTCCTCAAAACTTTTATTATTTTATTTTTCTATGAATGTTTAATTTTTGTATCAATTCAAGTGTTGTTTATAAGGAGAGAAGGCGGTGATGTAGAAATTTATACCATCAAACTATGAAAGCCAAATTGGCTTGTTGATGTTAATATTAATCATTACTCTCTGAGCCTTTCTTTTCTTACAATTATTTTCTATTTTCTGTATACTGATGATGATATAAAGGCAACTCATTAGAGTCGCTGATGCACCAAAAGATATATGGTGTTTACAGTGCTTTACGTTGCCGACATAAATTAATTAGGTTCTGAGATTCTGGCAATCGCTTCTCTGCAATTAAGCTGCTGCATTCAGATGTACCTACATTTATTCCCAATTTCTCTTTTATTTTATTTTTTATATACTAGTATTTATGAACAAAGAATATATTTTTTTTTGTCTCTTCATTATACTGAATTCTTAATGAATTTTATTCGGTAAACAAATTTTCAGAAATAAGCTCACTATCTCGCAATGTGTCAAAATATTGACACATCTGAAAAAAATTCGATCTTTAAAAGGAGCTAAGGCCATCTCCAATGGAGATGGCCGGGCTCGGGAAGCCGTCTCCAGCGGCTGGGGGCTCGGGGCGGGGTGGGAACCGGGGCGGCAAGGGAGCTCGCGCGAGGCAAATCGCAAGGCAAATTACAATTTGATATAAATTAATATATTTTACCTCAAGCAGATAGATATTATGTACGTACGGACACAAACCTTAACCAGTTAAATTGCAAGGCAAATTACAAATGTTTATTTATAAACTCAATCTACAGCAAATACCTAATTTTAACTCACGTTCATATAATATTATTTATATTATGTGATGGATACATCTATGTCAAGGGCCTAAATATATTTGATACATCAACCAACAAATCATGATCTTATTTATATTATGTGACGGATACATCTATGACAAGGTCCTAATAATATTTGATACATCAACCAAGGTCAAGGTGTTAATAAAAACTAAAAATTGGACTTGATTTAGTAATTCTAATATTGGTTCTCTAAGTTTTTAAAATTTTATTATCTTATTCCATTTAGTCATTTTTTAATATCATTGTAAGCTTATTAATATTGATCACTTTTGATTATGCCTTTTCAATTATTCATTGCTTGTGTTATTTATTAAAATTAAAAATTTAATTTAATTTTAAAACATAGATAAAATTACCAGTTATCTAAAAAAACTTGCACAAACTATATTTGATGTGACATAAAATATCATGTCACTTACACAACTTATCTCACATAATAAATATGATTGAGGGAATTGTATTTTTCACATTTCCTTTTTCCAACGTGCAAAAAATTAACAAAGCTTCGGTATATTAATCAAAATTAATAAGAAATCACACCTAAATAATTTTCAGATATGACATAAGGCACATTTGATGAAATCGACATGGTCCAATGTCAAACACGTTAAAAAATGCACATTTGATGAAATCGACATTATCCAATGTCAAACATGTTAAAAAATACATCTCACAAGCTAATCACAAACTAATTGTGTATATATATATATATATATATATATGCATATAAATTAAGTGGCGGTACTTTTGTAGTTGAGCTTTCGCCACCTGAGAATGTTACATTCATCCTACACCAGTGGATTATATCCATAGACTGAATGTCATCGTACATAGAATGTGGTTTGTCTCCCTTTATCTCACTTTGTGTTGATATATTAAAAGAATTGAAACTGGGCTGGTTTGGAGGGTTTCGGCCCTTAGCTAAAACTAGGGCTATTAATGAGGCAAATAACAATTCGAGTCCGATCCGATTTAAATTCGATTAGAGATTCGATGGATCTGATCATATTATATATATTCAAAATCCAAAATACGTGGAACAAATATGGATTTAGATCAATCCGATCCGTTAGAGATTCATACCTGACAATAAATAAAAGAATTATATACATACATAGTGTTTTATTAACATAAGTAACATCATTTCACCATTAGTTTAAGATGATAATAGTTAATAATTCATTCATAATTACATATTTATGCATATTTTTATTAAAAAATATGAATAATAGTTAAGAAAGTTTGAACACCTGAGCTAAATTAAATAAAACAATAAAGTTCTCAAACTTATTTTAAGAAAAAGTATTGGTATTTTGAAAATGAAGAGTTTTAATTCTTTCTTTTGTGGTACTACAAAACTGAATAGAGTTATTGGAGATTCGAGATAGAGTTAGGGTTAGTTTGGCCTAGCGATTCGAAAATCAATTATAGGAGAATTAATTTTACTAAAATGGATTTTGGCAATAATTGATTATGATAAAATTCAATTATAAAATAATTGCTTTTGCAAAAGTAACATTTTAGTAGCTTCTGAAATTAGTTGATTTTTAGCTTCTGAAGATCCCAAAAGTGATTATGATATTAGGGGCCAAACACCATTAAAATCACGATTGACTAAAAGCAATTTCTATAATTGGGGCCAAACACTTCAAAAATCACAATGGAGATCTAGAAGTGCTTTTAAGAGCTCCAATCGCTGGGCCAAACTCAACCTTACTCTTTCGATATGGTCGATTATATCTGCATGTAATAATTTAGTTTAGTTTAAAATCAAACATTTTCTATATATTATTGGAGTTAAAAATAGGGTGTCTTATTTTGGTTTAATTATTGATAAATTAGATGCTCTGTACCGAGATAATTTACATTGGATTATTATGACGCTTCCACAAATTTTTTGGGATAAAGTTATTAATAGAACTCATATGGAGGGCTTCATGTTGTTGTGACGATACGGCAAATCAAGTTTTAATTTTGGGGCGTGACAATTTGGCAGTAGACTTGCGTAATTGAGTTAAATTTGTATTTTGAGATGAAAACTATACAACACATAGTCCCTTTAATATGGCAGAAATTAAGTGAACAAAGTACCTTACAAAAACAAAAATGGTACACATTTTATATAAGGTATACTAATAGTTGTACATACAACAGTTTGAGAAGGCCTTTACCATCTTCCAAGCTCTAAAAAATGTTGGTTGATTGATTTAATAGATGAAATAGTGCACACTATCATTCAGGAAGTCTTGCCAAAGGCTTTATAGTTGCAACTCTGCGGCGATCTATCTTCAAATATTTCTCATAAGTGACTTTCAACAGAGATGTTTTGGCAGCTTTATGAAACTTCAGAATCATTTCTGCACAACCCCTGTAGATTTCAAATTGTTTAACTAGATCTATATAAAGCTGAAGTCCAGTACCAAATTATCCAACAAATTAACAAAAACAAACCTGATTTGAGATTCTTCATAATGTGCATGTTTTGCTAGGAGTGGAGTCCATGCCGGAGTCATTTGCATTGTACATCGTGCAACATAAACAGCAGATGCACATAGCATCGAGGGCTTGTAGTTCAGAGCTTCATATTGAACTAAGCACAGCTCAATGAGGTAAAAAGCAAGATGCTCAACCTAGACAACAAAACACATAAGACAGTAGTTATTTATTTATAATTCCAAATTTCAAGATGCATGGAAACAAATATATTAATTAATTAGAGGCTATCTAATTAAAACAAATAGAGACTAATGTTCTGATGTCTCTAGCTTTCAGTTCCTGAAATTAAGGCTTCAAAAATATGATGTTTGATACTTTTATTAGATACCTTTATATCTGATTGAGCAGCCTTGAGAAACCTGAGCATGAAGACATAAGGAGTGGGCTCATTAAGTCGAAACTTCAATTTCTTTAAAATTTTCTTCTCCTGAGATTCAAAAAATGTACACCTTATTTAGTCAAGCATCACTCTCAACATAATCACCGATAAAATATTTCCTTCTTCAAATATGAGAATTGCAGTACTATTTGGTAAAAAAAGATAATTGTGCTGAAGATGATGAGGATCTGGTTCCAACAAAAAGAACGAAGAAAAGGCGTAACACCCACCATTTGAAGCATTTGATCTCTATTGTATGGCTCTGCTGAGATGCTCACTAAGTCGGTCACCTGTAATGAGACCAAACAAACCAAGAAGTGTAATGAGGCCTACTTAGCACAATATTCAAGCTCTACAATATTGACACGCATGAAAAATCTTTACCCTGGGGTGCCAAAAGTCTTCATATTTCGATGCCAACAGAAGAGCAGTAAGGCCAACTAACTGCATTTCAGTCTTTTGAATGCTCTCAAGGGACAGATACCGATCTAAGAGTATAACAGTGAGGAAAAGTGTTTCTTCCATCAAGTCAAATTTTAGATGAACCTGTATCCAAATCACGGGTCAAAAAAAAAAAAAAAAAAAGAGAGAGAGAGAGAGAGAGAGAGAGAGAGAGAGAAAACAATTGGAGATTGCTGAAGCAGATAAAGAAATGGTACAGATATACAGGAGGGTGAAAGAACCTCAATAAGCCAGTTGATCAGTATACCACGCATTTGTGGTGTAATATTACCCTGAATTTCCATGTAATTCTTTAATAGAGGATTATGTCCCTGCAAAAAGAATTTGGAGAAGGTAAACCTTACACTTAGAGAAACATAAGTTACCCTTAAAAGATAAAAATGAGAAAAACTGTTAAGCATACAGATGAACACGATTGACATTCTGCCAAGTTAATATGATGAAGGGGCAAGGTAATATAACTAACCTCCATCACCCAATAATACAGATATATATCATCAACGTAATCACTAACTTCAAGATGATTGCGATCATCATATATATTGGGGAAAATCTCCTGGGGTGTAACTTGACTACATTCCTTTTAGCAAAAACAAAACAGTGTCAGTGATTAGCTACATAGTATGACAAGCAAATTTTCAATGGGGATTTGACAGGCAATACCTTTGATCTTGATATAAGTGAACAAGTATATGAGTTTTTGCGATCAGATTTTCTCCTTGCAAAAATGTCTGATGAAGTACTACCGATGTTGCTGGTACCACCAGAAATATCCTTCTCTGGAGCAGGTTCCTCATGGGAAACAATAGAAGAAATATCTTTAGATAAAGAAACCTTGTTCTGCTTTCTCTTTGATAAAACAGCAGGACTGGATCTCAATTTCTTCACAGCAAACTGGTGACTCGTTTGTGAATGTCTCTGAGTCTTAAGAGTTGCACTTGTGGTTATCACAGTGGGCTGGGCATCAAATGTAAAAAACAATTGCTTAATAAAATTCAAAATGCTCAATTAGCCAGTTTATGACAGATAACTGAGTTTAACAAACTAGAAATCTCTTTACTAAATAAAATTCAAAAAGTAAATAACTAATTACATTCAATTGCAATAACTTTCAGCATCAACATAATACACAAAGTCAGATTATTATTAAGTCCCATAAAATTCATAAGTACTATAATATATAAATTTTAGAAGAACCAAACACATCTTAAGTTGAAAATGAACATTATCCATCTCCATGTTCATAATAGAACTAAGTGTGGATTTGCTTAACTATATGTCAGAAGAGACAGCGATGTGCACCTAGAAAAATAGGCCCGGGCTACTTACAAAACAATATCTTATGGTGAGAATAATGATGCCCAACCTAAAAGATTCCATCATTATTCCAATAGCCTATAACTTAAATAATAAATTGGGCTGTTCAAGAAAGACACAACTAACTCTAATGAGAACCAAAAAAAGGGTCAACTGAGGTCAGAAACAAAAAATGGAGATGGCTTACGGGGTCGGCGTCCAAAAATTAACATAAGTAATGTCATGTAGCCAACAATGTCGATATCACAAGCAAACGTTTCAAATTGGTTTTATTCCAGCCCATGTTAAGTTTTAGTTAGAGGTTTACTTTATTTTATTTAAACAGAAAAAATATTGGTTTGCTAATATAGAAACAAAATCATTTCCATGAATCAGGAATAATATTGTACTGAGGCTAAGAAGAGGAGTCTGGGGTCTGTAAAACCCAAAAACAGTTACAAACCTATAGAATTAAGTGTTTGCCACTGATAATTAGCATTCTCATAGATCAGCCAAAGAGAAAGCGACAAATCCTTCTCAAACGTTGGTATCACTTTCATAATCAAATTTGCGAACAATTTTCTTCACATGCTTAAGTTTCTCACTACAAGTTCCATTTATTGCTCAACTTCTGAAGCATATTTTGTGATAACATGAAGAATATGTTTCCTGAAACTTACTTTGAGAGATTTCTTTGATGATGCTACAGGTACCACCTTACATTGTGCTCTTGATGCCCTGCAAAATTGTGTATAATACTGATCAGCCAAAATGAACTATGTAATGATAGAAAGACTTCATTTAAATGATAAGTAAATATGATGCCATGTATAAGGTACAGCATTGTACATCTTTGCAAAGATGTAGAGTACTCCTAGAGATTAGGCAGCATGCCACCTTTTATAAGGACATTAAGGGATGGCTTGCTGCTATAGATAGAAGAAGTTGAATATATTACCCAAAGAAATGTGTCAAGGCTTGGAATACATTTATCCAGTCAAAAGACACACTTGCCCCAAGACTATCTACCATTAAGCTCGCAATTCAACATCAATTAGAAGAGTTACAACCCTAGAGGTATGTCACATTATTATTCATTAGCTTCATACATGAAAACGGTAAGCAATGTGCCTGAAATATTTATCTTCAAGCATTAGTGAGGGTGAGTAATTCTCCTAATTGTTTCCCATCACTCTACCACCTCGCACGTTGTTCATTCAGGAGGATCATTTCAAAGTGTCTAACTAAATCTCAAATGTTTTATGCTGACAAATTCCAATTTCAGATTGCGTCTTAGTAATATTTCTATATGCATCAAGGAAAAACTAGACATGTGAAGCTCATGATGCCTGTAAACAGCACAAAAATAAAGAAAGAAGGCAGTCTGTGTTCTCACCAACTAAAATATAGTGTCATAACAATGGGTATTAATATGGAAAAACCACCTTAAGATGAACTAACACTGTTTTTATGCAGAGAAAAATCTGTATTTTACATCGTACATGACTTACACATCACTAACTCCATTCCGCCAAGGACGGCTGTTCCAATTGCTTGGCTTTGGTAAAATACTTCTCTGACCACTGGACTTCACTGAGAGGAAGAAAGTATAGTAGCAATTACTTTGAATATTACTGCAGCAAGTAATTACTTTGAATTACATGTCTTATTAGAAAACTCACCAGGGAAGCCCTTTTTCCCATTAGATTTCTCCAACTTTTCGGAAGTTCCCTGTAGATAAAATATACAGAAAGAACTATATAAACCTGGGAAAAAAAAATTCTCCAGATTATAAAATTAGATATAATTTCATCACAATTCACAACCTTTGCGGCATCGCTTTTTTCCACCTGGCTGGCCTGCTTTAATACCGGTAGAGACTTCCTTCATGCCACCATAAAAAACAATAAGCACATCAATGGCAAGACAAATCATTTAAACACACATCAACAAAACATATAAAGTGCTCATCCAGAAACCTTGTCATATGGAGAGGATTTCTAACAGATATCCTGGACCAAAAGAAAAGGAAACAAAAAAGGAAATCCTTAATTAACATATGTGAGGAGAAATTATAGTATAAACATGTGCTAAATAGTAAAGCAGCATTGAGTTTCTGATTGAAAAATTAGTTACCTGCCAGTTGCAGTTGCAGAATTACGACCTTGAAATTTGGTCTCACTGAAGGTGGCATTATTATTCCTGTGGACAGCTGCCATAACGGAAGAGGATACATTAGGTGACAATTTATGAATTAGTATTTTTTTCTTGTAGTGAAGAAAAAAGTGAAAACTTACACTTCTTTGCTGCAGCTTGACCAAGGTCTAGTCCCAATCTTCCCTGCTTTATAGACAAATCAGAACTTGGTTTCTTAAAAAAAATTGACAATAAGTGGCAGCATCATTTGTCCCATATTCATGGTACAGAGTCAATGAATAAAGTAAAATGAAAGTGCGATGTCTAGTAAGTCATATTTATCAAATTAGAAGTATTATAATTCTGGGTTCTTTTTCTTAATTAGCCCTTCCAAACAAGCTGTGTTTTTCCAGACAAATGAAACAACCTAACTTACAGAAAATTATCTATTGCTCAACTTGTAAAGCATATATTGCAATTTTGTGAAGACTTAATTTACTTAACTTACACTTGCAAGCAAAGTTAGACAACGTTAATAACCCAACGCAAGATAAAGCATGCTCTCAATATGTATTCGGAGCCTTAACAAATATGCCACTGGAATCAAACTAGTAACTTAAATACCATAGTGATGCAAAATCGCAAATGAAGGAGATCAAAAATGAAAACCACAGAATGTTTCACTTACTTTGACAGCTTTCCTTGATGATGGTCCAGGTTCCACCTTGCATTGTGTTCCTGATTCCCTGCAAATTGCATGTAATATACGTTTAGGGATTGAGCAACACAACACTTTTCATTGCTATAGGCAGTCAAGGATGGTTCTTGCTGCTAAAAATAGCAGAAGTTGAATATGTTGTCAAAAGAAATAACTCAAGGCTTCATATTGGTTCAAGAACATGTATCCAATCAAAAGAACACTAGACACAAGTCTATTTATGGTTAAAATGAGACCTCTATGTCACAAGTAGAAAAGTTACAACCTCTGGGATATGTGACATTATAAATTGAAAAGGATGAGCAATGTGTCTGACATTTTTATCCAATGTGCAAGATAGAGGTGAATTGTTCCCACCATTTCATCATTCTGCATGTTCCTCATTCAGGAAGACTCATTTCACATTGTCCAACTAAAATTTATCTATTTTATTTATCCTAACAAATTCTAATAAGATCCTCTTATTCTATCTTTCAAATATAATTAGTATCCATCAATCAGTAACACAGCATATGAAGCTCATCATGTTTGTAAATATCCCAAACAAAAAGAAAAAGAAGGCAGTGTGTGTTCCAGTTAATAAAATAGAATGGCACAACAATGAAAACTGTACAACTACAGGATGAAATAAAAAGTTCTGTTATCTAACACTCTGTATGCAGCAGTTCAAATGTATAAACTATTTTACATCTTATATGATTTACAATAATACATGTAAGTGAAAAAACTATATATAAATATTTGCAGACGTGGTGAAGCAACATTGCATTTATGTTCAGGTTTTTGCACCTGCCAGTTGCAGAATTACGGTCTTGAAATTTGGTCTGCAGCTCATTAGAAGTGGCCTTAACATTTCTGTGGACAACTGCCATCAATTGAAGAGGATAAATAAGACAGCTATTTTTTGAATCAGTAGCTGTTTATTACCATGATAAGTAAAACTGAATACATACGCTTCTTTAATGTCATATTTTCTGTTGCAGCTTGACTAAGGTGTAGTCTGACTCTTCCCTGTTTCAAAGGTAATCAGAAAAATTAGAAAACTGACGGTGAGTTGGCGACGCATGTTAAATAATAAATAATGAATAAATAGAGAACGTGAAGAGTAAATCAAAGCTGAAAGTGAAATCTAATACAAGCATCCCAGATAACGAAATATTATCTAGTAGTAAATAATTTCGTTAAATGAAATTTAACCACTTCCTGATCCAATTTTCTTAATTTTATCATTTCAAGTGGGTGCTGCATTAATTCCACAGACAAAAAAAACCACTTAACTTCTGCAAAGGTCTCATGCAATTCTTTTTCAAAATCTGACATTGCACATTAATATATGGAACACGTGACACCTTGATGCCTACAAATTTCTATGAGCACCAGAATAACGTCCTATATGGTACAATAAGGTTTGGAAAATGCTTACTCTAGCATAAAGCAGATAGGATAATTAGTTATTTATCGTACTTTAAGATGAGAATTGGTATAATATCATCTCTGGTATATAGGTTTGTACTATCAGTCACACTCACACCAATAGCAAGGTATCCAGACATACTGGAAAGGCTGAAACTCACTTAAACTGCTCTAAAGCATGCGATATAGATTAAAAGACAACCAATGTGAGTCACAGGTTTAAAATATGAATAATAAAGTGGCTACCTGTTCAGTGTTCCGAAAAAACAGCAAAATGTAAATTCGAGAGCACCTCAGATAACATGAATAATTATAGAGGTATCAACAGTCATTTGCATACCGTCGAGGTTTTGTCAGATGAAATTGCTTCCGTATTTCCCAGACCCGTAGTATATCTGTAAGTTGTAACTAATAAAGCATCAGGGGAAAAAAATGAAAACTAAAATAGATGCCAGTTAGTTAAATTACAGATAGTTAAGCAGACAACAGACTAACTAGTTCTCCAAAATCTTAGAATCAAAAGCAACCAAATTACACTCTGAGATATAGCTCTAGAGTTTCAGGTCTTAAATAATATGGTTAATTCAAATTCATCAACACATACCTTTGTGGATGCAACATTCCCTTACTTTTGTTGTTCCTGCAGATAAGTAATGTATTAGAACTACAGAAAATGGTTAAAAAAAATATTATTTTCACTTTTTCTGCGATAGAAAGAGGCAAAATGCCACAACCAACTACACTCAAGGATGCTATAAAAATACTTGTAGGTTCTTCGTATGATTATATTATTATTGTCAGCCCTGATTAAATACAACTTTCCACAAACCTTCACCAAGTATTACTGCCATCACCAACCCATAGCGGGTATCTATATAATGATTACTTAATAATTATTTTCCAAATAGAGAAAAAATCGGCATCACTTACCTAAGTTTAGAAGTTCTTCCTTGTTCACTTCTAGGAAAGCTGCCTTTCACATTGCTGATATCAGCCAAAACTTTTCTTTCAACAATCATCTTCACTGCAATAGTTACTAAGTTGTAAATAGTTCTTGTAGCATCAAACTTCTTTCCTGGTATGTTACCTAGAAAACTTAAACTTACCAGATTTATATGACTTGCTTTTACTCTTCCTTGAATTCTTGATGTCACTCTACAAATGGAAGCACAAAAAATTAACAAAATAGTAATAGTTCTCTTAAGCAATATGTATGCAACAACTAGAGATATCCTAACCTTTGAATCACTGCCATCTACCAGGTATCCACCACTGTCATGTGTGTTAGGTTTTCCACTGTAATTTATTTAACAATACTTGGTAAATAAATTAGACAAATTAAATAAGGAAAACTGAATGCCTCTTATAGTCCAATCATTGTACACAAATTGAAAAAAAAAAAAAAAGACAGAAAATTTAATATCTCATAAAGTAGAGATCAATAGAAAAAATCACTTTATTTTGTATCTTACATGCTATTGACAGAAAATACAGCGTAAGAAAAACTGATCAACCCAGCAACAAGAATCTTGATAACGACCAAAAACATTATAATATATGTAAAATAGTAAACTGATAATAAACGTACTTGGTAACATTGTTGAGAGAATCAAGAATATTTACTCTGTCATCCTCCGCATAAATTTTGAAATTCTTTCCTAGACCTACTTGAGATAACAATAAGATAGTACAATTCAAAATAAGCAACTAAAATAAGAAGTGGAGAAAATAGAAGTATTCAACTTACAAGAATTACCTTTGTTACTCTTTTTCTGTGTTTGATTCGCCTTACCCGTGAGCGGATTCAGTCTCCCCTTAATGGTCAAGAAAATCACTAATTAGGGTTTTCTTTTATACTCAACAAATATATTACAAAAGATATGGAAAAGGAGAACCGGAATAAATTGGAGTTACCTGCGGACTGTGATATTCAAGAAAATCACAATCGATTAACATAAATAAATAAATAAAAAGCACGCACCCAAAACAAAATGAGGGATTTCAATATTGTACCTTAACGGCCACCATCCTTTTCTTCGAAGAAGTCCCAGTGAAGTTGCAGCAAACGATCTTTTGTTTTAAATCCACTGATTAAGGCTTCAATTTGGGTATTCCTTCAAGATTCTTCCACGTGCTTTATAATTACAGTCGAGAACAAAAATTAAGTAAATAATTCATACTGAGCAACCACGGAAGACAAGTTGAAGAACAATTAAACAGACTTACCATGACGATTTCTGAGAAAAATAACAATAACAATGGGAATGAGTAGAATCTTTGTATATATTACCGTTGAATTTAGTGCAACCGCGAACCTCCTTTTCAAAGTTTTTGAATGAACGGACGTTGAGTTTACGCTAATACCCTTCTTCAAATTTCCAACTATGCCGCTCCGCTCTGGGTAATACTCCGCATTTTAACTGCTTAAAATAAATTTTATTGTTAATACTTTTAATAAATCTATATAGTTAATTTTTTTCTATCCATTTCCTCGCATGAAACGATTGACTTATTTTCCAATTATTTTTATTCTATCCGCTTGTTTATGCTTAATTGTGAATTATGTCTGCTTTGTGGTGTTGTTATTATCTCGTATCTCCTCAGTTAATGTTGTTTAATATTTTAATAGTTAATTTTGTATAATTTGATAATTGTCATAGTACATTATTTTTTGTTTATATTCTAAAGTGAAGCATGGTATAAATCAATCAATTATAACTTATATTGTGTAAAACTAATGTAATGATATAATTAAATAGTTTTTATTGAATTACTCTAGCATTTTAAATTCGGGATTTGTTTTAAAAATAACTCCATGTGATATGTCTAATGAACAATTTACCTCTCTGTGAAATAAAAATAGACAATTTACCTTCATGTGAAATGAAATAATGAGCAATTTACCTCCTTGTTAGTGGAGGTGTTGCACACACACTCTATAATGCGACTGAACCTTCATTTTCATGTAAAAATGATCAATTTAACCTTACATTTGGCAACATATTCACTTCACTTTACCCATGTGATATGCGTAAATAGGCAATTTATCTTTTTGTGATATGTGCAAATGGTCATTTTAACTCCCCGTGATATTGCATAATGAACATATTTTACCCCCTTATAAAATTGTGAAAATCAAGGAGACAATGTGCTTCTTTTATAAAAACATGGAAATATTTTGCCTTTTTATTTATCACATGGAGTTAAACTACCTATTTAAAATAACACAGGAAATTAATTTGCTATTCACTCTTTTAAATTCATTATAGTTCTCTTATCGTCAACTCACTTTATTGTATCATAATTATCATTATCTTCGTAAACTATGCAAATAAAATGGATGAAAAAAGAAGTAACAAAAAATTATCAATTCTATAGTTTGGCCCCATCGAATCTTCAATTCTTGATCGTGTAAGCCCAATTTGCACTACAAATATTTGCTTAGGATTGACATTTTGAAAATCAAAAGTTCAATTGAGACTTGCAAAAATTTAACATGATAAAATCTGGACAATAAGTTAATAAATAATTTTTGAATGTTGATTCAAATTCAATCAGAGTTGTAAAATCAAATCACCAAAACTTAATTGCATATTATATCTTCCTGCCAAGTTTCTGTATGACTGATCATGTCCAAGCACCCTAGAATAGAAATTTGCCGTGGATAATTTGGGTGATCAATGCTTTGTACCTACAGCTGAAAAACCCGAGAAGAGAACATAATGTAGTTGGTATTCACATCATCAACAACAAATCGAAGTTACATATGAACCGAAATCCACGATAGAGATCAGGCTAATTAGTTCAAGAGGCGCACTGAAAATTGATGAAATAGAAGTTGGTACATCATCATAATCGTTTGAGAAACATCACAATGTAGATAAAAATGGCCTATTTATTTGCACTGTATAAAAGATTCATCATTATTACTTTTGAAAAAAAAAAAGGTAAAAACATATTTGGTTTCAGAACATTACCTTCAATAGATGCTCCAGCTCTCATAAACTGAATGGAGTGAGATCAATTTGATACTGTTGCTTCCCCTTGCTAACCCTCTATTAAGAAAATTCACGAATTAAAGCACTACAAATTTTACTTCTTCAGACAAAATAAAAGTTGTGAAACTAGTTGAATGAATTCATATCACCATGGTTCAAAAATTATTGCAGCATCTCAATCTACACAGTAGACAATTCTGCGGGGCTGATATCTTCCAAAACCAATATTGTAATTTGATTTGGAAATGAAATTGATATAGAAAAATATTCAAGTTTTCAGCTACAAATTCAGATCTAAATGGCACAAATATGATAGTTCTGCCTTCAGCAGAAACAAGAAAGGAGTATTTTTTAACAAACCAGGAGGCTCATAACCGAAAACTGTGTGTCAGAACCAGTGTAATGAAATTGCAACATAGAGCAAGTAGGGAAATAATTTCCTGGTTAAATGTTACATACTATGGCGCCTTAATGGTTTCTAGTGCTACTAAAAGGTGTTCTTTTAATAGGACAAAAAGACGACTTCAGAGCCACATTATATAATATTGCTTAGTACCAATGGAGTACCATAATCATTTAGGTCCCACATGAGTAAATGGAGATTAGAGGTGAAAACTGAGCACATATCTTGAGCCAAATTCATCAAACTGCATTCTAATTATTTCCATCCAACCGCTAACTTCTTATATCAGGCAATGGCCCATTGGCCCTCCTCTATCCACTAACATAAAGCTGGTTAATGTGTGTGGTTGTATCTATTCTAAATGAAAACTGGTGAATGAAACAGTCTCTGAGTGAAGCAGCAGCATTGTGTAACAGGTGACATATTTTGACTGTAACTTTAATCGTCTAACTTAGTAAGCAATAACAAAGGAAAGCAGTAAACACAAGGGTACAGTTCATATAGGAGTGACATCATCAAGCATACACAAAACATGTCGTACTTTTGATACTTCAGTATGGCCGCAAAAAGTAGATTTAAATTGATGAAGAATTTGTAGAGTCAATTTTTCACCCAAGGCCAACTTACCTGTCCTACTCCCATTATCGCATTATGCCATGTTATTCTGTCTCTGAACTTAGATGATTGCCTCTACTATACTCTGTTCTTTTGCTTTGGACCTCATTCTTTGAGTCTCAATGAGTTTTTATGAATTTATATACAAGGCAGGGGTAAGATAACTTACAGCAATTTCCATGAGCTCTTTCAGCAGTTCTTCAAAATGGCGAAGAGGCTGTATAAAAACAATGAATATAGGAGGCAATTAAGACCACATACTGTACCCATAATGAGAGCTGCTTCGTTATGTTTCCAAGGAACCCAATATACAGAACTCTTATGTAAAAAAAAATCATGTACCATAAAACTTACCCACTGTGTTGGACCATCAACTGGAGCGTTTAAAGGGTCATTATGAACCTAATAGTCACATAGCCATGAAAACGAACTCAGCAAAAAGTGTTAAGGCTAATAGGCATTATAACAAAAAAATTCAGCTCGAGATATCAAGAGAAATATTTATATAATTAAAACCATTAAAAGCATTTAATAAGAAGGGCTAAAGAAAAGGCAAATCTAACAAACCAGTCAGGATCCCCTCTGTACCTCCATAAAGATTCCATCCACCCCAACAGCAACGGCCGTCCGGGCAATGCAAGGTATCAGTTCACGGAGACCTCCACTGGCAACACCACCACCTTCCAGCTGTGTAGATAATCAGAAAAAGTCATTCCTCCACATAAAATTGGAACTCTCTAAAGAAAAAGAAAATGACATTAAGGTCCATATGGATCGGTTTCGCATGGTTTTGGTTTCAAAAACTAGTTTGAGTTTGGAAGCTGGGTTTTATGGGTTCTAAACTTTGGGATATGATTTGGACTGAGTTTGGATATAGGGGTTTTGAGGGGTAAAAGTAGGTGTAGGTGTCAAATCATCAACTTTCATAGAGAAAAAGTAGGTGGTAGGTGTCAAATTGAAACCAGGTTTGGGTTTGGCTTGGCATGAGACTAGATACAATTGGCGTTTGGTCCCGTTTTGATGGAGCGAAACCTGGGGCAAACTAGGTCCATATGGAGCCGTGGTTACTTGGAAAAGTTGGTCTCAGCTCTACAGAGGAAGAGAAATGAGGCAATAAACCCTCCTCTTTTTTTAGCTTCCAAATATCAACTATAATTTAATATGATATATTTAGTTGTCACACTAATTAATCGTCACACCACAAATCATATATAGTTAAATCGTCAGTTAACCATCTAGTTACACCAAGAAATTTACCAACATTGTAGTTATGGCTGGAACCAAAGGGGTACAGACATTATAGATATTTATTTATTCGACGCAAGTTGAAAATAATCCCTCTAAAAGGGTAAGTAAAGTTTCATCAGTGTCTAAATAGAGTATTCCATTTTAGAACTCAAATAAATTACCTTTCTCCCTGCTGGTTGTTGCAATGAATGTGTTATATCAGCCACCTGAGGTATATTTATCCAATTTAGAAAACTTGGGTTTCAGGAAATAGCACATATGAGAAGCAGATGCGCAAATTGAAAATGTTCTGAGAGATCATGTAGTCTAGACGTGCCAATGATGGTACACACAACATTGACGCGTAAGACAGTGAAGAACAATAAACTTACAACAGGACAGTTGGCTTCCCTCATCCACTCAAAGTTGCGTGGATCAACAATCAAGTCGTCTGCATAAAAAAACAACAGAACCATGATTCATAAAGCCATAAACATTTTAATTTCAGTTTAATAGCTTCAGAGTCAGTTTATAGAGATGTTAAAGCAACTTCTGTCGATGAAAGCTTAAAAGAATTATCTGCACAACTCAGTGCACTTCTTTGACTTAAAGTATGATTTCAAGGAAACAATTGGTTGTCTATGAATAGTGCTATACCATTCAGAAGTTACAGTTATCTACCCTATACCCGTACAGAACTTTGATAGGCATAGAATCATAAACATATGATTTGCATTTTGCTCCTTTCATATGGGGCATGGCTATGCTGAATTTGATTAAATTAGGTAACAGTTTAATTACAGCTTTATTTTCATTCAGTTCCACATCTACTGTAACATATATAATTTACATTACTTGAAAACAGAAGGTTTGAACTTACTATAGCCAAACATTGTGCCTCTCTCACAAACCATAACATTTTCATTTCCAGCCATTCTAATCTTTTCAGCAGAATTTGCCATGACCTACAAAACCAACTGACCAAAGTTCTAGCAACATATATAAAAATGAGCCAGGTGGGATAAAAACCCCATACAAAAGGGACGACATATGCTTACAGAAGGAGCACAAAATTGGCCTTTCTTTATGTTTATAATTTTCCCAGTCTTGGCAGCTGCCACAAGGAGATCTGTCTGTTATCCAAGAGGGCGCAGAATTAACAATATGACCATTAAGCATAAAAGGTAACATTTAACAAAATCCATGGACGACGAAAACTTCTCAAAAACAAAATCATATGGTCTGCGAAGGAAGGATTTATTGTTATTAAGAACTGAATTATTAATCTAACCTGTCGGCACAAGAAAGCAGGAATCTGAATTATATCAGCAACCCTACCAACTGCTTCACACTGAAAAATGGAAGTGTTAAAAGTTAGAGACGGCTTGTGATCTGCGAAAACAATGTCATCATATACAGCTTCATCTGGAACTAGTCAAGAGGACAGCAAACATAAGAGAGAAAATTATTATAGTAATTATTTAAAATCAAGAAAACATGGAACTACACCAGAAGGAGAGCCACAAACAAAGAGCAGTCATAGACTAGAGAAGGACTTGAATAAATAATTCTCAAAAGTTCACAGCCTAATCGTATCGATGAAGTTGAAAAGTTAAGATCAGGGAAATTTCCAATAGTCAAATTTATCAAGGCATTGCCGTATGTGTCCTTTTTCGTTGAAGAAAGAGAAGAAGAAATTAAGAACCAAATCTATCTTAGGCATCAAATGATGGTGCATTGTAGTAAGTTATTTACTGAGATATTCAATAAGCAAAATTTAAGCAGTTTATGAAGTAATTGGGTCTCAGATGGCAAGATACATTTTTCAAACTCCGATGAATATATTGTGACATTATGTTGGAATGCCAGTTAAACCTTAAAGTTCACCAAACAAGAGATAAGATAAATTTGTACCAACAAAGCTTTCACAACTAATTGCAATAATATCCTAAAGAATTCAACATAAATAAAATAAAGTGTTGTTGACTTGGTTAGAATAAGCGAAATTGAAATTGAAATTGAAACCTGGATTGTTTCATGCACATCAGTAACTATCGGAATGTCATATGTTGTTTTCACCCTCTCAAGGATCTGCAACACAAATAAATCCAGAATTCTCGTTTATTATTAAAAAAAATTAGCAGAAAATTAAACAATAACATGAACAAATACCTTCAATCCTTCCGCCAATCCAGGGCCACGAAACGACTTTGAAGACGTTCTATTAGCTTTGTCGAAGCTCGATTTGAAAACCAACGGCAATCCAAGTTTAGTAGTGATGGCCTTAATATGCTTCGCCATGTTGAGAATGTGTTCCTCTGATTCAATCACATTTGGACCTGCTAGCACGAAAAATGGCTCTGCTGTCTGTTTCATACAAAAATTGACAGTGATTAGTTCATGAGCTCTTTGAAATGGAGATGATACTGGGGAAAACAAAAAGAATTTGAAACCTTGAGCTGATTGTACAGAATTGATGAAGAATCCATGTCTTCTACTTTGAAACAATATTCTCTTGGATCTGAGACTACTGCAAGAAAGAGTGGGTGATGTTGAAGAGTGGGAGATTCTTCTACAGACCCGGTCCAGGAGTCTAACTCCTGGACCATGTATTTTTTCTCTTTTTTTTTTCTTCCCTTTTTTCTTCTTTTATTTTATTTTTCATTCTTTCTTTTTTCTTTCTTATAACTAATATTCTTTTACGCATATTTATATACTTTGTGTTGCAAACTTATAGTAATATATTGTTCCTATTAAAATTTTATTGTACAAAAAATTTAAAATTTAGTGACAAAATATTAAATGACAAAGTGACAAAAATTTAAATATTGTCACTAAAATGTTGTACATAGATATATTATTGACAAGAAATGTAAAAAATATTACCACTATTGACATTTAGTGACGTCCCAAAAATAACAACTAAAAAATCATCACTAAATTATAGTGACAATATTTATTGTTACTAAGTTGTCTCTAAAAGGGTGTCACTAATTGTCAATAATGATAACTTAAGTTTCATACACTTGTCACTAATAGTTATTAGTGATAATTTAAAAATATATTTTGTCACTATTGTACTTATCACTATTGTTATTGTGGAAAAATTAACTTTTTTGGGTTTTAGGGTTTTGTAACAAAATTAACATTTTTGTCACTAAATATATGCAAAAACTGACAATTTCAATAATATTACTTAATATTTTGTCACTAAATTTCATTTTTCTTGTAGTGAGTTCTTTTTTTTTTTATATATTATGTATTTTTCGTAATCATTCAATGTTGTCGTGGCTATATCTTTATTTATTTTCGAAGATGTGAATTTGCAAATTCATTTTGTCATTTTGTGCTATAATTTATGAAATATTTAAGATAGATATATTTTTTTTATAGAATTAACTTAAACATTAAACATTTTTAAAGAAGAAATAATGCGTGGAAAATGCAAATAATAATTTTGATAGAAACGACATCATATTATAAATTTATAATACAAAATATGTCAATGTTTTTTTAATTGTATAAGAGAATTTTAGTTATTAATGAAGAAAATAAAAAAAAGAAAAGAAGAGGTGAAAAGAAAAAAATAGAAAAGAAGAAAAATCCTGGACCAGGTCCGGGGAAGAATCTCCCGTGAAGAGTAGTCAATTACCTGAACACAGTTACAGTTGCAGGGATTGTTATTTCTAGCAACTCTGTAATCGAGTGCTTTTTAGACCCGGAGTGACCCAAATTCAAAACTTTGAGGCCCACTTGACTTTGTTTATTTGGGCCTTATTCAAATCCATTTTTTATTATGCTCTCACATCAGTATTACATTCATTTGCAATGAAAATGTTTTCAAATCTGCTAAAAGGACTGGATCCCAAATTCTCAAATTTAATTGAAAAAAAAAAGTATATAAGATGAAATGAAACAAGTGCACACGTAGATATATAAATGAAAAGAAAAAAGGAAGGTGAACACACAACACCTACACATTTAGGGTCTATTTGGATGAGTTTTGGCTCGGTTTCACGGGTCTTGTTGTAGAAAAAATAGTTTGGACGGTTTCGATGAAACCTTTGAGACCACGTTTGGATGGATTTTGACTGTTGGATTTTGACCTCATCAAATTTTGGATGTTGGGATTTAGGGGATCAAATAGGTGGCAAATCAATGTCTTTTTTACTGAGATTTGAGAGGAAAAGTAGGTGATATGTGTCAAATCAATATTTTATAGCTTTGAAGAGTTTGAGTGTGAGTTTTTAAATAGATTTTTTTATAATTTTATGGGTTTGGCGAAAACTAAAAGGATTTTGACGATCTCGCAAAGCCCGCGAAACCGGGCCAAAACCCATCCGCATACACCCTTAACTTTGCAGCAGCTAAAGTAAGTAAGTTCGCCAATTTAATAAATTGGTCTTTTCGTGGTGGGACACAAAGCAAAGTTGCAAACCACAATCAAATTAAACTATGGGGAAATAACGAAGAACGAAAGCTTTATTTATCTGTACAACAAAAGTAAAAGAGACCAAATTAAAACCAAATAGACATAATAACGACATTATGAGGCAATATGGCTAATAAACAGTTCCATCTCAATGAAATCCTTAGTGCCACGGATTTTTATGACAACATTTTGTCTCCATTTTCCACCCAACCAAAGTAAAAGCATATCGATACAAGAAACTAAAATTATTACTACCTTTAGCAATCTTAATTGATTGGACTCTTTCTCATCTAAAAAATCAATAATAATATAATAATGCTTTTTCATAAAGGTTCTTTTGATTAATGATTGATCTATCATTTTAACTTAGAAGCATATACTAAGTAAATGCTCAATTCTTGATATTCATCATCTCCTTAGTAATACAATCTCCCAATTTTTATACAAAATAACAACAAAAATGTTGTGTGCAATAACATCGACCTTTAAAATAATAATATTATTCAAATATTACAACATCGTTCACTAACTACTAAAAAGTTCTATCCAGATGCACCAAGACCGTTAGATGAGTGACCATATATACAAGTAATGTCCTCGTCCAACGGACTAAGTGCAACTACATAGACAAATCCCATCATGTCCTAACTCCAATTGTCACATATATAGTTGTTAGACACGTCGATCCCACTCAGTGTGCCTATTTAGTTATACTGAAAAACAGTATAAATAATATTTTGCTTGCTGCAATTTTTGTTGGCCATCCATATATATACTCTTCTTAATTGGCCACCAAAAGATTCTACAAGGCAAGCATTAGTAGCTACAAAAGACCCTTTAATTCCCACCTTTCTCCTTCATTTCCACAATGAAAAATCTTATGGATTACTCTCATAAGATCATAATCTTCTCATCCCTTATAATGCTTTTAATCCCAACCACAGTTTCAGGAGATTGCACGTGCCAAGGCGAAACCGAGCAGAGCAACAAAAGTGAGGTCCTTAAGTTCAAACTTGGTGCAATTGTTGCGGTTCTCGTGGCTGGTGGCATAGGCATTAGCCTCCCACTTGTCGGCAGGAAATTTGAAGTCCTTAGGCCAGAAAACGACATATTCTTCATGATCAAAGCCTTTGCAGCCGGAGTTATATTAGCAACCGGATTTGTTCACATCCTTCCTGATGCCTTCCGCACATTAACATCACCTTGCCTTAGCAAAGATCCATGGGGGAAGTTTCCTTTTACGGGGTTCGTAGCTATGATGGCCTCGATAGGGACACTTATGCTAGACACGATCGCAACGAGCTTTTATAGAAACGTGCATTTTGGTAAATCGAAGCAAGTGAATGTGGATGAAGAAGCTGGTGAAGATGAGCATGATGGCCATGTACATATACATACACATGCCACACATGGCCATGCTCATGGAGCCGCCATTCCGGTCCATGAAACGAGCATGACTGATATAATCCGACAACGTATAATATCACAAGTAAGTTCGTTGAGAATACATACTTTTATCCTTCAGTCTTCAGTTCCAAATTATTAGATTTCACTGGATTAGGCTAATGCCCATATGGTTTGGGCCTAGCTCAACTCAAAAGCTGGTTCAAGAGGTGATAATTGCCCAAAACCTTAGTACTTAGTCTTGATATCCAATTCATGTGAGACACAAATGTGTAACTTTTTTTTCCTTTTCTTCCAATTTTTCAATGGGTGATTGTTTTTGTAGGTGTTGGAGTTGGGAATTGTGGTGCACTCTGTGTTGATTGGCATCTCTTTAGGGGCTTCTATGAATTTGAATACAATAAAGCCTCTATTGGCTGCTCTGTCTTTCCACCAGTTTTTTGAAGGGATGGGACTTGGTGGATGCATTTCTCAGGTAAAACTGCACACTTGATATAGTGTACATTTTGGAATCAAGAACTCGGAAAAAATGTTGTCATGTTTCATCATTTTTATCTATATGTTGCCATAATGTTTCCACCATTTATTCCATTCTAACAAGAAAGTTATATTCCAGTCCCCACTTCCTTTTATTCGTTCAAATGACCAAGAAAATACCCAAAATTTGCAATATTGAAGATTTTATTCCTTTTCACTTTTGATAATGAGTTGTGTTTGGACTCTTGATTGAATGATTAGGCCAAATTCAAGTCTGTGACTACCACGATTATGACATTGTTTTTCTCACTTACGACTCCAATTGGGATCGGGATTGGAATTGGGATTTCAAGTGTTTACAAAGAGAATGGTCCTAAGGCACTTGTAGTTGAGGGGATGTTCAATTCCGCTTCAGCTGGGATCTTGATTTATATGGCACTTGTTGATTTGTTAGCAGCTGATTTTATGAAACCAAGGATGCAAAGCAATGTTAGGCTTCAGTTGGGTGCACATGTTTCACTCCTTTTAGGTTCTGGATGCATGTCATTTGTGGCTAAATGGGCTTAATCTCCTTCTATCTTTTGTGGCTAAATGGGCTTAATTTCTCTTCTGTCTTGTTTGTGTTCTAAGTTTTGTTGTAACTTGTATCACCAGAATGTTAATAATGTTGGTGATCTCCATATTTCACAGAATGGAGAATTTAAATTTGAATTTTGAAATGATTATCTTTTTATATTAAACATATATAATTATTGAAAAACTCAAGAAAGTTCCATGTTGTGATAGAGTGTAAAAAAGCAGTAACCTAGAAAGAAGTACAAGTGAATGGAGGGAGGAAAATGAAGCAGCCCGCAATACTAGTACTTGTCTAACCTACAAATTGGTCCGTTAAGATTTTAATTAGAACTTCACTCAATCCAATTTGTTTATTAAGATCTCCTTACTGATAAAGAGATTTAATCGACATATATATTGCCAAAAGAAATCATATAAATAAACATGTAGGAAGTAATTCCTGGATCATTACTGTTCTTTTGCACAATTTGTTCAACAAGTGGAGCTCAAAAGTAAGGATCTGCAAGTGATCATATTAAACAATTCTATATTCTTTCTGCGTGAAACAGATCGTCATTAGAATTACATTCAAGTTCAGTTTTGCTTGGATTCTTTTTTCTGCATTGGTGATGACTATTATGGGAATTACATCCATGCTCTGGTTATACGGTATAATATTTGGCACGGAGATGCTCTTTCTACTCAATTTAGTTTGCAAACTTTACACACATGCAGTGAACACTTGTGATTCTTTTCAAATAGGATTCTTTCGTTTTGGCTATGTTTGTTTCTTGATTTTTAGTGACTAAAACACCCTGGAAAATGTTTTCTCTTACATCCGATGACGTAAAATCGAGCTTCATTTCTTGTTCATTTGCATTTTAATCATTGAATCCATAAACCAAACATAGCCTCGATCTATGATTTATGCAGGTAACTCAACCTATTTGCAACTGTATGAGGATGTACTCAAGATTTAGAAGCAGATAGTATATTACACATGAAGTTTGTGATTCTAATAACTGGATCCAACAATAGAACTAAGAAAAGGAAACATGTGAGGATTGATATATCATCACAAATAAAACCACCTAGTGCTATTGGCAATGAACAACTTAACTTAAACCCATATCAACAATATACTTTTCATTTAGATAGGTAACATATCAACAGAGTATTTCTGGATAGATAGGTAACATATCAACAGAGTATTTCTGGACTAACATTTCCAACAAAGAAGCTCGTGAGTCGTGACTACAAAAATCCCTAACATGATTTGATTTTTCAAAATCTTTGACAGCCACTAGCTAATAATATGATATGAAATGTAAATCTAAACCCGTCTTATATTTGACTTGTCAACTTATTTGTTCGTGATTTTTCCGTAGTATACATACAACATCAACCTACAAACAACCTAGAATTGATTGGCAAAACAGAACAATATAACAGCGATGATTCTTACTCCTTAAAAAAATTTAGACAAGGTGGTGATATGGCAGATCATGTTACGACAATATTCAAATTTCAGGTATAGAAATGTTGTAAAGAAATATTAAATGATATACTTATAAGAGACGAGTACAAAAAAAGTGAAAAAAATAAACTGTTGAGAAAATATGCTGTGGTTTCATAATAATAATAATACATTCAAGAATTAAACCTTTGGGCCTAGTCACTACAACGTAGCGAACCCAAGTTCGAATCCCTGTTCGGAGAGTTCCCACTTTACATTCCCGACGTGCCTAGAAAATGATTAAACATTTGGGAAACCAAAAAAAAAAATAATACATTCAAGAATTACCTCAGATAAGTTTTCATAGTTACATAACCCTCGAACCAACAAGAGGTTTGGGAGGGGATAAAGATCTGATTTCAGGTGCTGAACTAGGAAACAGTGTGTTAAGTTTATGCATCAGAATGTCAGATCTTGAAGGAATCTCATTTAATAGGAGCTGCTGCACAATTGGTTTCTTAAACCACTCTAGCACAGAATCCCCTGGGGCCCTTAAAACAACCTTACTGACCTCAAATGGCGACTCCACAGAGCTTAGCATTTGAGCAATCACTATCTTCAAAGTTGGTCCAGTAACTAATTTCATCCTTCTTGGAACAACACCATAATATAACATACGCTTTCTGAATCTATGAAGCGTGTGAACAACTGCTATAAGAGCGGCTCCAACAGACAAATTCCTGACATCAAGGGACCAGGCAATGTGTTGATCGAAAACAATTGCCTTGGGGAAAAGCTTGTGCTCATATGCAACTTTCCAGACACATCGAGCACGATTTATTTGTCCCATTAGTACAAGGTAGTTAAGTAGGACATTAACAAAGTATCTGGCAGCACCTTCTTCCAACTCATAATCAATATCTTGGAAAAATTCCCTCACAAAAGATAACACTGGTTGTTTCCTCTGTTCAGGCCCTGTAAAGAGTCCACACATGAAAGCATGAGCTTTGTGCTTTGTAGCACTTAATATCGACATCAAATGCCTCTCATTATCCTCATCCTGACATCTGACAAGATGGGCTAAAATAGATGTGTAAAGTATGAGATCCACTTTAGCTGCAGAATGGACATATGTTTCAAGAAGTGGCTTGGCAGACTCATATAAGCCATTCTTCATGCATGACTCGAACAACTGCCTCATGATGAAGTTATTTGTTCTGATGCCTGATGAACCCATGAAGCGTAGCCACCTCAAAGCAAGGTCGACTGAACCATCTTTTATATAAACCATGAGAACATCACTGGCATTCACTTCAACAGAATAACCCATGGTCTTCATCTCAAGCAAAATTTTTGCAGCCACATCCACAAGCTTCTTCTTTGCCAGTAATGTCAGTAGAGATGTATAAGTGCTGAGACCTGGTCTCAAACCAGCATTTGTCATTGAGTTATATAGTTTCATGGCAGCATCCACCTGCCCAGAAGCAGAATGCATCTCCAAGAGTGAGGAGTAAGTCGAGGGGGTCGGTAAAAATCCAGCCTTTTCCATATCTGAGAAAATGCTCATCGCTATCTCGAGCTTACCAGATTTAGCATGGGATTCGACAATTGTTGTGTACAGACCATAGTTAGGTCTAAAACCGGCTTTCTTCATCTCATCCCATAACCTAAGTGCTGTCTCCAGCTTTCCAGCTTTAACAAATGACTCGATTAGAGAAACGAACATGGTTCCTGATGGCCTCAACCCAAAACCTTGCATTTCCATGTAAATTTTCATTGATGTATCTAACCTCCCAGCCTTCCCCATTGTATCAACAAGAGAAGCAAAAATACCAGAAGATGGCCGATAATTCTTTGCTTTCATCTGCTGAAAAAGCTTCATAGCAGCATCAAGGCGACCAGACTTAGCAAGGCTTGGTATCATCATGTCATAACTTGATGCATCTAAAGAACAACCATCTTTCTCCATGTTCTCGTAAATTTCAAATGACTTATAAGGTAACCCTTTATTCAGAAACAAAGTTATAAGTGAATTATATGTTTTGGTATCGAGTTTGCAACCCAACTCCTGAATTTTCTTGAAACAACAGAATGTAACCTCTAGTTTCTCCGCCTTAGCAAGATATTGGAGTACCCTATTATATGCGTCAAATGAAGATATTCCACTTCCACTAGAATCATGTACCATTTCCTCAAAAACCGACTGAATCCCATCAAAATCTCGACTTAGATTCAACTTGTCGAACAACATAACATAACACTCATCATTAGGCAAATACCACGACTGCCTCTTGGCCCATCTAAACAAACTCATCAGAGCATCACTGTCATCAATTATCTTTAGAGCCTGAGTTATGTGAGTCATGTTGGGAACAAACTGCAGTTTATCCAATTGGGTCTCCATTTCAGGGCCCCATTTCCACCTCTTCACAACCTCGACTATTTTAGCCACAGCCGAGATGTTCGAAATGGGCTTTTTCAACCCACCCGCCATTACATGGTCATCGACCCCTGGCTCAACTGATCTGATGCCCCTACCGGAGTAAATGATGCTACCGGATTCATCTAAGTAGTCTATTTCTTCAGTCCACTCCTTAGAATCTTCACCACCAACATGCTTCCCAGAACAATAGTTTCGAGCGAAATAACGGTCGTCGGCCACAGCAAAGCAAGTAATTGTGTAGGAATTAAAATGGGTATTACTCAGGAAGGGGAAACATTTGAAGTTTATGAGATTTTGAGTGAGTAATTTTCTTGTACCTCTGAGATTATTAGAGAACAAAAGGGTCCGAAGTATCATCTCCTAAATCTTAATTTTAGTTAACAGATTGAGGTAGACAAATCATAATAATGAAGAACGTGCAGAAGATGTTTTTCTTACCTTAGACAATTTCTTCCAGTTTGATGAGCTTACCAAAACCCTAAACCCTAACATGGCTTGTCATTTTGTAAGATTTTGTCCATTTAATTGCCCGTCGAAGCGATCCGATTCCAATATGGATTCTGGTACATTGGTTCTCTTAATCAAATGCTGAACTTGGGCCCAATAGCCCCAACCCGTTGCATAGTAATTTTTCTTTCAGCTCATTTTATTACAGCTATTATTTTTTCTTTTTAGATTTTATGCGGACTTTAATCGGAATGTTAGAAGTAATTTTTCGAACTATTTTAGTGTTATTATAACAATAAAAATAATTATTTCGTTATAATTTTTTTATGATAATAATCATGTAAATGAAGTAAACAAGAGCATTTCTCAATATTTGTTTGACTTTTAATGCTGTGTGAATAGAAAGGTAGCAAATTCTAAGGGTCTATTTGGATGGGTTCCGGTTCGGTTTTGCAGGTCTCGATTTAAAAAAAATGATTTTGGTGGTTTCGATGAAATCTTTGAGACCTCATTTGGATGAGTTTTGATTGTTGGATTTTGTGATTTTAATAAGTTGAAACCCCACTTGGAAGTTTGAATGTTGGGGTTTGAGGAAAAAAGTAGATGATTTTATGGGTTTGACGATAACTCATTTAAAAGGGTTTTAGCTCGATCTCGCGAAACCCGCGAGACCGGCCAAAACCCATCCACATACATGTTTGAATTTCTCAATAAAATATCCTAACCAACTGTAATGGGGCCGATAAGTCCACTGTCTAGATGACAACATGTTTGGATTTTCCCTCCAGTCTTGGTAGTTGAAAATTCCAAACTCAAACTATATTCCTGAAAAATATTTTTCTTTATAATTTTAAAGAAACACATTCTGTCAAACCAAAACACGGGCCTCTCCGTTTCATTTTAATTATCACGCTTGCAATTTTTTTTTATTTTTCAAATTAGCCATCACATTTGATTCTCAATACATTTTTTTTTAATTTTATCATTTATTACTTTTAAGTTGATAAAATAAATTAGAGTGCACAAAAATCAATGAAATTAATTAAAACAATCATTAAAAATATATTTTTGACATCTTAATGAAATGAATAATTAAAATTGTTTCATAATCTGTGTGAAAAGACAAGACGTAACAAATAAAATGAAACGAATTGAATATTATTACTAGATGTGACAACTGAGAAAAAGAAACACATTCAAATGGTTACTCAAAAAAAAAAAAAAAAAAAAGGAAAACACATTCAATTGGATTTGATTTCTCCCTAGTTGTGAGTCCTTATTGTGTTCAAGCATTCATCAACATGTTCCTATATAAACATATACTATAAGCAAATTCATTGACATCTAACCAGTAAATTATTTTAAAGAATCAACAGAAGCCAAGAGCATTTAACTTAAGAGTTGATTCCTTTCTAATTCCTAAACTCATTTACAAAAGCTTGAATTAAAACAGGTAATTCAGTTGCCAAATTTAACAATGCATACTCAGTGTTCTATTCTTCAAAATCAAATAAAATAATGTGGTTAATGTAGAAAATGCTAATTTTGCTATATATATTTTCAAAAATCTACATCCAGCCCCAATCAATCCGACCCATATGTACCAAATGGGTCATCCATTTGTCCCCTTTCTTTCCCCTACAACATCTTCTTCCACTTGGTTCCTCCTCAGTCCTGACACCTATTCCACAAAACAACTTCAATTCAAAACCCAAAATCAATACTGGAAAACAAAGATAGAACATAGAACAAAGAAATAATTTTGTAAAAATAAAATTCAAAAACAATTTCAATATTTAATGGGATAAATTAAGGCAAAAGATATAAACACGTGAGGAACGGAAAAGTGGCGACATAGTCCTACATATCGCCGGTAGTGGAAGCCTGTTAGTTGTCGTTGGTGGCAGCCTGAAACGCTAACGGCGATAGCCTGTGAAACGCCGCCGGTGATCGATGGCATCGAAACGACGCTATGATCCGTCGGTGGAAGCCCACAAGAAGGGCAGAAGGAGCCTTAAATTTTGCCAATGATGGAGCTCAGTCGTCGCCGGAGGTGGAAGTCAATTTGTTTCAGTAAAAAAACAAAAACATAAATGTGTAAATATATCAATAAAAACCTTTATACTATCTAAACTTCAAATTCAAACTTCAAATTTGAATCCACCGCCCAATTCTTTTTCAAAATTTTCGGCTTGCTTATTTCAAAATCCACGGCCCAGTTATTTTGAAATTTTCGGTCTCTCTACTATCTGTTAACCATGGTTTCTGATTCAAGAATTCTAATTATTAAATGAGAAAATAAAAGATATATAGGAAGCTACGTATCACGGCTCGACATTTTGCGGGGACAAATTGGCGCAACACAGGGACCCGGTGAATGGAAGCGTGGCTCGGGGAGCCCGAGACGGGACATTCCGAAGGATTTGTGAGAGCATGTAGCCAAGTCGGGGCGAGGCTATGCGCACACGGGACGCTGCTCGGGAGAGCAAGGAAGGGACCCGGAGAATGGCCTTGGCAGCCAGGCAGGTGGCCGGGTTGACCAAGCAACACGAACGGGCGACCAGGCAGGTGGCAGGGCCGGCCCACGACGGGGCAAGCGCCGTAGGCGCCCAACATGGGCAACCCAACCTTTTGAGCAACTTATGGGTCAACCGAGTGGTCGAGACGGCTCAACCCATGGGGCTGGTCCTTGGGTCGAAATTGCATGGGAATGGAGGTTCTTGGAAGTCTCCAGAAGGTTCTACTATGTTCCAGATGGGTCCAGAAGGTTCTACACATGTTCGGAACATTCCGGAAAGCTCCACACATGGATGGGAGAATGCGGAAGATTCTAGGCCATCCTAGAATACACTAGAGAAATGTAGAAGGTTTGAGAAGACCTTAGAACCTTATAGAAACTCGTAGAAACTTGTAGAGTGTAAATAAGAACTTGGTAGATAGTTCTAATAGCTAGGAGCATTCTAGATGCTCAATCTTAGCCATTCATTAGAATTGATCTTGGCCATCCATTAGGGATGCCAACTAGTATAATAGGTAAGCATCTCATTTGTAAATAAACCAAGTAAGAATTCAAAGAAGAACTCCAAAGTTGTAATTCCCTTCTAAGTAAACTGTGAGTACTTACTTAGCATTTGTCTACAATCTTCTTAGCAACACTTTCATACTTAGTAATCTTTCCTTAGGGACGAGCAAGCCTGAACTTAGCCATCCGCGGGGCAGAATCGACAAAAGTCGGGGGTAAGTCGAGGCTAAGTGCCACACGACTACTTTGGGAAAGTTAAGTCTGTGACATACGTGTCTTCAATTCATTGGGCTCAGATAAATTCTGCAAAACTAAGTCATATAAATTTTACGTTAATTTAAAAATACGGGGTATTACAGTGTGTGTTCAATTTTTCTGTTTAATTAGATTTACGGACACGCCACGTGGATGTCGAATACGTATCCACGAGTATCCGATGAGTATCGTAACCGAGAAGTAAAAAATGGATATTTATAATTTTTGAAGTTTTGAAGTATTCGTGCATCATAAATTTTCAATCGATTGAGGTGCTTTATTATAATAATTACTATTCTTGTCATATAACTTAGACCTAGGTGTCAATGTTTTATAGTTGGTAAATGTTTTTCAAAGATTTAACTAAAAATTCATTATCTGTTTTCTGGCGCAACTAGCTAATATTGTAAATGTTGAAATTGTGATTCGTAATGCAGAGTCAATATGGCTGTATTTGTGTTCTAGATTTGTTAACATTTTAGAATTCAAGTACTTGTTGTGCTTTTAGTCATAAATATTTTTCCCCATGCGACAATAAAATTCTATATGGTCATGTAATGTTGGGATTGGATGAATTTGAAGATTCTAAAATTTTAGAAAATATGACAAGGGATAAGATTTTAATGAACAAAGTTGATGAACTATAATCAAATTGTTCAAATTGGTCCATATTTTTTGGTTCCTACCCTGGCTATGGATTATATGTTGCATGGGAGTGGTTTGGCCTTGAGCCTCTACAAATATGGATATCGTCTCACGGTTGGTAGACTAATTAGCAAGACAACAATGGTGGATGACATTTTGATTCAGAAGCTAGATGACGAGATCTATGAAGAAGCCAAGCAACTTAAGGATATTATTACCAAACAAAAGGATACGGACATCAATCATTGAATCAATTTTGTTTACCTTATTTCATTATCGAGTTAAAAACTATTTATGTTAGGTCTGTTGAACCATTTTTGGGCAATTTGTTAAGCTTTATCAACATTGTTTAATGTTTTATCAAACTGAAAAGATTTATTTGGTTTCAATAGTAAGTTAAAGCTTAATTGAACATATAATGTTTCTGGTTCTGAACTGTTGCATCGTGGAGAAATATAATTGAATTTGAAAATCTGCATTGGTTAGGAACGTGTTTGCATAGTGTTGTTGGACTTGAAAATATCAAAACAAAAATAAATTGGAATCATTTTTACTGAGTGAGTTATGTTTAGAATCAATATTAAAAAATGGTATTTGATATTTGGTCTAGTCCATGTTATGGTATTGAGAAATTCATTTCTACAGAGTCTCATTTTAAATTGATAAATCTCATATTATTTGCATACCTATATAATCAGTTATCACTGAATCTTGTTTTTTACATCATATTTTAAGTGCGAAAAAGACAAAAAGTCAATGAATATGGAGTTATATAACTACTCGTTTGATGATTTTGAAAGCATTTATTTTGAATATGTATTTGTTCATTAGATGCATTGTTTATATACACTCTCGTTTGACGATTCTGAAAACATTTATTTTGATTGTGTATTTGTTCACTAGATGAATTGTTTATAAATATTTTCTTGAAATATTAGAAATATTTTTTTATTTAATAAAGAGCATAATATGTAGAATTGACTATCAACAGATGATTTGTCTAGTGGAAGGGACTAATCACTACAAAGTAGCGGACTCATGTTCGAATTTCTGTTGGGAGAGGTTCCCACTTTATATGTCCGACACGCCTCAAAAGGGATTAAACCCTGTAAACCACGCATCGAAAGGGATTAAACCCTGTAAACCAATAAAAAATGTAGAATTGACTTTTGCAAGCAACTAATTTGAAACGAAACTAATGGATTAAAATGAGAAAAATTGTTTTTTGGTACCATAGGATATACTAACTTGCACTTTTGATACCATTGGATACGAAAATGCAAATTTGATACAATAGGATAGGTTCTCATTGCAATTTTGGTACCAAACCCAAAATTTTCTACAAAGTTAATGGCAGTTTACCCCCTGTGAAATGCATAATGTTTAATTTGCCTCTCTATAATTTGAAAACAAATCAATTTACCCCCTGTAAAATTTTTAATGAAGCAATTTACTCCCTTCAGCCGGAGAGTGTAAATCATTTGCTGAAATTGAGAGTAGGCATGCAAACTATTTTATAACATAGGGGGATAAATTGTCATATTATCATAACACGGGAGGTAAAATGCCACATTATCATAATAAAAATGGATAAAATGCCGCCTATAAAAATATCAGGGAGGCGATGTAAAACTTTTACAAAATTTTAGGGGGTAAAATGCTCTTTTTTAAACCACGAGGGGATAAATTGAACATTATGCATTTCATAGGGATTAAATTATCATTAACTTTGAGGGAAAATTGGGTTTGGTACCAAAGTTGCAATGAAAACCTATCCTATGATATCAAATTTATATTTTTGTTTCTAATGGTACCAAAATTGTAAATAGATCTATCATGGTACAAAAAAACAATTTTTCCGATTAAAATGATACGGATAGACTATTATAGCTAGCTGGTGATAGTAGTATTTATATTTTTATTTAAAATATATATACCAAGTATACAACTGTTCCATAACCCTTAAACCCTAACGTCAGTCTATCCTATTCCTGCAATTTCGACATCGTACGGCTGCGGATATGGACGGAGCTCCGGTGATAGATGACGGTTTCTCGGCGTCAAGGCTTTTCAATCAAGGTTACTCCTATACATACGACGACGTTATTTTCCTCCCACACTACATCGACTTCCCAACAGACGCCGTTACTCTATCTACCAAGCTCAGCCGCCGCGTGGCACTCGCCACTCCGTGTGTCGCTTCTCCGATGGACACCGTCACCGAATCCTCCATGGCCGCCGCCATGGCTTCCGTCGGCGGTATCGGTATCGTCCACTCCAACACCACCGCCGCTCACCAAGCATCCCTAATTCGCCTCGCCAAATCACACAAAATTCCTTTCACTCACGACCTCGTATTCAAAAGGCCCTCCGATTCTATTCTATCCGCGGAGGAATTCTCTTCCGCTCCGTGCATTTTTGTGACGGATTTAGGGACCCATGATACGAAAGTTTTAGGTTTTGTCAAAAAATCTGATTGGGAAAAGTTAAGTGATAAGGAAACTAGTGTTTCCAAGTATATGACGAAATCGGAGGTTATGCTTCCGGCAAGTTATAGTTTTGAGGATGTTGCGGGTTATTTGGTGAAGAATGAGCTTGAATTTGTTCCTTTGATAACGGATGAGGTAGTGAATTTGGTTTCTCGTGATGATGTGGAGAGGATTAAGGGGTTTCCTAAGTTGGGGTTGCCTTCATTGGGTTCGGATGGAAACTTTTTGGTTGGGGCATCGATTGGGACTAGAGAGTCCGATAAGGAGAGATTGGAGCATTTGGTCAAGGCGGGGGTGAATGTGGTAGTTCTTGATAGTTCTCAAGGGAATTCCATTTACCAAATTGAAATGATTAAGTATGCGAAAAAGATGTATCCCGAGTTGGATTTGATTGGTGGGAATGTGGTGACCACTTATCAAGCTCAAAACTTGATTCAGGCCGGGGTGGATGGTCTAAGAGTTGGAATGGGATCGGGTTCCATTTGTACAACTCAAGAAGTATGCGCTGTAGGGCGTGGGCAGGTAACAATTGCTGAATATATGAAGATTTAATTGTCTGTTGATACTAAGCTAATAATGCTGTATCAATGGTATATATGACTTTGAACTGTGTTAATTCTACACAAATATATCTGATAATAGATACCCTACCTTTACTTTGAAAAATGATTGCCAAGTTTGTCACTTGTTTTTTAGTTTTAATTTTATCTGATATTCTGTTTTGTTGTGTTTTGAAAGAAATTTGAAAATCATTGACGTGTGAACTGGAATGCAAAACTTTTTTAGGCAACGGCAGTTTATAAGGTTGCATCAGTTGCTACACAGAGTGATGTGCCTGTGATTGCTGATGGTGGCATCTCAAATTCTGGGCACATTGTGAAAGCTTTGACCTTGGGAGCATCAACTGTAATGATGGGAAGTTTTTTAGCTGGAAGCGCTGAAGCTCCTGGCACTTATGAATATCAGGTTCATTCCATAAGAATGCTTTGAAAATAAAATTAAAAAATGCAGTTGTATTTCTAGCTGGAATTCAACGAAGTTTTTTGTGCTCTTTGCTGTTTCACTTTGTCATTCTCCATTGACTTTCTCAAACACCTTTTTCTAAGAATCTAGAAGGTGCAAACTTCAAGATCCCTAAACAGTTTGTTTCTTGTGCCAGTAATTAGTATCTGAATTTTAAGGCAACTGCGCCTGTGCTGTTGAGAATATTTGGGATTAACTAGGTCATTCATTTGTGAAGTTCAGATCGACTTAAAAGAGCTTTTTCCCTCTAGAAGGGCATATCAATGTACTTATTATCGTTGCATATTCTGAAAATGATCATGAAGTCCTGTCTAGAAAGTAATTAAATTCATGGTATGACTAATGGCTAACAAATTTTCACGAGTGTCATTGGTGCTTTCTGGCGAACTACCTTATAGTCCATTTTTTTCTGTTACTTTTAAAGCAACAGATTTTAATTCTTATGCTAGCAATTATGATAACAGGGTGGCCGGCTAGTAAAAAAGTATCGAGGTATGGGATCTTTAGAAGCAATGATGAAGGGGAGTGATGCTCGGTATTTGGGTGATAAAGCTAAACTGAAGATTGCTCAAGGGGTAGTTGGTGCTGTGGCAGATAAAGGTTCTGTATTGAACTTCATACCCTACACAATGCAGGCAGTGAAGCAAGGTTTTCAGGATCTTGGTGCTTCATCTCTGCAGTCTGCACATGACCTGTTGAGATCAGGCGTGCTGAGGCTAGAGGTTAGTTTACATTTTCTTGTATTTATTTACTTCCGAGAATTATAATATTTATAGTTTTTCGTTGGAACCCCCGATCCATCATATTGTAATCATACCCATAAATTTTACCAAATAAGGAATCATTATAAATTTTGTCAAAGGACTAATCTTGTAATACCCGTTTTACTTTTTTCCTTCAGGTTAGGACCGGAGCTGCTCAAGTTGAAGGTGGTATTCATGGATTAGTCTCCTATGAAAAAAAATCTTTCTAAAACCTTTGTCATGCTTCCAATAAGAAATGATAGATGTTGGTTGTGGCTGGTCCCAAGTCTTCTATTAGTTAACCATGAATGGGATAAATTAAGTTTGGACGATGTGATCTTACACAAGAAAGCTTCGTATATCTCGTACCCTAAAACCCATCAGCCTTCATTTTTTAGATTTTTGGCTCGTAGCAGTAGTGCCCGAAGTATGTACTACTCTGTGTGCTGATGGAGGCTTAGAGTGCAAGTGTTACACTTGGTCGTTAGTTACTTTCTAGTTCACCTTTGTTGTTTGAGCTTTTCTATTTCTTGCCAGATCGGAGTTATCTATGTTTTTTTAAGGACAAGAAATACATCTACAAGACTGCATCAGTATGACCTTGTACTTACAATTGCTAAATATCCGGACTATCTTTCGTTTGTCTTATGAGATCTATTAGCAAAACTTGTAGTATATAGTATATACTTAAAAAAATTAGAGAATTAACAATACAAATTACAATTAATAACCAATCTCAAGGCTAGTATAAAAAAATTCCACGAATCGAATCAAGAAGAAAATACTACAATGTAAAGATAGCACAGCACAAGATATGTAGACATTCAAGATTCCTTGAGAACAATAGGATTATAAATAATCTGGTTCACAACTTTGATCAATTCTTGTGAGGAGAATCCGTCATCTTTAAAGTAAAACAAGTGCAGAATTGTGCTCATATACCAAAAGAGATCCTTGCAAGCTCTTGGGAGGACGCTGTTCTTTCCGTCAAGAACTAATGTATGCAGCTCCCTCCTAAGACCCTCGGTCCATCTTTTTATTTCTTCAACAGCAGTTTCTTCAGTAATGTCACCACCATTGTTAATGATGTACAATGACACAGCACTTAGTTTACCATCCTTCAACTCTCTCTGCAAGAAACCAAAAACACAACTATTGGTAGACATTGTATGCAAAATATGGAGTAATTCGTAACTTACTCCCCCAATGACACATAAATTTAGCGGATAACAGCAACAAAGTTCTTGTGATACGTTCCCCAACACAAGTTTTCGTATAGGGAAATAATGTAAAGACAAAAATGCCCTTCTATAGACACTAATATTCATTATTTCCGTAATTAATTTCATTTGAAAAGGAAAGGAGAAGAGTGGTAAATTTGTCAATAACAAAGGACAACTCACAAGGGGATAATTTGCAGTTTACTCCCAAAGGCCAGAAGAACAAATATCTTACCTCGTAACCTCGGATATCGTTTAAAAGACGTCCACAAGTACTCATCAATTGAAATAGATTATGATATTCCGAATGGTGAACCATTTCCTCTGAGACCTTTGGTCCAATGAGATAAAGAGCTGGAAGGACAATTGGCCCAAGGGCAAATGATATGTATGCATTGCTCATGTACTCATCCATCGTTATCACAGTGCGTTCTCTAGCCCATTCGGTTTCTTTCAACATAGAATTTAACAAATCCAACCACTGCAAACGAAAAACAAGGCATCATGTATTGCTTGAAAGAATATAATGAAGTAGTATTTAACTACACTCTTATTCAGATGGAATAGAATAGAATAGAATCTCACAATTTTAATTATGTGCTTTGTCACACTACGTTCTTGTCGTATGAATGCTTTGTCTCCTATCTCTGAGATTGTGCTCTTAAGTGCTGAAAATATTATCTGTACGTTCTGAGAAGAGCATTCGGTGCTAGCATTTACATCCCATCTGTAAGCATGATAATAGAAAATTATTTCATATCAATAAAATAATAAACGGGAATGATTTGAGTAAGAAGAATTAGGTGTGCTCCTTACTCTTCAACTAGCTGAATTAAGTTTTTCAATTCATCTACAGAACCTCCCACATCGAAAAAGTCATCTACTACAGTGGTAAGAACTCCGTTCTTTGCCCATGACATACGAGCATCCGATAGATCCGGAGAGAAGAGGGTTGCTGCAGCCGAAAAATAACAATATGCAGACTTGCTCCTCGCAAACTTCAGTTCATCCAATCTGTTTTCTATGACCCATCTATAGACATACAAATGATAAAATATTTTAGTAAGTTTACTTATTATAACATTCTAATGTTCACGGAAGCATAAGTTACGCCATCGTGTGAACAAAAATTTGAAAATCTTTAACAGGCATGAATAGCTTATATTATAGAGTTATATACTAAATGGAAGATTAAAATTCAACCAAACAAATACACATACAATAAGGTTTGCAATAGGACAAATATACACCACCCTTCTACTGTAATACTTCCTCTTCTTTTTCTAACAAGCAGTTATAAAATACTACATCTAGCTGCTGATTATATCAGTAATATTTGAATCAAAGTTTAACATCAGCATTTAGAATAAAACGGTGGTGACATTAGTTCTGTCACTTACGCATACACACCTTTCAAGTTCTTTGAGTTCTTCACGATGTAGATTCTGACATTCGTTGAAGTCTTCTACGGACATGAAATAGAAATCTTTGCTGCCAAAATTTGGTGAACTGAAATAGAAAAGGTTAAAATCAAAGTGACAGTTGAGAGAGAGAGAGAGAGAGAGAGAATGCAATTAATAGAAACACTAAACAAGAAATCTAACCAAAATGAACTTTTCAAAACTCTTGTATTGTCTATGTAATAATGCTCTATATTTCTCCGGTTCCCGATCCTTTCCATGAGTGCATAAAAGGGATACTGGAGAGCATCCTTAACCTGCAAATGACTAAATGTAAGTATTTTTTACCCTTTTCTTGTTATGAATTCTACAAGTAGGAACACTAACATACCTCTTGAACAACTAAACGATCTGAATTGCTAGATAATTCCTGCTCAAGTAAATCTTTAAGCCTCACATTTTGTTTCTCGAAAGCTGCTTCATTCGGGAATATTATTTCTGATGCCTTATATGATTCAAGAATTCTGTTTATATTTCTTGGACTTCCGTCAAGGGAATCAGGAAAAGACTCTTCTTCTATAAGTTTTGTTATCCAATCTGCAAAGATACCAAACAAAGAAAAAATATGACCATTTTAAATAGAAAACAATAGAAGAGAAATGGATATTCTTCAATTTAGTTCACCTGAAGTTACATCATATCCATTCATTCGCAATATCTTAAATGCTAAAAAACAAGTAGAACCATCCATGAATATTTCTTCGTCACCCTGCAGCCAGCAACTTTTATGGGCTCATGTCAATAAAAAGATAATAAATTATTTATCATAATAACATATGCTCTATGAAATGATAATAGAGACTACCTGTATATTTCATTCAACACACTCTCAATTTCTTTCCTGAAATACCGACTAATCCCCAACTGTTGAAGATTATCAATCGTGCGAAGCTGAGTGTATATCTTTAGAGGGTATATTGTGGGAACTGAAATGAATAACAAGAAGAAGAAGATAAGGCTTTAAGTTGCCTAAATATGAAAAGTTGGAATATAGGAAATGCAATAAGATTACCAGTATTTCCAAACTTCTCTAAAGCTGATTGAAGGTAATCGAGGCATTTAGCATTATGGTGGAAAATAGAAACAGCTGCTGTTGTGGAAGGAGAGTTAAATAGAGATCCATTCTTTCTTTGATATTTCATGACCGATTTCAAGTCCTTTAAATTTCCCATCCCTTCTGAAAGATATGCCATGTGAGCTTCCATCTCCACTATGTGACTTTCATTGCATCTAAAATGAACAAAATGTCCATTTAGCTTGTGATATAAATTTCATTTAAAAAAAAAAAAAACATTTCAGTTTCTGCTCTAGTCAACTCAACTTTACGATACATAAACATTTTCCATATTTCACATTGGACATTGTAATGGAAACAATGACAAACTGTACCTTTTAAGCTCCAAATTTTTTGTACGAATAAAATTATTGAATATAGTTGGTTCCAAATTGAGGTCCAAAGACAAATCTCTAGCATACTCAAGCATGCTGGGGAATATAACCTCAAATCCCACAGGAGAAAACTGATGATCCTTCGTAGCAGAGCCAAAATTCAACTCAATAAATTGCTTTCCTGCAAAAACAAGTGTCCATCAATACGCTAAATCTATATTTGTAAAGGAAACAAAGAGTGAAATGCAAAAATACCCCCTATGCTTTGCCCAAAACACCTCCTTTTTTTTTATTAGCAAAAATCCCCTTATGATATTTTTTATTAGCAAAAGACCCCCTCCCATGCCGGAATACATATCTTGTAGGAAAAATGACAATTATAACCCCACCAGAAAATGCAAAAACACTCGTATAATCGAATAAATTATCAATAATCCTCCTGTTAACTTTGAAAATTGGCAATAAAACCATGTTCATTTAAAAAATTGACAATAACCTACCTATTGAGTATTAACTTATGATGAAATTTCAAATGTGATTTTTTTGCTAGTAAAAAAATAACACTGAGTAAAAAAATTGCTAACACAGAGGATTTTATATCAATTAGGCAAAACACAAGGGGTATTTTTAAATTTAGCTCGGAAACAAACCTCTAGTAATTTGTTCTTCACCAACTCCCCATTTTTTGAGCGCAAGAATGCAAGCCAAAGTCGAAGAAAGGACATCTTTTTGCAAAAGACGATGATGATGGGGACGAGCCCAAGAACCATTTTGACACTGGTTTTCAAGCAACCAATTTACGCAATCTGGGAAATAAGGTTCGTGTGAAGAATTCGGAGAAGGGACCATAGCAACCCATGCCGTATCATATGTTGATATCGAAAGTTCAGGCTCATGAATCAACTTTGCTATTCTTTCTCTTCTCTCCTCAAAACACTGATTAGGTTCTTGACAATATCAATCAAATCATTCTTATATAGTATAATAATTACATTAATAGATGGCAAAATTAAGACAAGTAAAAAGTTCACTGATACCAGTACTGAAACATGTTTAGTTGATGTTACTCTTCCAAGTCCAGTGTGCAAGGATTCTGCTCGTAATAATTCAAGGAAAATGGAAAATTCATGAAATTGCAAATTCCAATTTATCATGGAATGTTAATTGGTTGAAAGGAACGACGTCAAATAGCTAGCTAGTTTGAACCAATGAAATTATTTTCTTATATATTTCAATTTTCATTTACAGTAAACTAGCAAAAAATAAAATAAAAGGAATTAACTTTTTGGGTACCCTTTCTAGTATTCATGATCCTTGAAGAACCAAGTTCCAATTTTACCTGAGAAGCAAGAGTTCTTGAAATGAGGTTTTTTCCGGCAAAAGAACAGAGCATTGGAGAACTTAAGAGACATTGCTCAATTGAGAAAATAAACGAAACGAACGAATAATAAAGTTAATTTTTTTTATTTATATTATCCAAGGGGAGTGAGTGAAATGGTATTTGACAAAATTGGGAAAGGTGATTTAGGGGGAATCAAGAACTCAATGGATACGCTTTTATTAACCTATTTTTATGGGTTTGTGGCAGTCCCACTCTTTTTTTCTCGACTCTTGATCATAGTTGTTTACTTATTTTAATTGAATGTCTGTTTGTTTATTGGCATTTGAAAGAATAGTTTGTGAAAGTGATGGATGTTTGTGAAATGATTTTGTTTTGCAATGTAATTTGTTTGGATTTTGGGTAGGTGTAAGATGTGTAAAACTTTATGTTAAATCATGTTTGTTATGTGAAATATGTTGTGTAAGAGATAAATTATTTTATGTCAAATCAAAGTAGAGTTTGTGTAGGTTTGTTTTTAGAGATAAAAAAATTTGTTGTTTATTTGAATTTTGGGAGAATAATTAGAGAAAATTGAGAGATGATAAATTTATTTCAATAAGTAAAAATCTCTCATTTTTTCCAAACACAATTTTTTTTTGGGAAATGCCAAACAAGCATACCCTTGACATTTCATAAACAAATACACGTTTTTATTGCATCATATGTTTCTTTCTGATAACATAATTTTAATATGGATCCTCTTCAAAATGTTCAGATTTCTCTTTCCTTATTTATACACAAAACAATATTTTTTTACAGATCCTTTTTAGGATATTTATTTTCTTTATTTTCTATATATTAAGTTCAGACTTCAGATCTTTTTCCTTATTTGTATATATATGTTAATTTGCTTCGTTGAATTCTTGTACGTTAATATACAGCGAGACTCAAGTTCGAATTTTAGTGGAGACATCATATTGAGGAGGACCTTATACCCTTTGCACTCTTCGGTCCGAGCTATAAATACACAGCTTACTAGATAAAAAAAAAAATATAGGAACGTAATCCCCTTTTTTTTCTTTTTTGTTTTGGTAAAATGCATGAGATTGTCCAAAACTATTTCAATGAGACTAGCCTACTAGGAATCCACTTGGCCGGTGTGTTTTTATTTGATTGGAGTCCATTTAAATATCAACAACATAACTAATTTAAAGCTTTTGTATTTAATTAATAATTCGCGAGGTAAGTGCATGTTGAGTAAGGCTTTTTCTAATTATACATACACGACTTAGTCAAAATATAAAGTAGTCAATTTGTTGGCTATTTATATTTACTTTTTACATATTTATTATCAAACTTATGATTTCATAATATTTGCACATATAAACGTAGTTCTTATGTTTTATCCATAACAATATTATTATATGGAGCTAGATTTATTTAAACCTGCATTTCACAAAAGAACATGAGTTGAGTTTGAGAAACAAGCATTTTATATAAATTGAGGGCATGTTTGTTTGACATTTCCAAAAATTATTTTGTGTTTGGAAAAAATAAAACAAACATGTTATTTACTTTCTGAAATAAATTTATTATCTCTCAATTTTCTCAAATTACTCTCCCAAAAGCCAAACTAACAACAATTTTCTTATCTTTAAAAAAAACATATACAAACTTTACTTTTATGTGACATAATCTCTTACCCAAATTATCTCAGTTTATTATACTACTATCTCAAATACCAAACAAACAGCTCTTAATCCCACAATGACCGATTAGTAATTCTAACCCCCACTATGGACAATCATTATCTGTAGTGTCTAGCCGGCGGGTGTGGATCCTCTATACCACTTTTAGTGTACCATACTTGTGTATCACTAATAAATAATTGCCACATGTACATGTGGCAATTATTATAAATGTCACATGTACATGTGGCAATTATTTATTAGTGATACACAAGTATGGTACACTAAAAGTGGTATAGAGGATCTTCCCCGCTAGCCGGCAGATGCTCTTTCCAAAATTTTAGGACATTCCAAGGGAAGACAAAATATATTACTCCTAGTAATATTACTATATTCTCCTTCTTCCATTGAATTCATCACATCTCATCTCATCTAATATTCAAATATATACTATATGACAAATTATCATTTCCAAAGTAAAAAAGGAATTCGTTTGTTTCTAAAAAGACATATCTCCATTAAAACTTTAAGAAAACTCTCAAGCGTCTTGAATCCTCTATAATTGAGTGAAACAACAAGATCTCAATCTAATTTCTTAGACAAGAATAATAATAATAATACACCAATTAATATGCTGATTAATCTTCAGGATTTGAGAATTTCAAATTGAAAAGAATAATTGATGTTCTCGTGGTTTGATTGTTCAAAAAACAATAATTTCAAATTAAAATGTAATTTTAACTTGAATATTTACCACGAACAATAATCTTAACGTCATCTTGAAAATTTCGATCTCGTCATTCGGATTTGATTTGATTTGATCGTCTACTTTAATTTTACAGAAATATTATACTATATCAAGCACTGTTTTGTGGAGGGATTTTATGCGCCAAAATTGGGCTTGCAAGGAAATGAAACTTAATTGAAGTTATGTCTCACTTGGAAATATTTCACAACCAATAAAGTATAATTAGATAATTTAGTAATTTTTTTTTTTTGAGACGATGAGTACATTGTTATATCAATCATTACATCATGATGTACAAGATAATAATAACCAATATTAAGACCTCTTAGTCATGGGTCCTCAGTTTCACCACTTAGTAATTAATTATGCATCTTTGAACACTTTTAAATTTCAAATAACAATGAAAATTAAATTGATAATATAATTAACACGTTTCAAGTGTAAGTAACCACTAATTTATGGGCTTTATTAGGCAGAAAGACAGACCTAAGGGCATCTCCTATGATTAGAGTGGAGGGGGAAGTTGGATTTAGGGGGGTAAAATTGATGAACTAAAATGATTAAAGGGGTTGTCAATGCAATTTCCCCTTGATGGGTTGCATCCATCGCCTGGAGGTGTGAGGCAATGCAACATTGCCTTGCCTCACACATCGATCCAGCACTTGTTGGGCCGGCCCAGCCAGCAGGTGGCAGACAAGTGTCGGCCACCTGTTGACCCTTTCTTTTTTTTTTTTTTTGTTTTTTTGTTTTTTTATTTGTTATTTAATAAAAATCCTTTTATTTTTTAAAAAATATTCCTTTAAAATACCTAATTAAATGAAATGTAACTCTTATTTAATTTTAGTTTTAGTTAATTTGTGTATTATTTTTAAAAAGTTAATTTTTAGTTTAAAAATGTAACTCTTATTTAATAAACTCAAATTTAATTTATTTTGTTTTAATTTAATAAAAACCTTTTTTTTTTTAAAAAAATCCTTATTTTTTACTATTATTATTATTATTATTTTTATTATTATTATTATTATTATTATTATTATTATTATTATTATTATTATTATTATTAAGTGAGAATGGGAAATGAGAATTGAAATTAAATGTAATTGATAGATTGAGTCATTTGAGATGACTTATAAAAAGGAAAGGGGAAGCTGGACTTGAAATCTGAGGGTAAGCTGGACTGAGGTGAGGGAAAGCTGGACTTAGGCTGAGGGCATCACTGGAGATGCCTAAGAGCCCGTATTGGTAACTTTAGTTTAGAGTTTTACACGTCTTCAGACCCAAAATAAGAGTATGTCCATTATCAGATTACAAAAGCAAAAAGTATACTTCTATAATAATTGTATAGAAAGTAGAGCCATAATCTTCAAAAACAAAATCCCAGCTTCAACTGGTTTTGCTGAAAGGTGTCTAAATCGTTTTCTCCATACAACTTTTATGGGAGTTTGCAATGTAGTACATTAATGAGATGGTAATATTCTTTAAATTTTAAGAGTTTTATACATCTCACATATCTGCATGTATATGTTGCAATCAGCCTATTGAACCAATACAGGAATAGGGCGTAGGACAGTCAATAAACAAACGAGTATAATTCATCAAGTTTAAACATAAATTACATTGAGCTTTTCCTAACTTGTAAAAATACAAATTCATACACTTCAAAATGAGGTGCATATTTCGAAGTCCAACATCTGTGAATTAGGTTTTTATACACACATCTTCGAAAAGCTAAGAGAGGAACAATCCGAGTGCTCGAGGCTATATCTCATCTTTTTAACAAAAGCTCAGTGACCTCCAGGATTCCTATTCCACGACAAATAAGATGGATCTCCAAGTTGCCTGAAGCACAAACAGAAATGTTATTTTTTTTTTCCAGCTTCAACTTCTTTATTGCAAGTTGACAATTATAAAAAGAACATACCTTGGTTTGATTAGGTAAATAAGTACAAAAACGATGGCCAAAAAGAAACACAACCCGCCAACTGTGAGATACGCAATACCCACAAAATCATTCTTCCCTCCAAGCCAGCTGGTAGTAGAAAGAACAAGTTTCTTCCTCCCATTGAAACTATAAGTGTTATAATTATTCTGCAATGTCACGCTAATGACGTCTCCCTGTCTAAGATTCACTTCTATTTTCCCATACAATTTTCTAAAAGTAGGAAGAGCAGCAGTTCTCATCCAAACAATGAGGTCCTCCTGTTCACTCAACTGTTATAAAAGCAAAACGTAAGTAAATTAGTCTTGAGACCAAATGCAACTAAAGTCAGAATACATATAATGAACAAGTCTTACGGGTATTGATGCATTAAGCCTGGCACCGCCTATAAGGGTCCCGTTCTGAAAGTTACTAGGGTAGACATTGCGTCCAAATTTGCGCTCTCTATCGCTCTGCCATGAGATACCTCTCTTGTTTATGGGAATCTGCCCCCCATTGTTGCTAGTAAAGTGATATGTATCATTAAAAAGACTCCAGGCTATAAGACCACATGGAACAATTGGTGTCCCACTCCCTGTAGTGTCCTCGGGACTACATGAACCTGTTTCTCGCGCATTTCCTGGACTTCTCAATTGCTGATCACTTCGGCTCCTCACATATCTACATTTACATAAATAAATTCATAAGACCACCACCAAAATAATCTAAGATAACTAACCCTAAGAGACACGTAACATGGCAAAATTTCAAAAATAGTCCTGTAACTTTGGCAAAAATAGTCATGTAACTATCAGTAAATTTCAATAGTCCTGTTACTTCGTCTCCCTCTTTGCTTCTTGAGATGTATGCACCTTATAGACTTATCCTTCTGTAATTCTATTCTTGAGATTTATGTATAGGACTACAATTGAATATGATGAAAGTTAAAGGACTAAATGTGTGCCTAGTGTAGTTACGGGACTATTTGTGAAAAAATCCCCAAAGTTACAGGGCTGTTTTTGAAATTTTGCCCACGTAAAATATACTATTCTTGCTTGGTGATATGCTAGAAGCTTTGCACATGTATAACAAAGTTTATGACACCTTGATTGAGAAGTAATCCCCAAAAGGAAATGTAAGATGTTACAAAGATACGTTAAACATTTCCAAATAAGTACCTGCGATGATTCTGGTAGAAATTGTCGAGCTGGTAATACACATAAATTGGCTGACTCATATCTTTTGGAACCTGGTATTTATTAATTAGTTAGTTAACACCGTCATCTCTTTGTTTCATGTATACCAAAGACGCTTTGAAATAATGAAACTGAAAGCAAAGATGAAAAGTGAACTCACTGTAAGATTCCTAATGCAAGTTTTGTCTTGATCGCTTTGAATAAAGCCAACCTTGTCATTTCTTGAATCTAAAGGAATGCACTCAGTCTCATATCCGTGAACAATTTCAACAACCTGGTAAACAGAAAAATAATCTTAAGTTAGCAAAGCACATGAAAAAGGAAGCCTTGGCAAGAATAGAACTACAAATGGATAAGTCTATAAGGTGCATACATCTCGAGAAGCAAAGAGGGAGACGATTCCAATGGGAATGAAGATGAAACTAACAAGCAAGAATGTTGAAATCACCTACAAAACAAGTTGAATGCATCATTAGGATAATGTTTCCTAAACGGTAAACACAAAAAATAATCACAAAGGTCAATATATTTAGTAGTTACCCATTTAGGAGTAAGAATAGGTTTGCATGCTGGAAGTTCCTGTTGTGTAAACCTCGAATCTGAAGAATATTAAATGAAAAAATCTGCTTAAAATTTCCAAACCACAAAATAGTCATATATCTAAATGGCCAGTCAACACATTCCAAGGGCAAAAAATGCAATTAAATTCTAGTATTCTAATTCTGCTGATAAACATCAGTACAAAAAGTTTCTCCTAATTCTGCATACATTTGTAGCTTCATATCAGAACTCCAGCTCCTGCCCAATACCATCTCCCATCTTTATACATATTTCTATCAAGTTACCAATGTTGCTTCACAACATAAAAACATTAATTAATCATAAGAAAAAAGCTTTAACCCTTCAAAGTTCATAGTCAACAATGGATTCATAACTTTTGTATTGTAGGAAAAAAATTAGTGAGATGATCAGATCCGCAAAAGGAACGTCTCATAAAATAATTTAATTCCTAAACCCAGTTTCTAGTTAAATTGAACAGATAATTAATTCACATAATTAAAAAGGAGTGGTGTCCACAACTATAAGTAATAAATTCTCTGATTCATGTAATGGACAAACCACTAATCGCAATTCATACAACTTCAAGTCCTAAAAACCCCTATCAAGATTTCAAACAATAAAAGTCAAGATTCAACTTTTTTTTTTTTCTTTTTCAAAATAAGATTTAGGTATAGAAAAATTACACTTGGGTCGCTTGGAATTTCTTCTAGGCGCGGTGGCATCGGCCGATCCAGGTCCTCCGGCACTCGATGACGGAGTATTCGAGTTCATCACTTCCTCCTAATAAAAAAAGGCTTCAAATTTCCTTTTTCTTCCTCGAAACGCGGAACCTTATACCCCCAAAAATAAATTAAAAAGAAAGATAGGAGATAGAAAGAAACGGAAAATCAAATAGAAATAAAGAATCTTGGAAGGAAACTAGCAAAGATAGGTAATGGATAGAAAGATAATAAAGAGGGGTTTGGTATAAAAGAAATTATGTATGTAGATGCAGGGGCTCATTCTTCTTCTTCTTCTTCTTTGACTTTGAACGGTCTTTCCATTGTTGTTTTCACCCTCAGACCCACAAAAGGAAAAGTATTTTCTAATTAATTATGAATAATTTTTATGTTTAATTAGGGCGGCAGGTTGAAATATTAAACCTGATTTTATTATTCTTTTCCTCTCTAGAAGGACTGAAAAAAAGAGGAAGGGGGTCGATATAGGGAATAATTCGTAAGAGTCAAACTTGTAATGCTTGCTTTGTTCGTATGTTTAATATACGAACAACTCTTAAAATTGTTTTTACACTTTCTAGATATTTAAGAAAATACAATGCGAAAGAAAACAATATTTTCAATTGAGATTTTGTGTAGTTTTCATAGAAAAATCCAAATGAACAACTTTTTGACACATTATAATTTTTTTAATTAAAGTGCCAATATATTACAATGCCTATGAAGATTTTGATTGATATATTGAAGCTGTCTCATAATAGTTGTTTATTGTGAATATTTTGATAAGGATAAGCTTTTCTAGAATAACTGCAGAAAAAATTATTGGGTTGAATTAATTTTATTTAAATAATGCAGTTTTTTTTTTTTTTTTTTTTTTTTTTTTTTTGCAATTACCATCTGTTACTTGTAAGTCCTCTTATAATAAACAAGAAAAATACTATTTTAAGCAATAAAATGACATTTCCTTTTCATTTTAATAAATTTAGTGTATTAGTATATACTATCAAATTGATTAATTCAATTATTGTGATATAATTATCCAGATGCAGACTGAATTAATAACACGTGATTTTCTTATAATTAAAATAATATGAGAGCTTTTGGACAATTATATATACTAAATAATTACATAAAAATCTTGAATAAACAGTAATAACTAATACGAACCGAGATAATCTTTGGGCCGCCCAACGAGATATGAGTCTTTTAGTTAGTAAGGCTAATTACAAATAAATACATGGGCCTCCTGAAAAATGGGTCAAAAACTATTTCGAATGTCCCAATTTACAATAAAAAGAAAAGAAAAACCAGGATTCGAGTTTTGGTGTTTGAGCGGAGAAACGTTAAGACTCGCTGACGTTTCGCCACTGCAGTAATTTGTCGTCAGTTATAGGTACTCTAATTGATTCTGCGCAGCTTTGGTACATCAGCAACAACTGTCAGTAGATCATATGTTTTCTCTTTTCTTCGGGGGGTAAAATTTGTGATTTGTTTAAATTCAGGATTGTGTTGTGGCGGTTTGATTCTTCGATACAATTCAATAGGATCCTTTAAAATTATGGCATGCCGCCTTTAAATACTGCACAGGTTGCGTATTTATTAAATTAGAAGGAAATGGACAGATGCTTATGATGGGAAAATCATAGAGGTTCGTTTGATGTTGAGGGTTCATTCGTGTAACTATTTCTATTGCCCTGCTACGGATGAGTCTATAACAAATGTTTCGTGTGTGACTGGAAGGGAGACAAATGACGCGATTGCTTGCATTTGTTTGTGACTTTATTTATCTTTCTTCTGATTGCATTATTTATTCACTTTTCAGCTTTATTTTGTGATTTAATTGGAATCTATCAATGCTTCAAAACCTTGTATGGAGAACACTGGACTTGATTTCGGTCATATTGCAATTGTTTCAGATAATATATATCCATTAATTTTTTTTTCTCCTTTTTATGCTATGAACCAGCACTAAAGTTTCTTGTCTAAGGTGAAGTCTTGTAATTATGTACCAAGTATATAATAAAAAGTGGAAACCAAGATAGTGTTTTAATAGCTTAGATTCCTTCATATAATTGGCTGTCTAAGGTGTGCGGATTTTTAATTCATTCTCATAGTGCAATCATTTTCTTGAGCTTACATATTCTTGCTAATCATAAGAGTGTAAGAATTTCAATTTATGAAGCTTGAAGAAAGCTAACTGCTGCTGAGAGGAGCAAATGTTTAAGAAAATGGTACTATTGGATAATGGCCCACAAAGAAGAGCTTGGAGAACTTATGACCCTAGAGCAAGGAAAACCCCTTATAGACGCTATTGTTTGGTTAGGTACCTAATTCTCTTTTTTGCCTCTAAAAATAAGAGCGTGGTGGCCTGCATTATAATGTGTGGATCATTTATGAGTTCATGCAAATCACAGGTTAGCTATGGGCTATTTTATTGAGTTCTTTGTTGATGAGGCTAAACGAGTGTATGGCGGTGTTATTCCAGCAACATTACCAGATCTTTGACTGCTTGTTTGTTTTGAAGCAGGTGAACATTTTCCTTGTGATTTGAGTTTCTAGTTTCACATTTTACTGTGATTTTTTACTATAGCATTCATTCTTTTTGGTGTGGGCTTATCATGTGCAGTACTCTGAAGTTTCAGACAACTAATCTTGTTTTGTCATCATATGCAGATTCTGAAGTTCCAGACATCTAGTCTATGGGATACAGATTGATATGAATGCACAGAAACCCGGATTCATTTTTATTTTATGAACTAAATGCTGTGGATACTATGATGCCCTGCTTGTACAGTTAAAATAAATCCTAACTAATATTCCTTAAAATTTAGGGTGTAATTTTCCTTCCCCTCCCAAGTGTCGGATGAAATAGTTGAAGTCCATTTCATAGTGCTACATATACATTTGACGTTTCAGCATAAAGCCAGAGTGAAAGGCTACCACCGAGGATGATTTAAACATGTATTTGTACTTATGCCTGGTTTCTTGTTCAAACTAAAGGGTGTGAGAATATAGCGTTGTTTTATGACACAATCACACAATAGCAAATTGGTCGAGCCCTGTTAATCTTGGATGGTGCATATAGTGTATTATAAATGTGTATGTGGGGGAACTTCCGCATGAACAAGTCTACACCATGTTTCTCCTGTTCTATCAACAAAGGTGGTACGAGTTTCATCTTCACCTGTCATCTTAGCTGCTATTCATTTATAAGCCTACACTACAGTGATAGCTGATGTCAAAAGTGAGATGCTCCTTACAAGGTAGCTCTAAAAGCTTAATGAACTTTATCTAGTGTACAGATGTTACATGTGTGCCGTTATATTTTTTAGCTCATAACCTAGTAGACATTTTGGGAGATTCCAAAATATTACAATTGCATTATTGATGATTTGTTCTTACAATGACTGCTGTGTAATTTAGATTGTCCTGATTAAAAGCCTCAGTTTCATGAATGGCACCTTCCCTCATGTTTGTATAGCTAATTTTGTTGTGTTTTTCACTTCAAGGAGGAAGTATTCTGCCTGTTGCACCGCTTCTGAAATTTAAGACCGTGGCAGAAGCTATACACATAGCCAACGACTCCAATGCATGTCACTTTGCGAAACTTCCTTTATAATACTCGAATACACAAACTAATGCTCCTTGGAAAAGATGCTCCATAAAAGATGCCACCCTTGATGGGACTAATATCATAAGTTGTTTCCTAGAACTAGGACATATTTCCTTTCAGGACCGGCTGTATACATTCTTACAACGAATAATCTACGTTCTTGGCGTGCATCTGAAGCTCTCCAATATGAAGGACTAATATCAACTGAGGTGGATCTTTATATTGCATATACTTGCAGTGAATAGACACCAGAAATTGGATGTTTCATCTTTATTAATCATCTTCCTTTAATGTAGGTAGCTCCCTTTGGAGGAGGCATGAAACAATCAGGTCTTGGTCATGAAGGATCAAAATTTGGTATGGATGAGTGTATTCAGGATTTATTTTTCTCTGGATATGTAAGAATGAATATTCCATTGATCTGTATATTTCATGCACATTTTTCTAACTCTCTTTTGGTTTTCGAATTGAGAACCATTGAGTTCTTACAATTGTCATTTTTTTTAATACCAACATTTGATTTTTACAATCATTTTGCAGAACCATCCTTGAGTTATACTTGTCTTATGAACTTTCTCACCTCACTCGTCTTAATTTCCTATTTACTACTTTCATGGCCACAATATATTATTAAGAAGCACATCAGTCCTGAAGTTGGAACCTTGTGGAGGTGGTGCATCAATTTTTTGAAGTGCTCATACATTATCAATTTCTCGTAATTCTTTCCGAATACGGATGACTTGATATAAAGTAGATCATCAAGTCGAACATCAGGCCTGTAGGTGGCATAACCACGGGACAACCTGACCTTTAATTTGATTATGTCTTCTTGGGTTAATTGAGTAAAACATGTGTAATAGGTAAGACAACTTAGCAGCTAAAATGGACTTCCCTACCTACCCAAGTTTGACCCTTTTCCGACCAAATACGGGCATAAACGACCCAATTCTTGAGCCAAACAGATTCAATCATGTCGTTCACTCTCCTCAAATCCAGCCAGACCCATTCAAGTCCCAGCCTCACATTGGCCTTTCCGATAATTTGGAAGAGTAAAAAATCTCCACTATCGTACGTGGTGGGAGTTTCACTTTGATGATAGTATAAAGCTGATGCAACTATGCAAGTTTTCATCTTTTCCTTGCATTTTAAATATGTATGTACGGTATATATGAGCCGAGATGAATATGAATATTCTTAATTACTCCATTTCCAGAACACGAGAACCAATCTCAGGTATTTCATGGCATGATGTCAACATTGTCAACAGAAGCACATATTCACATAGAATTCTGCATCAGTCTTGTTATCTTGTATGATAAATGAGGGGTTTTTTTTTTTTTTTTTAATGTATATATCTAAACAAGTGCCTATTTGTACTATACACAGGAGACAAAATGCTTTATATTGTCATAACCTTGTTCTATCATATGCATTTTGGGGAAAAGGTGAGTTCTCTCCGTCTCTCTTTTCTTTCAGTATTTTGGATATGATCATTCCATCACTTTTCGAGTTCATTTCTCACTCCCTTGAAAAATGATGGCAAAATTATACTTGAATTTAGGAGCCATTTTGTGTAAGATGCTTTGAATATATCTGGTTCACGTTTTGTTTTTGGGCTTTTGAGATAAAAAAGGAAGAGAATATAAGAGAAGGCCTTAAAAATCAGATGGTCCAATACGAATCTGATTCATGAGTGCTGCAATCAACTGCATCCACCCCGAGTTCACCCAGTCAGATTTGGTCATTGTACATTTGTTTACCTGATTTTATATTCCTAGTCTTATTTACAAAATTAAGTTTGATTAAGACGAGTTTGGTTGAGGTGTTATTCAATAAATATCTTGATGTTATAACGAACTAGTTATAGAAGAATACTGGAGAATAAGCTTTAAGCCGTGGAGGGGCAAGGTCCCTACATATTCAGCTCAAAGGAATATATCCAATTTTAAGAATAATTTGGAAAAGCATATTTAGATGCTTAAAACTTAAGCAATGCCCTATATCCAATCCAATCTGCTTTTGCCTCATAATATATGGTTTTAAAAACAAAATGACATTACTAAAAGTTAAACCACAACGTTAAGTGTGTATGCTTTTATAATGGGACAGCTAGTCCAAAAACGTGGTATTCTAATCAATGGAATTAATTTTTATTTAAATGTGATTTTCTTACTGAACGGTCTTGAATTGTATTATTAATTAACATGCTCAAACATGTTTTAAACTCAAAAATTTAAATTGTTCATTAATTTTGTATAGTTGTTGGATTACGGAAACATTGAACAGTGAACACATAATTTAAGTACCTATATATTACTCCTTACCATATTCATCTTGCAATCTGACTTTTATAAACTTAATTAATTGGTGTGGCTTTATTATACATCTATATGGGCCATGATTTACTTGTTTTGACTGGGATTGGGTCCCGTAAAAGAGTTTGTTTCTGGCAAGTTTTCTTGTCAGTATATATTTGATGTATATGCATATGAGAGGACAATCTTCTATTCCACAAAAGCGCTAGAGATTGGAATCCCAATTTTAGAGCAATAGAAAAATAAGAAAAAGTTTCTCAAAGAAAGAAAGAAAATCAAAAAAAGAAAAAAAGAAAAGAAAAGAAGCTCCACACATATATATCTCACTTTATGCATTGATGTTCACGTCCCTCAAATTTAAGTTCTATTGACCATGTATATTTCATTGTTCGATATAGTTTTATTTTTTAATTAATATTTATGAACAGATGCGAACACACATAAGATTTGATTTTTTATTTATTAAGTTAAAATGATGCTAAGTAGAGTAATTAATAGTCATATGTTGTCACTAAAAGAATTAAATCTCATTTTCTGTGTGAAAGAATGAAGATAGTAAACTTATAAACAATTAATATTGTCAATGAGGTCGTCGCCTAGTGGTAATTACCGATTAAGTTCATGCCCTAGGATCAAGAGGAGTGTGGGTTATTTATTCTAGTTTATTACTAGTATTTGGTACTAGTCTATTATTTGTAATTCTTTATACTTCCGCGATTATTGAAATAATTTATAATGTAATGATTTATAATGAATGTATTCTATAAAAACGAACTAATATTTGTTGATTAGTCATCATATATGGCTTTAAAAGGGTTCAAAGATCATATTACCCTATTGGGAGAATTAGAATAAAATACGTGGATGATAGTTTAGTTATATTATTAAAGAAAGAAATAATAATTAACCATATTCCCTTTATATATCCAATGCTAATTAACTTTTTTATTGAGCAGATTTCAGAAAAGTCATACTCATCCGAAAAATTATTACTCATCGGAGTGATTAATAGAATACAAGTCTTAAGTAGTGGTACATGTTTAGATGACTTAATTTAACATGCTGAAATCCGTCCGAAAATTAACGGTAAAACTAAGTGTCAATAGAGTGTAAATCATGGTATGAAATGTGTTTTTCCGAAAAGCTTGGTACCAAATGTGTTTTAAATTTTTGGACTAAAGTTTGATATCAAATGTGTTTTTCCCTCTTTATTAGCATGTGTTGTTATTGGAGTATTATATATTGCATGCAAAGCCCGTGCGACCAACATAGTAAAAATTTAACAAGAAACTTCAAATTAAATGATACACCCTCACTCAATTATATATATCAAATGTTAATTAAGATCTTTTCAAGTCTTAGATATATACTACTTAATTTAATTTTTTTTTTAATTTGAACAATCGTCAGAGTCGTCATTATATGGGCATGCACTTTGATCTCGAGGGAAATTAAAATTCGGACATGGACTTGTCACATATATCAGCTCATGATCAATAAGATTCAAATTACAAAATGTAAACATGAAATAACCCCTGATGTGTGTGAAAGGTGAGAGCTTTCGGCAAAGCAAGGAATATATTTGAGGGAGGTGCAATGTGCACCTTTTCTTTTTTCAAAAATAAAAATAAAAAATAATATTAGAAAAGTTTCCTCTCTCTTTTTAATTTGGTAATTCTTTTGAAGGTGAATAATAACAAATATCAGCTAGCTAGGTCCAACTTGTAAAAATATAGTACTAGTAATAATCTATTTATTTTCCTTGTTAATTCTCTTTGTGAAAATTCTAATGTTAGTAAAATGTCAATATTAAGTACTAAAGTGCAAACATGAAGTCATTGATAAACCTTTACTTTTTATATGAGTAAAAATAAGCAAGTTCGGTTGTCAAAAGATGATTTGTCCATCGACAAACACAAATACTATTAAGTAAAATTAATTTGTTCTTTACTTTATCCTTTTGTTTTTGTTGTTGTTGTGAATGAGGGTTAACTTGTGCTTAATTAATGCCTTTTTTTCTATTTGAGAAATAATAATAATATATATTACTAGCTAGCTATATGCATGAAAGCCCTTTAATTTCCCCGGCCTTCTTAAAAAGACTGCACCCTATTATATTCGATCTTCATGTCGTTGAATCTCTACTTAATTTGAGAGAGATCAGAGAGAGAGAGAGAGAGAAAGGGAATATATATATATATATAGGAAGAAGGTATAAGGAATTGAATGAAGTAGTATGAATTCCATGTGCGTTGAAGGAGAGTCGAGCCTCGTTCTCACTACTGATCCAAAGCCCCGACTTAGGTGGACTGTCGAACTCCATGAACGCTTTGTCGATGCTGTTGCACAGCTTGGGGGCCCTGATAGTAAGTATATTTTTATCAATATCCCTTATTTTTAATTAATTTCTACGAGTATATATAAATAGATTTTTCTTTTAATTTGTGTGATTTATTAATTAATTAGAGGCTACGCCCAAGACCATAATGAGAGTTATGGGGGTTAAGGGTCTGACGCTTTACCATCTCAAGAGCCATCTTCAGGTACCTACCTCGTACGTACTTCAAAATACTACATAATACATATATAATTTAATGAGCTAGCTAGCTAACTAGTACTAATTTTATTCTGTTTAAGTAATTGAATTTTTCTTAATTTCTAGCTTCACTTTCCAGTATTAATTAACTAGGGTGCCTGCATGGTTGTGATTTTTTTTAAATTTTTTAGAGTTTGGTTATTTCAGAAATTCAGGCTGGGAAAGCAGCCTCACAAGGAATTTAGTGATCATTCAATGAAAGATTGTGACATCATCAGAGGTGGGTGACTGTGACTGACTGACTATGTATATTACGGTTCTAGGGGGTATTGTTCAGCTACATCTATCCCAATGAGCCGTCTATTGAATCGTTGCAATTGATGTTCCATCCCGAAGAGAAGGAAAAGATCTTAGAAAAGTGCTCTAGATATATAACCTTAATTTTTTCATCGCTGTTGTTGATTGCTGCAGGTTCATCTTTACAAGTACTCCAACGAAACACCAACGCTTCCTCTTCCGGCAGGAACATGAATGAGTACGTTCCATAATTATTTATTTATTGGAAACAAGGTTAATTTCACCAACCAAAATTTTCATTAATTTGTTTCATCTCATGATTCCCCGCCGGTTTTTTCTTTCTTCCTTTCTTGGTTTGGGGACACTAATTAATTAATTAATTAAAATGATCGAGCTAGGTTCTCCCGAAATATTTAATTTAATTGCGTCAACGTTGTTCTGGGATGTATACTTGTGTAATTTAATTTGATCAGTACATGGCCTGCACTAATTAATTTATATATGTTCTACAAAATGATGTTGCAATTAGGATGCAAATGGAGGTGAACAGAAGACTTCATGAACAATTGGAGGTAATTATTAATTAATGATTTTTTTTTAAAAAAAAGAAAAATTAGCTTGGAGAAGGTAGGAAAATAAGTAAATAAAGAAAGTAACTTACGGACAGGTTCAAAGACACCTGCAAGTGAGAATTGAGGCTCAAGGGAAATACATGCAGTCTATTCTTGAAAAGGCTTGCCAAACAGTACTCGGCGGGCCCGAAATGAAAGATTTCCCATCATCAAATCTCAACATATATGGAGTACCTGATCCTGATCCTGATCATCAAATGCAACAACTGGATCATCAAGACATTTTTGTTAATAGTAATAGCTGTGCTGGTGCAGGCAAAAGCCCTCTCATGATTTGGGCTGACGATGATTTTAGGCTACACCAACAACGTCAACTCGGAACAAGCATTGATCATAGAGGCAGTACTAGTCAATGTCATGATGCATGAAAATACTACCTACTCCTATTAATTATGAGACAAATTAAGTCTTTATTTCTGTCTGGAGATCATATATAAGACTAATTTAATTGATCCCCATCTGCCAACATGAAGCAGGAGTAGCTCGCCATTCCTTGCCGCTGGCATGCCCCCACAGCTCGCCATTCGGGTCATGAAATGAATGAATATACGATTTTTGGTTTACAATTTTATCCTTTAACTTCAACAAATTACTCTACATATATATATATATATATATCCATTCCATATATCATTAATTAATTTTCATATGAGCATCACTGATTCATTGTGCATAAATACATCTCCTTCCCAGCAACCGCGCCATCCCACACTCAAAGCCTTAGATCCAACTTCAGAAGTTGAACATGTTTGTCTTTTGTTTATTGCAGCCTCACAAATCTATACCAACTTACTAATTTTCTGTTATTTTTGTATATCTTCATGATCTTCAAAATTCTGTAACTATATCTTTTACCTATATTTTGTTGACCCACAATTTTATCTATATTTTGTTGACCCACAATTTTTATATATCATGATAAAATTAAGTTTACCAGCTACTAGCTAGCAAGGTTAATTAAACATATACTTCTGGTAATTAAAAAGTGTATATTATATCCAATCAAAAAGAGGAATCACGGCAAGTCCAATAATAAATATATCAGCAGGGTGGATAAAAGAGTCAATCTACACTACAGCCCTAATGAAGACCCACTTAACAAAGAAATAGCATCGATCATAGGAAGAGAAGAAAAATAAAACTAAAAATTTCTTCCACATCAAATATAATTGATGCAAGTACAATTAAAACTTAAAAATACATTCATGCCATGAATGGAAAATTCTTATCCAGACATGGTTTGGTCAAACTCATCTAACCACATGACAAGCGTATTGTACTTGCTTTGTGATTGATCACTCTCCTAGGAGTTACATCCAATCCCAAAGCAAGTGTATTGCACTTGCCATGTAATTACTTTGAGTTTTACCGAACCCGGTTTGGGTAATAATTTTACGTCATGAATACCATTCCCACAGATATTTCTCAACAAAATCTAAAGGGCAAGTCTTAGGATATTTCAAAATAAGACTCCCATGCGTTCCATCTGACAAGTCTAACCCAACCTTCATACTTCTGCACATGGCGTTCAAAAATTCATGTAATGCCAAATTCAGCGGATATTGGTACTTTACAGCTGATACAAAATTCACATTAAATTGCAAAACAATATCTTTGGTGTTAAAACGTGGCCACACAGCATGTATGGTTGCGTTAAACGAATCCCTCCCGGCTGGCTTAAAAATATTTGGCTTCCAATTTTGACGAAATCCTAGAAGAACCGTTCTTGATGAGTTCGCGTTCAGACACTCAATTACTGAAACATTTAAATATCGATAATCAATTTTAGTTTATAACTTGTTAGCATGTTCCACAAAAAAATTAATGTTCCATTCTGCTGTTATTTGTGAAGGATCGTCGGAAAAATTGTACACAAAAATTGAAACCGATTTGATACCAAACTCGGGTTTGGAAACCAGTAAGGCCATACCAATTAAGGAATGCTAGAGCAAACGGAGATACCAATATCAAATCAGGAACAAAATCAAAATTAGTTGAACTTTGATCCCGTCTCGTCGTGGTCGAGTGTTGTTTTTTTCATAAGGGATTGATGATGATCTCAACATGATCACCAATTTTTATATGCGAATAAATTATTAGTATGAATTAACGGAGGGGTTAATTCAATAATGATTTTGTAGGTAGGTACAGACTGCAGAGTAATGATTTTATAGGTCGAGAACTAGCTACCAATAATGTTTAATTAGGATTAGTACGGGGAAATTCTTGCATTGACCCAATTTTTCATATACTATACATAAAATTTTGTATACATATTTAGTGAATGCATTAATTTTGTTCATGGTTTATGAAAGACTTTGTCTACACAAGAATTTCCCAATTAGTCTGTTGTTGAAATCCAAACAATATATAAGAAATCAACATAAATTGCGGAATGTAAGAGCGTCGATCGTGTATATTATTCCAGCTGTGCAAATTTGATGAATTAGATCATTTGTTATAGCAATCTAAAATAAGTCAAAAGAATTTTCGATCAACTTTATCAGTGTTCACCAATTTCGATATCACATATTTTCACAAATTTCACAGATTTTTAATCTATATCAGCAATTTTAATTGATTTCTTCGGTTTTTGCATTGATTCCACCCATTATTCACGAAAGGAATTCCATGAAAATTTGAGATTATGCATGCCTCAACATTCTTGAATATTATTTCTATTATGCTTATCTTGCCAAAGAAAATTATGTACTTGGCTAAATCATAAGTATTTTTTATTCTTTCACATGTAAAATGCGATTCTGTTTTAAAAGAAAATGTTATAATAGAATGATATTTAAGAGAATTTGATTTTATTCTTGTGTTTAGAGAACTGTATATGACTTATATTTTTTACTTCAGTCCGCACAAAAATGTTAAGAAACCCTTCATGGTTTTATATTTAGTTTTTTCTTCCATATTCAATTATTGGTAATGGTTATATTTTTCCTCCGGTAGTGGCTTGGTTTGAGTCTTTGTTTTCTTATACCTTTTAACTTTTTCGATATATTTTTGTCTCTTGTAACACTTTGGTAATTATAGTTTCTTTTAACTCGTTCAATATTACATTGTTTCAATACATCTATCATATACATCAAGAGTAATTTTTTTAAAAATTAATTTATAAATATTTGCCATGAATAACTAATTATATGTTTAACTTCAAGAAAAAACAAAAGATATAATTTACTAGAAGTGAATATTAAGAGAAACCAATACTGATCATTAGACATGAAATCATATAACATCAACTAACATTAAATAAGTTGAATATCCCTTGAGAACATTTATATAACATGGCTAAGCTATCATTCAACAAATTCCAGATCATATCTTATTAAATAAGTTCCAAAATTTCGAGAGTATCGCATATTATTTTCCTATATGGTGTTTGGTTAGCAGGAAAATAAAGTTACAAATTTTTCTTCACTTTCCTGTAACATAGATAATATTTAATTTCCTACCAATTTGATTGAAAAATTCATATCTAATTATAATATTTATTGTTTTACAACTCGAATAAGGGCATTTTTGTCTTAAAAAAAAACAAAAATTATTTGTACTTATAGTTATAAAAAAAAATAAAAAAATTTAGAATATAGATAACATAGATATGTAGTAGAAGCTCAATACGAGTAAGGGAAGCCAGTTTAAAAAAATGAAAGTATTTCTTCAGTAGGCCACCGTCCACAACCCCAACTTATAGAAGTAGGGCGAATCAGACCTTACCCAAATCCGACTCTATTTATATTGGGTTTCGGGTCATAATCGGTTTTTGTTCGATTTGAAATTTTCGCTCCTACCAATTCTTGTTCAAATTAAGTCGAATATTGAATCTTTTCGGAATTCAATAGAATATGTACTTACAAAATTAACACCAATAATTTCTTTCTAAATAAAGTTTGTAAATGTTTCAAATTTTTTGTGCAAAAATATAAGAAAACAATTAAATGTCGTTTTTGTCAATTATTAATAACGATCATAAACTAAATCTAATCAAAATGAAACAAAAAGGTTGAGGCGAATGAAAACTACTAAATTAATAATTAACACACAAAGATACTCATACAGGGTTACAAACATATTAATAGCAAGGTCGTTTTTTTTTAATCAGTTACTACTAGCAAGGTAATTTAAACATATACATGTGGGTAATTAAAAAGTTTTAACTACCAATTAAACAATTTATATTCTCTGTAAAAAGGAAATGGAATCTCAGGGGGAGTCCAATAATACATCAGCAGGAGGGATAAAAGAGTCAATAGACAACCCGGGCACGTTAAAAACGACGTCGTGTATATTCCATATCTCCTCCATCCTAGTTCTGCTGTGCTCCGCCGACGTCTCTCCGAATCGGAAAACTGTGGCGACGGTCCTCCCCCCATGAGCGATCAACACTTCGTCCACGTCTCTGTAGTCTCCGATGCTGCTTCCGATTGTGGTTTCCCAGTAAACGGTGTCGTTTTCGGGGGGAGGGGAGTGGACCCTGGTTAGGTGGGAGTCTTCCATGTAGATTAGGAGTCCGCTTTTCTGGCTGAAGTATCCGTACAAGACGTGGCGAATCACTTCCGCCGGACCTTCGTTTCTCTCCATCACCGCCGCACGATCGGCGGAGACTTTCAGGACAAAGCAGTCCTCGTCTCCGATTCGTTTTTCGCCCAGGCATTGGGCTTTCTCGAATAGACTTGCGGTGCTCTTCGGATCTAGACCCTGCAGAGCAGAGATAGTAATTCATGGTCAATTTTATTTGGATAATTAATTTTATGCCAAATTGCTAATTGAATTTGCAACATGGTTAGTTTTGTTGTGATTACATTCAGCTCTTGATTTTGGAATTAATTTGGTTTTTAGAATTAATTATTAGATCTTATAATTGTAAATTTATTTTATTTTGTATATTCGCTTCCCATAGGAATGTTTTATTCATGATTCATATTCTTCAAGAAACTTATTGAATAATCACCATTTAAAGATAAAAATCTTAAAATACCCCTATTGAGTATTAATAATTGTTTTTCCCTCTCTTTTTAATGAGGAGCTAGAACAATTACTATGAGAGGGTAAATTTGAAAAAAATAAATTAATTTTGCATCGAACTTTAAAAATGATAAATAATATGAAATAATATATATATTTTTTTATCAAAATGACAAGTCTCTAAATTAATTTAAGATGAATTTAATGTAATATCTACCTCGTGTATTTATATGCAAAAAAAAAACCTAATAAATTATATATATGCGATATCATGTCATAGATGCACAAAATAATTTTCCAAAGGAAAAGGTAATGTAGATGAGTATATATCTATGGCCTTAATTATGTTTTACTATTTGAGAGTTTTTGTTGATTGATAAATAATATGATATATTTTTATAAGATTTTAAGATAGTTTTTCTAACCTTTCGGGATTATATTCTGAAAAAAACAACAGATATTTTTGTTTGTGGTTTATGATCTAAAATAATTAAATAACCCCAGTTACCCTTTTTTTTTTTTTTCATAAAAAGTGAAAACTATGATTTCCCAATGATCAAAAGCTTGCACCATTAATAATTGATCTATTATAGTTTGTGAATGATGAGCCTATATTCTTCAAAAAAAAAAAAAAAAATTGTAATGGTGAGACAAAAAGGTATAATGGGCCCGCACCATTACTGGTGATCCAACAGATCAGATGGCTAAGGTATAGAAAATGCTCTAAATTTGAATTTTCTAGAGATCCAAGATTTGTTCTTTATACTCGGTCCTATTTTTTAGATGAAAAGAAAACAAAAGAAAGAGGGAGTTTGAGTTGAAGAAAGCAAAAGCTAGGAGATGCTTGGAACTTTAATGAAGATAGTTTGGCAATCCCAACAAAATTCAGTACTACTGGTAAGATAGTATGACGTAGATTAGTAGTACATCACGTGCTCCTGCCTTGCTAATTCTGACTGTGTCCAAAAAAAGGTAAATGTATGTAATGTATCTGTATCGGTTTCCGTATCTATCTATTCAAATTTCAATTTAACGAAATTTGTAGTCTCTTCTTTTCTTTAAATTAATAATAATAATTAAATTAAATGAAAGATTCTAATAATTTCTCTTCTTTTGAGCTTGGACAATAGTATATTATTCACTTTATAGACCAATCTTGTACTAGTACTAGCTAAAGCACTTTGGTAAACCAATTTCGATAACCCCCCTAGCTGAATAAAATTCACCAAAATCTTTTGTTATTCAAGAAAAGAAAAGAAAAAAAAAATGATTTAATTATAGTAATGATTACTACCTGGATAATGCGGCGTAGGGGGCGCTGGGGGCCTTTGGCAGCATGAGTACCAAGCCAAGGGGTATGCCTCCACACTACTAGAAAAACCGAAAATTCCGACCGATTTTTTCCAACCGAAATAAATTCGGTGGGAATATCATTAAATTCCAACCGAAAATATTTCGGTCGGAATTTTATTTGAAAATCAATAAATATTCCGACCGATTAGAATTTCAGTCGGAATTATCAATCAAATTCCAACCGAAAATAAATCGGTTGGAATTTTCATGGATATTCCAACCGAAAAAAATTCGGTTGGAATTTTTGTAGATATTCCAACCCATTTTTTTTTTCGGTCGGAATACAGTTGCCGCGGATTAATGTACATGGGACAAAAAATTCCAACCGATTATAATCGGTCGGAATTTATATAATTATTCCAACCGATTATAATCGGTTGGAATATTTTTTTTTCCAACCGACTATAAGTCGGTTGGAATATGTGACCCGCGGCAGATCCAAACAAAAAAACGAAAACAATTCCAACCGATTTTAAAATCGGTTGGAATTTAAAAAAATATTCCAACCGATTTCAAAATCGGTTGGAATTTTATATTATGTAAACCGCGGCTAAATATATAATTTGAATTCAAAAATTCCGACCGATTTAAAAATCGGTCGGAATAATTCTTCTATATAAAAAAAAATGTTGGGGCTGCTCATTTCAGCAGCCCCTAGTACAGAAAAAAAAAAACCTCCGGCATTTATACTCCCTCCACAGTTTCAATCTTCCAACCAACCACACCACCGTCGCTGCAACACTTCCGGCCGACCACCACCACCGTCGCAGCTCTTCCGGCCGACCACCACCTCATCTCTCCCTTCTTCTTCTCTCTTCTTGAAGGTATGTGTGTGTGTGTGTGTGTATATATATATATATACACTATTTTGATTTAATTTGTTATTATAGTGTGTTTGAAATTAATTAGTAGAAATTGTTAGATTTTGGTTGTAGAAATTGTTAGTATAAAATGTTAGAAATTGGTTGTAGAAATTGTTAGTATAAAATATTAGAAATTGGTTGTAGAAATTGTTAGTAGATATTGTTAGATTTTGTTAGTATGGTGTGTTTGAAATTAATATAAATTGTTAGATTTTGGTTGTAGAAATTGTTAGTAGAAATTTTTAATTTTGGTTATTATAGTTTGTTTGAAATTGTTAGATTTTATTATTAATTATAGTGTGTTTGAAAATTGAATTAGGGCATTAATGTGGGGTTGAATTATAATTTAGTGTTTTTAGTGAAAAAATATCGGATTGAATAAAAATATTTTTTTTTTATTTTTTTTCCCTAAAATTCCAACCGATTCAAAATCGGTCGGAATAAATTCCAACCGATTTTCAAATCGGTCGGAATAAATTCCAACCGATTTTCAAATCGGTCGGAATAAATTCCAACCGATTCAAAATCGGTTGGAATTCAATGGCGGTCGGAATTTCGGTCGGAATTTCATTCCGACGCGATATTTTCCAACCGATTTTTGCAGTTGGAAAATCGGTTGGAATCTTTAATTTCCAACCGATTTCGCACAAAATCGGTTGGAATTTCGGTCGGAATTTTCGGTTTTTCTAGTAGTGCCACACAATCTTTCCGTCGCTTCCGGCAACCACCTTATTGCCGGCAACCGCCAGTTCAAGGGACCACATTCCCGGCGACATCTGCCACAACACAAAGCACCCATTCTCCCCACTCCTAGACCCCATCGTCCTCACGCTCTTCCCTCTCGAAATCTCCGTTTCGCAACGTATCAATTTCACAATCCCACAAGTGTACATGTTCTTGGCACAGCTCAGCTGCTTAGAACACCCTGTTGCCGCCAAGTACTGTTGAATTATGTAATAAGCTGTTGAATTTTCCTGCACATGAATGATCACCATTAAATAATTCTAAATTCTAAATTCTAAATGTATGGGTTAAAAGATTGATTTAATTAATGTAATGTTAAACATACTTACAATGGGGATGTCTTTAATGTGAAGATTTGGGGAAATGGGTGGTTTGTTTGAAATTGGAATTGGGGCAAGTGGGCAGCCCAGAACACCGAGCAAGAGCCTCAAATCTTGTGTTTTGGCAGGGCTCATATACACTGATGATGATGGTGATGAAGAAGAAAAAGAGATGCTGCTGCTGCTGCTTCTTCTTTCTCCTAGTATTCCTGCAGCAGGAGCAGCAGCAGGCACATGATTATTTCTGTGTGTTTTGAACCACTCTCTGATAACTTCCCAAGAAGTTTCTTTTCTAGTACAATCTTCATCTTCAATTCCAAAATCTGGACCTTCCCATAGAGGAGTCAATGGCTGAGTAGACCATCTCTGATTTCTTCCACTCCTCGCCATAAGATTTTAGAAATTAGAAATGTGGTTGAGTTTTTGTGAGCTTAATTAATTAATTACTACTAGTTAGTTTGAACAAGAGAAAGAGAATGGAGAAGAATGGAAGGGACTAAATGGGGAAAAGGGACAGGCCATCTACCCAACGGCAGGGCAGAGGCAGACAGAGAGATTGTTTCTTAATTTCTAGTAGTAAAATTAATTTTCTTGGGATTAGGAGGATACTCCTAGCTCCCTGTCGCTTTATTCTTTCCTTTTCTTTTTCTTTTTTCTGTTCGGGACTGGGACTGGGACTGCGATTGTCGTTTCATTACAACTCATCAGCATTTTCTTGAGCCACTCCAAATTATAGTAAATGAAATTGAGAGGCTTTACTCTTTAGATGAATTAATTAATTAGTCAATTTCCACATCCGGTCATTTGGCTTCTCTGTCCCCATGAAATTTCCATTTCTGCTTTTACTCTTTTTATTTACTACTTTCGGTTAATTTAATTAAATAAATAAATTCCTGTACTACTTTCTGTTTTTAGTATGCTAATAAAGAAAATACTCATCAAAATTACAGATGGGGTGTGGTCATTCCCTTTCTTATCCTTTGCTATTTAATTTGTGTCCGAAATGATTAGGAAAAATTAAGGCTAAGTGAACTGAGGTAATAGTGTTACATTTGTTTGGTTTACCATCATAATTTAATTATTACTATATGTTACCGCTCAATCTCTTTCTTTAATTTAGTTTTCCCCTTAGAGCAAGCTAGGTAGTTTGCTGTTTGGCAAAGTGGTTTGCCTGCCATCTTTTAAGACTAAATTAATTAAGTTAATCCATCTTCGCAAACCTTTTATTTATTCAAACTAAACCATTCAATATTTTGGGTCCTACAAGATTCATTATATATCGTTCGTTTCATGTCTAATTTCCAATGTATTTTCTTCAATAAATAGAAATGCATATTTTACTTTTTCAATATTCGTTACATGGTTAAAATAATAATTTTACAAGAATAATAAATCACAAATAAATACATTTATTTTGCCGTCAATTATTAGAGATTTAAGGTTCAAATAGCTACCGGGTGGAAAGTCAGCATCAATGGACCTTTAAGGGGCCTCCAAATGGAGATTGACGGCAATTGGTACCTGATCTTCCAAGCTACGTTTTAAAAATTCAAAAATACAATAATAATAAGAAGATAAGAATAAATAAAAAAAAAATATCTTTGATGTTGCCAAATATGTCTTCTTATTAAACTTTAAGTTGCTAATACATCCGCATCCACCAAGGGCAACTTTAATTTCATAAATAATAATTTTCTCTCAGTAAATATACATATTCAACAGTTGCTCAACAATTCTATCAATCCCTTTTTTGGGTATTATTAAATATTTGTTAACAAATCTCTTAAATCCCTAGACGTTTTTTTTATTTAATTTTACACTAGCGAATTTCCGTACTACACACTAAATTTTAACTTTTTTTCTTCTTTTATGAAGAAATGATCATTACATTAATATCATTACGATAATATTACTAAATAAGAAATTTATTGAATAATTAATTATCAAATATTAGTATTAAGTTAAACTAAAAGAAAAACAAACATGAATGAAAATTGAACTTAAAACCTGTTGATTCCATTTCCAGGGCCTCAACCTTAAAATACATTTTTAATCTAACTAAATTGTGTACTAAAATTGGGCCTCATTCATTACATTCAAGGAGATGATCAAAATTCAAACACATTAGTTAAAGTTTTGGGCTAAAGGATCTTACATAAAAGGGCCATTTTATATTGATAAGAAAAGATCTTGATTTATATCACAATAGAAACCTTAGAGAATTTCTTTCCAAGGAATAATTTGATAACCTGAAGATCTAATTAATATCAATTTAAATTTGGGCTCAACCTATGTAGCCTTCAACCGGAGTATTTATTCCCTCAATTTGGGAGATTAAGCCCAAACACTCAAAGAATGTTAAGAGGGCTTCTTTTTCATTTCCAAAATGGAGTATTTGAAAGTCATGGTAATAATATATAGACCCTGAACCGGAGAAGGAAAGCAAGAGAAATGGTCCATTGAAAAGAGATTTTAATACTTTAGTCGTAATTTTTATTTATAATATAATATCAAGTGTGATTTTTTCTTTTTGAGAATATATTATCATGTACGAAATTGATTAATGTTGACTTGAAGGGAACTCAAAACAATGGAACAGTGGTATGAAGATAGCCATAGCTATAGCCATGCCCAATATAGCATGGGTGGTAAGATGGGCCCTGACACATGGATCAGCCCGGCCCAACTCGGATACCAACACAATTGACTATTATTAATACTTTACCCTTGGGCTATTTGTTTGGGCCGGTGGGTAGAAATTAAAAAATGTTAATTCCAATGAAAATTTTAAACGTTTTGGCTAAAATGATTCCAAGGAAGGTCTTATTCCCGTCCCTGAGTATATAGGGATTTTTTATGACAAAAAGTTCATGCAGAATCAATGATTAAGAAATAATTGAAATTGTTTCTCAAAAAAATTGAAATTCAGTCCTAGTTCAAGCTAAAGACAAATCCAGCTTAGATATCTTTTTGACATATCTCACAATATCTTTTTGAACGAACCATAACAATTTACATGAAAAGAAAAAGAAAAATAGCATTAATAATTATCAATCAACTACTGTAGCTTTCACACTATGCACACTCTTGAAATCACTCTCTAATTGGTTAGATTTCTTTTTTTTGTTTTTGTTTATTAATAAAATGATAAAGTACATCATTACATTATGGGCCTGTTCAAATGGCCCGATTAGGCCCCAATTGATGTAATCGGCCCAAAGAAAAATGAGTAATTTTCTGTTCGGATGGGCCGATATAAATCTGGGCAGCCCGTAGTTATCGGGTCAACTGGTGGGCCACCCCACTTAATTGGCCCGATTACAATCTCTGGGTTGGACCAAAAATTATTTAGTTGGGCCACAATTCGATTTTTTGAGACAAAAATGCCCTTAGATTTCTCATGAATTACACGAAATTGCCACTATATTGTAATGTCCGATTAGAAAATGGGTCCTTCTTCTTCATCTTCATTTCCCACTTCCATTTTCATTTTCCCTCCATCTCCATCCTAGTGCAAGGTGAGAAATAAAAATAAAAATATATTATCTTTGATTTTTTATTTTTTGTCTCTATTTTATTGTTTACTATTTTGTTAACAAGAACTAAGAATTAATTCTTGAGTACCCAAACTTTGATGAATGCAATATTAATTTGTTCCATTTTTTTTTTTTTTTAAACATAGCTCAAGAACAAGTTGAAGAAGGACAAGAAGGACAAGAACTAGGGTAAGAACACATTACCCATAAGTTGTAGTATCTATATTTTTTGTATTTCATTTATGTTGATTGGAAGGTAAAATTTTCCCCAATTTTTTTTCTATGCTACTGCTGCCGTAAATTTTTTTTTTTTTTTTGTTTTGTTTCATGAACTATTTTTAAGTTGTATTGTGGTACTAGGGAATGGTGTATGATGGATTACATATTTTATTGAATAATTGCTTGTGTTTATTTTTTGTTTCCTTTCTAGTTTGTTTGGACATAAATGCTTGTGTTTTTTTTGTTTCCTTTTTCTTGTTTGTTTGGACATAAATGCTTGTGTTTTTTTTGTTTCCTTTTTCTAGTTTGTTTGGACATAAATGCTTGTGTTTTTTTTTTGTTTCCTTTCTAGTTTGTTTGGACATATTTGGGGTTTTTTTTTTGGATATGTTTCGTGACAATTTTGATATATCTAAATTAAAGTTCTTGGCATATCAAATACAGAATACCGCTTGGGTATGGATTCAGAGAGGAACGAACAACTCCTAAATTTCTTCCGCCAATTTATTTGGAAATGTGTTATAATAATATGTTTATGCCTCATTGCACACGAAGCACACTCTATTTCCCAACCATCTAATCGAAAGAGAAAAAGGTATAGCATCATACGTAAAAAATACAAACAAGCCAAGTATTTACATCGCGTAACCACCAAGACGGATGTTAAAACTAAGGCTGTGTTAAGGTTCACTATGACTTCTTTTAGTAAGCTATGTAGTTTGTTGCATAACATTGGTGGTCTAAGGGACACTAAATACGTGCCACTCAATGAACAAGTTGCAATGTTCTTGTCCGTCCTTTCACATCACAAGAAAAATCGAATCGTGGGGTTTGATTATCGTCGATCTGGGGATACAGTGAGCAAGTGTTTCCACCGTGTATTGAATAGTTTGCTTAAATGCCATTCAATTTTACTATCACGACCTATACCGATTTCAGAAAATGATGAAAATTCCCGATGGGGTTGTTTTCCGGTACGTACACTTTTATCACTACTTAATTTGTTCTATATTGGTTAATTTAAAACAACTTAAGTACTTTTTCATATATTTTTTGTAGGGTTGCTTAGGGGCTTTGGATGGTACTTATGTGAAGGTACTAGCACCAGCTGCCGATAAACCCCGATATAGATCAAGGAAAGGAGATGTTGCAACTAACGTGCTCGTTGCTTGCGATGTAAATGGAAAATTCACGTATGCATTGACTGGATGGGAGGGATCCGCAGCAGATGGTCGGGTCCTGAAAGATGCTATTACCCGCCCCAACGGACTTCGAATTCCGGCCGGTATACGATTTTTGAGTATAAACCATTTATGCATCATATATTCTCGTTCATACAATTCCATAAAGTATGATTGTAACAATGTTAATTTTTTTCTTTTATGAATATGATAGGAACATACTATCTTTGCGATAATGGATACACGAATGGGGAAGGTTTTTTGACACCTTATAGGGGAGTGCGCTACCATTTAAAGGAATGGGGTGTAGGGCAAGATGCTCCCCAAAATTATAAAGAATACTTTAACATGAAGCATTCCCAGGCAAGAAACGTGATCGAACGGTGTTTCGGTCAAGTTAAACGGAGGTGGGCGATACTTAAAAGTGATCCTTCATACCCATTGAAGACTCAAAACCGAATTATCATGGCTTGTATTCTTATTCACAATTTTCAGCTTATGACAATGCCCAATGACATGTCAGATTCCGATTCGAGTAGTGAATCAGAAAGTGATGATGAGGTTGAAGGAGAGAGTCCTAACGGTGACTTCGTCGATGTTGTTGAGCCCTCACAAGCGTGGACTGATTATCGAGATACCATGGCTCGTGCTATGTATGACGAGTGGTTGTCAAGTCCCTGAGATAAATGCACTTGTTGCGTTTTGTTTCGGAAATTACTTTGTTTGATTGGATATTATGTTTGGGGTTGGTTGTGATGATTTTTTTTATGATTGTGGTTTAAGTACGATGGTACATTATTATGTACATGTGGACAATTTGTCAATAAATGATTGTGGTTTTTATTTATTAATGTTTGGAACAATTTTGAGCATGTTATTTATGGACTTATGCTTCAAAACGGGGTAGCCCATGTTAATCTTTATTTCGTAATGTGTTCTCACAGTGTCTAAATGGAGCCAATACCAAGGTATGCAGGAACATCGCGCTCTACAAGAACTCCACAAGGACCACGTAGAATTTGGAGTACCGATGAGGAGCAAACATTGATTTCTTGTTTGCATGAGATGGTTTCGAATGGATGGAAGGCCGATAATGGGTTTAAGCCGGGATATTTACAGGCCTTAGAATCAGCAATTAGTACAAGGATACCGGGAAGCGACATTAAAGTGAGACACATAAACTCAAAGCTCACAGTTTGGAAAAAACAATACTATTTATTGCTTGGCATGTTGGGTACTAGTGGCTTTGGATGGAATGACGATTCAAAAATGATAGAGGTCAATGATGATGTTTGGGCCGAATATGCACGGGTAAATGAGAATTTGCTAACTTTTATAAATAATATGTTTGGGCTATATTTATGTTTGTGTTCTAATCTTCTTTTTATTCCTCGAAAGGCTAATCGTGAAGTTCGTGCGATGAGGATGAAGTCTTGGAGGTACTATGATGATTGGTGTGAATTGTTCGGAAAGGACAGGGCTACGGGAGATCATGCTCAAGGGTTCACTGATGTTGCGGAGGACATATTATTGAGTGAAAATCTAAACTCAAACAATATGCAAATAAGCACAGTAGTAGTGGAACCGTACATTCCAACATTTGATATTCATAATCCATATGTCGATCTAACTATGGATGGATGTGATTGGGGTGGGGATCAGATGAAAGACAAAATCAACTCTACTCCGGATACATCTGATGGTGGAAGAAAGGAAAAATCGAAGGTCAAGCAACTTGGTGTTAAGATTGGTGGGAACGAGAAGAAGAAGAACAAAATTAAATTGAGTAGAGAAAGAAAGCTGAAAACACCCGAAACCGCCAAATATGAGTCTATTGTGCCCGTCTTGACAAGTTTCATTGAGGAGGCAAAATCTACTTTCATGAATCTTACACCAAGAATGAACAAGGAGGAAGATACGGTGGACGAAAAGGCATCGAAGGTCATTGCCGCATTGGAGAAGGTTCCGGGACTAACCGAAGAAAACATGAACTTTCTTTGTTACAAGATTATGGATGACCAAAGGCATGTGAGCTTGTTTTTACGTTCGAGCGAACGTAATCGGGAAATACAAGCACACATGATGCTCGAGGGTAAGATGCCATGAGTTATGGTTTATGGTTTTTGGGGTGTTGATTATGTTATTGTGAATTTTTATACATTGCTACTTTCATGTTGTGTATTTTGTGATATTGGTAAGGGAGAACTAGAATAGTGTTATCTCTTGCCATATGGGGCTTTTAGTAGTTGGCTTCATCTTTTGGTATGAAACATGCAAACATGGCTTGGGAATTCTTATGTAATGATGTGAATTTTGGAGCCATGTTTGTTCAAGTCTTATGAGTGTTTGGAATTATGAATGTTGGTTGTAATTTGATGGGGTCGAACCTGTAATTATTTTGTAATGAATGATGGAATACTTGGTACTAAGATTGTACAACTTTTGATTAGTAATGTTGTGTTCAAGTTGTCATTGTTAGATTCCAAGTTTTTTGGATACAAGTTGTGTTCTAGTAGTCATTGTTCAATTCTTTGTGTGTTTAAGTTTGTTTAGTAATGTTGTGTTCACTATGTCCAGATCTAGTAAAGATGGAAAAACTAGAAAATGATTCTTTGAACATTACATAAATGAACTTAAGTTTGTGGTTTGATATGTAAATCTGGAAATATTACATAAGTTCTATTGTAAATGTGAGTTCAAAAATTACATGTTTAAACTTGAAAATTCATAGACACAAGTTCTATATACAAATTTAAATTCCAGTTTCTGATTTTGTGCAACTTAGATAGAAACTGTAAATATGTAAATCTGGAAATTCACATGTACAAGTTCATATTCTGGAAATTAATTTTCTGGCACAACTTTAATATGCAAAAGTTAAAAAGTTTTGAACAATTTTCCCGGGTAAATAAAGTTAACTACCCATCCCTATTACCAAATTAGTTCAGCTTTTCAGTTAACTTTTTTAAAGCATGTGAAACCAAATTTTTTGGCAGTTCACTTTATACTCATTTTTCAGCTTTCCCAGTTCAATTAGTTCAATTATTTCATCTTTTTCAGTACTATAGCGTGCTCCACTAGATATGCTATCAAACAAGAAAGATATTTATAAAGAACCATAACATAATGAACATAAACTACTTATATATTATACAATGGCAGCCCTATAAAGGCTGCCTAAATACATCATGAAAACAAACAAACAAAAAAAAAACATCCTAGGTTCTGCACTCATGCAGAACCAAAACATATTCATAAAAAGGCATAAAAACATAACACATGTCCATCAAAGCCGTAGAACACATTCAAACTATGATAAAACCCTAAACCATAAGCCCACATTCCCCACCACCATCCTAATCAACATCACTCAATCCCCCACCATTGACATTATCAGCTGCCCCATCACTTGGTCCCTCATAAAGCACAATGGCAAGAGGATTTACCTCTTCGGGAGGGGGGGCAGCAGCCTCAGGATGAAAGTTATCACCATGAATGAAAATTGGAGAGACAATGTGGGCATCCTCATCATTGGCGGATAAGTCAATGGGTTGGACAGAGGAGCCGAGGAGGGATTGGGGGAAGTGGGCACATTCCTTAATCTCAAAAATGTACTTGAGCTTACGGTAATAACGATGCCCTTGAGTCCGAAATCTCCGATAGCTCCCCGGCTCGTCCTAAAAACATCACAGCAAAGGTTAGTATAAATTTTTATACAATTTTTTGTTTATTAACTCAAAATCACAAAAACAGTCCACTTACGGCAGTGGAGATGGCAGCCCAGTAAGCATTGGACACGGTGGTGCGGCAGGTGTATGCATCATAGTGTATCCCCGGTTGGGCCAGAAACTCTTCAAAGTCCACATACTCTAGTCGGATTCGTTCCAACTTCAGACGCAATGATGTGAGGTGGAATCTTCGATGAAAGTTCGTCGTCATTTTCTCACTGATAATTTGAAGACATTGACGAAGATCGTCAATGTCTTGAACCAAGTCCCTCCTCGCAGCACGGAAGAGCTTCGATATCATATACGCTTCCTCTTCGGGGGTCCAACCATCATAACGGGCATTAAGGTCAGCTCGTTGCCTCCTTGTCAAAGGCATTTTGTTACTGCAGTTAACAAAGGACAAATAAATAATTAGTAAGTAAATATTATGAATAAATTGTAAATAGAAGTAGGAAGAGGAAGAAGAAGCATAATAGACACTAGAACTTACTGTTTTTATTGGAGGAAAGAGAGGATAATGTGGTGTTTGGTTCAAATAGAACTAGCCATATATATAGCCAGTTCAAAGTTCAAATCTCAATTAATGTTGGTAAGTAAAGAGTTGGTTTCCAAATAAATGGTACTTTTTTGGTAAACTAAAGAGTTGCCATAAATGTTTGGTAAACATAAGAGATTTATGTCATTAAATACAAGCATTGGAAATGAAAAAGGCAATAAATGATGCATGCAAAAAGTTGGAATGGAAAAGACATAACATGACTTATCACTATAGAAAGATAGGACAACTCAAAAAAGGCAATAATATGGTACAGGATGAAATCTTTCATGGATTCTGCATATGTAATATTCATTATAACATGTAGCATATGAATGCACAAATAAGACTAGTATGTGTCAACTTCATGCACAACATATTACCATATATTTTGACAACTCAAGGAAAAAAACAAAATAAAATGATAAGGGTGAGGAAGATTTATATAGTCTGCCTCCAGACTGTCCATCCACACCCTTACCAAGTTTTATAATGCACCAATAAACAAATGAGCACAACTGAGTAAGACACAAGAAATACATGCCAAAGTGTTTATATGTCCAATTATAAGGCACTAGGAACTAGTAATCATGTCACCCAAACAAAACAGAAAATATGGGAACATGCAAACAAAACATGGGTAACTTATGCTCTAACAATTTCCATCTCAAAAGTTCATATGGACTTTCAAAAATTATGTATGACATTACCAAGACATGCCAAAGTGTTTATATGTCCAATTATAAGGCACTAGGCACTAGTGATCATGTCACCTAAACAGATAATATGGAAACATGCAATCAAAACATGGGTAAATTATGAATTATAAACCAAGCAGTAAACATGCAATCATAATAGAGCACAAAAAAGCACAAACTAATTCACATTTGCTTGAAAATTATAAACCAAGCAGTAAACATGCAATCATAATAGAGCACAAAAAAGCACAAACTAATTCACATTTGCTTGAAAATTATAAACCAAGCAGTAATAAGCAAGCATAATAGAGCACAAATTTTAATAATCTTGAAATTAGAAAGTAAAGTATGAAGTGAATCCCTGATTTCCAGAAGAGATGCACTCAAACGCATGTTCTCTTCTTCTACATGTTTGATTCGTTGCAATAATCCAGGGATTATTGCAACTTCATGATCAACCCATTCAAAGAAGCTACACCTCTGGCCCTGAAAAGCAATCACAAACAATTAGAAGAAGATCACTATCACATAAAATTTACAATTATAGTAAACATGCATAACCTGTGTTCCTGCACATCTCAGGAATCTCCTGCCTGGATTTGTTGGAGTTTTAGAAGTAAACATCCTCACAATGTTACCACAATAGCATGTTCGGGCAGTCCCACCAGACCAATTACTACGTCCTGTACTATTGGAAGAGTCATCCATTCCAGAAACCATAAACCCTACATCAAACAAGGAAACAACAGTTAATACGTGGGAATAATTCCACAAAAATGACAAACCCTAATTTATTCTGTAATAAAGATTTATTTCAAACCCTAATTTACAGAAAAATCAAAAAAATGGGACAAAAATCTGGGCACTTACATTCGGTTTTCAATCTCGATGGCCCCGTATAAAGAAACCCAGAAATGGGTTGATAAAACCAACCCAGAAACCTTCGCAACAAACACGTACAAACCCTAAACCCTAATCCTCCAAAGAACAAGTTCAAATCTTACGGCAAATCGAAAGAACGAACTAAACGGGCTATTCACAACTACTAAATGTCAGATTCCAATGGTGATTGAAAAAAAAAGTTTTGGTGGGACGAAGACAGTGACAAACGAAGAGGAGAATGGCGGAGGAGACAAATTGGGGGTAATAGATTCAAACCCTAGCAACTCAGAGTACCGATTCGTATAAATTATCAAAAAAAAAACTGGTTCTTGAACTTGGTTTCTGGTGGGACGAAGACGAGAAGAGAGGAGGAGAATGAGACGGCGGACAAGAGAGAGAAAGTTCATAGTGGAAAGTGACAAACCCTAGCAACTCACTCTCACTTCACTTTGATCCAACGGCTGTGAGTAACCGAAAAATCAATGGTCAGATCTCATTGTCGCTGGGGGTATATTGGTAATTACGCTATTATCGGGCCAACCGAACTGAATATTATTTTACTGGGCCAAAGTCCAATTAACATTGGGTAATATGCCAAACACATGACTAATTTATTGGGTCCGATGGTTTAATGACCCCAAATTAGATATTGGGCCGATTACCATCGGCCCAAACGAACGGGGCCTATGTCTACTGAGTAGTACCCATTGGCCATTTGGTTGGAGTGGTTTCAAGATTTTTGGTCCATCCGTCTTTTTTTTTTCTCCTTTCCAGAGCACATAAAATTGCTTTCAATGAAGCCAACAACTATTATGACCTTTCTCTATTATGAAGGTTGATAATAACGAGTCGAATAAAAAGCTTTTATTTATTTTATTTTTCTCGTCAAATATAACATAAAAATAAGTAGTTTCTTGTTATTTGATTTTTTCAAAAATATTTTTCGAAAAGTGTAACAAACATGGCTCCACAATTAATTAGATGGATGTATGTGGTCGTGATTTTGGCTATTCTATTAATTTATTTACTATATGGTAGGCGGGCGCAGGCAACTGATCTTTCTGACTTTTCTCTATTATATATATGATGAAATCGTGTAGAACATAATTATCAAAAAAAAAAAGAAATCGTGTAGAACAAAAACTTCTGTAAATTTTGTCTTCCTCGTTACTATCATATCAATCTAGCTATTTTTTAATGAATTGTTAAATTAAGTAGTTGATCCAAGTACTTGGTGATCAATTTTACTCAATCATATGATTATTGAAATTCATATAAAGTGACCGTACCGTGACAAAGACTAGAGCACCACCAAATTTTGTCCAAAGGTGCAATATATCAAGAGAAACGTAATTCTATTGTGTGATGCAAATTCTATAAACTGCAATTTAGCCATTGTTTGTACCCGAAAAATCACCCTCGGGTTGTCGAGGAATAATGGCTCCATAATGGATTGATGAACATGTTGGGCCGACAAAAGGCCGTGATAATAAACAGGCCCACTAAAATCAACCTGATTAAAGGCCCAATTAAGTAATTAATGGCCTAAATAATTAGTGAGGCACAAAATTGGCCCAAACACAACATGCTTAATTAATTAAATTAATAGAGATATTAATTTAATTAAGGCCAAATTAGTTATAAAAAGTGGGCACGTACAATTAATTTTGGAGGGAAATAATGGATAAGTTAATCTTAACCAACTCCCTAAAATATCTCAAAGGAGGTTACACATGTGCTGGAAATAACCACCCAAGTGTGAACACAAATTCAACATCAGGAGCAGCAACCGTCAGGAGAGTAGACATGGTCAAGGCAGTTATCAAATTAGTGGAGATCATACCTAAAAAAGGGGAAAGTGGAAGAAGTGGACATCCATCAGGAGAACAACCGTCAGGAGAATAAACATCCATCAGGAGAACTCACACACAAACTCAATCAATCAACTCAGTCTACACTGAAATCGGCTCAACGCCTCTCCGGAAGTCCAGCATACGCTGCTTCTGTCAGTCAGTCAGCATTACCAATTCCTTGATATCAATCGTCAATCCTCCGCAGACAGCAGGACATGGCAGCCTGAAGTTCAGCACCGCCGCCTCTCAAAGCAAGCCGCAAAGCTGCTTCCGCCGTCAGCGAAGCTGTTTCGAGCGAAACCATTAGATCTCAAGCAAAATAGTACGCTGCAAAGCAAGTTAGTCAGCAATACCAATTCCTTGATATCAATCGTCGATCCTCCGCAGACAGCAGGACATGGCAGCCTGAAGTCCAGCACCGCCGCTCAAGAGTAAGCCGCAAAGCTGATTCCGCCGTCAGCGAAGCTGTTTCGAGTGAAACCATTAGATCTCGAGCAAAATAGTACGCTGCTAACCATCATGTAAGTGCCCACGTATTTACATGGTAAACTCATCAAGTAGCCATCTGCTTGATGGGCTCGTTATCAGGTAGCCATATGCCTGATAGCTATCTGTTGAGTAGCCATCTGCTTGATAGATGCCCTTTCCAGTGGTCACCCGCTGATCAGGAGCCCGATTGGTAGCCATCTGCCAAGGTTGGGCGATCCGCTGATGGTAATTACTTGCCGTCAGTGTCACTTTATATCAACAAGTTTGCGCCAAATTACACATCAACTCATTTGGTGGGTTTACCTGCCAATCAAGGAGTAATTTTCAAGACTTAAACGAATCATCAACTCATTCGGCAAACATATGCCAATACAGGAGGCTTTTCACTGTTTTGCATACTTTGTAATGTTTGTAAATCGGGAAACTCATTGTAGGCTAAGACTCATGTATTTCTTGCACATTTAATTAATATATGGAAGTATTTGGCCCATATCTCTTGATTTTATTAAAGTATGTTTTACGTCAAACGATTTTCATTGAGGCACGATCAGCATGTTAGTTAAGTCTTTTAAGTCCAGTCGATACAAATTAAACTGATTGATTATCAGCTCAATTACTGATTTGTAAATGCATTGATGTACTGAGTAAGCCGTCAAGCGGCTATGAAACTTTGGCATTTCAGAAAGTTTATCATAAATTATTTAAGTCCTGCGGCCAGGCAGGCATGGAAAAGAATCAGGGGTAGTGTTTGCCTACTCCGCCGCAATCGATTGATTAGAAGTCAGCCTTATCAGGACATTTAATTATGTTTACATCGATATCATTATGTCCAGTTTTTAAACCGTTATGTTTGCACGCACAAACATTGGCACGCCCGCACTTATTTTACACCATATCGAGTCATTTGCACGTCGAGGCAAGCCATGCAAATTTTATAGCAAACATCCATACTTAGTTTACTTTAATTATTTACTCACAGGCATAGCTGGTTGGTGAGGATAACTCTATTCAAAAGTATAATCACGCGCATTTCTATGTTGTCGTGTCATTAAAATAATTAATCCAGCTTGTTGTGCATAGTTGTTATTTTGTTCCAAAAAAAGGAATCTACTGTAGTATTATTGAACTTAAAAGCTTGACCGGATGAATATCCCACATATGACATATGCATGCAGAAGTGAAGTGGGGGAACAGAATAAGTGGGAGCAGTTCAATTTTAGATCACTGCACTGCCTCGTTGCCAATTTGCATATGCTTTTGGCAATCTACACCTACCTTTTCTGTCCAAACCACATGACCTCTAACTCTCTGAGTATTTATCAACAGTGATTGGTTTAGTAGAAGGACTAGTCACTACAAAGTAGCGGACTTAGGTTCGAATTCCTGTTGAGAGAGATTCCCACTTTATGTGTCCGACAAGCCTCGAAAGGGATTAAACCCTTGGAAAAAAAAAACTCTGTGAGTATTCCTAAAATAGCTGAACAAGTCTTATAGTATAGTACAACATACTAATATTTAGATGACAATATTTCCTAATATTACTAAAACAAATTCTCGTAATTCAATCTACAATCTTATGTTTGCCAGAAAAATTAAATGAAGTTTTTATTAAATTCTCGTAATCCAATCTACAATCTAATAGTACAACGTGGGAAAATTTCGGGCCAATTTTGAAAATGAGCCTCCATTGGCACCAAAATTGTCATTGATGTTTTAGTTGTGGCACCAAATATGTCAGCCCGAAAAGTTACGGGGTAGAAACACCAGTGGACTATAGTTGTGGCACCAAAAATGCAATAATCCCTAAATTATAATAGGTTGGGTGTGACCATACCGGGTTCGGAAAAAATTTCTTCCCCACAAGACAAATGTTATTACACTTACCATATAACTCTTTTGTTGATCAAACTGACCAGTTTAGAATAAAATTTCCCACTTGTATGCTTTACTATTGTATATATATATACATGTGAAGGTTTCCACAGAGTTATTTCACACTACATACTACTCTCAATCCAAACATGACCGATCCAAATCCACTCCTCTCACAAACTGATCAAGAGCCCAAACACCACCAGTACCCCTCCCTCGACGACACAATCGAACACTGCATCGGAGAGTACTTGGGCTGGACACAAATACTCCAAGCCACCCTCGTATCCTTCGCATGGTTCTTCGACGCACAACAAGTCTTCATCAGCGTCTTCACAGACGCAGAACCCAAATGGAGTTGTAATAATACTCAATGCAACAAAAACATTAATCTATGTCATCTTCCCAAAGACTCTTGGTCGTGGGACTTCCCTAAAACCACATCCATAATTTCTGAATGGTCTCTTGAATGCGCAGGCTCGGTTATTACAGGCCTGCCGGCTTCATCATTCTTCTTCGGTTGTCTGGTAGGTGGGTTTGTACTTGCAACCTTGGCGGACTCATCTTTAGGCAGAAAAAACACGCTTGTTTTATCTAGCTTGGTTATGTCTTTAAGCGGGGTTTTAACTGTGTTTGCTGCTAATATTTGGGTGTATGTAATATTGCGTTTTATTAGTGGGTTCGGGCGAGCGACAGTGGGGACGTGTTCGCTTGTTTTGGCGACTGAGTTAGTTGGGAGAAAATGGAGAGGGAATGTTGGGATTGTTGGGTTTGTATGTTTTACACTTGGGTTTCTATCTTTACCATTTGTTGCTTTTCTTCTGGAAGGTTCTTCTTGGAGGTTAATTTACCTCTGGACTTGTATACCATCTGTTTTCTACACATTTTTAGTGTATTTCTTCGTTCGGGAGTCGCCTAGATGGCTTTTCGTGAGGGGGAGGAAGCAAGAATTTGCGGAAACATTAAGATGCATCGCGGCACCAAATAACAGGAACAGTTTAACGCAGAGTTTCTTTAGTAGGTGCACTAAATGGGAAGAGGTAACACAAGAAACCGACATTTATTCCGCCATGAGAATATTGTAAAGAAAAAATGGGCTTTCCGTCGTCTAGCGGCGGTGATGATGGTGGGTTTCGGAGTCGGGCTTATTTACTACGGCATGCCATTGGGGCTCGGGAACTTGTCTTTAGATTTATATCTAAGTGTTACATTAAATGCGTTATCGGAATTTCCAGCTTCGATTTTTACTTATCTACTGATAGGTAAATTGGACAGAAAGGTTTCTGTTCTGGGTTTATGTTTATTGAGTGGGATTTGTAGTGTGGAGTGCGTTTTGGTGAGATGGAAAGTGATGCAGATTGGGTTAGAGTTGGTGTCGTTTTTTAGTGCGTGTACTGCGTTTGATGTTGTTTTGATACTTACTTTGGAGCTGTTTCCGACGTGTGTTAGGAACTCGGCGGTGTCTATGGTGCGGCAGGCTTTGGTGTTGGGTGGAGTTCTGAGTCCGGTGTTGGTGGCGGCGGGGAGGAGGAATGGGCTTCTTTCTTATGGTGTGTTTGGAGTGGCGATTTTGGTTTGTGGGATGTTTGTGGTTTTCTTGCCGGAAACTAGGGGGAGGAAACTCTGTGATACTATGGAGGATGAAGAGAAGGTTACTGCGTCCAACAATGGAGTTTATTGTGCTTGAAAATCAATTGTTTGGTTCTAACTTCTTATTTCTAGTGTAAAAATTGTTGTTATCAATGTAAACTATCGTTTGCAATTTGCAGTTAGTTTTTTTATTTGTTTGAATTGAATGAATTATTTATGTGGGGTTTTATATATTTCTAGACTTTGTCACTTCAATAGCTAGCTTAGCTTTTAGGTAGGATAATTAATTTTTTCGTTTTAATTCACGATATTTAAGTAATATTCATTCTTGAAAAGAGGGCTACATGAAAAAAATGAATTAGTTATAGCTGCTAATGAAAATACAAAAAACTGATTTAACTGCAGTCAAATGCAGTCAGTCTGTGGACGATATACTCGTGTCTTTCTGGTCTTCCCAAATTGTTCATACATTCAAAAAGGGAAACAAAGAGTACATATTGCTTAGTCGTGGAAGAGATAATTTTTCCTATTTTGGGCTCTACATTAGTTACATATGGATGGATTCAGTTTCGGAGAAATTGGACATTCTAATATGGTTGGGGGTTTTGGGTAAGGGTGGTGTGGCTGTGAAAGATTAGAATAAAGTGGAAAATTATAATTTTGTACATTAGGCCAGATTGATTATGCTACAGACTATAGTGTAAATTTACATTGACACCCTTAAATTTTTTTTCCCTCACTTTTTGTTCTTCCTCATACTCTTTCTGCACTGTACTAAGCGGTCAAGCCTGTGGCTACGCGACAAATGGCGCCTGCACTGCACAACTGAAGTTTTTGGAGCAATAGGGTGCTGAAATGGAGTGTTGAAAGATCAGGGTTTAAATTTTGTGTGGATGGTAAAGTAGAAATTAGATATAGCATTCTTTGAGCTAAAAATGTCTTTAGCAATTTTGGACTGGTAGATTAGGTAAGATTACCCAATTCTGCCAACCCAATCACAAAATCTAGTATGTGTTTAATTTCCCAATCTGCCAGCCCAGTGACAGATTCTAGTAAGTGATTTAATTGCGGGTGTAGATTAACCTAGCATTGGATCCTTGCGCGCAAACTAAAGACTGGACCAGATTGATTAAATCAATCTAGCCTAATCTGGCCTAATTAAACCTACCAAACACCCATTGACGAATTAATAATCGAATAACATCATTATCAAGGGAGTGGTTACATTTCATATCATACTTGTATTACTTATATTCTTTCGGCCTAAAACTCTCTACAAAAGACTTGAATAGTGTCCAAACAAAGTTTAGACCATGCTCTTTCATTTACATCTAGGATCAAACAAGTATTGCAAACAAACTTATTCCACTACACATCTTAATATCTTCAAACTTTATTTTAGCTCATAGAGAAAAGTATTAGCTTAGACCTATTTTTCCTCGTATGCGCTAATTTTCCTTTCAGAAACAATAGTCTTCTGTCATACTGGTTTAAATGCATTTAACATATAAGTATTGCAATCAAGGAAAAATCAAAAGGCACAATGAATTACATGCTGAAAGGTTAATATAATGCATTTAGCACCTGGAATGAGAGAAGCAGGAGCATTGGTTGGAGAGGTTTAATTGGCCACTCCTTGTAGCTCTTCTTGCTGTTGCTTCGCAATTACTCTATTCAATGAACATAGAAAGAGGGGAAGGGAGATAAACCAAACAGCAAACTACGAAATTGAAACTGTGAGCAAGTCCTAATACTAAGTTCATTGTCAAGTGAAAAAATGCCTCAGATAAACCAAACTAAATAGTGAGACTATTGCTAAGAAACAATATAGATATTTCCAGTTGCAAGACCACGAAAAAATTAAAGTTACAGTGTCGTTTTACCTTCCACTCTTCTTGACTCTGAATCTCTTCATATGCCATCAGAAATGGCTTGGCAAAATTTCATTTTTGGTCATTTTGTATCATTTATGTTTACACTATTATCAATTTTAGTCCTTTTTTTATTGAAAATAATTAATTAATTAATTTGGTCGGAAAATGTCATTTTCCCTCTCAAAATAGGGGATTTTTATTTTTATTTTGGAGGCAACAGTGACTCAAAATTTGGAAATTTTCTGAATTTGGAGTCAAAATTGGCACATGACCAATGAAAAAAAATTAGAATTTCTCTCCAAAACATGTCATCTATATATAATTATTTATTTATTTTGGTTATGCGCATATTTTATTTTATAAATTCACATTTCATTTCATATCCTGAAATTTTATTTATTGCAATAACACCCCCCCCCCCCCCCTCCCAAAAAAAAGGTTCAATTGAAAAGATTGAAATTTTTTGGGGTTTTATTACAATAAATAAAATTTAGAAGTTCACTGCAACAATTGAAACTTTTTGGGGGGGTTTTGTTGCAATAAATAAAATTTTAGGATATAAAATGTAATGTGAATTTGCAAAATAAAATGTGTTGGTCGTGCATGTCACATGCCAATTTTGCTAACAAAATCTGAAAAATTCCAAAATTTTGATTTAATTATAACTCTAAAATTTGAAAATCCCCAATTTTGAGTGCCACTTGATGCAAAATGGAGGGAGCCACGTTATAGAACCAAAAATGGAATTTTGCGGAAATGGCTTCATCCTCTCAAGTACATGACGGAGAATCAGAGATGAATAGGAGGCTTCAAGTCAATATAAGGGTTCGTGCCAAACACTTACATCAAATAATCCGGTTCACTTTCAATCTGCACAACAAAAGACCAAGGAATCAACCAACTGAGTGAGGCTGAATCATATTATGCTTCTTCACCTTTGGCGAAGTGAAACCGCAATTTGACTTTTCATTTCTTCTTCCGGAGGCGGTGGAGTGAAATTAGAGGGAATAGAATCACGGCCGCAGCCGAGAGGAGGAGGTTCAGAGTTATTAGCCACCGTCATGAGGAAATCGAGATAGGTTGTCGTATTTTGCAATTCTAGGGTTTAACTTCGCCGATGGTAAATAGAGAGGGAATGGAGGAATGTGTGGCGGTGGCGCGGCCGATAACTGAGTCCGGGATTTTGGCTAAGCTCCTTTTATTTCGTTTTTTTTTCCACCGTAACAAATTCTCAAATTAGGAGACTTTGACTGGGTTCAAATAAAAGTTAAATTAGATAAATTTGGTTCCATACATTTGCAACATTAATACTATTGAATACATACTAAATTCATACTATTGGATACATAAATGTACATTTAATACCATAATTCAAATATTTATTTTAATATTAATAACACTGTTAAATAATTGGATCAAGACGAAATCAGCTACATTATCTCATCTTTTGAAGTGGAAATTAACAAGTGAAAACGTGAGGGAAACAATATAATTTTTCCTTCAAAAAGTAGTAATGTAATAATTTTCCCTTCAAAAATGAAGAAAACATGATTATTTTCCCTTAAAAATATGAGATAGCGGTCACGTGCGGTGTACGTGGCCAATTCCATCAATTTTCTTCCAATTATTTGACGGTGGTATGAACACTACAACCAATATTTAAATATGGTATTAAATGTGCATTTACGTATTCAGTTATATCAAGATTACAATACAATTTATGCAATTTTCCCAATAAATAAGTAAATGCTTGTCAAAGCAAAAATTATTGATACCAAAGAAAACTTTTGCAATTTTCTATATTACCCCTTCTGGTCAAAGGCCATATATACTCTTATTGTTTAATTGCCAACTTTTAATTTTTTTTTTTTTTTGATAACCTTTTAGTAATAACAACTAAATTATTTTTGTCTTTACCTTTGAAGATAATCATTAAACATGGAAATTAATACATCATCCGTCTATGGAGTTCTTAGAATTCCCATTAACAATCAAACTCATCAAATATCCTTAGTCACTGCATCCACAAAGTTAATTTCCCCGTAATTTCTTTTTTGTTATTAGACCCATTCATCACTTCTTTTTTTTTAAGGTTTTAATAGCAGGTATTTTACTTAACTCTGAATTCTGAAATAAGCCCTTAGGTAACAATCCTGTCGAAATTGATGTCGTTAAATAAAACGTTATTTGTTTATTTGATTACGAACTTATGTAGAATTTTAGATATTAAAGAATTCACACTGAGTTGCTCTTCTTTGCTAAATGAAAAGAATAAAGATTTGAATATTACCTTTTGCCGTTATTTAGACATCTCTTAGGATAAAAGTGGATTTATTTGAATAAAAAAATTCCAATCCTTCTAATAAAAATAATATTTAGATAATATTTCCAATCCTTCTAATTTTAATCTTGAACTTGTTTGCCTCTTTATAAAGTCTTTAAAAATTTGCTTGCTTTTCTTATGTGGGAACAAAGCACATTTCTATTTATATGATATGGCCTACAATTCAATACAATTGAGGTTGTAATATTGGATGCGCCAAATGTCCATCTTTCTTACGACTTCAATTTTTTGGTTGGGAATTCCTCTCACTTATTAAGAAACATGCACGTCATTTGTAATACATCAAAATACCAAAAGAATAATCAATCTGAACACGATTATATATGAGAATTTTCAATACTCAAAGAATGAGCAATATTAGTATATATATAATTAGCAACAAATCAATTCCAGCCAAAGTTACATTTAAACAGGAAACCTCACTTTCCAGGAAAAAAATAAATTACACAAAAAATAAATTACCTCGTGTTAGCCCAACAGAAGAAAAAAAAAATACCTCTTTCATCACAAATATTGAAGAAGTATGAAAATAAAAAAAAATTGGTTGCATGTATATATAATTGTATATTAATTTCTAACTAGACAATTTTATCCTACACAATTTTGGTAGGTCAAATCATCTTGAGAAGAACATAGGGAATAAATCTCTTCCAACGCTGTTATGTCATTTACGCACTCCTCCATAAACTCCATTTGGGGAAAATCTTCCACAGCTAAAGGTGGATAAAAAGAACTTTCATAAAATATACCTGTATAATTTGGAATTAAGCCATCCTGCATCGAGAAAAAAAAATCACAAATTAAATTATTTTCTGCATTATAATCAGAAATATATACATGGCGAATAGACATTTTGGGCCAGTCAAAAGAATTTATGGGAAATGGTGAAGAAAGCCACTGGGAGTGATCAGTTTAGAGATTTTTCCAAGGGTGTCTGCCTGCTTTAGGGGAAGGGAAAGGGAAATATGTTAAGTTCATTGTTTCCCGACTTTTACGACTTTAAATCAAAAGGATCACCTCAAACTCTATTTCATGGGGACCATTCTCACATTATATATCAAATTATTAATACTGTAAACTTAGGTTTCATCTGGATCGATGTTGGCCAGGTTTCAGACGGTTTTAGTTTTCATAAGTTTAGGACGAATAGAGCTTGACGTGAAGTAGATACAAATGAGTTTGATCCAGTCTCAATGTGATGAGACCTGGGCCAACCGCAGCCCGATCCATTCCTTGCCTGAACACAACTAGTTTTTTTAATTGGGTTAAAATAAATTGTAGAGATGACTTGCCTGTGTGAAATTTGATATGTCTTGTATTCCAAAACCATAAAATTGATCAATTGAACTGTTGACTTCATCTGCTCCGATAGCGGCCAGTGATGAATCATCATTCGGGCCTGAGGCAATTGGTGTAAGATCTGAAGAAGAGGCATTGGACCTTAGTTTGGAACTAAATTCGTGGTTTTTAACATCATCCGCCTCTTCTTTTTGATCTCGGGAACTTTCCGGTGCATTGTCATCCCAGGACATCGACGAGGTAGTTGATTCAAGTTCTTTAGCTTTAGGTATGATTGTGTTCTTCTTCAAAACTCGGCATAATGCATATGAATCCTGTATTGCAAAAGTAATTACATATAGTACCTGATCTCGCTAAAATGTCCGGATATATATATATATATATATACATATAATAAGAAGCTACGTACGTACCTTGAGACTTGATCTTGTGGTACCGGATAATACAGATTCAATCAGGCGATACTCGTGCATTACCCAATCAGTTCTAATGCCATGAGGCGCTCTTCCTCTGTAATAAACCAATGTTTTCTTCATACCAACGGGTCGGTTTTGTGACTGCACAAACCGGTCTTTACCGGTTGCCTTCCAATATCCCGACCGAGTTGCCCGGTTAGTCCTAGAACCATTCGGGTATTTCCGGTCTCGGGGACTGTAGAAATACCATTCCATATCTTTGGTAGGTAACAAGGATTTCTCTGATAAAAATATTATGTTCTTAAAAATTCTCATAATGAATTTAATAAATTACTTAATAGTAATTGATAGAATTAATTACCAGGTAAATCCCATGGTTCACATTTGTAGAGATCAATTTCGGGGATGACTTGAAGCTCGATGATCCCACCGTTGATTTTCCGATCAAGATAGTAAGCAACGAGTTCCTCATCCGTTGGATGAAACCTGAATCCTGGAGGGAGAAGAGTCATTGGCGCCATAGTTATAGTGTGCCAAATTTAAAAACCCAACCCTAAATTTTACTGTTAGGAAAATTTAATGGCGGAATTGGGGGAATTTGATGTTGGATCTTAAATTATTATATATAGCCAAACTGTTGGGGATCAAAGCTATTAGTTAAAGTGACTCTCATTATCCTGTCTTTTTGCATTGTAGTTAATTATAGTATTTTATTTCTTTTGGTTTTTTTATTTGATTCACACTTGAGGTTTGCATTTCACACTTCAAAAAGATTTGTTTGATTTTTAATCAAACTATACCCGAAAATTGAGAGATTTGTTTTGGGATACATTATCACTAATTAATATTTTTCTACAACTTGAAAGTTTCTAGTAAGATTTGAATCGGCCCTACTAGTACTACCTAGATACATATATATATATATATATGTTTGCTCAAGCATTGCATTTTATCAATCTACCAAAAGTAATGTTATGAAATAGACACTTTAATTTTTTGTTGTCGAGTCACGTGATTTATGTACCAATTGTTACGATAATTTATAATAAAATAAATAAATTAAAGATCCTTACAGATTTGATCTTATCAATTGCGTTACACTTATAAATCAAATTAAATTACAAATTACTTGTGTTAAAATCTTAAAATATCCGTCATGAATCGAAAAGAGACACCCTTCTTAGTTATGTTGACTTGTCCAATAAAGCCGAATTCATGTACAATTACGATATAGAAGTTGTTTGTTGGACAATATAATTTTATACGAATTATTGTCCAATATATAAAAAAAACATAACTATATATACATATTGGTTAATGAAATAGAATATCCATTGGAACTTAATTTTCCAGAGTTCTTTTTGGCACTAATAGACTCCATCAAGTGGCGCTGTATGAAATTTGGGAATGAATGACATCACATTAGTCACTTTAAGAGGGGAGATTCTTGGCCTGGCCATAGTATAGTATATATATATATATGATTGATTTGTGTGAACGAAAACAAAACAGAGATAAAAGGAAATTGTAGTAGTGCTTTTTTGTCTACTCAGAAACTAACAAAAACGGAGAGGCCCCACTGTAAAAGGCTGCAATGGGCCACACCCCCACCGACCCCTCCCAAACAACACGCAATGCTCCCCACCAAATCAGCCTATCTAGTCTAGCCCCCTCCTTCCTTTTATCATCATCAGGACTCACATGCAATCATTACATCCCCATACCATATTTTATTTACTACTAGTATACTTTACCTTATATGCTTTATATACGTGAAAATTTTATTTCATAGATCAGGTTTATGGCCTTTTCATATACCTTGTAATTATAAATACACCATATTATATATTTAATTCTAGGATATTTTTGTTGTTCCTGGGCCTCACGGTCACGGCTATGACGGAGTCCGAAGCCCAACCCACATCATTTAGACTAGCTAGCTAGGATGGCTGATTAGTGGACTATATATATATATATATATTTTTTTTTTTTTACTCTTTACTTTAATTAGTTGATTTCTCTCAGTTTAATTTTTAAGTATCTGGAGAAGACTCACTGTTAAAACAAAATTATAGAATTGTGTTTATATATATTCACTTTAATTAATTTCATGAACAAAGTCGTAGATTTAATGAATTATTAATAGCACATAAAAGTGAAAATGTTTACAAATTTGTATGACAGCGCACTACGTTGACGACAATGCTCATCACATATATATACAGTAAATATAATAAAAATTTCCCACTATTTGTACTTGTTCTTTGAGCACTGAATACCCTACATGGGAGTGCCTTCTTGTCGCTCTTTTGAGTAACAAAATATGAACTACTAACCAACAACTGATTGGTATAGTAAAAAATAATTAGTCACTATAAAAATATTAAATTCGGATTCGAATTTATGTTGAAAGAGTTTCCCACTTAATTAGTCTAACGCGATTCAAAAGGAATTAAACCTTGAAAAAAAAATATGAACTACTAAAGAAATATTATCATAAGGCAAGATATATACTAAGATATTGAACGTAGGGGTGCACATGGTACGGTTCTACGGTTTTTTTAGTGAAATTATACCATACCAATTAATGCGGTTCTGAAAAGTTACATACCAAACTGAAGTGTTGAATACCATACCATTATATTCGGTACGGTACGGTTTTGGGTATTTTACAATAACTTTTTAGTTCTCAAACTATTTTGCTTGTATAAAAATTATGGACATTTATTAGATGAAAAAAGCTTGATTTTTTGTTTAAGCTTAACATTTTTAATAGGCTAACACTTGAGGACTTCATGCTAACCAAATTTAAGGCTTTAGTAATCTACTTTTTCAATAAGACAAAACAAAAGTACGTAATTGAACTTACTTGTGGGATGTCAAAGGAAGAAGAAACAACTGAAATTAATTTGGAGAATCTTTGATGAAATAATTTTCAATGGAAAAATTGTGTTGCTGCTGTCGTAGTGCAGTGTATCTCTAAGGATAATGGATTGTGATTTACTTAGGTAATTAGGTTTTAGTTATTTGCCTTTTAAGATATTAGTGGGCTTAATTTTGAGTCCTAATTCTTTAAGGCTAGATAAAACTCACAGATTATATTAAATGTGCATAAATTAATTAATAAAAGATATTTATTTTTATTGGTACGGTACGGTTTTTTTGCGGTATAAAATCCTTAAGACCTATACCATACCAAAATATCCAGTACGGTTTTCGTCTATACCAAGACTTGTAATTTTGAGAAAAAATACCAATACTTCGGTACGATCTGGTCCGGTTCGATACGGTCCGGTACGGTTTCAAGAACCATGTGCACCCCTAATTGAACGTGAGTTTGATCTAGCTGCATGCTGTGGAAGTTCCTTAACTAATATAATATGGAGTATTTTGGTAAATTTTTTATCTTAATCCAGAAATTTCGGTAATTTAAGTCAAATGGTTTATTTTAGGCTAGCGATATTGCCAGAGCAACAATTGTTGCTGCCAGAGCAAAATTAATATGTTTCCAGTAATACCCTCATCATTAAATAATTTTTAATGGTTGTGTTTGTTGTGCTTAATATATTAGACAGTGCATTAATTAAGTGGTAATTAAATCTTTTTAAACACAACAACTGAATCTTCTCCTCAATCTATAAAAAGGAAAAATCGGCTTCTTCTCCTTTCCGGAATTATGTCACCAACTGTAAAAATAAAACTATAACTCTCCTTTGGGAATTTTACTCTGGTTTCTTGCTCCTCTTTGTTTATGAGTAACGTGTGTGTGGCAAATAGAAAACCCAAATTTTTAGCACTCCTTGATGGAATGAGTGTCGTAGGAAAAAAGTGGAAAAAAAATAATTGTTAATTTTTTAAATTGAAAAGGATGAATTTCAGTTTCATGACTTAGAAAAATCTAGATTGAAAAAAGAATGAATACAATTATGTTTTCCAAAAGTGTTTGAAAAGGAAAAACTTCTACACATTAAAAATTTAATAATGAGGGTATTTCTGAAAATGTATTAATTTTGCTCTGAAGCAACAATTACTGCTCTGACAATATCGCTAACCTTTATTTTATTGTATTACATGTAGCCAGGATTATCACTTTTAGGTTGTTCAACCAAACGCAAATTTTTTTACATACGGAGTATTTGATTAATTAGCTGCAAATGTTAGCTTTTAGTCAACCACAATTCTATGAATCAATTTTTTTTTTCTTTTTCAAATTCGATTTTCATGAGGGACCAGGGCAAACAGTTATATCTAGTTAATTAGTTTCTTTTGCAGTTATGGTGTGGAAGGGGTCCATGAATTTGTAGTCTACTAACTTTACAATATCCCAAAAGAGGAAAAGAACACTTTGATCAGTCAATTAAATATTTGAAGGGAAACTGATTAATGAGCAAAACTATCTGGCACCCCGTCATGCCTCATTGCTTTTTTTACTTTTTGATGTTCCTATAGGCCAATCTCTGCTTTTCTTTTACCGTTTTTAAGTTCTTTTGGCTTCCTTTTTCTTAAAATATATTAGTATTTTCTTAAAAGGATATAATAACAAACTCTATCATGATATACACAACTCTTATCTTTGACTGCTCTCTCTTTCTCATAAATCATTTCTTTAAGTTATATCAAATAAAGTTCTGGATAAGTAATTAAAGGTAAATGAAGAAGTTTTTAGAATAACAGTTAACACTAATTAATTACATGTTTATAGAAACAAAAAATTCTTATATAGACCAGGTCTAGAAGCTTACACGCAGATCTTGTGGTCTAGATTTTATCAACTCTTTTATAATTATTAAAATTCAATTATATATTAGCTAGACTTAGTTAACCCAACTAAACTAAACTAAAATTATCAAAAAAAAAAAAAAACTAAACTAAACTAAACTAAACTAAAGTTAAGTAGAAATAATTAATCAAGTGTGAGCCTAATTTTTTTTTAAAATTGTAGAATCGTTTTCATTAAATTATAAATATCAGTTAGAACCTAAAATTTTCAGTTTATTTTAGATAAATTTAATTTTATTTTTTTGTATATTATCATTTTACACTCTATGTTCAATATAAATTATATTATTAGAATTAGATAGTATACCCAAAAAAAAAAAAAAAAGGTTGGGTACGTGATGGGTCTTCACTTAGTTACTAAGTTGTTTTTATAACTCAATCTTATACATGAAATATTTGTTGTGTTTTATATATTTATATAGTTAATTTATGCATATTTCACAATAATTTTATTGAGTGATTATTAAACTAATAGTGAGTCCATAAATTAAAAAAGGCTTCCCATAATCAGTATGAATGGAGATCTGCTGTTTTCAAAAAAGTAATTCTTTATTTTTACTTAATTTTGGTTTAGTATAATGAAATTAGATTAGTTAATAATAATAAAATTCTTTTTTATTCTTTTGAAATAAACTAAAGATTTTAGTTTCTAACTTATATTTTAAATTTTATGAAAATAATTAATGATGAGATTTTGAAAAAAATTAGGCTCACACTTAATTATTTATTTTTACTTAATTCTAATTTAGTCTAGTTGAGTTAGTTTAAGTCTAATCATTGAGTTTTTAATAATTCTATATGAGTTGGTAAACCTAGACCATAAGGTCTACAAGTAAGTTTCTAGAACTCGTATAGGTAAGAATTTTTCTATAGAAACAAAGATAAAGCAATACATAAATCAATAATATTCTAGAGTCTAGAATAACGTATCTCACAAGTGTAATTTTTTTTTAATTTATAAATCAAAATTTTGGATTTAAGAAATTAATCAGATGATATACAAATATTAAATACAATGTGTGTCCTTACATGGTTAAAAATCATACTCCTTCGATTTTGAGGATAAATCAAATATCAAATTTTTATTTATTAAAATTACTTGGATTAAATGAAACTGTGAGCATTGCCTCCAAGTTTATCTTTAGATTATATATGATATAAATATATTTTTATTCAGCATTTCCCTTCTAAAAAACATTGCAAGTCAAATTGGCAACTGAGAAGTCTTTCTTCCCAAAATGGGTGAGGAATATATCTTTGCCGAAAGAGGTTTTTTATCATTTATCAACCGTCATGCGAGGTCGTCTTTATGATAAATTAATAGCAATTTACATTAACATAAATGAAAATTGGGGGAAGGAATAATAACAGTTATCCAACTGTAATGGCTTTTAATTAGTAGATTTGCAAAATTTCAATATCTTTACTTTTGGTTTAATTAAGAAGTAAATATAATTTACTGCACGTCTATTTATATATCATTTTGTGAAAAGGCTTCACACTAGCTGAAGTAATTACTATAATTTATGAGCAAACCACATGGACCTAATGTATAGGTTATTTAAAAGAGCCAAAGATGGAATGGTCCGATGGTTTTGTAATTGCAATTAAGTTATTAGTTGAACAAGCTTTTTTGGTTATATGTAGAGGAGACTTAACTGAACAAATATTTCATGCTTCAATGATAGTGGGGCACTACATTACATTTTGAATCAGAGACTACAAAATTACAAAAATGATCTGTTGTTCTAGCTTTTTCAAATTCAAAACATGAGGCTACATGAATTACTAATATTAGTAATGTATCTCATGGTTGAGTTTTTTTCCCATCTGGATTCATTAATTTCAAGTTTTGATCTGAAAATATATTGAAATGTGATTTTTTTGGTGTACAAAAGAGTCTGTATTCTAAAAGAGGTATATGGACCAGCCGAATTTTTTGGATTTGAACATATATATATGACTTAATTTTCAATGTTGGTTTTAAGAAAAATGTTCAACAAATTGAAGGGTATTCTTAGAACCTTAGATACAAGAAGTGATAACGCGTTTGCTCTTTGGATATACTTTTACTTTTAATAATAAATTATTAAAGAACTACGTAGGGTCATATTATTTAATTATAGTTTAGAGATTTAAAATTCTAAAGACTTGAAAATACGAAATACTTGAGGCTGTGTTGGTGGCGATTTGTAAGTATCTCTATAAGTCACCTTTGGTCTTGGAGGCATGCCCTGGCTCGTGGTGGTGACCATAGCCGAACCCACCCAAATTTTTTTTACCACAAAAAAAAAAAAGGGACCAATTTTATCATAGGTTGTGAATTGTGCTCTTTAACCCAAATAAATTAAAATTTTAAACTATAATTTGTATTGTTACAATTATAAGTTCGTATTTCACAATTTTATTGGATTACTCCGCTAGATATGGACTAGAAAACCTTAATTTATCACCTCTTCAACACGAAAAAATATTTAATGTATTTATTGTATAGATGACGTAGTACAACACGAAGAGAAGAGAAAATTAAATTCAGTTCCTAAAGTTAAGGAAATTTAGCTCCATGATCTCATTCCCACCATGTATTGGTATGCAGACACTAATTTGACAAAATCTCAACCGTTTGCTGCACCACGTCATCCATGCGACAATTGTATCAAATCATCTCTCCTTGAACACATTAATTAAAAAATGGCCTCATCTAACAATTCAAATTGGCAAAGAGGAGACATATTTTCTTAATGGTTACATTATTTCTTATTTTCTTAGATGTGGGTTTCATATTTTGATTTATTTGTCTCCCTTGGTATCTTATTGGGCATAGACTTATAGTGAGTGGGCCTTCAAGTGCCAGCCCAACAACAAAACTTCAGTCTGTTTATGCAACATGCGTTATCTTAATCTTTAAAAGATTTCCTACTATAAATATTTAGGGATCAACTTAGGTTAGAATTTCATTACATTAGAGAAGAAAAGGGAAAAAAGGGGGAATTATATCAGGATTGAGAATGTCATTGCTGTGGGAGAAGAGCCGGACGTGGAGATGGTTAGTGACGAAGACGCGTGATTCGAAGCCCTTCTTCTTCACCTTCGCCACCGTGTGCGGCGTCGTTCCGGGGATTATTGGGTATTGCGTCATGCAGATGACCAATTCCAGCAACCCTGAACTCGAAGCCAAGCTCCGAAAATCCGCCCGACCCGAGACCGTCGTAAGTGGCAACCCTTTTTTCTGCGCTTCAGTTCATCCTCAATTATATTCGTAATGATTACTAGTATTCAATAACCGTCCTCATTTGGTTTGGTAATGTTGAATTGTTAATGGGCTGGAATTGATCCTTAATTTAGTTTGAGGCGTTGCGATTTAATAAATTTTTGATTAGGGATTTCGGTTATCGAAAGAGTGAAATAATATTGGCCTGTTTTTGGTGTATGAACTGTGGAAATTAGGTTGCCTGGGTTTTTCTTTTTCTGAACTCTGAACTCTTCTGATCCCTAGGTTAAGCTCTTCACATTTTATATTAGAGAACCAGCTTCTATGACAAGGTTATGCTAGATTTTGATTTCATGTTAATTTGTGAGGAAATAGTATTGTCTTCCTATCCAGATTCACTTTCCTATCCAGATTCACTGTCCGATACTTATGTTTGGTGCTTATGATAGCCCCTTAAGTTGTATACCAAAAGCTTCTAATTTTCTTCACTTTTGATCCTTCTTTATTCACCTTTAATCCTTTTGATATCTTACAATAGATAAATTGTATTTGTTTGTGTTATTTCCAAAATCATATGCATCATTAAAGGTTATATGTTGTAATTATTGCTAATTTAAGTTATTGCTTTGAGCATTTTGCTTTACATATTGAAGCTATGGCCTTGTCTTGATGTGCAAGATTATCAAAATTTATGAAACATGTAATTCACTTTTGTCTCAGTAATTTCTTTCTTCATCATTATCCTCATGTTGAGGTTACCATTGAGTACCACTTTACAATGGATGCCAAAACTTTATGTGGTTGTGAACTTGTGGTGTGTTGATCAGATGATGGGTAAAGTTAATCAAGAACGGCTAGCGGAGTTTCTTGGGGAGCTAAAGAGGAAAGAGGATACAAATGACAGATATGTTGCTGCTTTAAAGGGAGAGACACTGACTAGGAAACCATATGTGAGAATTCAACCAGTCCCAAAGCCAATTGACAATGAAGTTACAAAGGAACAGAAGAAAAACTCTGTACCTGTGAAATCTCAAGGATAAATGTAAAGAAGACTCCTTGGTGGTGGAGTTGAACATTTTACCTCGTTGTATCTACCATGGAAAAGTTAATTTGTGTTAGTTGTGTTTGTCCGCAGAAGCTTGATGTTGTTTATGTCCACAAATGTGCTTGGAAAAACACATACAATTGTTAATTTAGAAGAAGAATCTGGTTGTTGGTTTGATAACCAGTTAGGAAACATTTTGGATCTTATTTGAAACCATTTTATTTATTTTTATTTGATCATTTGCAGGGATTCATGTAGACTTTTATGTACACCAGATATCATAGGTAAGGGCATCACAGTTTGCCACGATGCCCGAGTACTAACACTGTCTTGTGAGATGCTCCACAAACGTGTGTGCAGCATCTAGGTATGTGCAGTATCCGATTAACTGGACCCACCAAAATGGAATCCGAATCGAATATTTCCTGTTGAATGGAAGTTCAATTATCAATTTTGTGGACCAGCTCTTGTTACTCTTGGATCTTCTGCTGCAGAAGTTGCTAAGTATTGAGCCAACACTTATACAGATGGGAATATTGCAAAATCTTACAACATAACTAATATCCCAAGAATGTTCATACACAATGACATTGCACATGTACATAGGTCCGATGATTACAAACATATACAATGGAGAATTACTTATGACAAAGCACAAACCACACCCTTGTATCTACAAAATTAAAAGCTATGAAGATCTCCATTTGCCTACCCTATTACACTAGCAATTCAAGCAAATCAATACATTTTCCGTTTTTGAATAATTATTTAGCGGAGTTTTAGTTAAGCTTTGCAGCAGACAAATCGCCCGAGTCCCTTCGCAGAGCCCGATTTCTCTTCTTCACCTGCAATTTCAACAGCGTGTTTTCTATGCTTCTTCGTCTTTACATTGCTGTCCTTGGGTACAGTCACGACAAGCAATCCATCACTCATGGAAGCCTTTATTTGATCCACCAAAGCATTTTCAGGCAACCTGAATTCCCTGGAAAATGTTCCTACATTAACACGCTCTTTGCAGTGCCATTTGGTGGTATTCTTGTCATCGTAATCTTCGTCTTCTAATTTTCTATCAGCACTTATGTGAAGCACTCTATCATCGTGAACTTGAAGCTTAACGTCTTCTTTTGTGAGTCCCGGAAGATCGATTTTGAAGATGTGTGCTTCTGGGGTCTCCTTCCAGTCCATGTCCGCGCTCGTATCCGAAAGCCCGAGCCCAAAATGCTCGGAGAAGAACGGGTGTGAGTGGAGAGATTTCACTGGGAAGATAGACATTAATTGATTAGTTTTTGGAATTGGTATGTACAATATCAATTAGCAATGTTTTGTTTTGGACGATTCTGACGTTTGGTTTGAATATTTATAAGGATTTTGAGTGCGGGTTCTTGAAATTTCTAGAAAACTTCAAAATTAACAACTGTTGCAGAACCAAATAGAATGTTTGAGATCTTTCTTTACAACTTTTGGAGTCGGAATGTTTGATCACAATTTGTATGTCCTATTGTGTTCTATGGTAGTTTGATTTGCTGACAAATCTTTGAAAAGTCTTCATGGGTAATTATAATTTAAAATGGGTGTGGTTCAAGACAAGTATAATACTTTATCATTTTCTTTTTTTTTCTGTCCTTTGATCAGTCAACTTGAGTAAATTTATTAAAATTATAATAAATAATTTAATTAATATATTTTACTTAAAAATTGATAACATTATATGACATAATATATATTAATATTTAAAAAAATTAATATATTACAAATGTAAATAATTTAATATGATAAGTCACTTAAAATATTAAAAATTTTAATCTAGTATAATAGCTAAATGAGTAAAAATAATGAAATAGAAAGAGTACATATTTTGTGATTTGATAACTCTGCCATCGAAGTGATAAGTAAATATTATGATTATATATATGTAGGGCCAAATCGGATCATAATTATGATTTTTCCATAAGTAGCAAAAACTTGCTTACTAGTGTCTTGTGGAAGGTTGTAGAACGTATATTGTTGCTCTTGGATCTGTATGGATGGGTCCAATAAGAGTGGCAAACAACTGGGTTGGGTTAGATTTGTCTGCTTCGATAACGGGGCGAGTCTAATATGTGTCACTTAGTATGAATCAAAATCAAACTAGGTTGGAAATGGACAAATCAGCATTGGATTGGGTCAGTTTGGACCGGATCGGCCAATTTTATAGTTAATATTGTATACTTGCTAATTATATATTTAGGAAAACGCATACTTAGTTAATAGTGTTTTAGTTTTAGAGTATAATTAAACAAAGATAAATATAATATTAAACTAAATTATATAAATAAGGATAATTGGTCATTAAACTATTTTAGACTTTTATCAAAGAATTAAATATATTTAATATTGTGATTAAGTGTTCATGAATTTTTAGGAGAAAAAGATGAAAATATAAATATATTTTAGGATTACATTGATGAGTTAAATAGGTGAAAAACGGGTTAATATGCTATATTGTATTACATAATAAAATTAATTTTACTATAATTTATACAAACTTCCCATGAAATTAACTAGACACGTAAAAACTACATTTATTTTTCTAATATGTTGAAAAAACAACAAATGGATATTTTTAAAGAAATGATGTAACTCATGGTATTTTGACATTTTAACTTTTGATGACTGGATGATAATTTGATGCCTAATAATATATTGTTCGCTTTATCTTAAATATTTACAATGAACAATGAAATAGTCGTCGGGTTAGGTAATTAAACAAATAGATGGCAGAAGAAGTGGATTGATTAATGGGAACTGGATTCCCCTTCCCTCATGATTTCATTATTTTTTCGTCTTTAACTTCCAGTCATCCTTTTTATTTAATCATATATTTTTAGAAGAATTAATTATTTAATCTTATTTTCTTTACAAGAAAACAATGATTTGTCCTTTTGTTTCCCAATAATATATGCAGTTTGTATGTTTGCAACTATATTATTTAATTAATACTACAATTGAAATACTTTTTGTCGGCTTTCTCTCTAAATTCGTTAAAAGGTACTTAATTAGAAATTTATAACAATTAAAATTAATTTGCAAAATTAGATAGGTGATAAATGCAAACAAAGGGTACAAGAGAAAAAACTAAAAATTGCCAGTTCCTTTATGTATATATATTCATACAAATTAAATATTGAATATAAATTACAATGCCGTGTGATAAACCCTTTTGGATCATCAATTAATCTAACTACACGTGGAGCTAGCAAAACCCAATTTACTATTGACCAAATCAAATTCCCAGAAATAATTTTGTTGCATAATATTTCCAATCACAGATGCACCAGGCCAAATAGCAGGCAAAAATCCAAGACACTTCACCCCCATGGCAACATCAATCACATAACTCTTCACATATGGTTCAAATCTTGCTCCATCTGCAAAATGAAACACCAATCTTGGCACCAAAGACTCATTAAATCCCGTCGAATTAAAGCAATATTCGAGTCCAATATTCAAATTTAGCTTCTCAAAATCCAATAATGAAAGCTTTAGTGCAGCCATTACGAGCTTATAAGCCGGTTGAACCAAAGACGTTAGGCTTGATCCTGAATCAAGAATCGTTCCTCCTATGCCATTCACGTTCCATACTTCACTCGGAATTTCCAACATCGATTCTCCAATTGAAATGCCTTTGATATTTACAGCATAAAATGGATTGAGCACTCCAAGAACGAGCTCCGTATATCTAATTTTTTTATTCAAAGTTAAATTTAATGATTCTTTGTATGAACCGAAGATGAGATAACTTGATATGTTCTTGGGGCTTAGGTGATCAACTAGACAATACGAGAATTTCCCCCCAAACTTATTAGCTTCTTTTACTGCAAATGAATAGTTGCTGTATCCTAATCCCATTACACCATCAGCACCTTGGAAGCTTTGGCCACGGGTGGATTCACTGCACCCGACTAGCACGTTGTGGAGTCGTGTTTTTCTTCCGTTTGTTAGGCTAAATGTTACTGTCTCGTTTGCAAATAAGCCTAGTGCAGATGATCCATCAGAGTACCTGGTTACAAAAGTACAAAATTAGATATTTCTCAAATAAATTAATGAACTTAGTTTTGCATTACAGTATTGAACATTTTACATCATACTTGCCATATGTGCATTTTAGATGGTCTCAGGACCACATAAATGAAACCCGATTCCAAACCATTACAAGATTTAACTTTTGTTCAGATTTTGGTGCATAATTGTCTAATACTATGCAAAGTACGATTAACGGGTAGGCCAAACATAAACGCGTGTACTTTCCAGGGACAAGGATATTCTTTGGCATTGTGAAATACGAGACCCCTCTTTCCTTGGTTTAGAGTTGTCTTCGTGTTTAAATAAGGAAATCGAATTAACTAACTCATCCAAACAAGTCCTTGTGCTGGTACAAAGATGTTGTGAGTCATGTGAGCTAATCTACTTCACAATAACTGCCATTATTGCCATGCTGGATTTAGGTAAGAGCTGTAATGACTTGCACCATCAAGAATACAACTTTGCTGGTCTAAATTTGGACAAGTTAGCATTTAAGGTACTCTGCAGTTAATTGAAAGCTTTCCTTATCTTCTTTTGTAACTCGAATTCAAAGAATTTCATCAAACTGTTAAAAGGGTATACTTTTTGACCTTATAGTTATTAGTAAACCATTATCAAGATTGAATCTTGCAAATTACTTGGTATTTCATTTGGCTGATAATTCTACACCAAAATGGAAACAATGAAGAAAATTTGCAAATACCCTTGAAGGGCACCAAGTAACGGAGAACAAATTTGCAAATACCAAAATGGAATTCAAATGGCAATGCATATGGTAAGTACCTGTAATCATAGGCACATGGTTCCATAGGAGAAGGGCACCGAGTAACGGAGAACAAATTTGCAAGCTCATTTTTGCACATTCTTGAAGAACATGGAACTGTCTTAAAAGAAGACGAATGATCTGCACGAAAAACCCGCCTTTTTCTCGAACTCCTCCTACATCTATCACCATGGGTGCACCTATACTTGCAATTCATCCAAGCCAAATCACTCCCAGTATCTAAAATCAGTACAAATTTTTGTGCAGGGGATCCAATCTTGAAGTGCACAAAGTACTGCCCTGTTCCATAATCAGCACCCGAAAACATTTCCATTTCAGCTGTCACATTGTAATCTTTACTTCCGCTCCTATTAGTGCTTTCTTGAACGTGTCTTCTGATGGCATTATCCCTGCCGTTTTTTAGCCTTATTTTCTTCGATATGTCATTTAGTCGAATGGTGTCGATGTGAAACAAATGCCTTAGGCGATCGAGTTGGGTCGTGGGATGCGACCTGTTAACCCGACTTGTTGGTAGATTGTGGAGATGAATCAATTCAAGTTTGGTACTAGTTGAAATCTGATGGCCTTGTGAAGAGTTGAATGAGTAAATTAATAAGGCAAGAGTGAAGAGGAAAGACCCCCTTTGCCATATGTAAGTTACCATAATAGCTTGAATTGAAGAATTGAATAACAAGGAAAGGTAACGTTTTAAGGAACAAGAATGAGAGGGAAAAGTATAAAGAAAGTTAATAGAAGTGGGAAAGTTGAGCAAAGAGTAGAAGCGAAAAAAATATGGCTATCGGGTCCATTTAATTTTCGAGGGCAAACGACAGAGATCGATATTTATATGTATATGGGATCGTAGAACTTTTAAATTGATGCGAGTCTACTCTAATTACGGTGCATTGTTAAATTCATATCTTTGTTGGTTTTTTCGAATATTTCAATATATCTGTCATGCATGTATGTTTTATGAGTTTTATTTAATGTTATTTATGGTGGGCTGTCAAGAAAGGTTGATTTATCACACAGTACTGTACGTTCTTTTGTCTTTGCTGTTTATTTCTGTGCATTTAATCTTTTTTTAAATATTTTTCGAGTCAATCATTGTCTCTGTTTCTCTCTCTCTTCACATGTTACTTTGGGATCCAAAGTTGAGACCCGGTTGGTTTTTAGTCATTTATTCGTGTGTGGATGTCATTTATGTGATCTATATATATATATATATTGCAGGGTATGTGCATTTAAAATCTGTTAAATTGAAGAAAATTGAATGCTAATGCCATATCCAACATTCTGTTAATGTGGTTTGATGTTATAACTGATTAAGGGTACAATTACAAAATGTTTGTTGGATTTACAAAATCTTATGACAAATGACACTTAACAATAATAATATGACAAATGACAAATGACAAATGTTGTAGTAGCTATCCACTTCTTGTTAAAAAGTAAATAATTATCTTGTAAAATTGAATTCTAAAGACTATTGTGTCCAATTCAGATTTAATAAATAAGAGGCATGGGAGATATATTTCACTAATTACATAATGAATGCACTGAATCTTGACTATGTAAAAAGTAACCAGCTGGCTGCAAGAGGTTGAGCTTAAAAAAATTATTAATCATTTTTGCACGAAATCTCAACTGGGAACGCGTAACCTTTCAATTTGCAAGGAATTTTTTATTTATTTATGTCAATTTTCTAAAGAGCATGTTTATTTGGTGTGTGGGAAAGTAGTTTGAGAGAGTGGTGGAGGTTTGTGAAATAATTTCGATCTGCGTAATATTTTTCATTTGAATTTTGAAGAGTGGTTTGAGAAATAAAGTAGGTGTATGCTTTTTTTGGAAGAGTTAAGTTGTAGGTATAAGATGTGTAAGACTTTATGTCAAATTATGTTTGTTATGTGAAATAAATTGTGTAAGATATATGTTACTTTGTGTCAAATCGAAGTAGAGTTTGTATATGTTTTATTTAGAGATAAGAAAATTGTTGTTTGTTTGGCTTTTAAGAAAGTAGCTTGAAAAAATTGAGAGATAAAAAATTTATTTGAGAAAGTAGAAAACATGTTTGTCTGGCATTTCTCAAACACGAATTTTTTCTGAAAAATGTCAAACAAACATGCCCTTTAGCATCAATAATCATCCTTATACAATATCTCACTAAATTCTTTTATCATAAAAATGTAGGAGAAATGCGACAAATGTTTTCATCTTATATTTGATCTAGGGAGTCGAGTCTTACTCTATTTGTAAAATGTCAGAATAGTAAATAGTGAATAGTCTTTAGCATAATCTCACAAAGATAATAGTACAATAATCCCTGAGTAGAGTACGAAAATTTCAGCTTTTTAATAATTAATTATTATTGCAATCTTTTTCTTTCTCTCTTAAATTTCTTTTTTTTTAATATAAAGAAAATTGGGATCGATTTAGTTCCTCCCAATCTTTATTCTTTATGAAAAAGTAAACGATTAGAAATGGACAAAAGTCATAATTTCAGTATAAACAAAACCCGGTTATCTGGTTAATTATACGTCACCATGAATAATATTTGTATTAATGTCCTTCACGCAACTGAAATGAACATTTAGCAAACTACGTGTGGCTGTCGGGGAGAGTTGAATTATTTTGTTTGTATGACACAAAATTTGATAACTGAGATATATATGTATGATTGAAAAAATAATTAATTTACTAATGCATAATCCAAGAAAAACGACCCCATGAAATACGTGATGAAAGAGGCTGCAGATTTTATATGACATTTAGTTTAGATAATTTAGTTTAGATTTCAAGAGTACAAGTGGGAAAAGAATAAGATATCAAGTAAAAGGTCAAAGACATTCGGTTAAAAAAAGCTGGAGAAGAATAACAAAACCCTCTTATATACCACATGGCAAATCTCATTGATGAGCTAACATTGTTCCTTTAATCCTTTTATGAGCTACCAAATTCAACTATTTATGGTTTTCTTTGTCTTTTTAAACAATGATTTGATTAGCATCATAAGATAACTCCAACTCTAAAACGAGTTTTAATCGAATAACTTGATTTTTTCACATGTATTTTATCTAAGTTCTTATTTTTTTTTTTTTTAATTTCTTAAGGTGTTAGTGCACGAATATCTCATTCTATGTGGAACTTAGAGACATCAATCATTAGCTGATAACTGATTAGGTGGAAATTAGATTAAAGAAAAGGTGTTTGAAAATTTGGCCCCTCATTTTGCGCCATGTTAGCAGTGATATTCCATTTAAAAAATAAAACTACTCTTCCTTTTCTAATAATTTGGTATGAGACGCTGACTGTTGATATGGAATTCTAATTAAAATAACTGTGCCATTCATGACAACCTACAACTTCAAGTTGAAGTTGTTAATCTAAGAATCCAAAACAAAATTCAATGAACATTATCATTCAAAGGACACCGATAGTACCATTAATCATTGTGTAATAATGTGTCTCTTTAAAATCAAGAATTAAAAATCATAAACTTCACTATATCTTCCCATTTTTTTCTCAAGAACAATATACACAAAACTAACTGCAAGAAATGGTTACTTGACAAACACCAATGTCATCATACCTTCCTACAATAATATAAAGTAACCAACACCAATGTCATCATACCTTCCTACAAGAATATATCGAAATTCATATCGCCAAACTCTGTTCAACACGAACCAGAAATGAAGTATGTGCACATATAGTGTAGAAAATAGTTAGAACTTAGAACTCCTCCACCAAACACCACTTATGTCGTGAAAGAGCTATTGTGCGTTCAGTTACTACTTAAATTTTACATATTATTTTCTCTTCAAAAATTTAAGCTTAAATGAGACGATAAATCCATAAGACGTTATTGTGAATAATTGAGTTAGTAAGTTTGGTGGTAATACTTCAGTACAAATTCTATCATTCAAAGCATCATCTCAACAAAAGAAAGTATGATTATTGCTTACCAATTTACTCGTCCAAGCTTTTACGGAAAGCCTTCAAATGTGACTGCAACAAGTGAGATATGGTGGTCATTTCCCATCTATTTCACCTGTCACTACAACGAGTAAAGTTCCACGATCAATTAGTGTAGCCATTCACAAACATCTGGTAGATCTAAAGAATAACATTACGTGTTAACTAATTAATGTGAATATCTAACAGTGGAAAAGTTTCATTACTTAAAAAGGAAGGAACTTATTGCTTTTGGAAAATACTAATTTTCACTGGACCACTCTAAGTTCAACATCACCCACAAGGGAAGATAACTGAAATAAGTCATTGTACAATACAACAAAAGTAGAAAAAGTAATTCTAAGGTCATGTGACCTATACAGTCATATTGCGACCCCAAGTTTCATATTCAATAGATGTTGAAGCAAATAAGCCAATATATGAAACCATAGCAAGCATAATATAGATGCCTCCAGGCGAAATGACCGTAAAATAGCAGAATTCCTTGCTCTACAAATGTCCATCCTCAGGCATGGTTACTAACTCAACCCAGAATATGTGACTGACTGTTTGTGGTAAAACAATGTCGAAATCAAATCAAGATAATGTGAATTTTTGTAAAATAATACAGTACCAAGTGGGGATGTAGTTCTGCCCTATAATAGATCTACCACCAAAAAAATATATAGTTAAAATAACATGCATAATATTCGAATTGAAATTCGAAAACCTCCATCAATAGAAATAGGTACATAATAACAAACATAAGATTAAATATATGAGACTTGCAGCATTTTGGAAGGTATTATCCTCGGCTCTATATAAATTTCTTATAGTATATTGAAACTTGCAGCCGAGGAAATTAACCTCCTCAAATTAATCTCCAGGACTCAGCAAACGACGATCTATAAAGTGACTGGCATACGCATGAGTATTCAATTATTCATAGAAGCCTAAAACGTTTAAACATTAGATTTACAATTTGAAGGAGCCCTCCAATTAACATCAGTGGAATAATACTTGACTGAACAATACACTTCAGATCAGAGCTTCATTTATCACTATATAGAAGCATTTATCTAACCTGAAATTCAACGACGTCGGTAGGGTATTGAGTATTGACTCTCCGTCGCCCTTTCACCGTCGGTGGACGGACGGTGGTTATGTTTAATGGTCGGGTCGCCCAAAACTCATTGGGCCTGTTTGTTGGCGTTTGGGAAAGTAGTTTGGGAGAGTAGTGAAGGTTTATGAAATAATCTCGATTTGCGTAATGTTGTTTGTTTGGGTTTGAGAAATAAAGCAGGTGTAGGTTTTTTTGGAAGAGTTGGGTTGCAGGTGTAAGATGTGTAAGACTTTATGTCAAATCATGTTTGTTATGTGAGATAAATTGTGAAAGAGATATATTACTTTATGTCAAATCAAAGTAGAGTTTGTATAGGTTTTGTTTAGAGATAAGAAAACTGTTATTTGTTTGGCTTTTGAGATGGTAGTTTGAGAAAATTAATGGATGAAAAATTTATTTCGAAAAATAGAAAACATGTTTGTTTGGCATTTTCCAAACACGAAAAAATTCTGGGAAATATCAAACAAACAGGCCCAATTGCTTGCAGGACCAACGAAATATAAGCTCAACGGATCCATTACTTCTAGGGCCAAACAATTGGGCCCTCGTTCAGACAGACCCCCAAATTTTCTTTTCTTTTCTTTTTCGAGATAAGCCCGATTTACTTTTCTAGTCCAATTATCTGACAGACTTTGCCCCAGCTTTGGCCCGACCCACTAAGATAGGTCATTTTGTAATTTTTATTTTGTTAATACTTAATATTACTTCAAAAAATTACTTAGCATGAATTAAAGTTTGGTTTTGGGTGGAATACAGTTTTCCCCTAAAGTATGGAGTGGTATCAATTGTAATACTTACTCTCCTTTGTTATAGTTTTATAGTTATTTTTTCAAGATTAACTCGCCCCTTTCATAAATAATAATTTTTTTTATTTATCCATCAAAATGAAATTGTCTCTTTATTAATTATGAATCCACTCATCCGCCAAACAATATTATTATCAATTTTGTTTCATTCTTGATATTTTAAATCCTCAATCAGAAAATATTCAATTAATTTACCTTAAACCAAATAACTCATTAGAGAATAGTTAGGAGAGAGAAGAGAATCTTGGGAGATTAATTCCGACCACGATTACAGAGTTCCAAACGGCGATCCATTCTCTTCTTTTTTTCTCCCTCCCTCCACGTCGTCGTCCCACTCTCTCTACCTTCAATCAATATTTTATTTATATTTATATAAAAAAAAATGGATTTTCCATTTCAATTTCTGTTTCTTCCTTTTTCCCACATTTTTCTCTACCAATCCTATTGCAATAATAATAATGCCAAATACCAAATTCCAAACCAATGGATTTCATTAAACACCACGCTCTGCCTTATTTCCTTTTGGGAAAAGCTTCTCCAATGATCGCTTCTGGGGACTGTTAATCTGATTGCTGCTGCATTTTGGAAGGTAAATACTTGGTGAAATTGAAATGTATATATATCTGCATGCAAAAGGATCAATATGAGCATTGATAATTTATATAATTGCATTATGATCAACAAGGATAATGATTTTTTTCTTCTTTTTTCATTTTTGCTTGTTTATGTTTGCAGATTATTTATTATTTAAGAATCTTGAGGTGAAAACCTGGAATGTCATTTGTTCCAAGGTGGAGAAATGGATCAGGTCAGTTTTTTCCAGCCTTTGATTTAAATACAAATACAAGAACATGAAATGGTAGCAATTGATAAAAAGAATGATGGGATTGATATAAAGTTTTAAACTTCAATTCTTCCAAATCTGTTGAAATGGGAATATGTTAATGTGTGAAATTTATTTTTTGAATTATCATTCTCCAATGTTAATTTAGATTGTCATCTACTCTTTATCTATGATGTTAGAGTTGATTAGAGTCCATACAGGAGGTAGTGAATCATAGTTTTCAGGTAAAATGGCACAAATTATGAGGAAAAGTTTCATTTTAGACAAGATGGAAGGCTTAATAATCTTATAGCTAAGACATGAAATTTTCATCTTTCAATTCTTGCATTTGATTCTTAATTGTGCTTTAGTATTTCAATGCTACGAAAAAATAGTTAAGTATAATGTTTTCTTTTCAATTCCAGATGAGTCAAACACCACCGGAAGCCAATGTATTTGAGCCTGACAAGATGGACAAAACTTCTACTAATTCAACTTCAGATACATCTCATAACTTGAAACACTCGGAGCAAATTCCAAAAAGGAGTGCTAATCCAGGACGTGTTTCACCATGTGAACCTATACATATAGATCCCAATTCGAATATAAATTCAACTCATAAATCACCGAGTGAATTTAAAAGAACCGAGGCCATGACCCCATCTGGTGCAACTCCATTCCCGTTGCCTAGCCCTAGAAAATTCACAAATGTCGATTATCTAATAAATGGGACCCCAAGTGGATCACCCGCAATGTCACCTAGCACAAAGACAAATAGTGCTAAGAGTAGTCTATCAACTTTTAATCAGGGCTGGGGCAGTGGTACAAGTAGTCGAAGCGACAGTTTAGACAGTACGGTTGCACCTCTGAGGCCCCACACTGGTGGTGATGTTAGATGGGATGCCATCACTTCCGCTTCTTCAAAAGATTGTCCTCTTGGTCTTACCAATTTTCGGCTTTTGAAAAGGCTCGGTTATGGCGACATTGGAAGTGTGTACCTTGTTGAGTTACGTGGAACCAATGCTTTCTTTGCTATGAAAGTTATGGATAAAGGCTCTCTTGCAAGTAGAAATAAGCTACTTAGAGCTCAAACGGAAAGAGAGATTCTCGGTCTTCTTGACCACCCTTTTTTACCTACGTTATATTCTTACTTTGAGACCGATAAATTCTATTGTTTGGTCATGGAGTTTTGTAGTGGAGGTAACCTCCATACTCTTCGGCAAAAGCAGCCCAACAAGCATTTTTCCGAGGAAGCTGCTAGGTCACTACTAATCTTACTTTGTCATCCTTATACAATCTAGCGCAATTTACCCTCAGATCCTCTCAAGTAAACTTTAACTACAAAGACTACCCCTACTGTTCCGGAATTTACAAGAACCCCCTTCTGGTTTAGCGTGTTTTACCACAACACCCCTTAGGGCGTTACAATAACCCCCCTCCTAATTTAGCCTGTCTTACCACAACACCCCTTACAAGAGGGTGTTTTGTAATTTCCAAAACAACAAGTTTTTCTTGGTAATTAAGGTTTATCTGAGGGGGTCTAAGTGTAAATTACCCTACAATTTACTTGCATGTCGTTTTAGTGTTTCTCCATTGGATTATTCATAGGTCAAAGGCTTGACATTTTATTTGTTAATTTGACTTATTGCAGATTTTATGCTTCAGAGGTATTATTGGCACTTGAGTATCTCCATATGCTAGGAATAGTATACAGAGATTTAAAACCAGAAAATGTTCTTGTAAGAGAAGAGGGTCATATAATGCTTTCCGATTTTGATCTTTCTCTTCGTTGCTCTGTCAATCCAACCCTCGTAAAATCTTCATCAGTTCACAATCAAAATGCCGGTGATACTCATGGCGGTCTATTGGACGATGACAATGCGGTGCGCGGGTGTATGCAACCATCAAATTTTCTCCCACGCCTACTTCCTTCCAAAAAGAATCGCAAATCCAAATCCGATTTTGGGCTTAGCAATAACGTTAACTCCCTACCCGAGCTCATGGCCGAGCCCACGAACGTAAAGTCCATGTCTTTTGTCGGGACCCACGAGTATCTAGCTCCGGAGATCATCCGTGGAGAGGGCCACGGTAGTGCGGTGGATTGGTGGACATTTGGCATTTTCTTGTACGAGCTTTTACACGGAACGACCCCTTTTAAGGGCAACGGAAATCGAGCTACTTTGTTTAATGTAGTTGGTCAGCCATTGAAGTTTCCGGAAACTCCACAAGTGAGTTTTCATGCAAGGGATCTTATAAGGGGGCTTTTGGTTAAGGAACCACAGAAGAGAATTGCGTATAAGAGAGGTGCGACGGAGATCAAACAGCATCCGTTCTTTGAGGGTGTGAACTGGGCTTTAGTAAGATGTGCAGTGCCTCCCAATATTCCGGAACCTGTTGATTTTGCGCAGTTTGCTAGTAAAGATTCGGGTCCTTCCGACAAGAAGATGGCTGATATTGGAAATGATAAGAACAAAAGTAGCTCTACTGATTCTTCTTATGTTGAATTTGAGTATTTCTAGGTTCTTGATTTTGTTATGATGTATACAGCTTTAATTGAGAGTAATTTGTACAAAGATTTACTGGAATATAGCATTTTTGTAACAGGAGTTATGAACTTTTGACCCGGGGAATAAATGAAGAATGTATTGCTTCTTTGGAATATGAACATATATACTGATGTTGATGTGTAGTTTGTATGGTTTGCAATACATTAACAAGTGAAGAATGTAAAAATGTACAGGGTTTTCCAAGTCCCAAACTTAATAAATGTGATTTTTAATATAATAATTGAAAATTCTTGGGTCTCAATTTCTACTTTCTGGTCAGTCATAAGTTCATATTAAACAGCACTAATTTTTTATTCATCTAAACTCTACCACTTAATAAGTGTGTAGAGGGTGGCAAAATATTCAATTGGTTATCGTAGAGGCTATAAGTAATTATTATTATTATAATTTAATAACCGACTCACTAATTTTTTGTACCTAAAAGCTGTAGAAGGCCAGTGTGGCAAAATTATTTAGAATTTTTATATTGATTTATTAACTATCCTAAGAGTTCGGGTCTGATTCATTTGGCTGGGTTTGTGTTTGCATCAAGTCTTAGAATATTGAATATCAATTTAGAAGAAATTATATATGTTGGGTTTGATTTCTAAGAATTTGAAAATTGTGCAACTGCGTATGAATGTATTTTCAATATTAGTTGGCCATTTATTTATGATAAACAAAAGATAATCGAGTTTTGAATTTTAAAAATTTCCAAGATTTGAAAATTCGAATCATTTAGTAACTTTTTATCTAGTACAGCTTAATATAAATAAATAAAAAAGAAGAAAATTTGGTTAATTTTGCATTCACTTGGACTCTTGATAAAAACAAATTAAGTGCACTATTAATTAATTATCCAGCTATGTCACAGAAAGAATAATAAGCAGTTTCTATTTCCTAACGCCATTGCCATATTTGCTATTTGGTAATTAAATTCAAGCAGCCTTTGTCTGAAATTAGTATCAAGACGAGTTTGAGCAGAAAATTGGGTTTATTCTGCCAAATTATTAGTTATTTAGGTAACTTCGAAGTTGAGGAAGAATTGCGTGTAAACTTCCAATGGCCTTCGAGAAGATTAAGGTGGAAAATCCCATCGTAGAGATGGACGGTGAGTCCCGAAATTCCGATAAATACAACGTTAATTCTTACTTTTTTATTGTTTCTGAGTTTCATATGTGTGTAAGCTTCTAATTCTTATGTGTGTTGATTCTTATTTTCTGCTATGCGGGATCATTTAAATCAATTCTGGAAAGAAAAGAAAAAAAGAGTAATTGCCGATACAAATTTAGGTTAAATTATCCGTTGTATGTTTATGCAATTGTACTACTAATTAGTAATTACCACTAGCCCAAAGCCACTTGTATTGTATGGTGTTCCAATAGTATTTGCTTTATTATTAAGATCTTTCTCTTTATAGCTTTCATTTTAATCTTCTGTTTGGACTGGTTCCATCTAGATTTGTTGACGTGCTACAGTTATTCAATGTAAATTTTAGTTCATTCGAAGCTGTTTGGTTGTTTTCTTTGAGGAGTTGTCTTCTCAGTCTCACACAAACACAAAGAAAATCCTATTATTATAGATACTATGAAAAAACTCGTATCCATTATGATCAAACTTGTATATCTATAAGAGCTTGATCTTTTTTACTTCAATGGTTGCAGGTGACGAAATGACTCGGGTGATATGGAAATCAATTAAAGAAAAGGCATGTATAGTGTTTTAATTTCTGCCCCTCTTTGTGGAGTACTAAATCATTATGCAAGAGTTCTAATTGTTTTACATAATTTACAGCTTATACTTCCTTTCCTGGAGCTAGATATAAAGTATTTTGACCTTGGTCTTCCTCATCGTGATGCCACCAATGATAAAGTTACAGTTGAAAGTGCAGAAGCGACTCTTAAGTATGTTATTTTGTATTTATTTTCGTATTTTCAAATGTTAAAATGTTCTTGTGTTTGTCCACTTACAATTATAGTTGTGGAATGAAATTGTTATGTTGCAAAAAAAATTGGGAATTTTAATCATAAATTTCAGAATTACAACATTTTCCTTATCGCTCAATATGCAAACATGTGAAGCTAATATTTATTTAATTCTCATTTTCATTTTCGGGGTAAAATAAAATTTCCCAAAGATTGCCTCTTCATCTTTCGGCTATCTCGAACTGGAAATGTGTCTGATAACTTACTGCTCTGAATGAAACTCTGAGATCTTATTTTCCTTTTCATTTTTTGCCTTTAAACTTAAGGTACAATGTGGCAATTAAATGTGCAACCATTACTCCAGGTATGCATTTCCGGGTCGTGGTATTATTAGCTCAAAACTATGTAAATGTAACTTTATTTATTGCGCCAGTCAAACTTAGAAAGCAACTCTGGTGTCTCTGTTATTTTGGCTGAGAACAAAGTTGAATTTTTCCATGTTATTTTTTAACCAAATTAATTCCTTTGTCTTGTTTGTGTAATATGTTGACATTTGTTGTTTTTCTGGCTGATGAAATAGATGAGGCACGGGTTAAGGAATTCAACCTGAAAAGTATGTGGAGGAGTCCAAACGGAACCATTCGAAACATCTTAAATGGTTGACGAACATCTTTACAAGTTTCTAGATTCTGAATCTTCATCGATTGCATATTGTAACTGGAAATAGGTTTTCATTTGCTGCAGGGACGGTATTTAGAGAACCAATCATATGCAAGAATGTCCCTCGGCTTGTTCCAGGTACTTCTGATGAATTCCTTGGCAATTAGAAATTTAGAAGCTTTCCTTGCTAACTTTAGTGTATAAACTTTTTTTTTTTTTTTCTCATTTTAGGTTGGACAAAACCAATATGCATTGGGCGACATGCTTTTGGTGATCAATATCGAGCTACAGATCTGGTCATTCAAGGACCTGGAAATCTTAAAATGGTTTTTGGTATAATTGTAATTATTGTAATTATTGTTTAGTTTCTCAATAAGTTGCATAAACATTGGCAAACATTTAAGAGTTCCTGTGGCACTTCACTGTATTAAAGAAGACATTTATTCTTAAAATTACGTTGAGGTTCATCTTAAAAGTGACCAAATTGACACATGTTACAGTTCCAGCTACAGCAGACGAGAGCATAGAGTTGGAAGTATACAACTTTACTGGATCTGGTGGTGTAGCTCTGTCTATGTATAACACTGATGAGGTTTGAATCTATAAATGTCTTTACCTCTGTTAGTTGCCATATTGAATATAGATTTGGATTGGTTTCAGAGAAAAAAAATCATAATATTTTAGACTGACTTGATGAATTTTGTGCTCTTAATGTACTTTTCATTGCTCAGTCTATCCGTGCTTTTGCGGAAGCTTCAATGAACACTGCTTACCAGAAGCGGTGGCCTCTTTATCTTAGCACCAAAAATACAATTTTGAAGAAGTATGATGGAAGGTAAGATCAATTTATCATGTCCAATTTCCATGCATTTTATTCCGACCCTTCTTTTACATTTAATTTTTCTGATTATTTTCTTTATTTTTCAACTTCTGAAGATTCAAGGATATATTCCAAGAAGTTTATGAAAGAGGGTGGAGATCCAAGTTTGAGGCTGCTGGGATCTGGTAAAATCAAGTTTCTTAAAGAGATTCGGGGTCCAGTTTGAAGCTCTTGTTCCCTTTTTATATGTCCGTTTTAATATGTGCTCTTGTCACAATAGGTATGAACATCGTCTTATAGATGATATGGTTGCTTATGCTCTAAAGAGCGAAGGAGGTTATGTTTGGGCCTGCAAAAATTATGATGGGGATGTTCAAAGTGATTTCTTAGCCCAAGGTTTGTACCATCTTTTATGTGATCTTTTACATAATAAAAGGGGAGTCATACTAAAGAACACGTGTGTTTCCCTAAGGTACACCATTTGCCTTGCATCGAATTAGTATATAAGTTTTACAAAATCCTCATTTTTCTTGATGCAGGATTTGGATCTTTAGGTTTGATGACATCAGTACTAGTAAGAGAGCTATAATATTGTCATCTTTCAACTCTTTTTTCCTTCAAAATTCCAAAGTTAAAATGTTTCAAGTATTTGAATAGGTATGCCCAGATGGGAAGACAATTGAGGCAGAGGCAGCACATGGCACAGTTACACGCCATTACCGAGTTCATCAAAAAGGAGGTGAAACAAGCACTAATAGCATAGCATCAATCTTTGCCTGGTCACGGGGGCTTGCACATAGGTATTGAATTATTTTATCTCGACTCTGGTCCTATTGGTGTGTTATTCAAGACATAACTTTGTCGTCTTTTATAGGGCGAAATTGGACAACAATACCCAACTCTTTCAATTCACAAACAAACTAGAAGTTGCCTGCATTGCAACTGTCGAATCTGGAAAGATGACCAAGGATCTAGCCATTCTTCTCCATGGACCTAAGTGAGTATAATACGTAGTTCACTTTCTTTTGTCTTTTAATTGCACACTCCTCTCACACAACTGTGTTTCTTGCAGGGTGACCAGGGCTCAATATCTGAATACCGTAGAGTTCATTGATGCTGTTGCTGAGGAACTAAAAGGTAGACTCTGGAAAAAAGCAAAGCTTTAATCATAGTCCAGATTTGTGTTAATAAAGAATATACAAACTAGAGGTTTCCTAAATGTCTATCGATCCACCATTATAATTTATAGTGCTGCAGCTGTACCAATAAAAACCAATAAGTTGATGCCATCACAGAGTTAGCAAACATGCTTGGCTTTGTTGTAGTATTAAGAACGATTCGATCATTACAATAAATGCCTCATGTTTTAGTCAAAAATTAGATTGTACTAATAAATGCTTTACATATAGCCTATGTGGTTATATGCATTCTGGGTTGTTTAAGTGTGCCTTCCTAATGGAACATGGAGCCTTGTAAGTTGTAAGGCATTTTTCTTACTTTTTCATGACTAAGAATGCCGGAGGCAATGGTAATTTACAGGAATCCCTCCTTTTTCTTTATAATATTTTTTCGTGAGAAAAATCTTCTCTTTATCTTTTATCTTTAAGCCTCGAACGAATGATCGTTTTATATTCTAAAGATTTTGCAATAATCTGGGCCTATTTCGAGTTTTGGCTGTTTGGGGATATATCCAATTATTCATTATTTAAAAGAGCTAAATGCAAAAATATACCATGTGTTTTGCTTAATTGGCAATAAAAACTCATGTACTATTTTTTTACTAGCAAAAATGCCTATGTATTCTTTTTTATTAACAAAATAAATCATTTGAATCTTTTTCATGTGTCAATAGGGATGTTATTGTCATTTTTAAAATTAACATGAGATTTTGAAGTGAATAGGGGTATTTTGCCATTTTATGGTGGGGTATAAATTGTTATTTTTCCTATAAAATATGTTCTCCAGACTTTGGAAGGATAATAAATAATAATACATGGGATTTTTTGCTAATAAAAATAACATAAAAGGTTTTTACCAATTAGTCTGAACTTATTTTTGCATTTCACTACTATTTAGAGCTATTGGAGTGAAGGATCTAAGCAGGTTAAATCATACTTACTAAAAGTCATATGACTTGCACGTGATTGCATTTTTGCAAGAAAAGTGCCCCAAAATTTATACATTTTACATAGGAGGGACTTAAATGTAAATTTTATGACAAAAAAAATATAATGTAAAACACTTTACATTTGGGGGTTCATAAGTGTTATATAGCCATATAAGCACGTTAGTCGGATAGTGTATATAGTATATTCAAATTTAAAAAGAAAATTGAATTTCGCTAGAAGGAGGGTCCAAACCTCCGACCATGTGTTAACAGCACCAAAGTGTATGGGCCTGTTTGTTTGGCATTTCCCAGAATTTTTTCGTGTTTGGGAAATGCCAAACAAACATGTTTTCTATTTTCCGAAATAAATTTTTCATCCATTAATTTTCTCAAACTACTCTCCCAAAAGCCAAACAAACAACAATTTTCTTATCTCTAAACAAAACCTATACAAACTCTACTTTGATTTGACATAAAGTAACTTATCTCTTACACAATTTATCTCACATAACAAACATGATTTGACATAAAGTCTTACACATCTTACACCCACAACCCAACTCTTTCAAAAAAACCTATACCTACTTTATTTCTCAAACCACTCTCTCAAAACTCAAACAAACAACATTACGCAAATCGAAATGATTTCACAAACCTCCACTACTCTCCCAAACTACTTTCCCAAACGCCAAACAAACAGGCCCTATATATTCAAACTAAAAAATATATACAATAAAAAGAATTAAGTACGCTAGAAGGAGGGGTCGAACCTCCGACCTTGTGGTTAACAGCCACACGCTCTAACCAACTGAGCTATTCCAGCTTTGTTGGCAGATAACGAAATTAATTAATTTTATTATCTATATATTTTTTGAGAAAAGCTTTGTGATTGTTAATGGTGTAGATTTTGTATTATGTCTCACTTTCTAACAATTATAAACGTGCCATCTTAAACTTAATTCGATTCGATTTTCTTTTCAAATAATCATAATACATTACTTTTTCTTATGAATTATATATATGATTAAACTGATTATATAAGCAAGAAAAGAAAATTTTAAATTGAAAGAAAGATATAGAATTATATAGTATATGATTAATCCAAAGAAAAATTTATATTAATTTTTTTCAATGGTAAAATATAGAATTTTAGTTGATTTTTTTTTTCAAAGCTATTCAACTCAATTCCTTTCAAACTATGTGAGACACGTTAAGTTCGCTTCTTTATAATAACTAATCATTTTCACAAGGTCAATCACTGTTTATGAACTTTAGGTTATATTTTTAAGTTTAAAAGCTAGTTAAGTAATGAAATTAATACGTATTAAATTGACATTTATGAGAGAATAATCTTATCCCATCTTCACACTAATCGACAAAATTCATACACTAAAACAGAAACACACATTCACCACGAAATCGTCTGGGGTTTTTATGAGAATTATCACAACTGTTGCCAGTTTCTCTAATCTGTTGATTTGATCATAATAATGCAGCATCAAGGTAAGTAAGAACACAAATTTTACTATATGATTGACCTTTTCGAAGATGGAGCTACAAAATTCACAAATGTTACTGCACAATTCCAACTTATCCAGGTTCCCATTGCTGAAAAAAACTGGAATTAATTTTACTCCCCAAAATGCCAATCTCCTTAGTTTAAGACGAAAAAGGTTTACATTCCGTTGTTTCTCAGAACTCTCATGCTCAAGTATATCAGTGGACGATATAGCTCAAGTTTTCCACAACAAGGTTTGATTATTCTATTCAATCCGTTGTTAATTTCCTAGATTTGATGGATTTTGGATTTTGATATATGTATATGTACTTTTGAAAATAACTAGGTTTTGGTAGCAGCAACAATATCAGCAGCAATTGGGCAACTAACGAAACCTATTACTTCTACTGTATTTTATGGCAAGAAATTTGATTTGAAGGCTGCAATTGAAGCTGGAGGATTCCCTTCTACGCATTCTTCTGTATATTTTTCTTATTTTGCTGATTGTGTCAATGATTTTTAGATCTTGTAATTAATTTAATCTCATTGGATATTATTGGATCTCGAATCGCAGGCTGTTGTGGCAACTGCAACTTCTCTTGCCCTTGAGAGGTGCTTATAAGATTTCTGTTTTTGTTTTTAACTGGATCCAAGTCTTTTCTTCGGAAGATAATGATCCGGCACAATACTTCGACTCTACTTTACTAATGGCAGTTGGACTAATTTGCTTTATGATGTTTCTATTGCAGGGGTTTTTCTGATGCAATCTTCGGTCTAGCTGTAGTTTACGCTAGCCTTATCATGTACGATGCACAGGTTTGTGTTCAAAGATCTTTCTTTTTTTCGTTCCTCAAGTGAGGTGATGCCAAAACTAGAGTTATATATGTGAGTAAGAGAAATAGGTGATCCTGCTTGAACATTTCATTATGGTTAATTCAAGTAAAGAAAGACTTTAGTATAGCGTAGATCAAGGCTAATTGCTGAGGCTAATTGCTGAGAACTCTCTGTTTATGTACTTGGATCTATGAATGTGCTACCTCTGTTGTTGTCTTTCTCTCTTCTTTTCCTGTGTCTTAATATTTAAGTTGAGCATCACATTCCAACCTATGCTCAAAAGTCTTCCTTCAACAATTGAAGAGTTTTAGGAACCATTTTCTTTTCCGGTTCTTCTCCACATTCTTTCAGGGAGATTATTGTTTTGCATATTATTGAATGTCCAACTCATCTAAAAGCTTAAGTTTAAGCTGTTAGAGGGGAAAGACATTTAATATTTATTACTTAACACATATTAAGCTTATGAGATGTGCACTAGAGACTTTTCAAGTCATCAGTGAAAACAGTTTATATTTGCATGTTCCCATTATTTCTGTGATGGGTTATGGTTGTTTATGGAAACAAAACACATAATTCTAATGAAAAGATTAGTTTGTATGGTAAAGCTCTCAAGCTGTAGGCCATTTATTCAGAGAATCTTGACTTTTAACCGTTTTTAGGTACGTAGCATACCTCTGGTGTAGATCTCCAAAATAGGACAAAGAAGAGAATTTTTTTACAACTCTCAAGCTGTAGGCCATTTATTCAGAGAATCTTGACTTTTAACCGTTTTTAGGTACGTAGCATACCTCTGGTGTAGATCTCCAAAATAGGACAAAGAAGAGAATTTTTTTACAACTACCTTGAGATTGTTCAGGAATTTCAACCTGCATAGTGATTACAGATGCTATTTGGTTGTTCCCAAATTATTGACCAAACACTGCAAAATGTATTTGAATTATTTTTTAAAACAATAATCTCTCTTTCTATCAAAACTTAATATATATGCATGCCTGGCTGTAGTCCAATGTGAACAAATCCATCGGCATCTCCCTTGCATTATCAGCATATCCAACAGTTCTGTTGTTTGGTGAAGTAATTGAACTTAACTTTCAGTTTCGTTCCTTTTCAGGGAGTAAGAAGGGAAGTGGGCACTCATGCAAAAGAATTAAATAAGGTTCTGCTAAGAACCACATCAACTACAACTTCCTCTAGAAATGATTCCAATGGTATACCCAATTCTTTCTCGAGAGAATCATCGCCAACTTTAAACAACATTGACCCTCTTTTCTTGGAGGAACAAAATTCCTCTGAGACAAAGTCAACTATTTCTTCTGTGTTACTCAAGTCCGATGACAGGATAGAAAGCACCTCGTTTGGTGTAGCATCTGATGTCAAAGACAGACAAGAACATGTGGCATATGGTTTATCTCCTCTGAAAGAATCCATTGGTCACACTGAAATTGAAGTTGCTGCAGGTGCCTTGTTGGGTTTTTTAGTTAGTTTAGCAATATGCCCATATGTCTAACACTTTATTGATAATCCATATTTTTCATAGCTCCATGACATTTTATCTTTTTTTTTTTGGTCAGTTCATGACATTTTATCTTATATATTACATATCTACACTGCATCTTTGGATTTAAACAAGCATGAATTTGTACGTGCATTCCAATTGTAGGAATAACTGTGGCATTTATCTGACCTAAAAATTAAGTAAAATTTGTGTTTTTTGAATCTTCTGCGCCATTTAGTTCGCAACTATCATCTGCTGTGTATGTGTGGCGGATTCAAGTGTTTTTGGGTAGTATATATTCCATAGGTTTCACGGAGGGTACACGAAACTATACAGGTTAATCTTGAGCATCTGTGCTGTAGATTTTGGTCATTAGGTGGCCTGGAATAAGTACTCAAGAATCGGTCGGGCCTTTCGAGATCCCACCTTGATCTCTCTTCTCTTGAGGGGAATTAAAACTATAAATGTTCTGTATTTATTGCATGGTTTGATATTGTTTGCCCTCTATAGTATGGAAGATTTATCAGTTATCCTCCTAAAGTATGACTAGCAAGACTTTTCATTTCCGTTTCTTGTTGTAGTCAAAGTTAAAAAATTGCCCAAATTATTCTTCCCTTTATATATGCAAATTGTGCTTAGTTTTAACCTCATACTAAATTTGTTGTTAATCTCATATGTTATGTCCAATTGTATTCTTCTTGGTGAATTTTTTCGTACTTTTTGCAAAAAAAAGTTATCATTATTATTTCACAATTATTATATAGTTATATCTCTTATTATTTCAACGGTTATTATATATATCCATTCGTCTTTGTAGTTCAATTGATAAAATTCAAATTTACACTTGGTAAAATAAAGAAAAAAATGGCAGCTATCTTTTTCACATATTAATAATTTATGAATAAAATTTGAGATATTACTTTCATTTCAATTATCACAACCAACAAATTCACGAAGAAGTTTTTATCATTCGTGCCATACGAACTGGTGCATGTTTCAAATAGTTATAATAAAAAAAAAATAGAAAATTGGACGTGTAGTTTTTAGAATGACAATTTGAATCTCATGTCGATTATGAATGTGAAGAGTTACTATAAATTTTAAATAACAATGAAGAAAAATAACAATTGTTTAAATAATAAAGGAGATAAAAATAAAATAACGAGATATAAATATAATATTCGATGAAATAATAACGGATATAACTATATAGTAATTGCTGAAATCATAGTGGGAACTTTTTTGCAAGAAGTACGGAAAAAATTCACCAAAAAGAATACATTAGGATGTAAAATATGAGTTTAAGAACAAATTTGGTATGAAGTTAAAATTAATAACAATAATTTGCATATAAAAGAAAGGAGAAAGGGTAATTTGGGTAGAAAAAAATGTGACTTTGACTACAACAAGAATTGGAAGGAGTAAGTGTTACAAATAATATTTTAAGGGGGTAATTGTCGCACCCCATACTTTAGGGGTATTTAACCCTTTATTGTATTGTAGATTTCTCAAGGCTCCGCCCTAATCACACTAAGTGGAATCTTAAATCTTAGGGTAAATTACGGTTACCTTATGAGATAAGGTTAAATTATAAAAATTTCCCACACATATTATACGAAAATTCCCCTTAGGTATGTCACCATCTTACAATTAGCCTCTATTACTGGAAAGTTTTAATTTTGCCCCTATATAATGTTTTTAATATCTTATAAATTTTTAAAACTTAAAACTATTTCTAATATCTCATAAAAATCATCTATAAAAGTGAAAAACTAAAAGAAGTAATTATTTCGCCTCCTACAGCTAGAACTAATTATTTTGCCGTGAAATATTGCTCAATGTACAACATATGTGGTAAAACATTATTAAAATTCTACAGCTAGGATTATATAATGAATTTGAGAAAGACCTTGGGGCATGTTTGTTTTGCTTCTCATAAAGCATTTTTCATTTGACTTATCATAAAAAATTCCTTTCAATTTTAAAAACAAACTCCTATAAAAAAAATCATCTTAACAGAAAAAAAAAATACTTCCATCCCTAAAACCCCAAACAAACAACTTCCTTTTTTAGATACACGAAATTCAAAAATATCTCAGAAATTTCTGAAATAATCACTTGCATAAAAGCAAAACAAACATGCCCATTAAATAATGTTAGCATAATACTAAATAGAATTCGCTATATACATTTCCCATACTTGACTAAAATAGAATGGGTGATGCACAAAATTAAATAATTCGCAAGGAACAAGTAATTAATAAGCCAAATACTAGAAATATCTAATACTCAGCCCCAAAACATAAACGAATAGATTAATTCAAAGACTGTAACAGAACATTTTTTATAATTAAAAGTAAAAAGTAAACTACTTGGAGTATTTGGAAAAATCCGGTTCATATCCATGGTAGTTGAAAGGAAACCTGTGAGCAGTAGGAACCAATTCAGCAACATGTGAAAACTGTTGGCATTTGTTAATTTCCATTGTAGTCTGATGCGTAGCCAATAACTTGTCCAAAAACGACCAATCACCGGAAAATTTCTCTGGTTGGACCATCAGACCGGCGGCAGAAGATCCGGCGCTATTTGATGTCAGCCTCAACAGATTTTGCGAATCCATCAGTGGAAGTGAAGACAGGAATGAGTTGTGGACCGTTGATTCTGGGCTCATTAGCTGGGGGAGATGCAGGGAATTACTATTGTGATGATCCAACGGGTAGTGATTATTGTTAGCATAATGATCAGAAGCAATAGTTGGATTGAGAGGTATAGTAATATTATTTGGCTCGTCTTGATCGATTTCTGTTTGGAAATTTCTGGTGTGGTTTTTCTTCTTGAACACTCTGCAAACCACCCATCCTTCTTCATGCTAATTAAAATTAAAAAAAGTAGTCCATCGACATCATTAATTACGGGTTCATCATAAAATAGCTAGCTAGCTAGCTGTACGTATTAGAACATTAAGTAGATGGATAATTTGTGATATATCTTACTTGGTATTCAGGTTGTTCATCTTCCAAACGGTACTCGTGCATGATCCAATCGGTTTTCTGGCCGCGAGGGGCGCGTCCAGTGTAGAAAACTAGGGTTTTCCTCATCCCAATTCTCTTCGAATTGCTCATGTGTATTGCCTTGTCCCTCCCAGTAGCCTTCCAGAAACCCGCTGTCGTGGCCCGGTTCGTTCGCGTTCCGGTTGGATACTTTTTGTCCTTGTGGCTGAAAAAGTACCAATCGTTTTGGGGACCCGATCCAATTCTACACTTCTCTGCATGCCAATATATATCCGATCAATTAATTAATTAGAGTGTGGTGGAATCTGTCTACTTAATTAATTTTGTTTTCATCAACATGCATTTAGAAATTTCCTCAAACTGTACTGATTAGGGCTCCATATTTGGGGAATATAATTCTAGGCCATATATGTATACTACTCCATGTGCTGAACACAATTAATTACTCACACTACTCTTAATTTGACATGATGATGATTTGAGCGTGATTAAGTACGTAAAGCACAATAATATTAATTAGAACTTCTACACATCAAATTAAGGAATCAAGAGTACTGTTAATTTGATAGTAGTGGATTAATTTTTTTCTTGGTAAAACACAAAATGTCGATTAGATTAGATGTCACATTATATATATATATATATATATGTTATAGGTAGTACTGGTGATCTTTTATGGTGAGATTAAAATAGTGTATTGACTACTATATATTGAGTTTATGGGATCAAGTGACTTTTTTATTTTGAACCCGTGCAAATGCCGGCCACTAATTTATCTACTTGATATGATATATATGCATGCATGCTTTGCCATCAAAATTAATTAAAGTCAGAATTGAACTATATATATATATACATAGATTAACTTTGAAACTTTAATTGCAGGCAGTCTCAAGTACTTAATAGGATATCAAAGTACTTGGAACATATATATATATATATATATATATCATGTTTTCACATGCATATATAACAACTTGATTCCTGATCTCTCCACCGCGCGGCCCGGCCTAAATATATAAATTGTAAGCTATATATATATATATATATATATATACCTTTGAGGTCCCAAGGCTCAAGTTTGTTGAGATCAACTTCTCTAATAACATCAAGGTCAATGGGTTCATAGGAGACCTTCTTCCTCAAGTAATAGTACAATAGTTCCTCCTCTGTTGGATGGAATCGAAATCCCGGTGGAACTGTGAGCTGCTGTCCGCTTCCAGACATCATCATTCTATCTATATATTTATTTATGTCCTGCATATATGAACAAATTAATTAATACATTTAGGAAACTCCAAATCTAAATATGCAAGCTAAGTAAAATTTAATCAACAAAAACTCTAGTTTAATTTCTGGAAACACCCACTGTTTTAAAGTGTACAAAGCACCATTTGTGTATTCGGAAAAAACAAAAGGGGTCGAATTAAACCCTAACATAAATGAAGACATGATCTATACTGGGTCATGATCAGAAACCCTAGAAATTTATAAAGGTAAACATATACATATGTGTAGCTAGCTAGCTAAGACTTAAACCACATATTAATTAATATTTAGGATAATTAACCTTCTATTCTAGCTAACATGCAAAAACCAAATAGATCGAGATCGTTGGTTCCCCTTTGCGATGAAGTGAAGACAAAGAAAAACTTGAAGGAAAAGAAAAGGAGAGAGACAAAAGAGAGAAGACAGGAAACCTTAATTTACTAGCTACATGTTACATACTCTATGAAAATTAACTGATGAATGGCTAGGAAGAAGATGCAAACCTTTCTTAATTAGGGTTTTGAAGTAATTTCTTGAGCTACTGCCAAAGAGGAAAAGACAAGCAAGAGAGAGAGAGAGAGAGAGAGAGGAGATAGTTTGCGGGTTTGAAGTGAGGAGCACACAAATCGAGTGTTGTTAAAAAGAGGAGCTACCCACACACACACACACACACGGAGAAAGAAATGTGAAGCTTAAGTTTGAACTATATTAATTAATAATTAGCTACCTAGCTAGTAATTGGCTAGCAAAAATGAAAATGAAAGAAGACAATGTCAATATATAATCTATCTATTATTGTTAAACTTGAAGGAAATGGGGAGTATATATATATTTGTAGGTATTATTAATTATGTGCATGTAAATAGTATTGTTCCGTTTGGTCTTATGCAGAAGTTAAATGAAAGAAGCTAATAAGGGTACGTAGAATTTTTCAGAGTGTGGGAGATGTCGTTGAATGAGAGACCTTATCCCAAAATTCGCCGCATATAAGTGATGAATATCTGCACCAATGTATATATATTACTGTCAATTGTTCATCTACAGTAGTAAGTAATACTAATACATTATAAATTTGGATATATATATATTTATATATATTGGTCAGAGTCAAAGAATGAGGGAATTCCTTTTCATTCCATTATTCTCCCGTTTAAGTTTTTTTAACATTATATATATGGAATATGTATGTACATGCACACATGGGTATACGTTTTAAGTGTTGAAAAAAGTGGACCAGCTACTCTTTTTGTTTGGTTGATCACTTCCTGCCCTGGACTAAAAATATATACTATATATTATATAAATTGTACTATTTCTTGTCTATTAATTATATAGTGAAGAATAATTAATAATTAATACTTTATATCAGAAATTAAACTGATACTAATATATAAGCATCGATCCCTTCGATCTGTGGTTATTTCAAAATATTTAGTTTCCTATTCAGAAGCAATACAGTGTGAAATTTCAGCTGAATTTGGTGATTGGATATTTTATCTACTTAAAATTTAATACGCAATTAGATCGATGCGGACTTCTAATTTCACATTTAAATATTATTATTATATACGTTAGCTCAAAATTAAGTGCATGAGAGAATCCTAGGTCTGAATGAGTAAACCGAGCGTCAAGTTCCACGGGGCCAGATTGCTAAATATATGGTTCGTGATCTTCTCTACGTTTCTTCATCTTATATATGGATTAAATCAAGTTCAATTGCCCTGCCTGCATTATAATGTAGTAATTGGATATATTGTGTTGCTGGAAAGACTATTATGTATTACTCCATGTATCTTGGTTTTTGTTGTCTCATGAAATTTAGTATTATTGAATATATTAATTGGCTAAAATAGTCAGTTTTTTATATAATTATGAATGTTGATCGTTAAGAATGATCTGTGAATACGACCACCAAATGTATTTTAATAGTTTAAGTACCTTTGAATAATAATCTGTCAATTAATAGCCAGCTTTAGTACATAACTATCCGCGTGAATTTAATTTTATTGTTAAATCATAAATGTCATTCTAATAGACAATAATGTAGTGTTGTAATCATAAACAAATGCACTTGTCCAGATAATATCTAATTATTCTCCTTCAGATAATATATTTAGTTTAAGTCTCTCATATATATATATTATTCCATCGCCAGTGAGCTAATGTCTATTTACGATATACATAATCTTCAATTTATTCCCTATAATTTTAAAAAGAGCAATTTACTCCCGTGTAAAATTTTAAAGGAGCAATTATATATACCTCATTGAACCGAAGAGTGTAACTCACTCTCCGAAATTGAGAGTGACATAAAAAGTGTTTTTGTAACATAGAGGGCAATGCATGTGCAATTTTCACATAAAGAGTTAAATTGTCACATTTATCATAATACAATGGGTAAAGTACCACATATAAGAAGGGTAATTTTGTTAATTCGTATTTTTCTAATTTAAAAAATGTAAGGTAAGTAATATGGGACTTTTATAAGATCAAATGATGTTATAGGATTCTTTTTAAAATCACATTAAAAGTAAATTGAACATTATGCATCATAATAGAAGGGTAAATTACCAATAGCTATTTCCTCAATTGTTAAAATAGATAGAATTCTTGCATAAACCACATCTATATGTAAGAATTTCATTCCGTATCATCAATGCATTCTGAAGTGTTATTCCAACCCGCGTGACCGAACATTCATGTTTACGTGCACACATTGGCGTGGGGCCAGGGGTTGGCTCATCCTTATTTGCATGGGCGGTGAGTGAAAGTGTGAAATGGTAAGACGGAGGGTCGGGGATTTATTTTTCTTTTTTCTTTGTTCTTTTTGATTGATAATTGAGGGGTGGGGCACATGAGAGGCGCATGAAAAAAGAAAGCAAATTCCTGAAAGTCCGTGACATGTACACGTTCCGATCCAAGGAAAAAAATACTCAACTCCCCATATACCTCGATTACCTTAATTTATTACTACATTACACCCCTTTTATTTCAGAGCCTAACAGATTCCTACGCTATCACACCCACCCAAAGTGGCTGGTCAAACACGGAGAGGAGATTAATTAACCATAAATTTCTGCATAAGAACCCTTTGAAATTTAAAATTATAGAGTACTAGTAAAATAACCACACTACTTACATCTTATAGGAATAATACTATACTATATACTAGCATTAGATAAGCAGCATTAGCACTGCAGGTGCCGTCGCCTTCACGGACACTTTTCCAGTAACATTAATTTTTTGCTAATTCAATGCACATCTAATTCTTGCATCACAATCAGTGAGGTTGATTTTTTTTTAGTTAAGTTTCATGGGATAACTGATTAATCCAGGTAATGAGAAACTTCTATTCTTTAAAAAAATCAATATTAAATCTCCACAGCTTTTAATGCTTAGGTAACATTAATGTGAAGATTAAATGTACATTTGATATACTACTACTATAACTCTTGCATCACAATCAGTGAGGTTGTGTTTTTTGAGAAATCCCATAATTAAGTTTCACGGGATAAGTGAATCCAGGTAATGAGAAACTTCTATTCTTCAAACAATCAATATTAAAACTCTACAGCTTTTAATGCTTAGGTAAAATACAAGTATTCTGAGCACATGCACTTTAAAATATATAATGAATTTCTCCATGGATTATGGCAGCCTATTCTATTGTGATAATTATACAATCAATGTGTGTAAATATGAGATGACTAACACAAGTAATCATTGTAAATAGACATAATAAACTTGAACTCTAACCAAACATGTCATCCAGTTCATAAGAGGATAATTTGATTTTTGTTCATATTAATGCCATCTTAATAAGTGAACATTAATTCATATACCTTGCTCGAGTGGAATTCATATTAACTGCTCTGGGGGATTTGAAACCAAGCCCTTGTTGATGAGCTCAACATGCCAATTAGGACTTGTATTTGTTGGTTCCATGGGGGATATATTTAAGACAATGTTATGGTAATTGTAGAGGGTTCTTCTGTGACCAATGCTTATGTAAGTGATTCCTGCAGCTTCAATTAGCTGATATAAATGTGCCTGCAAACACAGGTTACGTTAAAAGGTAAAAACTACAAAGTAACTGATGTACGCAATAACCTTAAGCCCAGATGAGCCACACGTATGAAAAGAAACGCATAAATAATCCTATACTCCATTTTTGTGTCACGCGTATGAAAAAAAACGCAAAATATTTTATATTCCATTTTTGTGTCACAAGTGTACATGCGTGCATTGACAAGTGTATATGTGGGTACGCACTACTTATAAAATGGTACACTTGTCAATTGTGACACTAAAGTGGGACAGAGGATCTACACCGGAAAAGAAAAGAATATAAAGTTATATTACAGCATATAACAGCAGTTTCTAAACAGAATATAACTGCACCGTTAAGGAAGGGGAACATGAGAAGTACTCAAATCATTGCAAAGAAAAGACATTGATAACTTGTAAAAGGGAATTAAAGTGGTAGGCGTTGACTTATTAACAGCTTATGTAGAAGGTTTAGCTTTAAAAGAAAGACTAGCAGTAATAACTCAAGTAAAATACAATTTGAATGGATGGAGTGAGTGAGCATAGCTCATCTGTATCCAGCATAATTTTTTTTTTCTTTTTTTTTCTGTTATGGGACCTTACAGAGAAGAAAGCTAACTGTAACTAATACTATTATTATTTAGATCAGATAACGGCTGGCAACTACAAATTTGCACAATGAAGACAAACTCATTCTGTAGAAGCAACTTGTTGAACATCATACGATACTCACATAAAATCATTTGAACAATTGGGTATAGTCACCGATATCGTATACAACAATGTAACCCACGGATCAACCATCAACATGGGAATCTGTGAACATATTGGTCTTCACAAGGTTTAAAGAATATAGTAAACTGAATAGGGTTCGAAAGAGTGTACAAGAAGAAAATGACCTTAGCCTAGTTTTAAGAAATCAGCAATAATGTCAGATTTGATAAAATAGTTAATAAAGAATGCACAGAATTAGAGAAATATAAGAAAGAATACACATCCATCTTGAGTACCTCATTGGCTTCATCTAAAGCACTAGTAGATTCATCCAACAGAACCAAGTTTGGTTTTGCAAGCAATAAGCGTGCAAATGCCAGACGTTGTTGCTCACCAACTGAGAGAACACTAGACCATTCATATGTACAGTCTAAATCAAACCGTGACAATATGTAACCAAGTCGAACATCTTCCAGAACTTGGATTAAATCATCAGTTGTAGGCTTCATAGGCCTCAAGTCCATGTCTTCTGTACGCGTTAGAAAATATAACGAACCTGTAAAAACAAATGCCTCAGCATTTTTTTGTTGTTGGTGTTAATGCCTCAGCATTAGCACTATAACAAGAGCATGTTAATCAACAGTAACCATAGTTTTCTGGCTTTGCCACATATAGTAAATCACACATATTCCCCGGCTTATTGAGTTTTCAAAGTTCCTTGTCAAGAGCATTATCATTACTAATGGTCTTTGATATACCTTCGGCAGTAGTACATGCAACCACTTACAGACAACAGCGCACATAAGTACTTAACTGGAAAAGGAAAGGTAGAAAAGGTTCCCGATTTTAATCCATCCAGCTTGGGTTATCCATTGGGGTGGAAACCACCAGAAGCTACTACTCTGCTTTCTCAAAAACAAAGCATACTCACAAATCAAGTTTATTCTTTTCATATATCTTTTAACGTCCTTCCAGACTCCCTTTCGGAGGTCTACCTAAATCTCTGGAAAAAGTTGGCATTGGAACCCCTTTAATGTTTAAGTTTTTTCTAAACTACACTTCTAGCTCGATCAATTAGAGCCGTTGCTGTCACTAACTTGTTATAACATCTACAGGCTTAATTTTGCTCATCAACTCATACCAAAATTTCTAAGTTTTTATTTTATTTTTATGCAATTTTATTTTAGGGAATTACCAATATTCCTTTGTAATAGACAAAATTTGTAGCAAGGCAAAAATTAAAAATTAAGAAACATAAAGATTTTTGAGAAGTATACGTAAACGTAAATTCATTGTTTGGTAGATGCATACTATGTAAATTCATGCTATAAGAAGAACATTGAATAAACTTAGCACTCTTTATTTGACTCTTTCAGTCAATTTTTAAGAAGAACAAGATGATGTAAGTATGTTCATCAATGTTCTCTAGAGACAATACCAAATATTCAACTTAAGTATGTTCATCAATGTTCTCTAGAGACAATACCAAATATTCAACTTATTTCAGCTTGATCACGTTCTATAGATTTTAATCTCCGTCCAGTAGCTTTAGCCTTCAACTAAGAGCCAAAACAATGCCTATTCAAACTGTATTTGTTGAATTAGTTTTTATCTTTATGAAATCTTTTTAATTTGTGGCCATTACTGGTTTACAACATCCCTTTCACATGTTTGATATTCTTTTCACCGTTCATTGCACAGGCAATTCATCTAAATCCAATTCAGTTCTCAACTATAATGAGATTATCAGATGTGGTGATAGTAAGATAATTTCACATTTATAATGGTTTGCCCCCCTTGGTACAGAGCTTATTTAAATCATAAAACATTAGAAGACACAACAAATTAACTTTCAAAATTAAAAGATATTGATAATTTCTTCAGATTCAACAAATTAAACTTTTCCTCATGTTTAGTTGTTTCAATAATTCAGCGGCATAAAACATCAAATCGTTGATCTCAAATATCTTTACCAACATGATTTGAGTAAAAAAATTATATCCCATAAGATGGAAAAACGATTCAGAAATCATAATTGCGGCTGCTCTAAAAATTATATCATGGTCTCAGACGTTTCGGATGAGCATCTATCAGGGACATGGAGAAAAAACATAAGATTTCATACCAGTTGGTTTATCACTGCCTGACATGGGTGGGGTATCATCACTCCAAGTAGGATATAGCAATTGTTGACGAAGTGTTCCCAAAACCATATAAGGTTTTTGAGGAAGGAAAAGTACACCTCTTGAATTTCCTTTTAAATAAGGACCCTTCGAATTTCCTTCATAGAAAGTGATGGTTCCACTTCCGAAGTTCCATAGACCAGCTATAGCTCTCAGTAATGAAGTTTTACCACTTCCACTTGGTCCTGTAATCTGTTAATGCAGCTATGCACCATAAATAAATCTATTTTTTAACTTTCTTAACATCTTAAGCTCAAATCTAAAAATTGAAGTAAAAATCCTAACCAGTAGATGGTCCTTCTCACAGATCTCTAATGACAAATCCCTGATAAGAGTTGCTTTACTTGGAGTTAATACAGTCAAATGTTCAATCATTAGTAATTTTGAACCTTGGCTCAGGGAAACAGACCCATTTGTCTCACTAGAGTTATTTGTGTTGCAAAATTCACGATAAATTTCCTCCATGGGTTTACTGTCACTTTTGGTTTCACTACTGCTTAAAAGATCATCAAATTCACCTGACATTTGAAATATGTCAAAAAAATTGGTCACGCATGTCATGTTTAAAAAAATCGTAGGCATCCATTTAAGCAGCAATTACAGCACGTGTCACGAAGATTCATGGTGTCCAAATATTTTGGGATCAAGAACACTAAATGAAATAGGTGCTTATAATCCACAACCTACAAATTTAAGACCGGAAGTAATACAACTGAAATCGTGTATAGTATGATAGGATAAGAATGATAAAGATTTAAGGGAAGAAGAAAATGTGCTTACCTTGAAGAAAGAATGTTTGAATAACCTGTGTTTAGGGCTTAGTACATATATTTTGTCAACTTCTTAGATGATGCACATATATCCATAGAAAGCTAATAGTTTTGGTATAGATGGGAGGCACCCTTTTGTGCCTTTTGATGAGATATTTACATCTTTACCTTTTAAGGAATATAACTGCTGAATTAAAATTGGGATTCATTCTTAACATAGTTTTTGTCTTAAATTTGACCTAGAGCCACAAACATCTCGAAAAGGTTTTACCAACAAGTTCAGAGAGCTTGATCAAATTAAATGAAACCTAGGGAATATATCGTTGTAATGATGGCTTCAAAATATCCCAAAACCAAGTATCATCATGAATGATTGAAGGGCACAAAGTGTATTAACTGAAGAAGCTTCCCCTCCACGTAGGGATAAATTTATCATAATATTAATGCAGACATGCTATTTCAAATGCATTTGAGAAGATTAGAGACATGCGTCAACAACTACTCAACTTCAAATTCAAGATATCAATGAGATGCAATCTCAGTATAATTTTCAAAAAGGTGAAAATAATTTACCTAATCGATCTATGACGGCAGAAAAGGCACTGATAGACTGAAACTGAAACACGATAAGGGAGAAATCTCCAAGTATGTGATTAAATGCAGACGAAGACTGATTTACCACTCCAAATTCAATTTTTCCAGAGAAGTACATGGGTGCAACAACTGCTGCTGGAAGAATCTGGATAAGGTATCGGTAGCCATTGGTGAAGAACTCCAAGTTTCTGGAAGATATCAACAATTTCTGTAAAGTTAAAGAGGGCACAAGAATGAAGATAATAAGTTAGCAAATGATAACATTCATATACCTCTTATGGTATAGTAACTATATTAACTGAATACAACCAAGCTTTGAAGAGTGAAAGGAGGGAAATGGAAGAAACTATAATTAAATGGTAAACATGACAAGGCATTAATAGTAAATATTAACACTCTCAATCTCAAATTTCTTCTCCCCTCGTTTTTCTTGTGCTTTTTTCACATAATCTGAAAAATATATAATGACAGCCCATAAAAATCACAGCTTCGCCTCCAAAATGACTCCGTGGAATTATAAAATTAGGTTAAAAAGAGATGATGTGAATGTGTGGTGTTGTTTTATAAGGTAAACATTTATTAACAGGGCATCAATGGAGTCTTCCCATTTATACCACTAGCTACCTATGAGCATACATCATCTAAGAAGTTAGCCAAAGATATGTAATTATCAGGTAAATATTTCTTTGGTACAGAAGGAAAAAATGCAAGGGCTCTAATGTGTCAAATTGCCAGAAAGTAGCTTTAGGATTGATGCCGGACTTTCAAGATTTTTAGCAGACACTTTCTGACGATACACTAAGCTCAGCAATCCAGCTTTGTGAGTTTGTACTGCATAGCCATTTTTTACTGAATTCAGTTATGGTTCTGAAATCAAATGTGTAATATAAAAGTGCCTGTGTGAAGAAAGATTTTCTAGAGTCACTTTGCTTTTTTTTTTCCTTTTTTTCTTTTTTCTTTTAAAAAAAGCACATCGGAAGAGGATCAACCAGTAAATTCAGTACCATAATAGCTCGAGGACCAATTAGGAAATGATAGATTGGACCGGATCACCTAATATAAAAGTTAACTGCAATGGCATTTCAATAATTTCTATCTTATGCCAAAATGCAACCAAATGTTAAGTGTATGCATATTGCCCCCAACCCCTCCAATGGAAATTCATGCTATAAGTGAAATCCAATCCTCAATGTGTGTGTAGGAAGCAGAATCAACTTAAGTAGTGGCATAAAAGGACATGAAATTTCCAAGCTTGCACTTTAAGTGAAAACACTTGAGACTTTCCATACACTAAGATTTTCAAAGGCGCTGCTGAACCGCTGCAAAAGAAGTTGCGTCTCATTTTCCTCCCCACCGTAAAATGCAATGGACTCAGCATTTTCTCTAACGCGGACAAGTCCATACCGGAAATCTGCTTCTTTTTTCTCTTGCAAGAAGTTCAGAGTCACCAATCCCTAAAAATAAACAATCCGCTTTGTCAAAATCCATTTTGTCTCATATAACAACATATTAAAAAGAGAACATTCTACCGCTAATTGGACATCGATTGATGCACAACTGATAAAGTAATTGTGATGACAGCATAAATTTCAAAAGAAGAAAAGTTACCCTTCCTATGAAGACACTGATAGCTGTTCCACCAAGTGAGTATGCAAGAAGTACGAGAAATAGCGGTGGATAAATACCATATAAGATGTTACTGAAAGATATTAAATCTATAGTAGCACTGAATAGCGTTAATGAAAATGCAAGAGCTGTTCCAGAAAAAGCACTTAAATCATCAACAATCCGCTGATCAGGATTATCAATAATGGACTGAGATTGTATTTTGTAAAAATTTCGATTCTTCAGATAACGACCCATGTAATTGCTCGTCATCCAAGATCTCCATCTTAATGAAAGAGTATCTTTTGCATAATCTCTCAAAACAAAAACCTGAAAAACAATAAGTTCACAAGGAATGAGGCCTAATAAAAACTGCTTGAAGTTTAGCCGTTTAAAAATATACTCAAAAGTTAGAGACGGAGAGAGTGACAGATAGATGAGGTAAAGAAGCATACTAAACAAAAAAGCCAGACAACCTGAAAGTTCAAACATGATCCTCGAGGAAGCAACTAACTAAAGAAACAATTCAAGTAAAATTGACCTTGTGACCGGTATCAAGCAACAAACCTACACCGAAAGCAAAAAAGGACTTGACATGAGCAATACCTAAGAAAGTGGAGCAATGTGCTCACCGGAATTCCACCAGCAAAAGCAGCAAGGTAGTACAACAATTGCTTGGTGAACTGTTCTTGATCCTTGTCTTCCACATATCAAAAAGTCACCAATCATTAGCAAATTAAACGGATTGAAAAATACATTGATCACTAAACCCAAACAGAAAAACAGGAATAATCTAGAAATCATACTGGCAAGTGCATTATAAAAGTCCCGCCCTAAAAAATTGAAGCCAACACTAATTCCAGTGGTCCCCAAAGTGAGACCAAAAACAACCGCGAGCCTCCACCAAGCCTCAACTTTATCATCAGAAGACCAATACGGAGCCGCCACTTTCCAAAATCTCCTCAATATGGTTTGAACATCTGCTACTTTCCTTTTACCATCATCGTCATCCTAAATCCATATTTTAAACAAAAATCAGAGCAAAATCATTCGAAGCATTGTTCTGAAAGGGAACAGAAGTACGAAAAACAACCTGATTAGGTTTTAAGGCGGGCGGCGAAGGAGATGAAGAATTAGTCACCGAAACTGAAAATGAACGATTAGGTACTAATTTAAAGCGGTAGAGTTTGTTGTAGTTGAACTTTTCGCAACGGCGGCTACTGAAGAGGATGCTGCTCGTAGCTGAGAAAGCTTGAGATTTCTGAAAATGTTGAGCGGGAATATTGGCTGGGAATTCCAGTCCGATCATTTTTGACATTATTTGCACCACATCAAATCTCCGACTGCATTTATTTCTTTGATCAACACTTGTACAGGATAAGTAATGTCTTCTTTTTTGAAAAAATCAGTTTTGTTTTATCCTCAGCTACTGAAACTCGCAGCTCTCACGATGCCACGTCATTGGCGCTTGGTTCAGCTAGCCAATCACCGTAAATATTGCTATACTTGCTAATAAAATGTTCAGCAAATTAGACAAACATCCCTGAGATTTGGTCAAATTACAAAGATTCTCCTTTAGATATAAGAATTACCCCAAAAAAAAAGATCTCAAGTTTTATCTAATCATACACTTTGGACCTTATTTCTTTACTCGGTTACTCCCTCCGTTTCGAAATATATATCGTTTAAGGTTGTTGCACAAGACAAGAATTAAGGATACTATTAATTACCTAAATTTTAGAAAAATAAAATTCTTATATGCAAAACTATCCTTAAAAAAATAAAAAAATAAAAAAATATATATATAATTTCTCATATAGTCATTAATGAGAAAATGTGAAAATATCAGGAGAGAATTTAAGTCTCTCTTGAAATTTTACAACGACATGTATTCTTAAATATTTTATTTTAATAAAACGACATGTATTTTAAAACAGATGAAGTAATTCCTAATGGTCATTGATTATTTCATCGTTTAGAATTAAAAAAAAAAAAAAAAAGTTTGATTGTTCTATGTAACATAGGAATGTGTGCCAGTGTGTGTAATGTTTTGTAATCTATAGAGGTTGATTTTATAAGTATAATTAAATTTTCTTAAATGTGCTTTGGGAAATATTTATGGACCTCACTTTTCTTATTTCCTTGATTTCTCATATCTTTATCAACAAACATTTTTAACTTAACTTCCAATGAAGATGAACTTTTTTTCTTTTGTTTTTTGGAGTTTAAGTTCTCCCATTGATCCCTACTGTGAATAAAGTGTTGAAGATTGTTTAAATACAAAATGTGCATTGAAATATAGCGTGTCATAAGCATTTATATAATATTATTTTATTTTACATTCACATTTAAATATTTAACCGTTTAAAACATAATCTTATGCCCATAACTGCCATCATTATGAGAGTCCTAAGGTTTGATGAAATTAAGGAGTGTTCTTATAAAGTATGATAGGGGGGATTTTGACAACTTGGCCAAATTGTTAAGTTTCAATTTTTCAAATCAGGGGCAAATAACTATGTCACTATTGGTGACTCTTTTATTAATGTTTTTTTTTTTACTTTTTTATACACGTGGGATTGATAATTTGGCGTGTTGTTGTAATTTAACTTTGAAAATTTTATGTATATGTGATTTAAAGCTCTAGATCTTTTCCAAGAACAACAAATTTAAATAATCGATAGCTGTAATTTAAGAATATAGGGCGGATCCAGGATTGGAGACTAGAGGGGGTGCAAACTTTTTTGTCGGTCAAATTTTATCGACAATAATATTCAAACTATAATTGTGCACAAACTCACGAATAATACTTAAAAAATAGATTGTCAATAAAAATTATATTGAATTCAAAAGGCAAAAGTAATTTAATTAAAAAAAATCTTTTAAGTTGTACATGTTGTTCTTTCATATTATAAAATTCATCTATGACGTAAAATCGATTCACAATTAGTAAACGTTTTTCAAGAATCAATAAAATCCAACGTTTTGAAAAGGAGATATAGACAAATTCTTAAGAATCTTGTTTACACAAATTCTGCAATTAAAGTACATAGATGAATTTATAGGTTTTATTATTGAAAAGAAGTAACCAAGTAGAGTTAGGCTTAATTGTCCAAGGGATTAGATATTAAAGGTATAGGGATTAGATATTAGTCATATGAAAAGGAAAAAAAAAAAAAAGGGCTGAGATTGTTGGGCCTTAAAGTTTTAATTCAAATAAATGAGTATAGTTATAGCTTTAGAAACTTTAGCTTTAATTAATGCCTTCAGTTTGCAACTCTCTCATGTACACATGTGTATAGCACATCCGCCCAACTAATATATTTAAAAGTCTTCCATTCAACAACAATAGATTTTTATTTATTTTATAAATAAATTTTATTTCATACTTAATAAAATGGCTCATCCGATCAACTAAAGTTAAAAGTCCCCGCTGCAAGATTGTGGGCGACAAAATTCGAGTTTCGTGGTAAAAGCTTGAAACTTCCATTTAGACCAACAAGTTTAAAATTTTGAGTTTTAACAATGAGTTCAACAACAATAGATGTAACTTAACTTATAGCTATATTTTCATCTTGGATAGTCAAAGCTATATTTTAATTTAGGATAGTCAAATTTAGACAAAATACATCTATAACATAATTTAAACTATAACCGTAACTTCTACAATCAAACTTTTACAATCAAACTTGATTTTTAAATGCAATCATTTAGTAAAAATGTTAACGTGCGCCGATTTAAATTTATGGTTTGATAGAATTATTAAAATTTGAATGTTAAATTTTAACCCTTTACTTGACATAACAAAAACTAACTAATATTAATTTTTTATACTTTTATACTTAATTTATGAAAAAAAATACTACATATATATTTTTTATTACTAATTTATAAATACAAAATAGTTTATATATACAAAGTAATAATATTATTAATAATACGATGAGCCAAAATTTGAAGAACAATTAAACGTGGATAGTTAAAGTATTGCATATTAGCATAAACAGTTATTGTTATTAATAATAATAATAAAGCTATAAAAGCGCATATGGTTTACTCTCGTACAAAAACCAAAGTTCATAAATATTTACACATAATTAGTTATAGAGCAGACAATCAGATTAATAATTGTCATTTAGTTCTAGTTTGTTCAATTCAATTGACGTTGATTCATTAAACGTAACAAAAAATTCATAATAACATCGATTTTCTGATAAAAAAAGATATATAAAATTGATTTTGAATTCGATGTGATAAACTAAAACTAATTAAATAAGTATGTAAAATTCAAAACTACTTAATCTCGACTTGTATTTAATTTTGTTAAGCTCATTCCGACTTGATTGATTTAAGTTTTAAACAATATTCAAATATAGTTACAAGAAGTTAAACAGAACATGATTCGTCTATGGCATTAGAAATCGCAGACCTACAGCAAGGAATAATCAAAAGCGCGTGTTGTAAAGTAGAGTTCAAAGGACACGAGGCGTGAAATAGCAAGAAGGCGAAAATCAGTCAAGAGTCCAAGTTCACATAAACACATTACATTACACTCATCGTCAAACAAGAAAGAGGGCATAAGTCTAAACTAACCCCCCCAAAAATCATTAACACTCAACTGGTAGAATTATACCTATTTTCTCTACTCGATTGAGGTACATGTATATTGATTGGTGACGATTTATTCAAGTAGGAAAAGAATCGGAATCGGCATGGAAGAGTTGCATATATCTCCGGCCGATCCGCGGGGGAGTCCGGCGAAGGAGCAGCAAGCCGCCGGAGTCGGAATTCTTCTTCAGATTATGATGCTCGTTCTCTCCTTTGTTCTCGGCCACGTTCTTCGTCGTCATCGCTTCTATTATCTTCCTGAAGCCAGTGCTTCCCTTTTGATCGGTAAACTTGATTTAATTTTCATTTGCCCTAATCTGTTTAAATCTTTTATATGTGATTCTAATATAATGGAACTGTGAATGTGGGGGCACAGGTTTAACTGTGGGCGTGCTGGCTAATATTTCAAATACGGAAAATAACATCAGGTCTTCTCACCACATTTACTAATTCATTCTTCTATTTTTCTAATTGTACTTTTGATTTCTTAGTATAATGGAACTCCTTATGATTTAATTTGTTTTATATCTTAGGGCATGGTTCAATTTCCACGAGGAGTTCTTCTTCTTGTTTCTGCTGCCTCCGATCATATTATATCCTTGTGCAACGGACTGTATTTTACTCTTTATTCTTTTCCAAATTCTAAAATTAATGGCATTGTTATTTTTCCCTGCTCTTTTATTGGTTAGCTGAAGGAAGTATTTCCTTAACTAGTTTTCGTGCTTACTCAATCGGGGTTCAGTCTGCAACCTGTAAGTCATCTTTTTTTTATTTTTGTAGATAATGATAGGATATTTTGGAGAAGGAATTTTAAGAAAGCTGATCTATCTCATGCTATGTTATCTCCTAGCATGCATAATCACGCAAGCACCTAATATAGTTTAAGAGAACTTTGAATTCTATTTGTGTGTTGCTTTATTTGTAATGGTTTGCTTGAATATATGTTTGTGCAGATGGGGTAATAACTCTGTCAATATATGTTTATGAGGTTGATATAGGAAGTCTGAGGCAATGTAGGGCTGGATTGGTACTATGTACATTGCACGAAATAATTTAAGCTCTTTAATTCCAGGGCTTAGACTTAGTACTAGACAAGACCTGATGGATACTGATTGTCTTTTTATTTTATTTTTGTTGGTATCATTTTGGGGTTGTTTGAGTGGAAGAATGGAATGTGTGAAATATATACTGTGCTCTCAGTGTTCCAGGGTCTAGCTGTAATATCCATAATAATATTGTCTAATACTCATTCCTTTTGAGGCGAGAAGGATTTCCTCTTTTTCTTCTTTTGCTTCTCCTCATTTTCCCCTTTAAGATCAAATGAAGCTTTACTATTAGCTCAATAAATTCATTTTCACAGATGTGGTCATTCCTCTATCCAAGACGACTTATGAAAATTTATTTGCAGAAACCCTTTTTTTCAAACTTTGGCGCCATAGTCACATTTGCAATTTTTGGAACCTTTGTAGCTTCTGTTGTCACAGGAATTTTGGTGTAAGTCTATTTCTCTTCATAGCTTCATATTTTTTTTATGTATATATATATATATATATTTCCGCTCTAAGGCCCTATTTAGATTGCTTTTCTGGGGTCATCTCACTTATTTCTTAGGAAAAAACACAACTAAGTTTTCTAAAATCTCTTTAAGGCCATCATAAAAGAAAAACACCATCATTGCCATACTCTTGAATCTTGAAAAATCTCTTTAGCAAAACATGAACCAAAGACATATCTAGAAGAAGAAACATCAGCATTTCATTATCACTCGAAAGATTAAACTTTTGAAAGCTAATTTAATAACATTTCAAAATGCACAACTTGTATGAAATCTTAGAAACCTTCCATTTTTCTTATTTTTGCCAGAGATCTACGCAAACTTGTTCAGAGCATAGTTGAACTCCCAGGAATATCTAGGACTAGTTTGCTTAATTATTTAATGTCTCTTGTTTCAGGTATCTTGGTGGAGTGACATTTCTCATGTACAAACTTCCATTTGTTGAGTGTCTGATGTTTGGTGCTCTCATTTCAGCTACAGACCCCGTCACTGTTTTGTCTATATTTCAGGTCATCCAGTGTTTTTAACTTCTTGTGCAATGTTTATTTACTGTGAGCTTTGCTGTTTTATCTGCCACATATCACGGTGGGATAGTTGACACTGTTTGTGCATGGCAGAAACTAACTTACTTCAGGTCTATGCTTGGGACTAGGTTGATTTAAAGCGCATGTTTCATTTCACCGGGCAAAATCTTTATAATCTTAAAACGATTGATAATTCAGATTGTGATACTAATATGCGTAAAAATACTTATTCGTGGACTGAGGAACTTGTATTTGGAAGTAGAATCAAGTTTCCTGTTGCGTTAGACAGTTATACATGGACATGCTATATTTGGTTGTTATGCTGATTGTAGTGGATTTAATTTCCATTTTTCTTATAAAGATGTACTGAACAATGTGTCTATGTTTATTGAGTGGAATTGACATGGGCTCATGGTTACCATATGAGATGGGGCCATCTTATTCCAAATCCATATGTATTTTATAAAAATATTGTTTTGCTACCTTAATTAATTAGTTGGTCAACATTTGTATCTAAGTAAATAGTTTGGTTTGTCATTACCATTTTGTTCTATTATTAGTGCATTAACTTGGATTTGATTCATGACATTTTTCTTTTTTTGAATGTGTTTACATTAGTAGCTCTAATTTGTTAGTATTGAAACAGTCGATGTTTTCTATTAAGTGTTTACCTCTGTTGTTGATGATTGATGTAAGTAGCTTTTGAAATTCTTCTACACAAAGTAAATTGCATTAGAAGCTCAACTTTTCTGGATGAATAAATATGGATAGTATATCTGTGTGCACTCCAAAACTCACTTAAAACAATAGAAACTAGTATAATGATTTGTATGCTCAAGGTTTGTAGTTCATTCAGAAGTAGCTTGCAAGTACTTTGAACATTCATCTTTACACTACATCAGCTACAAAAATTGGATTGAAACTCGAATCCTTTCGTGGTAATGAACAATTTATTTAGAGTTTTGTCTAGGTCTTGAGGAAAGTGACCACCTGGGTGATTTAACAGTAACATAGCTTATTACTTCAAGGCTAGAGTTTGAGTAACAAAAATCGATCTATATATCATATATTAAGATTTCCATTTTAGAGTCGGTGCAACCTGCAAATTCGTTTATTGGTAGTGACTTACTGAATAATCATCTTTTTATTTTTAAGGGACATCAGGAAACCCTGTTTTCTTAGTGGTATCTGATATGAGAACAGCGAAAATTTATGGGATTTCTTCATGTTCAAGTGAGATTACCTTACATCATAAGATAATTTTGACTGACATGCCCTTGAAATGACATTTTAGGAGCTTGGTACAGACGTGAATCTCTACGCATTGGTATTTGGCGAATCTGTGTTAAATGATGCAGTAAGTTCTGCTTTATTTTGTTTCTCCTTTAATATTGGGGATACCTTTTGCAAAATTATGGATATTTTAATCAAGCAATTACTATTTCACTAATATGTTTGTTTTATTTTGTATGCTTTGCTGTTTGCAGATGGCAATTTCTTTGTACAGGTGAGCTCACTTACAGTTTCCATGAATATGTGGTTGCAGAATCAGTTACTCAAAAAATACTTTATTTATTGTAGGACAATGTCACTAGTGAGGAGCCATACTTCAGGCCAAAGTTTTTTCATGCTCGTGGTCAGATTTCTTGAGACCTTTGTTGGATCAATGTCAGCAGGTTGTTGTTGGCACCCTATAGCAATTCAAAAGTTATAATTCACATTGTTCCTAGTTATTGGTTAGAAATTTAAATTTAATCCATCTTAAATGACATCATTTCAGCATGATTTCTATAATTTTTCTAATTTTGTATTTGAGCTTTGATTTTCTTATCTTTCCTCTGTTCTGCCTTTTCTTTTTCTTCCATTGCTAACAAATTCTTATTAAGGAATCTGAGCTTTTGGTTTTGCCAAAATTTGCAGCTCCATGTGGATAGGTCTTTTATAAGATATATGGTAGAGTGAAATTTTGAAGTCTTTATTGACCAGTGAAGTTTCCACATTTCTGTGAACATTGCAATTCTGGGAAAAATGTTTAAAAGAGGGAATAGTTCCAGTCTTTTATTTTTGCTAAGATATATGTATCAATTTATGCATGCCTTGATCCCTTTACACTTACATGTTTATTTTAAGATAAATAATTCAATAGAGGGAGATAACCCTAGCATGTTATTTTACTTAGATGTAGACATGTATGTTGGCATGCTTCAATGCATATGGCTTTAAATATTTCATCTAGGGGGCTTATCTTTGATGGGATGTGGATTTTTTTAAAAGTTCTGCTGCCACAGGATCCAATAGTGTGTCACAGATGATTTAAATTTAAATGCTTTATTTTAATTGGATTTTATCTTAGGAAGCCACATTACAGATGTTTCCTGAGTTACATCTTGTTGAACATTTTGTTCTTAAGTTAAGATCTCAAATGTTTCCTGAGTTACATCTATTTCAATTATCTGTCCTCGTACCCCAAAGGCCTAAGTTCGCTATTTAGGAAGACAAAGAGTCAATATGCCGACTGCAAACTGATTTTCAGTTAATGTGGTGTGCCTAGGACAGTAACCTATTTGTTGAAGCCTTCTGTATTTATTTTACATTCTGATTTATCGCATCAACTGAACCTACGTCATCTCTGTGACAATTGATACTAGAAATAATTAGGTGACAATTTATTAAAATATTTCTATGCTCCAGATATTTCTTACCTTTTTGTATAGTCCGAAATAAAACACATATATTCAAGGTTGCTAATTTTTTATTTTTTATTTTAAATCCGCAGGTGTTGGGGTTGGATTTACTTCTGCTTTAATATCCTTTTTAGTTGTTTGTTATTCTTCTGAGTCAACATCTGTCTTTAAAGCTCATAATGCATTAGTGAAGCCTTAACTTTCCAAACCTTTTCAAGTATGCTGGTTTAGATATTGACAAGTAAGAATATATTTTCGATATTCTCATGTTCTAATTTCAGATCTTATTTCTATTAAATACTTATGCATTTTTTTTTTGTTTCTCTATACAGTCTTCAGAACTTGGAGTCCTGTCTGTTTGTTCTTTTCCCATATTTCTCGTAAGATACTTGTGAGCTGCTCTTTTTATTTCAATTAATGGAATCAGTGTTTTTCTCAGCACTCAGTTGTAATGTTATGTTTGATTGTTTCTAGGTACATGTTAGCCGAAGGGCTTGGTCTGTCGGGTATCGTGTCTATATTGTTCACAGGAATAGTAAGTGGAACTAGTATAGCTTTGACGGTGTATTTTACTTTCATTTGGTATTACAATGTGACAAAATATTGCGTTTATTTGTGTATACTAGGTCATGAAACACTATTCTTTCTCGAACCTGTCAGATAGTTCTCAAAAATTTGTGTCAGCTTTTTTCCATTTGATATCATCATTGGCAGAAACATTTGTGTAAGAAATTCTTCTTGTTAATTTTTGAATTGTTACTATTGTTTCTTCAGCGACATTCTTAGTTTTTGTTTATCGTGCAGATTTATATACATGGGATTTGACATTGCCATGGAACAGCACAGCTGGTCCCACATTGGATTTATCTTTTTTTCAATTGTATCCTTGAGTTATGTAAATTCGAGACGAGAATACTGCTTTAATTTCCTGATTTTAACTGCTATTTTCCTTAACTTATGCTGAACATACCAGTTATTCATTGGAATTGCAAGGTATGCATACTTTGCTTTATTCTGTATGTTGACATTTGAAATTATGTTGGATTATTTTTTAGGCTGTCTCTGCATTCTCTGAATTTTTCTTTATATAAGGCAGCCAAATACGTAGCCCAATATTTTCCTCTTATCTGTTTTTGTGATTAGTTGAAACGATTGTGGAATTCCTATTAAACCTTCTTGTTATTGTTCTGTGAAGAGCTGCAAATGTATTCTCCTGCGCTTATTTGGTGAATTTGGTAAGACCTGCGCATAGAAAAATACCCATGAAGCATCAGAAAGCACTTTGGTATAGTGGTAAGTGAATAAGACTTTTTAGTTCGATCTTTCTTCTGTAGACTTAACCCCCCATCCCCCACCTTCATACCCATACAAACTCTCTATGAGTGCTCAAACTTATACAATTTCCATCACAGGGCTCCGAGGGGCTATGGCTTTTGCCCTAGCTCTTCAATCAGTTCATGATCTCCCAGAAGGACATGGCCAGACAATATTCACTGCCACAACTGCAATAGTTGTTTTGACGGTAAGCAATCAATTTCATCGACTTAAAGTGAAAGTATTACTGTATTTCTTCTGAGTTCTTATTATTACTCGAAGCTTACAAGCTTGTAAATGTTTGATATATTATTCTGAAGGAATATATATCACACAATGCCACCTTTATCTGCTTTGTTTATCTGAATTTTTTCATTTAAATATCTTACCTACACTATCTGAAGATATTGTATTTCAACCCTAGAAAGCTAAATTGCACTAAAATTTATGGTACTACTTGTGGCATGTATATTTGGTTGAGAATTCTTGACATTTATGCGATTGTTGGATTTCCAGGTCTTGCTGATAGGAGGATCAACAGGAACCATGCTGGAAAATTTACAAGTTGTGGGTGATGAGCATGATGGCCCGTTGGGTGAAGTAAGTTTAACACTATAGATTAGTTGTGTCCTTTCATGCACTTCACTAGTGAAAAATTGTTACACTCGCTGTGTTTCTGTACTTAGTTACTGCTTTATGGTCTTAGACTCTTAGCTAACTAAATCAATATGATTTCAAAAGCAGTATATCTTGGTCTGAAGTCATAATTCATCCTTGCAAACTGCAGAAGGTTTTGCACTGGTGCAATTAATCTTAGGTGGAATTATCTGATAGATTTCACCTCAAATGGAAAGCCATGTAAATTTGTTTCTGCATTCTGTTCATTGTCTTATGTCTCTATTAATGCATAGAAGTCACGTTGGGAAAGAGATCCATGCAAAGGGATTAGTTGTCCGACTGATTGATTCCATGTCATTTGATATACTTCAAAATTACTGCTAGATTAGATTACTTTTAAGAACTGGGATAGCTTCTTATGCTGGAAAGCTTGAAATTGAGCAATTTTTGGTTTAATTATTTACCAGTTATAATCTTTTTTACTTCTTTTCAATTTCAGAGCTTTGAGGCGAACAATGGCTACATAGCACCTACTTATGATAGTGAATCATCATCTGGAAACCGGTTCAAGATGAAACTTAAAGAGTTCCATAATAGGTAGAAAAATATTACTTCTGTAATTCCAATTTTATTTTTGCTCCTTAGTTGTTTCTTACTGTCATTTCCTGGATTCCTTGTTGCAGCGCTTCATCTTTTACTGCATTGGATAAAAACTACCTTACCCCTTTTTTTACAACTCACGGTGGTGATGAAGATGAACAAGGTAAGATGAATGACTAATTTTTATTAATGGAAGATAAATTAATATATAACTCATCCTTATTTGTGAACCAACATTTTTCAATGCTGTGCAGACCATTTTCTGGGCGACTCTAGGAGATGAGGGCTTTATCGACACAGCTAAACCTTATTGTAATACTTAGCTGAGTTTTACTCATCCTGCAATATTCAGTTTACTTCACATTCTATATGGTTTAATGTGGCGTATCAATTGAGAGTTGAGCACTGGTGGTTAGCACCACATCTCAACTTTATTGCTTCTATATATGTATGCTGCCATAGGATGATAGATTAGAGAATTTTTTAGGGTATATAATGATAGGGCTAGGACTGCTGAGTCCAGCATTATTCATTACCTTTTAAATAGACCAAGCTAATTTCTGTACATGATGTATGAAATGTGATGGAGAACTGGAGATATATATAGTTTAAAAAGTTTCAGTTTATTTGTTGAAATTGGAGTTTGGCCAATTTTCTTTGATGATTAATTTTAGTTCTTACTATTTGAGTTTTGGTCTTTACACAATTACACTTATTTTCTTGCTTCTTTTCCGAGGAAGATCAGTTTGCACTTAACCATCTAAACCTTAACGTTTTGACTTTTGAATTAAATTCTCTTTCTATATAAAAAAATTGTCACTTGAACATCTAGTTTGTTTAATATCCCATATACTCGTTAATGAAGTATAATTTTGTTTGTAGTCGTCCATTAAAAAGAAAAAGAAAAAGAACCTGTTTGCATATGAATTCTCTGTTATGAATTATGCAAATGAACTCGTATAACTTACACTATTTTTTATAATCAGATTTTTCAATTTAAAATTGTCGTTAAATTGCATAAATTTACACGATTGGTTACACAATTGAAAATAATTAATTAATGTACTTTAAGAGTTAATAAAATAGGGCATTTTAAGGATGAGGCTCCATGACCAAGAGGTCACGGGTTCAGCTCCCATTAGTATGATAATTTTCTCTAATTTAATACTAATCTTTGTTATTAATTTATCTTTGTTATTTGTTATCAATGTATAGATTCAGTAATCTAATTGATGTAATATATTCACCATCTAAAAAAATTGGCAAAAAAAACTTTGCGACTACAAAAGGTTAAGCTCAACATTTTCATTTGAAGAATTAAATGCAAAAATTAAAATCTCGAGATGTTTAAGTGGGATTTATCAATTATCCTATATATAGCAACCAATTAATTACAACTTGCAACTCCATTTCTCATTTTATAATTTTTATTTGGTTCATACTATACATGTAATTCTTGCTCGAATCAGGTTTGGTCGATCAAAATATTCACTTAGCAAATGCAATACACTTGATTTGATATTGGATAACACGACCAACATTTAATTTTGTGATTGGATGAATTCGGCCAATCCCTGTTTAGTTCTAATTCAAGTACACAATTAGCTCGTGTGATCGGGTCTACCCAGTTGGTATTTGGTTTATACCCATTCAGCCCGAGGAAATGGATTTACCCCTACCTTTTCAAATAGTGCTAGAACTAGAATAGAATAGTACTATGAAATAGAACCGTTATCTGTCGAGCAAAGTTAATATTTTCAAACGGCTAGTTTCTTCACTCAATTTTCATACCTCCATACAATTCACAAATACCCTCGTCTCCTTTTTTCTGCCAAATTCTTACAGTGCGGTTTGTTTCTGTTCTTTTCCAATCCCTGCTACTAAATCATTGGAGGATTGAGGATTTATTTTCAATTTCCAAGTAAAATTTCTCCTTTCTCTCCAAATTGACGAAGGAGCAGACGGAAAATGGCCGATTCGACCGCTGGAGTAGCAACAGCCGATTCAACATCAGAGATGGTAGCTCCGCCGCTCCCTCTCCGGCGGCCCAGAGTCAGAGAAGTAAGTTCTCGGTTCATGTCTCCTCTAACCCAATCCAATTCAACCCCAAACCCCTCAGATTTTCCGCGCTCCAAATCCGTTCAGCGTCGCATATCATCAAAAGCCGACGAGAATCACATGCCCGACACAAATCGAAGCATAGATAAATCACACGCTTCAATTACATCTACTGTGCCGAGAAAACAGCATGAGAAAATCTTGAAGCAGCATTCGAAAGATCATCACCATTCCGATGTTAGGGTTTCATCAAGGCCTGACACACCGATTGCAACCGGTACAGCTAGGACTGTTCAATCACGATATAGGCAAGCTTCTAATACTCCTATTTACCGTTCGATTTCACTGAACAGTAGCAGTAGCGGATGCAGCGCTGTTACAGATGCTGCTAGGCTTTTGCAAGAGGCCACCTCCGATGTCGAAAAGAAGCTTCCCAGGATTTCAACATCCAGTCGGGATGATTCAGATGCCTGTAGTAGTAGTAGTAGTTACACTACTGCTTCTAATCAAGGTACTTCTTCATGTCCGAACTCGCCCCTTTGCCTGCCAATGACCAAGCCGCGTAGTGTTCCTGATACGCGATCTTCTATGCCTGATGTAGACAAATGGCTTGCAGAGAGGAATTATAACAATTCGAGCAAAGTTTCTAGTGATTGTGCTCGTTCGCTAAATTTCTCGTCTTCTGCCAAGGTGGGGGGTGGTATTTCCCTGCCTCCACATCCTTCATCGTGTGTTAGGTCGGGAATAGATGCGAAGAAAGGAAGGAAGGTGTCTAACCAGCAAGAAGATGTGCATTCTCTCAAGATGTTGAGTAACCAGTATCTGCAGTGGAGATTCGCAAATGCAAAAGCAGAGGCTTGTATTCAAGCTCAGAAACAGGAAGCTGAGGTTTGTCTCAATGCCGTCTTCCTCTCTTTTGATGAATTGATTAAGCATTTTTTAGATGTTCTGTTTGAATTTTGATTGCTGTCTTAAAGTATGCTTTAGGGGTTGCTCATCGATACTTCCACTTCCTTCTATTCTTAATGTGGCATTTCAAATAAATTAAGTTATATTATTCAATATAATGTCTTTTTTTTATTCTAGGTACTAATCAAATTTTCCTCTTTAATGTTGTCAGCCAATGAATATACCATTTTGATGTTTATGTTTCTTGGAGCATGATACTTGTATTTCATGTGGCACTCCTTTGTTTCTTAGATCTGCAATTAAATGAGAACTTATGTCATAGTATGATGTGAATCTCTCATTGATTTGGAATTATTTAAACTCCTGTTTGTAGTTAGTTATGGTATTTTTCTTTCTTATTCAGAGGAACCTTTATTCCCTTGGAAGCAAGATATCGGATCTACGTGATAATGCGATGAGGAAACACAAAGAACTGGCAACATTGAGAGGAATAAAAGCTTTGACTACAATTGTTGAAGCTCAAGTAAGGCTCTATCATGATTTGCTTTTAACTTTTGGCCAATTTCTTATGCTCTGAGATTCTATTTGTAATTGTGCTTTGTGAAACTGGATTGTTCATAGTTGCATACGGCTCTATACTTTGCAGCTTGCATTAGAGCAACTATAATATTGGCATCTAGTTGACAATATAATACTTTGGAAGATAACTTATTCTGTTGTAAAGCTTCCTTTCACCATCTTCAGATGCATATTTCATTTAGATCTGGAAAGTGGTTCATATATTATTTGATCAATAGAGGTGTTGAAAGATATGATGGATATTTTACTTCAATCAGGCAATCCATTCTTTTCCTCGTTTCTTTGCCTTAATTTTTTCTTTTTTCCGATTTATTTGCATTCATTTCATCAGCTTTATTTTTCTAACTGTAATAATGAAGAGAATGGAAAATGGTAAGCTTTATTTTCAAAGTTATGAAATAGTTAGAAGGAAATAGATAGCTAGCCTAGTCTCACTTCACTTATCTTTCTGGTTTCGTAGTCATTTTGCGTGTCAATGAGAATACTTGTTTGTCGGTTCCATCCGACAAATGCAGAAAGCAACTATGATGACTTTCTTCTTTGCTAAATCCCTGATCTATGATTTATTTGCATCCTAGAACTTCAGCCAAATTTATGTTCTGTTATATTTTCTTGATTTTAGATGCCATATCTTGATGAATGGTCTACCCTGGAAGAGGATTACTCAACTTCTTTGTCATGCACAACGAACGCGTTGCTTAATTCCTCAGTCAGACTTCCAGTCAGTGGGGAAGTGCGGGTGAGATTTATTCTTCTCATTCTCCCTATGTATTTAATTCACTCACGGGTTTCTATCTGGTGTTTCTATACGATGAATTTATCTTTGAGTTTAACTTTTTAGGCTAACGTTGGAGAGATTCAAGAGGCGCTGGGCTCTGCTCTCAAGGTGGTCGAATTGATAGGTTCTCATATTCAGATATTTACGCAAAAAGTAAGCCAACTGTTGTATATTCTTTTCTGAATTTGATATTAGCAATTAATATATCTAGTCTTTTTATCTTTATTTCATTTCTTTTCCCATAATCTTTTTAAGTGATTGCCTTGTTTAAGGCGGTTTTACTAAGGACGTATAGTTCTCACTAATTTGACTACAGGATTTAAGTGTCAAATGTTTCTTGGAGTGCAAACTTATTCTTTAATATTATATAGCATAAAGCATAAACAAGAGAAGGCAGCCCATTTTGTGTATAGTAGGAAGACTGAGTCGAGCATATATCCTGTTGAAATAACCACCTTAGAGTTGTTTCTCTAAGAATCTTGAAACAAGGGGTCTATTGTTGTTGTGTTGAAAATCAACATAATTATTCTGCTGTAGCATATAATTTTCCATGGGATGGTCACAAGAGACCTCCAAAAATTAATAATCTGTTTCCGCTGCAGGCTGATGATATGGATATGTCAGTTTCTGAACTAGCTAGGATGGTTGGTCGAGAAAGAGCTCTGGTTGAGGAGTGTGGATATCTGCTATCCAAGACATATTCATCACAGGTATGTGTATCATCCTTATATATGTTGATGTTGGCGACATAATGAAATATATACGTTTTATTACACATTTTAACAAAATATATGTCGGGTTAGGTAAAGGAACTTAATATATACTTTCTTTGAAGTTATAAAACAATATTGCCCACAAAACATCTTATAAAGTTGTTTGAGAGCTATAAGCTTTTTAAATGTGTGTGGTAATATACTTTTGGCAAATGAGGTGATGAGAAATTTATCCTTCTCTTTGGTAATCTTAGTCTGACTTTTACTTTCATTTAGCAGGTGACAGAGTGTAGCCTGAGGGGAACTCTAATGCAATTTCATAATTGCAAACCATCATCAATCTCAGAAGAGTGAAACTACCTGATGCTGTCAGGAGGGGTTGTTTCTTCGGTTCGGCAACAAATTTTTCATTCTTTTTTTCTCGTTTTACACACACCCCTCAAATTTGTGTATATGTCTTGATTTTTAAGCTGATCACGAATAAATTCTTTGCCTTCTTGCAAAAGAGTTGTTACCTACTACTTGTACAATATCTTCCCATCGTTAGGCAAATCAATATATATGTGTTTCTTGTAATAATTGATAATTAGTCTTTAAATTTGTCTGATTTCTCTTAAATAACTGCAATCGATCATTTTTGGTAACGTTTTATTGTCCTTTTTAGTAAAGTTCTGAATACTGTAATTAAAAGTGTGTATTCTCCCCTAATATTCGTTATAACCAAAAAAAAAAAAATGTACTATAGAAAAGTAAAATTTAAAATCGGAATATGATTAGGAGACCAGAAAGATGATTAAAATAGTATTATTGATAATTCAGATTGTGATACTAAAAAGTGTATTTTTATTGGTGTGTAATAATGCTTATTCATGGACTGGGCCACTACTGGGGAACTTGAATTTTGGAAGTAGAATCAAGTTTCCTGTTGCATTTGACAGTTATAAATGGTCATGCTATATTTGGTTCATTGTTATACTGATTGTAGTGGATTTTATTTCCATTGTTCTTATAAAGATGTACTGTACAATGTCTCCATGTTTATTCAGTGGAATTGACATGGTTGTGGTGCCATCTTATTCCACACACACATGTTATTAAAATATTGTTTTGCAAACAAATATTTTCATTTTAGTCTCGATACAAATAAATTCCTTTATTGATATTGACTTACTGAATAATTATTTTAAGAGATTAATAAAAAATTGTGGACCTAGCCCATTAAGTAAAGTGGGTCAATTTAATGTGTACAATCCGTCTTGAAAGAAATTAAACCTTTGAAAAATAAAAAAAAAAAGTTATATTAATCGGATTTGAATTCGTAATCAATTAGATTACACTAGATCTATCTTTACTCCACTTATTTGGAATTAATAATCTTGTTAATCAGATCAAATATACCCGGATTTGAAACGAATTCGGATAAAACATTGACAGCCCTACTCCTTATATCATTACATATAAAATTCCTTTCATAATAAGAAAATCTCCCTCTTAGAATTCAGGCAAACAACACTGTATCGACGATCGTGGTCTGAAGAAAAGAAATCGTTCATCAATGGCGCTGAAGTTTCTAAACAAGAAGGGATGGCACACAGGCAGCCTCCGCAACATCGAAAACGTATGGAAAGCTGAGCAAAAGCACGATGCGGAGCAGAAAAAACTCGAAGAACTCCGCAAACAGATCCACGAGGAACGCGAGCGCGCCGAGTTTCGCCAGCTTCAAGAACAAGCCGGCCTTATACCGTAAATTTACATGTTTTTATTGCCCCCAATTCAATTGTTGTGTTAGGGTTTTGAAAATAAATTAGGTTTTGATTTATGAATACTACTTATTTTTCTTTCAGGAGGCAAGAGCGTTTGGACTTTTTGTATGAATCAGGATTAGCGGTGGGGAAAGGGTCTGGTTTCAAGGAGCTTGAATCTTTGCCGAAGACTGGCCCCGAGACCACTGCATCTTCGTCTACAGCTGCGAATGTACTGTATTGATTTACATATTAAATTATTATTATTATTATTTTTTGGGGGGAATTAAATTACTGATTATGGTTAATGATGGTTTTTATAGCAGCAGCAGCAGCAGCAGCAGCCAGCTGTGCCAGGGGCTTTGTTTGAGGAGAAGGAGAAGCCGCAGTCAGCTAATGATGCATGGAGAAAACTTCATTCGGATCCTTTGCTTTTGATCCGTCAAAGAGAGCAGGAAGCTCTTGCTCGTGTCAAGAATAACCCAATTCAGATGGCCATGATTCGCAAATCTGTAAGTTCATCGTAACATGTATGATTTGTTAAATTTGTTTATGTGCATATGAGAATGTTGCGGTGCAAGTTTTCTTGCTAAAATTATGGAATCATCATACTGTATTACTTTTCTTGTTTAGTTGAAGATGTTGATGCCGTAATAAACATAAGGAAGTTTAGTGCCTTGGTTTTTGATATATTCATGAGCTGCAGAAGAAAACATGACCTTGCAATGGTTGATAGGGAGTACTACATACAGCAGATCATTCCTTTAAATCAGCCTGTTAACTGAGAGTATAAGTAGCCAATTTTTACGGACAACCTTATGCATGAAACATAATTTGTTTCACATAATTAATTAGTTGAAGAATGGTGATAGTTTATCCTTCTTTTGGAATAAGAGCAACAAAATCCTTTGAACCAAGAGTTAATATGGAGTGCAGTGTATAACTCGTTGTTTATAGCCACTGCTTGCTTGCATCCGGAAGAACAGAAAAATTAGTTCTATTTATCTGACAGAGAACTCTATACTTATATTTAACAAAAATTGTTTTTGAAAGATCTTACATATAATGTGATTGTACAATTATGTGTCATTAGATTCAGTCCTTTCGGAAAGTGTTTTTGGTGGTTGTCAAACTGGTCTGGAGCATCTGGAATGTAATATAATTGTCTAATTAGTCTATTTCTTTTTGTTCAAAGTTACTAATTATTGTCAAATATCACTCTCCAGGTAGAATCAAAGAAGGACAAGGGCAAGGAAAAAAAGAAACACAGTACAAAGCAACACCGGAAAAAGTCTAAACACCGTAAACATTCATCACCGGAGATTGACTCCGGCTCTGAAGATGCTTCTTTGACTGTTGAAAAACAAAGAGACAGTCGTCACAGGGAATCAAGATCTGACAAGCCTTCACGTAAGGCACCCCACTATTCAGATAAAGAATCGAGTGAAGAGGATTCTCGAAGAAGGAATCATTATGACAAGGGGTACAATGACCGGAAACCTAGTAACCTTCCTAATCCCAAATATGACAAAATCTATGGTGACCAAAGTTCTTACGAATCTAAACGTAAGGAATATTCTTCAGATAGGCCACCAAGGAACGATTCAAATAACAGACATAGAAGTACTGTTAAACTTTCTGAAGAAGAGAGAGCCGCTAGGTTGAGGGAGATGCAAATGGATGCTGAAAGACACGAGGAGCAAAGATGGAAACGACTAAAGAAGGCAGCAGACAGTGAGGCTAGGGAAGCTGTTAAGGATAATGCATCTCTCGGGAGAAGCTTTTTGGATGCTGCTCATAAAAGCGTCTACGGTGCTGAGAAAGGAGGAAGTTCGACTATTGAGGAGAGTGTTCGCCGTAGAACACATTATTTACAGGGAAGATCTGCTACTGATAGCAATGCTTTTCGGCGTTGAGATGAATTGTAATATGTGTAATCCAGTTTTTAATGGTAGTGGTGGCAGATATGGCCCTGAAAATTGAACTTTCGTCTACATTACCAATCAATCTTCTAGATCACAACTTGCATGTAAATTAAGGTTTGTTCCAATGGGGCAAAGTTGGAGTTCCAAAATTTGTTTAAATTGTTCTTCTGTTATTGATGGTATGTTTATTCTCGACTGAGTCATTAATTTGTTGATCAATATCTGTATGTAATTGCACATTTGACTATTTCACTAAAAAAATAAGGGTCATAATTTGCATCCAATCAATGCGTGATATCATTTTAATTTGGATCTGTTAGGTGATTAGCTTAACCTTGGACGTTGAAAGAGTCGGCAAAGACTTTGCACCATTAAGCATATAACCTTTGAATTAACATGACTATTTTATCAAATTCGGTAATATTGTTAGAAGCTTTATTCAAACTTTGAAGTAATTTGGTAAAAATCATTTAATATTCGTTTTAAAAGAGTTCGAGATCAAATAGGTGATTTAGTTTAGTTGCATGCTTCTAAATCTAATGACCATTTATGTCTATCAGAACATCTAAAAAAAAATCTGACAGAAAGCCATCTTCAAATAGAGTATATTTAAAGTATACTTCTTTTTTTCTTCAAAACCTAAGACACAGAACTCTTTTTTCTTTTTTATTAACACACAGTATTTTATACGAAGAAACACATTCCTCAAATTTGGCCACAAATGTGACTGAAACAAATACTTGTTCCTTTTATTTCCCAAAGATCCAGTACAGAAAAGACAGTTGATGAATTGTTTCATTGAATAGTGGATTAGCACAAATTCCCACTATTAACAATTCCATTAAAGTAATCTATATATGTACAATGTAAGAGATCAAATCATGATCTCCCATTGAGTAATTAAAAACATATTGCAGTAATTCAGTTTGTCTTATGTGCTCCAATGATTTAAAGAAATTTCAGCCAGTCTGAAAAGTAGAAAAACATGGGAATAGAAATATAGAATAGTCAAACTTAGCTGTATCATGTTTAATCACTAACCCCACACACAGTTGCTAGCTTTGTAATTGTATTCATTCTCATCACTTGAGATGTTTATACAAATACAAGTCTTAGCTTTAATTGTATTATAGAAAGATCAAGTAACACTTGTACAATATTTTTAATAACATACATTGTACGTAATAGGTGGATTGACGAAAAAAGTACTACTCTCAAAGCGGTCTCAATCATTGTTCAATTTTGCCCCTCTCATTCCTTACTAAAGATGAAGAAAATGACTATATATTCAATATGAAGGAATGTGGAAAAAACAAAACACTTGTGTATTTCGAGCCCTGCAAATATTGAAAATTTATACTCATTAAATAATAGAGGTGGTTATTTAATTTAGTAGTATTATAAACAAGAAGTAAAAGGTAGCAATCAGGTTGTTCCCACTTGCTAATCTTTTAAGCATTAAAAGATAATTAAGACTCTTGTCCCCTTCCCCCCCCCATTCACAAGGAGGGTAGTGTAAGATTGAGTAATTATTGACTAATTCCCTTGTACCTAATGCAAAAATTCAACAGTGGTCTGCATCATTGATTGATAGAAAAACAAAACCTTTATAAATAATATCAAAGAATTCAAATACTGATCTCTTCTTGTTATTGCTATCAAATGGGATGCATAACTTCAAAGGCGGTTGCTCGATCGATGAGCATTAGGGAAGAGTTCAACCATGGTTTCCAGAGTAAAGTTAATGATCAGCTGTTTGCCTTGCTTTCATCCACAAATAAACGGAGAACTAGTTTGCCCCTAGAAACAGCCCTTGAGGAGGAGAACAAGTATTTTGCTATTAATTCAGAGGTAAAATCAAACACATGTGATGCTGATGTTGAAGATCTCAGTTTTAGCAGATTTACGAGATCAAAAAGCTGTCATACGAACGAAATCCTCTCTTCGTCTAACACAGGCTCCAGAAGCTTTCACACGGTTGAGGAATACGATGCCTTGCTAGAGAGAATTCATAATAATAGAGATTCCTTTCAAGATAACCTTTCATCTGTTCACGTCAAACTACAACAATCAAAATCTTTCATTGAAGATCAAAATGACAATACAACTAAAGAAGATCTGAAACATGAGACTAGTTCCAGTTCAATGAGTAATTTTGAGAAAGAAATAGGTTGGAAAAGAAAGGCTGTCGCAAAAGAGTTAAAATCACTTGATGTTTCATATATAGAGTTCCCAACCATTGCAAGACAAAGGCAACTTATTCACATGGAGAGTTCTTACATTACTCCCAAATTTGGCAGCTATAATAGTAACGTAACTGCACCTGAAACGAGAGAAGAAGAAGAAGAAGCAGAGGACGAATGGGAAAATTCTGTATTTTGTACGGAACTGGTGGCTGCCTTTGAAGATTGTATGCAACAGCTACAATTAGAAGAAGATAACATTCTGAGTCATATGGATGAAGAAGAAATGCCATCAATTTTTTAGCCAAATACAGTTTATGGTTGAATTGAATCTCATTTCATGCTCCCTTTTGTATGTTTCTTATTAGCTGAATTTTGTCAGCAAGAGAATGGTTTGATAATCAATTATACAATTGTTTTATTGTTCAACTCTGCATGTATTATAAACCAAATATACTAAATAAATCTTGTAACTGAATTCACCGTGTGTTTTACAAACCAAGACTAAGACAGTCATGATATGACGAGAATCAATCTTGTCTAACAAGTTTTTGCTTAAGGTCAAGCAAATTAAAATGAGATCAGGATTAATTGATCATGTGAAACTGGGAAGGGTTTTTAGGAAAGCTAAAACCTTTTATTTCACAGCAGTGTTCTGTTTATGGATATTAACAAAGAAGACGAACATTATCCTACAACTCCAAAAAACGTTAATTATAATACAATTAAGATTCTCATATACACAAACACCAAAGTGACATTTCCACGAAAACTTTAGCCCTTATGCTGCGATAAAAACTTAATCGAGATCGCATCAGAATGCACTCCAGGCCTCTTATAACACTGTAAGCATTATTTGATGACACGGAATATGGCCAACAAAGGACCCGATTCAATAATAGGGAAAGTAACCAAGGTGATGTCACTCGTGTTTCTATTCGTTAACTCAGCAAAGCAACCAAATGATTCAAAATAGAGAGTCCAGATACGAATAGTTTCTGCATCGGTTGTATTGAAGAAGGCTTCCATAAGTGCGATCCCACACACCAATGAAGAGGGAATCAGTGTCAGGGCTGAAAGAGACTCCAGAGATTTCACCGAAAAAGTCTATCTCTTGCTCTTTGTCATAGCCATTCTTAACATCATATACATGAACAAAATCAGCTGGCTCGGCCATCACCATAAAATTACCATCAGATGTGAAACGGATGGATCTTATAGCCCCGAGATTTCCCTTGAGCACTTCCACCGATTTTGACAGATTTCGAGCATCCCATACTCGACAGGTCTTGTCTTGGTTTCCAGTGGCAAAGGTGTGACCATTTGGATGCCAAGCAGAAGCAAAAGAAAAGTCCAAGTGTCCACGCAAATGGGCAACCGTCTACAAAGGAAAAGGAGTGTCATTAAAACCCAAAAAAATAAGATAATTAGGATTACTGAAAATTTACTCAGCCGGGAGGCAGTTGATCCTCCAAACATATAGTTGGGCTAACTAATAACACTTAGAAATTAAATTGGTACCTTCCCAGTTTGTGAATCCACCAGCATCCCATCAGGATTGTCCCCAACAATAGCGATGACTTTGCCATCTGGACTCAGAGAGGTATGCTGCAGATAGACAAACAAAGCATCATCGTGAATTTACCATGGGACTGTAAGATATAATTTTCTTTTTTTTTTTTTTTTTTTGGGTGTGTGTTGTGGGGTCGGGGGCTCGCAGAGACAGATCACCAACAATAGATGATTAAACCAGACCAATTAACTTATATCTCCAAGTGAGCAACTTCATAAGTGCCACCAAACAGACTCTCATTGCAACATAGCTACCAAAGGCTCACAAGCAGCTCAAGCAACAAAAAAGGAAAATACACGGTGGACTGGAAGCAGATTTATAGACACTATGAGAATATGTTAAATCTGCATAAGAACATACACATCAGCTTTGAACTACAGAATTCTACAGTGGATGCAAATTGTGGGTCTGACATTATAATTTTTATGCAAGAGTAAAACACATTTTTATCAACAGTTTAAAGTTGTCATGACAAACTAGGCCATGTAACTGCATTATTCATGCCATACTCGGAAGCAAATAAAATTCTTCCCTTAATGTACAAAAGCATAGCAATCATGTGTTTACGGACATAAAACATTAAATTGACAAATGGGCTTTCGTGCTCCCTAATTTTTTTTCAAATTTTAATAACACTAATATCATCATGTGACATTTTTAAAGATAAGCAAACATTTTCCATTTATATATTGTTTCAGCAAGATACTCGACTGAGTTGGCCTATACTTAATGCTACAGTTATCGGCTTGTCCAAACTCCATAATCACAACTTCAAATCCATACTAATCACAGAACGGCCAATATCAAAGAAGCATCAAACCAATAAAGTTTTGCACAAAAACTTCTATGCTTTCTATTCCCCCCTCATTACCACAAAGATATTACTGTTTAACAGTTTTTTGAGGAGCAAAACTCAACAACTATGGTGCAAATTTACATGTTATGACAAACAGAACTTACATTTACAGGCCATGGATAAGTGAAATGCTTAATAAGTTGAAATTTCTCCATGTCAAAATCCCGTACTCCACAATCATTATTTGAGGCTGTGAAATGAACAGCACCACTGACAGTGGATCATATCCAATTAGTATGCTTCTATATAAAAGGCAATGAAGTAGCCAATCCAATTGTCTGCTTCAAAGAGAAATTAGGAAGGGCCTTTTTGGGTGGTTGTAGAAAATGAGGTTTACCTCGGACCATCATAGATATCAATTGCGTTGGTGATAGCATTGTCATCGTAAGTTGTCTTCATACAAAAACTAACACCAGATCGATCTAGATACTGCATGAAATGAGAAATACTTCACCCACTTGTTTGAGTCTGAGAAAACACATACTAAGGTAAACTTTCATCGTAAGACTTACCTTGCAAATGAGCTCCCCCTGGAATCCCCCAGCAATCAACAAATTATCACGGACTGCCAGAGTACTTACTTGTGTCTGAGTAAATCCTTCCAGTAAACTTCCAGGGTGTTTCTAATAAGAATCATAAATTAGTCCAGATATCTTAATTCTAGAAAGGCAACGTGAGAATCATCATAACATAAACGGAAGAAACATATGAATTTTACAAGATATATGCACCTCACACGGAGCAACATGACCAGAAACATTAAGAACTTCAGTCTTCTTGGAACTCAACGACGACCAATGAATAATCGAGTAATGTGACATGAGGTAGACATCATGTTTGGACGTCGACCAAACCAGGTTCCTCAACTGCAATGACAACATCAACTATGAGAAAGTCCATTCCATATACCCTTTAAAGATGCCCAACTTTTATTGTGAATACCAAGCATTGTAGCATCTCAAAACACACAGTAATCTTTTGATACTTCTCCTCCCAAGCGAAAGAAAACATGTGCAGATGAAACAAATTAAAAATAAAACAAAGGATGAGCATTGTACTCTATAAGATCATTTGGCATGACCTAGCCAATACGGAGGAAAAAAGATGGAGGATTTATAACATCCCAAAAAATATAAGGCATTAAATAATAAACTTTTCACCACGAATCTCCAGATAATAATTAAGTCACTAAACAAACATCTAGCATGGACCAGTATCCAGCAATTTTTTTTAGAGAGTATAATAAAAAAAAAATATATATGGATATTAGTATATCTCCGTAACTATGCTGGTCAATACACGTTCGCATCGCTTGCATATCCTGCTGTAGGCATATGCAAATGGTCTATTAGGAAGTAGTAGCACAAACTAAGTGAGATATAATAAAGACTACAGTCCTACAAGGTACATCATCAACACCCAAACGTTATTCATAAACCAACAGATTGACATCAGATCAAGTAAAAAGGAAACAACAGAAAAAAAAGGTGGGGGTGGGTGGGTGGAGCCTCTCCTTACCTGAAAATGAAGAATGGTAGATTTTACAGATCTGGTGTTCTGCCAGAACTGATAATACACTCCGCCTTTCCTTGTCAATTTGCATTCCTGAAGGATAAAGAGGAAGTTTTATACAACTCCAATTACGAGGTCTAAAATTAATCCCAACTTATTCCTACTATTTTGAACAGAAAGTCACCTTCTCTGAACCTTCTCCAGATTGAGGTATGTTCTCATAATTTTTATACTGTTCTAGTCTAGTCTGTCTATACTTCTCTCGTGATATGCTTAGCCTATCCCACGGGATTCCTTGGATATCTTTCCCTTTCCGCTCTTCGGCAGCAGATGTATCAGTAATCTTATTGTCCTAATCCCAAATTTCAGTTAAGTCATATTGCAAATGATAAAACCAACATAAAATACTTACAAATAATAGAAATTAACAGTATAATATCAACAGTGATGACGTAGTATGAAAAATGGGAGTCCAAATTAAACAGACCAGATGGTCATATTCATCCTCATCCTCCTCGTCTGAATCTGAGTCACCCATTATTTGGCCACCATAATACATATCCTCGTCTACTTCACCCATCTCATAGTCAGCCGCCGCAAAATCCATATCTTCCTCTTGATGGGACATTTGTCAATATTAGACCTCACTGCTTCTTAGCTGCACCAAAAGTAACGTCATAATAATGATTAAATGCCTTTATAATACCAAATTATTGGGGGGAAACCCCAAACTCAATTGCAAACTAGGACATCCATAAAACGGAAATAACTAAGTAAAAATATATGAATTTCAAAATAGCGGCAAACAAACATTCTCTATAGTTAAGGATTACATGCATAACAGAAGTTGAAACAATAATAAGTTTCCATAATTTATCCACTTCACACCAGCTAGCCAATACCTATAAATTCCCCAAAATAACAATGCATAAAATGAACATCAACAGCAAATCTCTTGACTTCAAAACAATATCTTTGTAAGTAAAAAAGGATAGCTTTACTCCACTGTGTAATGAAACCCTAGTATAAAAACGTCAACAACTTTACCAATAAAATCCCAAATTAGAAAATCAAGACATGAAAGATAACTAAAGTTAAATTACATTACACAAATATTGAAATTGAGAAATTTAATTCTGACCTCAATTCCTTGTAATTTGATTTATTCACAACGTCAAAGTTAATTACTCAACAAAAATCACAACAATCAAAGTCTCGAGACTCCGATCGAGAGGGTAAAGCCAAGATCTCTGTGCCTTCAATCAAATTCAGCGCAGGCGATCTGTCAATTGTTCAATCCTATAAGCGCTTAAATTATGATGTACGACTCCCGAGCGGTTATTTCTTTTACTGTTTATTTATTGTGGTAAAGAAAGAAACATAAAATTGCAGGAGCAATTAAGGTTCTGCATTTTACAATACCGTAAAAACCTAATTTCTTGTAGGGTAAATGTTATGGTAATTGTTTCTCAAAAAAAAAAAAAAAATGTTATGGTAAATTGGTAATTGGCGGTGGTTAATTGGAGTAAGTATGTGTTTGCAAATGTTTTAAGGAAGGGCTTTCCAACTTTTTCTTGAAAAGCGGTTTTTAATGTTTGTAAATTGTGTTTATGCTTTTGCTTCTCAACTAAAAAGAAGTTAGAAGTTGATTTTGGAAAATCTTGTCAAGATTGAGACTGCTGGTATTCTTTTAATAAAATAGAAGCACTTTTATAAAATTTATATCCTTAACACTTTCTTATAATTTTAAGAATACCCTCATTCTCTATTTTATGTAACTGAGGCTATTTATTTTTACTTTTCACATTATATTCTTGTGGGTAATGACTATAAAATAAATGTGATATTTTACAACAATATTTGTTTTTAATTTTGTATCGTCTTCAATTCAGAATATGTTAAATTAATAATGCAAAATTACACGAACTAAAGTTAATTACTCCATTGATATGAATGTCTTTTATAGATATTTGTTTCTTGGATAAAATGAAGTATATAATTTCCGCAGTTTAGACAAAAATGAAATTTTGACGAGAGGTTGAAGGGTGGGGATCTTATTATGGTTGCTGCAAATCAAAGATTTAAATAGGTATTGCCGTATTGGATTGTTAAGTTTATGGTTCCATCAAATCAAATACTCCATCCGTGTCATATTAATTGACACATTCGTCAATTTTTATTTTTTTGTTTCAAATTAATTGGCATATTTGAGTTTTCAAAGCATTTTTTTCCAATTTTGTCAATTATATTTAAGTTGAGAAACTCCATGGTCATCACTCACCAATAAAAAATTAAAAAGTAGTCATCATTATAAAGGGTATTTGAGACATTTTACCCTAAAAAAGTATGTAATGTATCAATTAATATGAAACAAAGGGATTATCTCATATAGGTGTTGGATTGTAAATTTTTTTATTTCTTAACTTCCCATGAATACTCTAACTAATTATGATTGCAATGAGATTGAAAAGAAAAATATAAAGTTAAGTTGCACAATTATCTCACCTCCGCTTAAGAGCAACATTTGGGGTTTTTTTGCACTTTGTAACCCCAAAACATGGGAAATAGGCATTTTGCACCCCAAAAAAATAGATTTAGCACTTTGCACCCCCGAAATAAGAACAATTCAGCACTTTACACCCTCTCTTATTTTTCGGCAAAGTTGACACCGGAGTAAAAAAATCTAGGGGCAAAATAGGTAATTTATTTTTGAATCTTTGGCATTTTACACCCCCGAAACATGAGAAATGAGCACTTTGCACCCCCGAAACAGAATTAGCACTTAACACTCTCGAATTAAGAACAACTCAATAACTTGCACCCCGAAACACGATAAATGGGCACTTTGCACCCCCGAAACACAAAATTAACACTTAACACCCTCAAATTAAGAAAAACTCAGTAACTAGCATCCCCTTGTTTTTTCCAGCAGAGTTAACCAACGGGGTAAAAAAATTCTAGGGGCAAAATATGTAATTCATTTTTGGATATATGGCAATTTTTATTTAATTACCAATCTTTCAAATGTCCTCGAAAATTTCCATAAGAATTCAAAAAGTTTCTAAAAAGTTTTAATACATAAAATTTACCGAATCATATCACAAAAATAAAATTTTAATCCAAGTTTAGAATATGGATATATATATTGATGAAAAGAAATATGGAGAGAGAAATTAGTAGTATTATAGTATTCAGAATCGTATTTTGCAAACTTTGATGAATTACCTATTTTGTCCCTAGATTTTTTTGACCCCGGTGGTCAGCTTTGCCGGAAAAAACGAGGGGGTGCTAGTTAATGAGTTTTCTTAATTTGAGGGTGCTAAGTGTTAAATTTGTGTTTGGGGGTGCAAAGTGTCCATTTATTGTGTTTCAGGGTTGCAAATTATTGAGTTGGTAATTCGAGGGTGTTAAGTGATAAATCTATTTCAGGGACGCAAAGTGTTCATTTCTTGTGTTTCGGGGGTGTAAAATGCCAAAGATCCAAAAATAAATTGTCTATTTGGCCCTAGATTTTTTTACTCATGTGGTCAACTTTGTCGAAAAATAAAAAAGGGTGCAAAGTGTTGAATTGTTCCTCTTTCGGGGGTGCACAGTGCTAAATCTATATTTTGAGGGTGCAAAGTACCTATTTCTCGTGTTTCGGGGGTGCAGAGTGCAAAAAATCCCAACATTTGAAAGTCTCAACTTTGTAGCCAAATACAGTTTATGGTTGACTTTAATCTCATATCATACTCCCTTTTGTATGTTTCTGTCTAAGTATTATTAGCTGAATTTTGTCAAGAGGATGGTTTGATAATCAAATATATATATATATATATATATATATATATATATATATATATATATATATATATATATATATATATATATATGTATATTTTTTTTTTGTGATTACAAGATAAACAATTAAATATTACATTGCATCCTCTAAAAGAAGAGGGACTAATGCAGGGGGTGCCTCTTCTAAAAATCTAAAATCCTCCTCTATAGTATGGCCCATCTTTGCTAGTGCATCCGCACACTCGTTTCCGCTTCGTTTTGTATGTATGACCCGACAATCCCAAGGTTTTCGAATGAGCAATCTACAATCCAAGATAATATTCCCTTGGGGGTGACAGTCGATATCCGCATTCTCAATGAGGTTCATAACAATTTCGGAGTCTACTTCAAGCTCAATTTTCAAGATGCGTCTTTCCCACGCCATTTTGAGACATTCTCTAGCCGCAAAGTGTTCTGCAAGAATAATTGGTACATCTCCTAATTTGCAAATAAACCAGTCAACCACTCTCCCGAGTCATCCCAAATGAGACCTCCTGCTGTTGCCGATCTCAGGGACTCCCGAACACTCCCATCGTTGTTTAGTTTGTACCATTCGTGTCGTGGTTTGCTCCATTTAATTTCGGATGGATTTTTTCTCTTTCCTTTCTGCATCTTCATGAGGGCACGCATAAGATCTTCGACCAAGCTCTTCACAAGATAAACAACTTGTTTCACCAGTTTACGTGTATTTTGAAAGATAAATTTGTTCCTCGAATTCCAAAGGACCCACACAATAGCGATAAACATAATGTGCCAAGAGGCGTTCGGCATAATAATAAGTTTGATAATCAAATATACTAAATAAATCTTGTAACTGAATTCACCGTGTGTGTTATAAACCAAGACTAAGACAGTCATGATATGACGAGAATCAATCTTGTCTAACAAGTTTTTGATTAAGATCAAGCAAATTAAGATGAGACCAGGATTAATTGATCATGTGAAACTGGGAAGGGTTTTTAGGAAAGCTAAAACCTTTTATTTCACAGCAGTGTACTGTTTATGGATATAAACAAAGAAGACAAACATTATCCTACAACTCCAAAAAACGTTAATTATAATACAATTAAGATTCTCATATACACAAACACAAAAGTGACATTTCCACGAAAACTTTAGCCCT